>CM055121.1:205961255-206561255 GCA_029206835.1 Rana muscosa | reverse complement strand
AAACATCTAGGGCAATAAAAGGGTTAAATGTGTGCCTAACAAGTGTTTTCTTACTGTGGGGGAGGTGCTTTTACTAAGGGAAGGCATAGATCCCTGTACCTGCTTTGCAGGAACACAGGATCAATGTCTTCCATACTGACAGAACGGCAATCTGCCTTGTTTACATAGGCAGCCCACCGTTCTGCTTATGTACATGTAGCGGGGGTTTCAAATTTAGGGACTGCTATACCAAATTTAGGAGTGATTTGAGTAGTAGTTGACTCAAATCTTTTCAATTGCTGGACTCTGTCTTGTTGCTATTTCACCTGGTGTGCAGTTCCCCTAAGAAGTATGGGTGGCGCTGTCATCTATACTCGGGGTTAAACTACAGGTGATTTGGTGTCTCCTCTCGGCAGCCGTACAGTGGGTGTGGTGGGCCTGCAGTACATGCCGGGAGGGGGTACAAAAGGGGCAGACGCGTTGGAGTTTTGAGTTGGAGTTGCCGCCCCGGGGACCTGTACCCGGGGGAAGGTATTGTGTGGAATCCAGTTTCGAGTGCATGGCCCTCCAGGCCATGGGGCCACGTGTGCCTCAGTCCCAGGCACCTTTAGTCCTGGGACTGCAACTTCAGCCCTGGGCCCAGCACCTTTAGCTGGAGCCCACTTCGGGAGGAAGAATCCCAGGGTGCCGCCTTGCGAGGGGACCCGTTTCTGGAGGAGGAGGCTGGGGGAGGACCGTTCCGAAGGACTGGTGAGAAAATCACAGTGAAGGAAGGGGCCCAGTAACTCTCCAGAGGGATGTCATCCATCCGGGAAACAAGGGGCCTAACATCTGGACCATGAGGAGGTTTGGGGTACCATAGATCCTGTGGCAGAGGATCTCCTAGACGCATCCATTGGGGAACTAAATTGACTTTTCGAGCTACACACCGGCTGCTAGTGCCCTTGGGTGACTATCCGGGTTCGCTGTACACACTTGGGATCAAGTGGCGACAAAACCAGGAGTGCCTGAATTCCATCTGTCTTCCTAACACCTTTCTCCTTTCATGCATAAGAAAATAAAGCTCTACGTTGGAGTGATATACCGGTGTGGACCTTGGAGATACTTGGGGCATAGAGATTTTGTCCTTATACACTAGGGACAGAGACCAACATTGAAGGGATTGCTGCAAAGACCCGTAAGGAAACTAAGAGTGCCTAACCTCTGCAACCTAGGGGGTACGGGCATGGAAGAGACCACGCGCTCCTTCCTCTCCAGTGAACGAGCCAAAGAGTGGAGAAGGAGGGTTGCGGGTGGCCGCTTCATACATAACAATCAGCGGGTACCAGTGGACATCGAGTCCGCCGGAGCCACTGATTGGCTCCCATACCCAGAAATGCAGGATCACGTATATACGTGATAATGCACAGCGTGACCGCCCTGTAGCAGTAAATCTGCTATCAGGCAATCGGCAACTGGTTAACATCATCAGCATTATGATAACTCACAGGCAGCAGGCACTCTAACATGGCTCTGGCTGGCTCTGTCACAGTGTGTCACATAACATGGCTGCTGGATGCTGATTTTGTTAACATATGACCAATAAGTTAACAAAATCAGCACCCAGCAGCCATGTTATTAGACACATTGTGACAGAGCCAGCCAGAGCCATGATAGAGTGCCTGCTGCCTGTGAGTTATGATACCATCCATTATGCCAGAGAGACAGAGAAAGTGTAATGTAGTCTATTCACTGTGTTGAAGCCTTGAAGGCACTGGCAGCACCACGATTGGATCCTCTTCCCCTCTGTTCCTACTGCTGGACACCGTCACATACCTCCCAACTAGTGATGAGCCGAACACCCCCGGGTTCGGTTCGCACCAGAACCCGCGAACGGACCGAAAGTTCGTACGAACATTAGAACCCTATTAAATACAATGGATGCGAACGTTCGAATTCTAAAGTGCTAATTATAACAACTATTATGCATGTTATTGTCCTAAAAAGGGTTTGGGAACCCGGGTTCTGCACCAGGGGACATGTATCAATGCAAAAAGAAGTTTTAAAAACGGTTGTTTTTCGGGAGCAGTCATTTTAATGATGCATAAAGTGAAAAAAAAAAGTCAAATATTCCTTTAAATATCGTACCTGGGGGGTGTCTAAAGTATGCCTGTGAAGTGCCACGTGTTTCCCGTGTTTAGAACTGTCCCTGCACAAAATGACACTTCTAAAGGAAAAAAAAGCCATTTAAAACTTCTTGCGGCTTTAATGTAATGTCTGGTCCCGGTAATATGGATGAAAATCTTTAAGAAAAATGGCATAGCTACCCCATGACCCCCCCCCCCCCCCCTACCCCAGCCCATTACCAGCCCCTTTGGGTCTTGTATGGATATTAAGGGGAACCCCGCACATAAAATAAAAAAGGCCCTATATACTCTGAACAGCCGTATACAGGCGGTGCATACAAGACAGGGACTGTAGGTTTGTTCTTATGTAGAATGTGTTTGTAATTTTGAACAGGTACATTGTTGAACTGTAGCTCCAGCCCAAAAATCTATTTTTAAACTTTTTGGGAAACATAGGTAAGGGTTATCACCCCTGTAACATTTGTTTTGCTGTCTGTGCCCCTGTTCAGAACATTTCACCTCACTTTCCGTCCCAATGACAACTGTTTTTGAAATGTGGTGTTTTTCTTGAAACAAGGATTGCTGATAAAGCATCAGTACAGAGGAGACACCTTTCTCCCATATTTATTCTTACAGGAGAGAATTTTCCTTCCTAGGGGTAGATTTCCTCTCACTTCCTGTTGTCTTCTTTCGTTTGCAAGTAGGAGTCGTTTGTAAGTTGGATGTTTGAAAGTAGGGACCTGCCGTATATACTCTGCAGAAATAGGCCCCTTAGTTGTTGGTGTTGGCACAACACTGTAAGCACTCACAGTTACTCTTGGTTGGTGCTGGAACGCCCTGCTGTCAACTATTATATCAGGAATTTTAATTACATATAATTGTTGAACAGTGGTAGTAAAAATTGGGGCTTTGATGGTGGTGCTGGTGCCACAACACTGTAAGCCCTGACAGTTACTCTTGGTGGGTGCAGCAATGGGCCCTGCTGTGAATTATTAGATCAAGAATTGTAATTGCATGCCCCTGTTGAACAGGGGCTGAAAAATTGGGCTTTTCGTGGTGGTGGTGGTGGTGGTGGTGTTGCCACAACACTGTAAGCCCTCAGAGTTACTCTTGGTGGGTGCAGGAATGGGCCCTGCTGTGAATTATTAGATCAAGAATTGTAATTACATGCCCCTTTTGAACAGTGGCTGAAAAATTGGGCCTTTCGTGGTGGTGGTGGTGGTGGCGTTGCCACAACACTGTAAGCCCTCAGACTTACTCTTGGTGGGTGCAGGAATGGGCCCTGCTGTGAATTATTACATCAAGAATTGTAATTGCATGCCCCTGTTGAACAGGGGCTGAAAAATTGGGCCTTAGGCACTGGTGGCACAACACTACAACCCCTCACAGATACTGTACTTGGAGCACAGCAATGAGCCCTGTTGCAAAGTATTGCTTCAAAAATTGTAATGACACGCCCCTGTTAAACAGGGGCTGAAAAATTGGGCCTTAGGCACTGGTGGCACAACACTACAACCCCTCACAGATACTGTACTTGGAGCACAGCAATGAGCCCTATGGCAAATTATTGCTAAAAAAATTGTAAGTACACGCCCCTGTAAAACAGGGGCTGAAAAATTGGGCCTTAGCCACTGGTGGCGGCACCCATAAACAAAAATGATCTTCCAAGCTATCATCATCAATCGTATCATTGAGGACTCGGAGGAGGAGGATAGCCAGTCAACATAACAGCACAGGCACTCAGCATCAGCATCAGTCTTGAAGGGACGTGACATGTTAAAATCAATTAGTCTGTTATATCAGCATCAGGTGTGTGGTAGCTGGTGGTGATCCAAGACTGGTTCATCTTGATGAAAGTCAGTCGATCAACCGAGTCGGTGGACAGGCGCACCCTGTGATCCGTGACAAATCCTCCAGCAGCACTGAATGTGCGTTCCGAAAGAACGCTGGATGCAGGACAGGCCAGTAGCTCAATTGCATACTGTGCAAGCTCTGGCCAGTGATCCATCCTCAAGACCCAGTAAGCCAGAGGATTTTCGGTGGGGAAGGTGTCCAAGTCTGACCTTGCCCCTAGATATTCCTGCACCATGTTTATCAGACGCTGGCGATGGTTGCTGGAACCAATCATACTTTGGGGCTGCGGACTAAAGAATTGTCTGAACGCATCGGTCAGACGGCCACCTTCCCCACCGCTCCTTCTTTGACTGGCCGAAGCCTCAGCAACTCCTTGTCCTGGACCAGGAGTTTGTAACCTCCCAGTCTCTGGGAACGCGTTGCACAGACCTTTCTGCAAGGCCTCCCGGAGTTGTCTCATCCTCTGCTCCCTCTGCGACGGTAACATAAGGTCCGCAACCTTACCCTTGTACCGTGGATCAAGGAGAGTGGCCAGCCAGTAATGGTCCCTCTCCTTGATCCGAAGAATACGAGGATCCTTCCGCAGACTTTGCAGGATCAGGGAGGCCATGCAGCGTAGGTTTGCTGAGGCATTCGCTCCGGAGTCCTCTGGGTCACTAAGGACGACATGATCCGCAGTCACCTCCTCCCAGCCACGTACAAGTCCACTGGTTTCTTGGGACTGTAAATCATCCCTAAAAGACTGCTGCTGATGATGCTGAGTGCCAGCCTCCACCTCCATGCTGACACAATCCTCCTCCTCCTCCTCCTCCTCCTCCTCTTCCTCTTCCTGTGCGATGGGTGGGACAGAAGGAACACTGTCTGGGTAAAGGGGGCCTTGAGAGGCAAGGAAGTCCTCCTCTTCCTGCCTCTGTTCTGCCTCAAGTGCCCTGTCCATTATTCCACGCAGCGTGTGCTCCAACAGGTGGACAAGAGGTACAGTGTCACTGATGCATGCACTGTCACTGCTCACCATCCTCGTGGCCTCCTCAAATGGTGCCAGGACAGTGCATGCATCCCTGATCATGCCCCACTGGCGTGGAGAAAAAAAACCAAGCTCCCCTGACCCTGTCCTGGTGCCGTAGTCGCACAGGTACTCATTGATGGCCCTCTGCTGCGTGTGCAGCCGCTGCAGCATGGCCAACGTTGAGTTCCACCTGGTGGGCATGTCACATATAAGGCGGTTCTTGGGCAGGTTCAACTCCTTTTGCAGCTCAGCCAGGCGAGCACTGGCATTATAAGATCTGCGGAAATGCACACAGACTTTCCTGGCCTGCCTCAGGACATCCTGTAAGCCCGGGTACCTGCCCAAGAACCGCTGCACCACCAGGTTAAGGACGTGAGCCACACGGGGCACATGGGTCAGTTGTCCCTGTCGGAGGGCGGAGAGGAGGTTGGTGCCATTGTCGCAAACCACCATTCCTGGCTTAAGCTGGCGTGGCGTCAACCACCTCTCGGCCTGGCCCTGCAGAGCAGACAGGACCTCTGCCCCAGTGTGGCTTCTGTCCCCCAAACACACCAGCGCAAGCACGGCATGGCATCTTTTTGCCTGCGTACTTGCGTAGCCCCGTGAACGGCTACGGAGCACCGCTGGTTCATAGGACAAACCACAGGAAGAGGCCATGGAGGAAGAAGAAGAGGAGGGGGTGGAGGAGAGAGGTGTGTCACAATCAGTAGTAGCATTTTGGAGGCGTGGCGGTGGGACAACCTCCAACACTACTGCACCTTGTCCTGCATCCTTCCCAGCTGCCAAAAGAGTGACCCAATGGGCCGTGAAAGAAAGGTAACGTCCCTGTCCATGCCTGCTGGACCATGAGTCAGCGGTAATATGCACCTTACCGCTGACTGCCCTGTCCAGCGAGGCCAAGACATTGCCTTCCACATGCCGGTAGAGAGCCGGAATAGCCTTCCGTGAGAAAAAGTGGCGTTTGGGAACCTGCCACTGAGGAACCGCACATTGCACAAACTCACGGAAGGGGGCCGAGTCTACCAACTGAAAAGGCAGCAGTTGAAGCGCTAGCAATTTAGCCAAGCTAGCATTCAACCGCTGGGCATGTGGATGGCTGGGAGTGAACTTCTTTCGACGGTCCAGCAGCTGGGGCAGGGAAATTTGCCTGCTAGAATCGGACGTCGGTGTACTGCTAGCAGAGTGGCCGCAAGTACTTGGCTGTGACACACCTAATTCTACACCTTCATTCCTCTCAGTGCATGTTTCAGAGAGGACTGAAGTTATAGTGGGGTTGGAGATCCCAGCTGATGCGGTGCAAGGAGAGGTCCGCTTTGTTCTTTGGTGTGGGTCTTTGAGGTAGGCTTGCCAACGAGCTGCATGGCAGGTCAACATATGTCTGGTCAGGCATGTGGTACCCAAGCGGCTGATGTTTTGGCCACGCGATATACGCTTGAGACATATGTTGCAAACAGCAGCTGTGCGATCTAATGCACTAGCCTCAAAAAAGGCCCACACCAAGGAACTTTTTGAATGACGGGCAGAGGCAGCGCCCTGCACAGGCGGAGCTCTGCGGTGTGATTCCGTCGGTGTACTGCCCTTACGCTGGCCACCAAAGGGCATCCTGTCTCGTTGGAGATGTGCCTCCTCCTCATCCTCCTCCTCCTCTCTCCTATTAGGCACCCACGTGGAGTCAGTGACCTCATCATCCCCTCCCTCCTCATCACTGGAGCCAATCTGGCAGTATGCTGCAGCTGCTGGAACATGACTGCCAGATTGGTGTCCTTCTTGAGCATCCCCTCTGTCTGCTCTCACCCTACTGCCTTCCTGTAGCTGGGTTTCATCATCAGACCCTTCGAAACGCTGGGCATCCTCCTGGAGCATGTACCCAACACTGTGCTCAAACAGTTCGGGGGACTCCTCAGGAGGAGGACATGGTGGGTCTAGGGAAGGAGTGACTGATGATGAGTCTGACATTGATACCAGGGAAGAGGACGCTTTGGCAGCTGCTTTGCCAGTACCCTGAGCCTGGGTGAGAGAGGATGAGGAGGAGGAGGAGGGCTTGGTCATCCACTCTACCAAGTCTTCGGCATGATGTGGCTCAACATGTCCAGCTGCGGAAAAGAAGGACAAGCGTGTCCCATGGCCATGTGCTGATGACAATGCACCGCGTCCACGACCAGCACTGTTGTCCCCAGACACAGAGCCTGCTTGCCCTCTTTTATTGCCTCCTGACTGTCTGCCTCTCCTTGTTTGCCTTCCAGACATTCTAATAGATGGCCTGCAGGGAGATGGGAAAAAAGCAATAAGGGCTACCTTCAGGTGTCCTTCTCTGTCCCTTGAAACAAGGACTTGCACAGTGAAAGAAACTGACACTCTCCCTACCTACAGTTTTCTGTCCCTAGAAAAAATGTTTTTTTTAAGCACAATATAGCACAAGGAGAATTCACTCACTGTCCTTCCAGGTCCCTAGAAACAAGGACTTGCACAGTGAAAGAAACTGACACTCTCCCTACCTACAGTTTTCTGTCCCTAGAAAAAATGTTTTTTTTAAGCACAATATAGCACAAGGAGAATTCACTCACTGTCCTTCCAGGTCCCTAGAAACAAGGACTTGCACAGTGAAAGAAACTGACACTCTCCCTACCTACAGTTTTCTGTCCCTAGAAAAAATGTTTTTTTTAAGCACAATATAGCACAAGGAGAATTCACTCACTGTCCTTCCAGGTCCCTAGAAACAAGGACTTGCACAGTGAAAGAAACTGACACTCTCCCTACCTACAGTTTTCTGTCCCTAGAAAAAATGATTTTTTTAAGCACACTATAGCACAAGGAGAATTCACTCACTGTCCTTCCCAGTCCCTAGAAACAAGGACTTGCACAGTGAAAGAAACTGACACTCTCCCTACCTACAGTTTTCTGTCCCTAGAAAAAATGTTTTTTTTAAGCACACTATAGCACAAGGAGAATTCATTCACTGTCCTTCCCAGTCCCTAGAAACAAGGACTTGCACAGTGAAAGAAACTGACAATCTCCCTACCTACAGTTTTCTGTCCCTAGAAAAAATGTTTTTTTTAAGCACAATATAGCACAAGGAGAATTCACTCACTGTCCTTCCAGGTCCCTGGAAACAAGGACTTGCACAGTGAAAGAAACTGACACTCTCCCTACCTACAGTTTTCTGTCCCTAGAAAAAATGTTTTTTTTAAGCACACTATAGCACAAGGAGAATTCACTCACTGTCCTTCCAGGTCCCTGGAAACAAGGACTTGCACAGTGAAAGAAACTGACACTCTCCCTACCTAGAGTTTTCTGTCCCTAGAAAAAATGTTTTTTTTAAGCACAATATAGCACAAGGAGAATTCACTCACTGTCCTTCCAGGTCCCTAGAAACAAGGACTTGCACAGTGAAAGAAACTGACACTCTCCCTACCTACAGTTTTCTGTCCCTAGAAAAAATGTTTTTTTTAAGCACACTATAGCACAAGGAGAATTCACTCACTGTCCTTCCCAGTCCCTAGAAACAAGGACTTGCACAGTGAAAGAAACTGACACTCTCCCTACCTACAGTTTTCTGTCCCTAGAAAAAATGTTTTTTTTAAGCACACTATAGCACAAGGAGAATTCACTCACTGTCCTTCCCAGTCCCTAGAAACAAGGACTTGCACAGTGAAAGAAACTGACACTCTCCCTACCTACAGTTTTCTGTCCCTAGAAAAAATGTTTTTTTTAAGCACAATATAGCACAAGGAGAATTCACTCACTGTCCTTCCAGGTCCCTGGAAACAAGGACTTGCACAGTGAAAGAAACTGACACTCTCCCTACCTACAGTTTTCTGTCCCTAGAAAAAATGTTTTTTTTAAGCACACTATAGCACAAGGAGAATTCACTCACTGTCCTTCCAGGTCCCTGGAAACAAGGACTTGCACAGTGAAAGAAACTGACACTCTCCCTACCTAGAGTTTTCTGTCCCTAGAAAAATGTTTTTTTTAAGCACACTATAGCACAAGGAGCATTCACTCACTGTCCTTCCAGGTCCCTGGAAACAAGGACTTGCACAGTGAAAGAAACTGACACTCTCCCTACCTACAGTTTTCTGTCCCTAGAAAAAATGTTTTTTTTAAGCACAATATAGCACAAGGAGAATTCACTCACTGTCCTTCCAGGTCCCTGGAAACAAGGACTTGCACAGTGAAAGAAACTGACACTCTCCCTACCTACAGTTTTCTGTCCCTAGAAATTTTTTTTTTTTTAAGCACAATATAGCACAAGGAGAATTCACTCACTGTCCTTCCAGGTCCCTAGAAACAAGGACTTGCACAGTGAAAGAAACTGACACTCTCCCTACCTACAGTTTTCTGTCCCTAGAAAAAATGTTTTTTTTAAGCACACTATAGCACAAGGAGAATTCACTCACTGTCCTTCCCAGTCCCTAGAAACAAGGACTTGCACAGTGAAAGAAACTGACACTCTCCCTACCTACAGTTTTCTGTCCCTAGAAAAAATGTTTTTTTTAAGCACACTATAGCACAAGGAGAATTCACTCACTGTCCTTCCCAGTCCCTAGAAACAAGGACTTGCACAGTGAAAGAAACTGACACTCTCCCTACCTACAGTTTTCTGTCCCTAGAAAAAATGTTTTTTTTAAGCACAATATAGCACAAGGAGAATTCACTCACTGTCCTTCCAGGTCCCTGGAAACAAGGACTTGCACAGTGAAAGAAACTGACACTCTCCCTACCTACAGTTTTCTGTCCCTAGAAAAAATGTTTTTTTTAAGCACACTATAGCACAAGGAGAATTCACTCACTGTCCTTCCAGGTCCCTGGAAACAAGGACTTGCACAGTGAAAGAAACTGACACTCTCCCTACCTACAGTTTTCTGTCCCTAGAAAAAATGTTTTTTTTAAGCACAATATAGCACAAGGAGAATTCACTCACTGTCCTTCCAGGTCCCTGGAAACAAGGACTTGCACAGTGAAAGAAACTGACACTCTCCCTACCTACAGTTTTCTGTCCCTAGAAAAAATGTTTTTTTTAAGCACAATATAGCACAAGGAGAATTCACTCACTGTCCTTCCAGGTCCCTGGAAACAAGGACTTGCACAGTGAAAGAAACTGACACTCTCCCTACCTACAGTTTTCTGTCCCTAGAAAAAATGTTTTTTTTAAGCACAATATAGCACAAGGAGAATTCACTCACTGTCCTTCCAGGTCCCTAGAAACAAGGACTTGCACAGTGAAAGAAACTGACACTCTCCCTACCTACAGTTTTCTGTCCCTAGAAAAAATGTTTTTTTTAAGCACAATATAGCACAAGGAGAATTCACTCACTGTCCTTCCAGGTCCCTGGAAACAAGGACTTGCACAGTGAAAGAAACTGACACTCTCCCTACCTACAGTTTTCTGTCCCTAGAAATTTTTTTTTTTTAAGCACAATATAGCACAAGGAGAATTCACTCACTGTCCTTCCAGGTCCCTAGAAACAAGGACTTGCACAGTGAAAGAAACTGACACTCTCCCTACCTACAGTTTTCTGTCCCTAGAAAAAATGTTTTTTTTAAGCACACTATAGCACAAGCACAAAACACACTGACACTCTCCCTACCTATCCTTCTCTTTCCCTAAACTAAAGGAATCCAGGTTAAGCAAGAAAGAAATAAAAGTCACTGTCCCTGCCTATGCTGCTCTATCCCTGCTCCGGAACACACTACACTAGGCCGCCGTGCTGGCGGCCTTTTATAGTGTGGGGCGTGTACTAAACTCCCTCAGCAATAATTGGCCACAGGCATCCTGCCTGTGGTCAATCATTGCTCTCCTCGCTGCCGGCGCTGTGATTGGCCAAGCATGCGGGGTCACAGTGCATGCTTGGCCAATCACAGCGCCTGGATGACACTGCGATGGCGTAGTGCATTGTGGGCCGTTCGCGTCACTCGAATTTGGCGCGAACGGCCCAAATCGTTCGATCTTCGTCGAACGATCGAACAGCCGATGTTCGAGTCGAACGTATGTTCGACTCGAACACGAAGCTCATCCCTACTCCCAACATTTAAAATACCCACTGCGGGACATTTCACCACATGTCACTAGAGATGTTGAGCGGGGGGGGGGGTGCTGTCACTTAATTTTTACATTTTTCCAGGACATCCCATCTAAGTTGTTGAGCGGGGGGGGGGGGGGCAGCCGCTGGACAACTTAACAACTTAGATAAGATGTGCACGCCCACCTCCGCCAATTCCAAAATCTGCCGCATTCCAGCAGCCTGGCCACTCCCCTGTGCTTATTCCAGCCAATCCCAGGTGTGTAACATCCGTGCTGTATCAGCGTCATCACGCCACCGCCGGAGCATGTCATCACGCACTGGGTCTGGCCACATGTGCGTGTTCCAAGCCTCATAGTCACACATAACACCATGTGATCCGCAGTAAGAGGAGATGTAACAGCGTTCCTCTACCAGAGCGTGTCATCACGCACTACGTCTGGCCACGTGTGCGTTCCAAGCCTCGCAGCAATCTCGCCGGGCATCTCATAGCACACGGCACAGCAGGGCTTACCTCCTCCTTCCTCCTTCCGCTGCCTCCTGCTGTGCGGGAATAGGCAGTGTATCGCGGGACCGCGGGAAACTGGTGTCCCTGCGGGTAAAACCCGCAGAATCCGTGCGGGTTGGAGGGTATGCCGTCAGCTGAGCTCAGTTGCCTCTCTCTGCCCGTCGCCGCTGCCGCCCGCCTCGCAGCCTCTCAAGTCTCAACTCTCTGGGCCCCGACTACTACTGGGTCGGAAGTGGCGGAAGATCACTCCACCAGGGAAGGCAAGGAGATAAACAGACAGTCGGATGGCCGGTACTTGAGCCACGGCAGAAGAACATGCGAGCGGAGCTGAATGGGCATGCGCCCAAAACTGAAGAAATTGTCCCTGAATTTGCCTGAAGTTGCTCCACACTTGGAAAATGTTGATACGGGTACATTCCTGCTCTTACCAGCATATGATTATCAGAAAGGGGCACAGATAATGAAAAAAATACACCCCCCTAAGCAAGTAGGTGTGGTGGAGCGGGGGGTCTGTAATTCTGAATTATTATTTTTTAATTCTGCACTGACTGTCTTTAAAATTGCCCCAGCCCCTGTTCAAATCCAATCCGGGGACAAAACTGAGGGAAGACTTGGAACGGGGACAGTGTCCTCAATCCGGGGACTGTCCCCGGAAATTGGGGATGTCTGGTCACCCTACCATACGATGTTCGCTCTGTGCTTATGGCCTGTAGCAGGGGCCAAGAATCTTTTTGTCACTAATCTGGGATTATGGTTGCTGAGTTACCCAGACTGTGTCATTGCTCGAAAGCCTAATCAAGATGATGTGCAACCTTGTCTCACCACTATTGGAGCATCTGGAAAGTCTGTTCAACTACTTGATCCTCATTGCTATTAGTAACGCCATTCAGCTATTGAAAGCCTGTGACAAGTTCATCTTGACCAAAGTGGATTACAAAGTGTGCTAGTGGAGTTGTGTTGACTTTGCCTGAAGTTGATCCATATTTGGAAAATGTTGATACGGGTACATTCCTGCCCGTGCTGTTCTGCTGGACTGTGTTCCTAATCCCAGCAGTTGCAGGAAGTGCTGCTCAAGAGTCATGTTGGCCGGTGCATGGAAATTGCCAGCGTACCTCCCTCTGAAAAGTGACATGCTGATTTGAAGTTGAGAGACTTAAAGGGGTTGTAAAGGTTTATGTTTTTTCACCCTAATGCATTCTATGCCGGTTTACTTACCTGAGCACTCGAAAGTCCCGCGTCGTGAACGAGCAGGCTTCTCGACCGGGCTTTTCGTCTCGTTCATTGGATGACTGATAGCAGTGAAGCCATTGGCTCCCGCTGCTGTCAATCAAACCAATGGCGCGTTGCGCGCCGAGGGGCGGGGCCGAGTGATACAGTCGGCGGCTATAGCCGCCGGCTGTATCACGGGAGCACGCCCGCAAGCTAACCTCCTTGGGAGAGAGCTTCCCATGAAGGGGGTTGGCTGATGCGGGAATGAGCCGAGACAGCCACCCAGGGACCCCAGAAGACCAGGTTCGGAGCCACTCTGTGCAAAACGAGCTGCACAGTGGAGGTAAGTATGACATGTTTGTTATTTTTCTTTTTTATATTTGAACCTTTACAACCCCTTTCAGCATGTCTTGTTCTTCATTAATGAGGACAATTATTCTCAGTCCCTGGCTGTGCTAAGGACTGACTGAGATATCCTAAAATTGAAAGGGGACCCCGTTGACCAGGAAGATGGACAAGTTCTTCAAGAATTACGGTCTCTTGCATGTTGGCATGGCTAAAGTGCTGTTTTTATACAGCCGTGCATCCTGTCCCCGATGTTGTCCCTATGAAGAAGGGAAACTGCTGGGCAAAGTTGTTGCTGTGTTGCTGCACCTCCAGTGGGAAGATTGATGGACTTGGGGCTCCATGGACACTGGAGGTGTTTAGTTAGGTAGGATAAGCTGTGGCAAAAAGGGCAAGTTCTCACCTTGAAACTCGGTTTACTTAATTAAATTCACACAAGTACTGTTCTCTGATACTGACCACTAGGTGGTGTAAGAGTGCCAACCTGAGTGAGTCTTGATTGCAGCTTTGCTTATATTTCAATGTAGATTGGTAAGTACAGTGAAACCTCGGATTGCGAGTAACGCGGTTAACGAGTTTCGCAATACAAGCATTGTTTTTTTTAAAATCCTGACTCGGTTTGCGAGTGTTGTCTCGCGAAACGAGCAGGATTCAAGCCACAGAGGTGTGCAGTACCGCGTTTGGCCTGAGGTGGGGGGTGCCGAAGCCGAGCGGAGCCGTTTGGAAATGCTTGGAAAAACTTGGAAATACTCTGTTCCCGAGCCTTTCCAAGGTTTTCTGAGTTCAGCCGAGCTGTCCCTGGGCCTTTCTGAGGCTTTCTGGCGCCCCCCACCTCTGGCCACATGCGGTGTTGCATGCCATAGAAGTCAATGCGGAACAAATTATTATTTTTTCTATTGACTTCTATGGGCAAACTCGCTTTGATATGCGAGTGCTTTGGATTACGAGCATTCTCCTGGAACGGATTATGCTCGTAATCCAAGGTTCCACTGTAAAAGTTATTTTCCAGTATTGCTATGGGAAAGGGGTGGCACCCTCGAGGGGGTGGGGCCGATTTTCAACTGTACATTTGTTTAGGTATAGTCATTGCTAAAGTATATAAATGTATATTGAGATATATTACTGTGTTAATTTTTGCACCACTTTGTTGCTCTAGGCTGAAAGTGAACAAACTTCACTTATGTACATATTGCAATGCATTGCTATAGGAATAGGATGTGTTTTTAATGCTCTCTGTTTTCTTCTCTTTCAGGTGTTCCAGCACCCATCGCGTCTTCCTTGGCTAAGGAAACACCATAACCACAGCTTGTATAACAATGCTAAATATTCCGTTCTTTACAGGTGTATATAGTAGATAGATAGTTAGGATATAAAGCTACTGTTATTGTATTTTTTCAGGTGGTTACGCGCACACGTAAAAATGTAAATACTGTCTTCTATTTATCTGCCCTTGTGTGAAATGCCACTTGCCTATATACATATGTTATGTATACCTACTTCATGTGGTACACCACATGTATTGTTACTTTGTCCTTCCCTGTTACTCCACCTATCCCAGTTTTTGCCTGGACATCCACTCTCAGGCTTGAGAGTAATTTCCTTTTTTTTTTCCTGCAAACTCTGAGACGTAGTTTCCCTTGGCAGGGGGAGGATGTAGCAGCCTGGTATTAGGAAGGGTTGCTAACAAATTTAGTTATGCTAGGTGGTAATTAACCTGGCTAGTTAGTAGTTGTATCCACTGACTTTCTGCCCTAAGCCTGAATATGGTGCATTTCTCTCTTCTGTCAATAGGTGGCACTGCTGCCTTTGGCATTAGAATGACAAGAACACAGTGAGTTCAGGTTGTGAATAGACATAATTTCTCAGCCAATCATATTTGTGGCTAAGCATGCTGGGACAGTCTATTTAACCGCTTCAGCCCCGGAAGAATTTACCCCCTTCCTGACCAGAGCACTTTTTGCGATGCAGCACTGCGTCGCTTTAACTGACAATTGCGCGGTCGTGCGACGTTGAACCTAACCAAAATTGACGTCCTTTTTTCCCCACAAATAGAGCTTTCTTTTGGTGTTATTTGATCACCTCTGCGTTTTTTATTTTTTGCGCTATAAACAAAAGAAGAGCAACATATTTGAAAAAAACGCAATATTTTTAACTTTTTGATTTAATAAATATCCCAATTTTTTTTTTTAAAACAATTTTTTTCAAGTTTAGACCGATACGTATTCTTCTACATATTTTTGGCAAATTTGTTTTGCAATAAGCGTATATTGATTGGTTTGCGCAAAAGTTATAGCGTCTACATCATAGGGGATAGATTTATGGCGTTTTTATTTTTTTTATTAGTAATGGTGGCGATCTGCGATTTTTATTGTGACCGTGACATTGCGGCGGACACATCGGACACTTTTGACACGTTTTTGGGACCATTCACATTTATACAGCAATTAGTGCTATAAAACTGCACTGATTACTGTGTAAATGTGACTGGCAGGGAAGGGGTTAACACTAGGGGGCGATCAAGGGGTTAATATGTTCCCTATTGAGTGATTCTAACTGTAGGGGGACTCACAAGGTGAGGAGACCGATCTGTGTTCCTTTGTACTGGGAACACACATCGGTCTCCTCACCTCTGACAGGAGGTGGATCTGTGTGTTTACACACACAGACCCACACTCCTGCCATGATCGGGCAATCGCGGGTGCCCGGCGGACATCGCGGCCGCCGGGCACGCGCAACGGGTCACGAGCGGTGCCGTGGGTACGCGCGCGTAACGCTGGCGGCGCGTGCGCGCCCCATAGACGGCCGGGAAAAAAGGACGTCATATGACACCCGCCCGGAGGGAGGGAGGGTTCCTGCCGGCGTCATATGACTATGACCCGGTAGGAAGGGGTTAAGGGGAATGAGTCAGGGGATCGGTGTTAGCTGTGGAAGTGGATCCAGCGAGCGGCTGGGATCTGAAGGTCTGGTGAGAAGACACAACGAGGATATTAACTCTGGTATGTGTACAGATCTGTGTTGAAGTCAACCTACAAGTTCAGTTGCCATAGGAGACAGCATTCTTCTACAAATTCAGTGCTGCAACCAGCTTAAAGGCCCTCAACCTGTATAGCTGTTTGCCTATTCTGTCTCAGAGTCTGCCAATTGCTATTGCATCTGCCTTAGGGTGTTCAGGCCCTAACCCTCTCTCCCCCAGTTCTTGTTAAGAGACAATAAATCTCTTTTGTTCGCATTCAAAAAGTGACTGGCGCCCAATCATTATATCTTGCATTACACCCACTATGCTTAGTAACACACTTTACAAAGAAGGATGTCATCTCTTCCTGACTCTGGGGGTCACCATTAGGCCTCTAGGGGTCGGGGCCCTTGCTACATACAGTTTTTGCAAGATTGGTAAGTCCTTATATGGGACCCAGAATTTGGAGACTCAGAGAGACTTTGGGTGGAAAAGAGTAGGGTTGCCCGGTACCGAGCATTTGCATGAGTACTTGTACTCACACAAATTCTCCCGATGCCTAATCCGATACCTGGGAGAGGCGGCGCAATCTAAGTCAACAGGCGGAACAACGGAAGTGATGCTCCATGTCGCCGTCAGCGGTTGAACATCCTGACGCCCATCTTGGTACACCCTGCACTCGGCGGAAGTAAGCCAGCAGTGGACATCTTGTTACACCCAGCCCATATAGTTCAGACTGGGTATAACAAGATGTCCGCTGCTGCTTTTATGCGGCCGAGTGCAAGGAGTACCAAGATGGGCATCGCAGGCAGCCTTTCCTCTCATGTAATTTATCGCTGGCTGCATTTCAGTGCCTGCCCATCAGTGCCCATAAATGCCACCTATCAGTGCCCAATGCCCATAAATGCCGCCTATCAGTGCCAGCCACCTGTCAGTGCCACCTATCGGTGCCATCTACCAGTGCCAGACATCAGTCAGTGCCATCTATCAGTGCCCATCAGTCAGTGCCATCAGTCAGTGCCCAGCCATCAGTCAGTGCCACCTATCATAGGGTGACCAGACGTCCCCGTTTTCCGGGGACAATCCCCGGATTGAAGACATGGTCCCCTGAGCCTGTCTGTCCCCGGATCTGTCCCCGGATTGGAGGGGGGGGGGTGTGCCCGCGGGCCGTGGAATCTCCCTGGGACTAGTCGCTATTAGTAGTTCTCTTCCCGACTGTATACAGAGGAGAGGGGAGGGGCCTCTGACCCGGGCAGCTATCGGCAACAGTGTACAAGCACAGCGACTCACTTGTACACTGAAAAGTGATGCCGTTACATGCCCGGGTCAGAGGCCCCTCCCCTATCCTCTGTATACAGTCGGGAAGAGAACAGTTTGTTTCTGGATCCATGCAGCAGAGCGATGTCAGTCAGGAGGCAGCAGGGAGGAGGAGGAGGGGGGAGCCGGCAACCGAGGTAAACAGACTGGGCACAGGGCGCATTCTTTAAAGTGGCCAGGGCATGGCATGGGCAGAAGGGAGCGGGCTTAATCTTTATTGAGAAGGGCGCACTGAGAATTTCAGCATTCTCCTCCTCACTGAACAGGCAGACTGTCATCCTTCCTCGGTCTCACGGCACAATGTATTCCCCAACTCCTCCGTTCCAGCAGCCCAAACTCTTCCTTATCTCTCCTACTTCTTGCAACTATTAAGCACTCCCCTCCTCCTCACTAAGCTCCACTCTGCTGTCAGCTTGCTTTCCCTCTCCGTGTGAGTCACTCTCACTTTGTCCGGCTCATTTAACCTCCACCCTCCCTGTATGTACTCCTCTCTCTGTCTTCCCTGCAAAACCCTAACCATGTAGTATGTCAGCACCGGTCCTCCTGTTTTATCTTTTTATTTTCTGTCTTCTCCATAAATCTGCAATACACACATTCTGCAGCCTCTTGTCTCAGCTCTGGGCATTCCACATTGTCCACAACCCATCTGTATGACACACCCTTTCCATCCCAGTTTACTTCTATCTCTACTAACTGTCCTGTCACTATCATGCAGTCTAGCACATTCTCTCCTGTCCGTTCCTCCCCATCTGTAAAACTGCCTCCCTACTGTCTCGCTGCCCCTTTCCTGTCCCACTGCCCTTTTCCTGTCCCACTGCCCTTTTCCTGTTCCGCTGCCCTTTTCCTGTCCGCTGCCCCTTTCCTGTCTCGCTGCCCCCATCCTGTCTCTCTGCCCCCATCCTGTCTCGCTTATCCTGCTGCCCCCCTCCTGTCTCGCTGCTCCCCTCCTGTCTCGCTGCTCCCCTCCTGTCTCGCTGCTCCGCTCCTATCTTGCTGCTCCCCTCCTGCCCGCTGCCCCTTTCCTGTCCCCTTGCCCCTCCTCCTGTCTCGCTGCTCCCCTCCTGTCCCGCTGCCCCTTTCTTGTCCCGCTGCCCTCCTACTGTCCCGCTGCCCTCCTCCTGTCTCACTGCCCCTCCTGTCCCGCTGCCCCTTTCCTGTTCCGCCGCCCTCCTCCTGTCCCGCTGCCCTCCTCCTGTCTCGCTGCCCCCTCCTGTCCCGCTGCTCCCCTCCTGTCCCGCTTCTCCCCTCCTGTCTCGCTGCCCCTTTCCTGTCCCGCTGCCCCTTTCCTGTCCCGCTGCCCCATCCTATCTCGCTGCTTCCCTCCTGTCTCGCTGCTTACCTCCTGTCTCGCTGCTTCCCTCCTGTCTCGCTGCAACCCTCCTGTCTCACTGCAACCCTCCTGTCCCGCTGCAACCCTCCTGTCCCGCTGCAACCCTCCTGTCTCGCTGCAAACCTCCTGTCTCGCTGCAACCCTCCTGTCTCGCTGCAACCCTCCTGTCCCGCTGCAACCCTCCTGTCCCGCTGCCACCCTGCTTTCCTGCTGCCCCTCACCTGTCCCGCTGCCCCCCTCCTGTGATGCACTGTCAATCTGCCCCCCAGTTAGTCCAGAGATCAATGAGCCACAGTTGACTGGCAGGGACAGCCCCACCCCCCATATGTCTTGTGTTTTCACCCTGGCAGTGCATAGTCTGCTCAGGGTGTCGGTGTTGACGTCTGTATGAGGAGTCTAGAAATGGGGGAGGATCCACCTGCATGAGGAATCCAGGGATCCGGTGAGTCCAATGATGGGGAGGATCTGTCTGTCTGCACATATTACAATCTGCATAGGGTCACATGACTGCTCTGTCTATCACTAACACTGTGGCACTCACATATACATACACACTCATACACATGCACACATATTCTCAAAAACATGTACACATGCATAAAACACACATGCCCATACATACATAGGATGTCCCAATCATGCCTTAGAGTGCCAGGATTGGGACACTCCTCTCCTGCGCATACTACCCACTGCCATACACTCCACACTCCTCTCCTGCACGTCCTACCCACCGCCATGCACTCCTCTCCTGCATATACTACCCACCACCATACACTCCACACCCCTCTCCTGTACAAACTACCCACCACCATACACTCCACACCCCTGTCCTGTACATACTACTTACCTCCGTACACTCCGCTCTATACAGTCACAATTTAACATTACCAAATTCTGCATTGCTGGGCACTGGTAAGGCTGCATTGCTGGGCACAGATGAGGCTGCATTGCTGGGCACAGGTGAGGCTGCATTGCTGGGCACAGGTGAGGCTGCATTGCTGGGCACTGGTGAGGCTGCATTGCTGGGCACTGGTGAGGTTGCATTGCTGGGCACTGGTGAGGCTGCATAGATTGGCACTGATGAGGCTGCATAGATTGGCACTGGTGAAGCTGCATAGATTGGCACTGGTGAGGTTGCATAGATGGGCACAGCTGAGCCCTGCATTCCATTCTCCTGTATATACTACCCACTGCCGTACACTCCGCTCTATACAGTCACAATTTAACATTACCACATTCTGCATTGCTGGGCACTGGCGAGGCTGCATTGCTGGGCACTGGCGAGGCTGCATTGCTGGGCACTGGTGAGGCTGCATAGATTGGCACTGGTGAGGTTGCATAGATGGGCACAGCTGAGCCCCACATTGTTTATGCAGTGCACTCCTGAACTCTGCACTCTGTTTTTTCTTATCTTCATAGCATTTGGTAGTCATATCTCAAAAAATTCTAAGCAGTATCTTTTTTTTATCTTTATTTATGGACGAAATGTGAGAAATAACATACATATCATACAATCATTCCATAAACACATACACTACATATATCATTTGAGGAAAATATGCTTATAAAATAGTTTACCATTTGCCAATAAAAAAAAATGTCCCCGGATTTCATTTAAAAAATCTGGTCACCTTAACCTATCAGTGCCAACCATCAGTCAGTGCTCATCAGTGCCACCTAATCCTATCAGTGCTCATCAGTGCTGCTTAATCAGTGCCACCCATCAGTTCTCACCAGTGCTGCATATCAGTGTATTGTGCTTTGAAAACTGTCACATGACATTAAAAAAAAGTATCGGTAATCGGTATCGGCGCGTATTTGAACAAAGGGTATTAGTACTCGGTCTTGAAAAAGCTGTATCGGGACAACCCTAGAAAATAATCTTCAACCCTGAAATAGTGTGAAGTGTAAAATAGCACACACTTAGCTGGTGACCCTGCCTTTAAGCCCCTGAGGCAGGTGGGGATGTAACCTTGTTAAGGGATATGTTTTACAGGCGGTGAGCTGAAAGTTAGATTTTTATACCCAGAGTGTGGACTGTTTTATTGACTTTGTGCAGCAAACAAGAGGTTTTGTTTTCCTTTTCTAAAATAAAAGACTGTTGTGCTTTTACCAATGTAGCTGGCTGGTGATTCTGGGCTCCCTGGTATTACAGCGGACAGAGTAGGAGATAGCAGGTGAAAATTAATTAGGTAGCTCAAGAGGATGGTAGAGGCACTGGAACTGAACATGGGGGGAGGTGACCTGGGAAATTGAGAGCAAAGAGCATGGTTTGGATGGTGTTTTCTAAAGAGGTTGGTGATGTAACTGGAGGCAGTGGACATAGAACAATTGGCATTGTGGATGAGTCTGGCCCCCTACTACTGTTCTCTCCTGGTTCCCCATTACTGTTCCCTTCTGGCCCCCCATTACTGTTCCCTCCTGGCCCCCTATTACTGTTCTCTCCTGGCCCCTTATTAATAACCCCTCCCGGCCCAGGTTGAGAACAACAGTGAACGCTGCCCTTTGCTGCAGTCTAAAATTAAAGCAGCGCAGGCATTGTTTAGAATGGCAATGGCGGTTGAGGACAGTGGTGATTAGAATGTTACCATCCCCTGGCTCCGCACTTTCTGCTCAGCCCAGACTCCCCTCCCTCCCATTAGGCCCTGCTCTCTGCCACAGTTGGAGTAAGCACTACCTCTGGTCGGGTGTGCTCTCTCTGTGTTGCCGCAGCCTGCTCCTTCGTCACACGCATGCTGAACCTGGCCAGACTCAAGGTGCACTGGCGCAATCTCCCCTCCGAGGCTGGCCATGGCACCTTACGAGTCCCATCCAATTACACTGCAAGGCATGCTCCACCTGACTTCCTTGTACTTCCTCAAGTCCCTAATACTGAGCCGCTGAACAGTTTTACTGTTGGGGGAGCCGGAGGAGGTAGGGGGAGGGATCTGGGCTTGTCCAATGTCAGGGACAGAGGTGGATTTTCTGGATTTTGGCCCGGACACACATTTAGAGCGTGACATTTGTCTGATTTCCGGGAATGGTCAAATCGGGACTGTTGACAACTATGCCACTGGTGCATGGGGAAATACTACTTCTATCCCATGTACTCTGTATGATAACCACTCTTGACAATCTGTACTTTGTGTGTTATGCACTCCTGGGTCCTCACATCTGTGTGTTTCACACTCCTGCCCCTGAAGTCTGTCCATTATGCACTCCTGACCCCATCACTCTCTGCAATACCCACTCCTGACCCCTGTATTCTGTGCGATATGCACTCCTGAGCCCTTCATTCTGTGTGTTACACACCCGTGATCCTTTACACACACTGGGGTTGATTTACTAAAGGCAAATAGACTGTGCACATTGTTAGTGCAGTTGCTCCAGGGATTAGTAAATGAGGTGAAGCTTAACTTTACAAAGAATACACAGTCACATGCAAAGAAAAAAAAAAAAACAGCATTTTGCTTGCACATGATTGGATGATGGAGGTCAGCATAGCTTCCCCTTATTTACTAAGCTCTGGAGCAACTCCACTTGCATAGTACTTGCCTATAGTAAATCAACCCCATTTTCAAAACTGAGTTGTTCCTTAGATATGGTGCACACTTATCAACTAGGTTACAGCAGGAAAACATTTTTCCAAAACAAATTTCCATCCCAGTGTAGCGCACCAACCCCAGACTTTACCTGCTTTTCTCTTCTTGGCTCCTCCGCAGGAAAGACTGAGGCACACCGCACCACAAGCCCGTACCCTCCTGGATGGGGAGGTTGAGCGGTGTTAGTTTCTCGGGCCTGCCTGCAGCCAGTGTTTGAAAACCTCCCGAGCTGATCTCGCTTCTGCGGTAGCCAGAAACAAGTCCTTTAGTTCTCCCCAGTAAAACGACTGTCCACACCAACTGAGAGTCCAACTCAATATTTATTTATGAGAACGATAAACAGTCTCTATGAAAGCAGACAGGTTGGATGAGAACAGTTCAGATAAGGTGGGAAGAGGTCCAGGCACAAACTCAGCGTTGATTAGGGGAGTAAAAAGAAAAAACTTCCGCGCCAACAATATAATTAATAGTGTATTAAGTGAAAATTAAATAGTGAGCTGCTCCCCTAGAAAGATGAAGTGGATATCTTCTATCTGAATATTTATGGGTGAGGTAGGGGGCGCTAGTGCTTAGTATATTATCAATTGATAACAGAAACAATTTCAATGTATAAACAATAGTGATAAAAAATCAATAGTGACAATGAAAAATTATTAAAAGTCTCTGAAACTACTGGAAGATGGTTGTACTCAAATCCCTGTAAATTCTAACTTCCCAGATTCCAAAGTAAAAAAAGTCCCATGTGTATTGGATAAAACACAAAAAAATATATATATATCTCAATCCAGTGCAGAAAAATGACCAAAATCAAACAAAGTCTTGCTGTAACAGGTAAATTCTTTAAAGGAGTGCAATCTGAATCCTCCACCACAAGGACAATCAAACTGGCGACACCCAAAGTGCACAGGTAAAGTGATGAGCTTACCAGAATGTGTGGACTTCTTTAATTAAAAAGAAAGTCACACTCGCTTACGCAGGATAGTGCCTGCACACATACGATAGACTGGATGGAATGTAAAACCTCTCTCCTCCGGTATCAAGAATAGGACATGGAACATAAACAAAGAACTTCCATAGTGTAACCCGTTTATTTAAAAAACTGTTTAAAAACATCCTTACATTATACATACCTCCCAACTTTTTAAATGTCCACTGCGGGACATTCTTTCACATGTTTTCCCCCTCTGATTAAAGTTGTTGAGCGGGGGGGGGGACGAAGATTTTTTTTTTGACAAACGTCTGCTAGCTGTTGAGAGGGGGGGGAGGGTTGCGTTGGAGGATAACGAATGTGATCTTGTTGAGCGGTGGGGGGGTGCCGCGGGGCGGAGGTCCGCCTGCCCGACATTACAGCGATTTTCACTTACCCCGCTGCCGCCGCCTGCCCGACATCAGGACATCCTCCGTCCGTCAATTGCGGGAAATTCTATGCTCTCGCGGGTCTGCGGGAAATTCGTGTCAGTGCGGTACGTTCCCGCACAATCATAGAGTGCCCATCCCGTCGGCACTGGGGCTGCAAGCTCGTATGGGAAACCCAGGCTGACCACCTCCGTGGCGGCGTGCGTTCCAGCGGCTGTTAGCTCGGATCCAGAGGTCCGGATGGGGCATGGATACAGATATCACATGACCAGGCTACCCGCCGACGTACATTTCGTTTGGTGCACAGTCACTGCCACTGACTTGTTGAATAGTTGTAGTCACTGCCACTGACCTGGTGTGCGTAGAGTCACTGCCACTATGACTTACAGAACATGCACTTTTCCTTCCTTGAATAGTTAGGCCTCTGTAGGGAGAAACCATCTCTCCGGAGAGTTACCAGAGGCCACTTCTGTCACCACGATTCTGCGCTGGGTCTTCAGAAAGGGTCACCTCCCTGGCCTCCTCATCCTGGATACAGGTCCCCTCACGAGGCAGATCCCTGGGAGCCCTCGATCCCTCGCGGAACCCAGCCGAAGGTCGCTGGGTCCCTGGCCTTTTCAAAAGTACCTCACCCCCAGACCTAAGGTGTCTGGGGATGGAACAGCAGTTCAGTCTCCAGGCCTAGGAGCACCCGGAGACCATCCTCACACACACCCAGGCCAAGGGCACCTGGGTGTCACGAACAGCAGCCCCCAGGCTGAAGGTGCCTGGGGCTCAGACCTCGACCGGAAGATGTCTGCCCCTTTTATACCCTCTCCCGGCAAGCACGGCAGGTTCCCCGCCCCGTCGTACCACTGCCGCGAGGGGACACAAAAAGGCACAGCCCTCCAATGGGGTTCAACCCCGGCCTATGGCGACAGCGCCACCTATAAGCCGCAGGAAACTAGACACCATTGATATCCTCCACGACAAAAAATGGTCCACAACCCTAACAATTGTAACCACCCGCTACACCAGTAAGAACAAAAACACTTTCATCCTCGTTAAGTGGCCATTTCGCTGACCGCTCTACTGGCCTTAGGCTAGGCCGGAGCCTGTCTGTAATGTTGATTGGTGTTGTCGCTGTCTGGTGGCAGATAATGACAGGATACGTTGTGGTATTTTCTGTGTTGTTGGTGTGTAGATTGCGTGAGAGGGAATGGGGGTTGGGAGAAGAAAGATGTGACTGCCAACAAAACATTTTATAGGGCCTGAGGTCACTTCAAAGACAGTTACAGGGTAGTAAAGATAAAAGGGCAGAAGAGGGGGGTAACAGCCCTCATTGCAATGGCATGTTCAGAATGCATGCAAAGGATATACAGGATATATGGCTGAAAGCAGCAATAGGCGATCTCTAATCTGTTATGTAATTCTCTTTACTGGAACAGCTCCCATCTGTACCTTCTGTGAAGGATCAGCCCATATTTTGAACCTCTTTTTACCTTGGCTGACTCTATTCACTCCATTGCAGTGTGTCAGAGCATGCATGTTAATGTGCATTTAATCTTTCAGTGCATTAGGTCAGCCCAATTTTTGAATTAGCTGCTCAGCACACCAAAATGCACAACAAATGGTGCATGTACAATTTCTGGCAGCACACCACATGTCCACTGGCAAGGTGCGTTGGGGACCCATTCCGAATAAACCCCAAAAGAGTTACGGTAATTGCTGCAATATATGTATTATTGTAACACAAGTCTGAATGACCCTGCACATCAATTTTTTTTTTGAATATTTGGCTTTATGCCTCACTGTTAACAGTTCCCATAAGTATTTTTTTTTTCTGAATCTGAGGCAAAGTTTATTTCTTGGAGATCCTGCCAGTAACTGCACTTCCTGTTACAGATGGACAACGCTAAAAGCCTGCTTCTCATTTAGCAGCAATGTTGTCAGCCTGCCAAGTGCTCTTTCAGTTGGTTGTTGGGCCGCTTATTAGGTCACTGTGCAGCTCAGCAACCAATAAGGCTCGATTCACACCTATGCATGTTGCTTTTGAGCGTTTTTGCCTTGCTTCTTGCGGTGCTTGCCGCGTTTTTCAACATGCGTTTTTATCGTGTTTTTACCACGATTTGCGTTTAAAAACGCAGCAAAAATGCGGTACTTGCGTTTTTGATGCTGGTCCATTGACTTCTATTACATGCAAAACGCTGCTTTTTGCAGGAAAAAAAGTCCCCAACCCTTTCCAAAAACGCAGAGGCACAAAAATGCATTGATGTGAACATGTTCCATAGGAACCCATGTTAAAAAATTTCCATGCATTTCTGCAAAATGCAAAATGCACCAAAAAACGCATTAGTGTGAATCGAACCTTAGGGAGCATACGCAGCAGGCTGATAGTGCTGCTGGTAGTTGAAAGATAGCAATTTTGCGTTTTCAACCTAAAACAGTTAAGCTGGCCATGGACAGTTCAAATCTCAGCCGGTTTGGCAGGGACTGGCTGAAATTTGAACCATATATGGGAGGCTGGTGCTCCAAATTTTTGGGGGGCGCAAACAAACTGAAAAATTCTGAAAAAAAAACCACCTATTAATTTCAGCCTCACTGTGCCCATCAAACGCGGCCACTGTACCAAACGCAGCCACTGTACCATCAAACTCTGCCACTGTGCCCATCAAACACAGCCACTGTGCCATCAAACGCAGCCACTTTGCCCATCAAACGCAGCCATTTTGCCCATCAAACGCAGCCACTGTGCCATCAAACGCAGCTACTGTGCCATCAAATGCAGCCACTGTGCCCATTAAACACAGCCACTTTGCCCATCAAACGCAGCCACTTTGCCCATTAACCACCTTAATACCGGGCACTTTCACCCCCTTCCTGCCCAAGCCATTTTTCAGCTTTCAGCGCTGTCACACTTTGAATCACAATTGC
Organism: Rana muscosa; assembly: GCA_029206835.1. Lineage (NCBI taxonomy): Eukaryota > Metazoa > Chordata > Amphibia > Anura > Ranidae > Rana > Rana muscosa. The sequence goes on along the minus strand of CM055121.1, from coordinate 206,534,779 downwards.
GCAGTCATATAGAGCTTTCTTTTGGTGGTATTTGATCACCTCTGCAGTTTTTATTTTTTGCGCTATAAACAAAAATAGAGCGACAATTAAAAAAAAAAAATCTATATTTTTTACATTTTGCTATAATAAATATCCCCCCAAAAAATATAAAAAAAAAAATTTTTTCCTCAGTTTAGGCCGATACGTATTCTTCTACATATTTTTAGTAAAAGAAGTCGAAATAAACGTATAATAATTGGTTTGAACAAAAGTTATAGCGTCTACAAAATAGGGGATAGATTTATAGCATTTTTACTTTTTTTTACTAGTAATGGCGGCGATTTGCGATTTACACACACAGATCCACGGTCCTGCTCAGTTATTGGGCAATCGCGGGTGCCCGGCGGACATCGCAGCTGCCAGACACGCGCATCATGTTCCCAGTGACCCCTAGTGGCTCGGGAAGGCGATCACGTCATATGACGTCCGCCCAGAACGAGAGGGTCTCCGTCTCGCTGTCATATGACAGCGGGCGGTAGACAAGTGGTTAAACACTGCCACTGTGCCCATCAAGCGCTGCCACTGTGCCCCAAATGCTGCCACTGTGCCCCAAATGCTACCACTGTGCCCATTAAATGCTACCACTTAGCCCGAAATGCTGCCACTGTGCCCGAAATGCTGCCACTGTGCCCCATATGTTGCCACTGTGCCCCGAGTGCTGCCACTGTGCCCCCGTTTGCCTGCCACTTACCTTGTCTCGGGTGGGCAGCGGGTGACGGTGGCAGGCGGCAAGCGGTGTCCAGTGTCCTCCATTTCTTCCCCAACCCTGATGTCTTCTCCCGCACCCTCCTCCTCTCGTCCTCTGCTATGATTGGACTCTTGATATGCGTCCAATCACAGTGCCTGTTGTTTCAGCCAATCAAGTGACAGGTAACACAGACCCAGTGCACCTGATTGGCTGAAAGGGGGTTCATTGTTAGCAAAGCGAATTCCTTCGCTTTGCTAACATACAGCTGAGTGAGAAGCGAACGCACAGCGTTGCGCCCGCTTCTCACATTTTTGGTCGCCTATTAGAGCCGACGGCTCTAATCAGGTTCTTCCAAAAAACACCCCCACCGCTGTAAATCAGGTGCCCAGTGCCCGAAAAGGGTCCGGACACCTGAATAGGGGGTGTCAGCAGCGACCATAGATAGATTTATGCAATGCATGAATCTATCTATGGGGATTAGAGCGGTGCAGGAGGGGGGGGCGGCGCTCCTGCACCCTTTATGGATGCACTGCTGCTGATGGGCAGGCTGATTGTACCCAAGTTGATTGATCAATCAACTTGGGTACAACGAGCCTGTCAGATTTTTCATGCGATTTTTTCCAGAGGCTATAGCCACTAGCAAATATAATTTTGTGTTCTCTCGGCCAGGAGAGAACACACAATGATAATTGCTAGTGGCTATAGCCTCTGGAAATAATCGCATGAAAAGTCTGCCAGAAGAACACAAAAGCTCTGCAGGAAGGATTCCCCCATCAACCTGTAGTTTCAGGGGGGGGAAAATTGCTCCATCTATGGCTGGCCTTAGTGGTTTTACTGGCAGGATCTCCAGATAAGAAACGTTATCATAGATTCACAAAAAAAATTTTATTAGGAAAACTGTTAGACGGTGAGGCAAGGTGACAAACAAAACAGCGCTGCACTATTGATTTGTTATCAGCTGACAAACATATCAAAAAATACATTTTGGGTTTACATACACTGTAAGCTGGCCACACACATGGCAATAGAGCAATCAAACTTTCAATTCATTTTCTTTGATGATGCACAAGAAAGCCCCTAAACAGTTTTCTTAAGACAAGCAGACTAAGGACATGGATTACTGGAACCATGTCCTGTGGTCTGATGAGACCAAGATAAACGTATTTGGTTCAGATGGTGCCTAGGGATGAGCTTCGTGTTCGACTCGAACATCGGCTGTTCGATCGTTCGGCGAAGATCGAACGATTTGGGCCGTTCGCGCCAAATTCGAGTGACGCGAACGGCCCACAATGCACTACGCCATCACAGTGTCATCCAGGCGCTGTGATTGGCCAAGCATGCACTGTGACCCCGCATGCTTGGCCAATCACAGCGCCGGCAGCGAGGAGAGCAATGATTGGCCACAGGCAGGATGCCTGTGGCCAATTATTGCTGAGGGGGTTTAGTACACGCCCCACACTATAAAAGGCCGCCAGCGCGGCGACCTTGTGTAGTGTGTCCTGGAGCAGGGAAAGAGAAGCATAGGCAGGGACAGTGTCATTTTTTTCCTTTACTAATCCTGGATTCCTTGTGTTTAGGGACAGAGAAGGATAGGTAGGGAGAGTGTCAGTGTGTCATTCTGTGCTAAACCTTGTTTGTAGGGACAGAGAAGGACAGTGAGGGAAAGTGTCAGTGTGCTATTCTGTGCTAAATCTTGTTTGTAGGGACAGAGAAGGACAGTGAGGGAAAGTGTCAGTGTGCTATTCTGTGCTAATCCTTGTTTGTAGGGACAGAGAAGGACAGTGAGGGAAACTGTCAGTGTGCTATTCTGTTCTAAACCAATCTTGCTGAACCGTATTTGAAATCCTTGAGTTTAGGGACAGAGAAGGACACTCGTGGAAACTATCAGTGTGCTATTCTGTGCTAATCCTTGTTTGTAGGGACAGAGAAGGACAGTGAGGGAAAGTGTCAGTGTGCTATTCTGTCCTAAACCAATCTTGCTGAACCATATTTGAAATCCTTGAGTGTAGGGACAGAGAAGGACACTCGTGGAAATTATCAGTGTGCTATTCTGAACTAATCCTTGTTTGTAGGGACAGAGAAGGACAGTGAGGGAAACTGTCAGTGTGCTATTCTGTTCTAAACCAATCTTGCTGAACCATATTTGAAATCCTTGAGTTTAGGGACAGAGAAGGACACTCGTGGAAACTATCAGTGTGCTATTCTGTGCTAAATCTTGTTTGTAGGGACAGAGAAGGACACTCAGGGAAACTGTCAGTGTGCTATTCTGTTCTAAACCAATCTTGCTGAACCATATTTGAAATCCTTGAGTTTAGGGACAGAGAAGGACACTCGGGGAAACTATCAGTGTGCTATTCTGTGCTAAATCTTGTTTGTAGGGACAGAGAAGGACAGTGAGGGAAACTATCAGTGTGCTATTCTGTGCTAAACCAATCTTGCTGAACCATATTGCAAATCCTTGTGTTTAGGGACAGAGAAGGATAGGCATGGGACAGTGTCAGTGTCTTTGTTGCTAAGCCTCCTGCACAGTATACACCTGAAGGTAGCCCTTATTGCTGTTTTTCCCATCTCCCTGCAGGCCATCCATTAAAATGTCTGGAAGGCAAACAAGGAGAGGCAGACAGTCAGGAGGCAAAAAAAGAGGGCAAGCAGGCTCTGTGTCTGGGGGCAACAGTGCTGGTCGTGGACGCGGTGCATTGTCATCAGCACATGGCCATGGGACACGCTTGTCCTTCTTTTCGGCAGCTGGACATGTTGAGCCACATCATGCCGAAGACTTGGTAGAGTGGATGACCAAGCCCACCTCATCCTCCTCATCCTCTCTCACCCAGGCTCAGGGTACTGGCAAAGCAGCTGCCAAAGCGTCCTCTTCTCTGGTATCAATGTCATCATTAGTCACTCCTTCCCTAGACCCACCATGTCCTCCTCCTGAGGAGTCCCCCGAACTGTTTGAGCACAGTGTTGGGTACATGCTCCAGGAGGATGCCCAGCGTTTCGAAGGATCTGATGATGATACCCAGCTAGAGGAAGGCAGTAGCGTAAGAGCTGAGAGAGGGGATGCTCAAGAAGGACACCAATCTGGCAGTCATGCTCCAGCAGCTGCAGCATACTGCCAGATTGGCTCCAGTGATGAGGAGGGAGGGGATGATGAGGTCACTGACTCCACGTGGGTGCCTAATAGGAGAGAGGAGGAGGAGGAGGATGAGGAGGATGCACATCTCCAACGAGGCAGGATGCCCTTGGGTGGCCAGCGTATGGGCAGCACATCGACGAAATCACACCGCAGAGCTCCGCCTGTGCAGGACGCTGCCTCTGCCCGTCATTCAAAAAGTTCTTTGGTGTGGGCCTTTTTTGAGGCGAGTGCATCAGATCGCACAGCTGCTGTTTGCAACATATGTCTCAAGCGCATATCGCGTGGCCAAAACATCAGCCGCTTGGGCACCACAGGCTTGATCAGACATATGTTGACCTGCCATGCAGCTCGTTGGCAAGCCTACCTTAAAGACCCACACCAAAGAACAAAGCGGACCTCTCCTTGCACCGCATCAGCTGGGATCTCCAACCCCAGTATACCTTCAGTCCTCTCTGAAACCTGCACTGAGAGGAATGAAGGTGTAGAATTAGGTGTGTCACAGCCAAGTACTTGCGGCCACTCTGCTAGCAGTACACCGACGTCCGATTCTAGCAGGCAAATTTCCCTGCCCCAGCTGCTGGACCGTCGAAAGAAGTTCACTCCCAGCCATCCACATGCCCAGCGGTTGAATGCTAGCTTGGCTAAATTGCTAGCGCTTCAACTGCTGCCTTTTCAGTTGGTAGACTCGGCCCCCTTCCGTGAGTTTGTGCAATGTGCGGTTCCTCAGTGGCAGGTTCCCAAACGCCACTTTTTCTCACGGAAGGTGATTCCGGCTCTCTACAGGCATGTGGAAGGCAATGTCTTGGCCTCGCTGGACAGGGCGGTCAGCGGTAAGGTGCATATTACCGCTGACTCATGGTCCAGCAGGCATGGACAGGGACGTTACCTTTCTTTCACGGCCCATTGGGTCACTCTTTTGGCAGCTGGGAAGGATGCAGGACAAGGTGCAGTAGTGTTGGAGGTTGTTCCGCCGCCACGCCTCAAAAATGCTACTACTGGTTGTGACACACCTCTCTCCTCCACCCCCTCCTCTTCTTCTTCCTCCATGGCTTCTTCCTGTGGTTTGTCCTCGGAACCAGCGGTGCTCCGTAGGCGTTCAAGGGGCTACGCAAGTACGCAGGCAAAAAGATGCCATGCCGTGCTTGCGCTGGTGTGTTTGGGGGACAGGAGCCACACTGGGGCAGAGGTCCTGTCTGCTCTGCAGGGGCAGGCCGAGAGGTGGTTGACGCCACGCCAGCTTAAGCCAGGAATGGTGGTTTGCGACAATGGCACCAACCTCCTCTCCGCCCTCCGACAGGGACAACTGACCCATGTGCCCTGTATGGCTCACGTCCTTAACCTGGTGGTGCAGCGTTTCTTGGGCAGGTACCCGGGCTTACAGGATGTCCTGAGGCAGGCCAGGAAAGTCTGTGTGCATTTCAGCAGATCTTATAATGCCAGTGCTCGCCTGGCTGAGCTGCAAAAGGAGTTGAACCTGCCCAAGAACCGCCTTATATGTGACATGCCCACCAGGTGGAACTCAACGTTGGCCATGCTGCAGCGGCTGCACACGCAGCAGAGGGCCATCAATGAGTACCTGTGCGACTACGGCACCAGGACAGGGTCAGGGGAGCTCGGGTTTTTTTCACCACGCCAGGGGGGCATGATCAGGGATGCATGCACTGTCCTGGCACCATTTGAGGAGGCCACGAGGATGGTGAGCAGTGACAGTGCATGCATCAGTGACACTGTACCTCTTGTCCACCTGTTGGAGCACACGCTGCGTGGAATAATGGACAGGGCACTTGAGGCAGAACAGAGGCAGGAAGAGGAGGACTTCCTTGCCTCTCAAGGCCCCCTTTACCCAGACAGTGTTCCTTCTGTCCCACCCATCGCACAGGAGGAGGAGGAGGAGGAGGAGGAGGAGGAGGATTGTGTCAGCATGGAGGTGGAGGCTGGCACTCAGCATCATCAGCAGCAGTCTTTTAGGGATGATTTACAGTCCCAAGAAACCAGTGGACTTGTACGTGGCTGGGAGGAGGTAGCTGCGGATCATGTCGTCCTTAGTGACCCAGAGGACTCCGGACTGAATGCCTCAGCTAACCTACGCTGCATGGCCTCCCTGATCCTGCAAAGTCTGCGGAAGGATCCTCGTATTCTTCGGATCAAGGAGAGGGACCATTACTGGCTGGCCACTCTCCTTGATCCACGGTACAAGGGTAAGGTTGCGGACCTTATGTTACCGTCGCAGAGGGAGCAGAGGATGAGACAACTCCGGGAGGCCTTGCAGAAAGGTCTGTGCAACGCGTTCCCAGAGACTGAGAGGTTACAAACTCCTGGTCCTGGACAACGAGTTGCTGAGGCTTCGGGCAGTCAAAGAAGGAGCGGTGGGGAAGGTGGCCGTCTGACCGATGCGTTGAGACAATTCTTTAGTCCGCAGCCCCAAAGTATGATCGGTTCCAGCAACCATCGCCAGCGTCTGATATACATGGTGCAGGAATACCTAGGGGCAAGGTCAGACTTGGACACCTTCCCCACCGAAAATCCTCTGGCTTACTGGGTCTTGAGGATGGATCACTGGCCAGAGCTTGCACAGTATGCAATTGAGCTACTGGCCTGTCCTGCATCCAGCGTTCTTTCAGAACGCACATTCAGTGCTGCTGGAGGATTTGTCACGGATCACAGGGTGCGCCTGTCCACCGACTCGCTTGATCGACTGACTTTCATCAAGATGAACCAGTCTTGGATCACCACCAGCTACCACACACCTGATGCTGATATAACAGACTAATTGATTTTAAAATGTCACATCCCTTCAAGACTGATGCTGATGCTGAGTGCCTGTGCTGTTATGTTGACTGGCTATCCTCCTCCTCCTACTCAATGATACGATTAATGATGATAGCTTGGAAGATCATTTTGGTTTATGGGTGACGCCACCAGTGGCTAAGGCCCAATTTTTCAGCCCCTGTTTAACAGGGGCGTGTAATTAAAATTTTTGATGCAATACTTTGCAACAGGCCTCATTGCTGTGCTCCAAGTACAGTATCTGTGAGGGGTTGCAGTGTTGTGCCACCAGTGCCTAAGGCCCAATTTTTCAGCCCCTGTTCAACAGGGGCATGCAATTATAATTATTGATCTAATAATTCACAGCAGGGCCCATTGCTGCGCCCACCAAGAGTAACTGTCAGGCCTTACAGTGTTGTGGCACCAGCACCACCATCACCACCACCACCACCACCAAAGGCCCAATTTTTCAGCCCCTGTTCAACAGGGGCATGCAATTATAATTATTGATCTAATAATTCACAGCAGGGCCCATTGCTGCGCCCACCAAGAGTAACTGTCAGGCCTTACAGTGTTGTGTCAACACCACCACCATCACCACCACCACCAAAGGCCCAATTTTTCAGCCCCTGTTCAACAGGGGCATGCAATTATAATTATTGATCTAATAATTCACAGCAGGGCCCATTGCTGCGCCCACCAAGAGTAACTGTCAGGCCTTACAGTGTTGTGTCAACACCACCACCACCAAAGGCCCAATTTTTCAGCCCCTGTTCAACAGGGGCATGCAATTATAATTATTGATCTAATAATTCACAGCAGGGCCCATTGCTGCACCCACCAAGAGTAACTGTCAGGCCTTACAGTGTTGTGGCACCAGCACCACCATCAAAGGCCCAATTTTTACTACCACTGTTCAACAATTATATGTTATTACAATTCCTGATATAATAGTTGACAGCAGGGCGTTCCAGCACCCACCAAGAGTAACTGTGAGTGCTTACAGTGTTGTGCCAACACCAACACCTAAGGGGCCAATTTCTGCAGAGTATATACGGCAGGTCCCTACTTTCAAACATCCAACTTACAAACGACTCCTACTTGCAAACGGAAGAAGACAACAGGAAGTGAGAGGAAATCTACCCCTTGGAAGGAAAATTCTCTCCTGTAAGAATTAATATGGGAGAAAGGTGTCTCCTCTCTACTGATGCTTTATCACCAATCCTTGTTTCAATAAAAACACCACATTTAGTTGTCATTGGGACGCAAAGTGAGGTGAAATGTTCTGAACAGGGGCACAGACAGCAAAAAAAATGTTACAGGGGTGATAACCCTTCCCTATGTTTTCCAAAAAGCTTAAAAATAGGTATTTGGCTGGAGCTACACTTAAACAATGTAGCTGTTCAAAATTACAAACAGATTCTACATAAGAACAAACCTACAGTCCCTGTCTTGTATGCACCGCCTGTATACGGCTGTTCAGAGTATATAGGTCCTTTTTTATTTTGTGTGCGGGGTTCCCCTTAATATCCATACAAGACCCAAAGGGGCTGGTAATGGGCTGGGGTAGGGGGGGGGGTTGATGGGGTAGCTATGCCATTTTTCTTAAAGATTTTCATCCATATTACCGGGACCAGACATTACATTAAAGCCGCAAGCAGTTTTAAATGGCTTTTTTTTCCTTTAGAAATGTTATTTTGTGCAGGGACAGTTCTAAACACGGGAAACACGTGGCACTTCCCAGGCATACTTTAGACACCCCCCAGGTACAATATTTAAAGGAATATTTGACTTTTTTTTTTCACTTTATGCATCATTAAAATGACTGCTTCCGGAAAACGTCCGTTTTTAAAACTTCTTTTTGCATTGATACATGTCCCCTGGTGCAGAACCCGGGTTCCCAAACTCTGTTTAGGACAATAACATGGATAATAGTCGTTATAATTAGCACTTTAGAATCCGAACGTTCGCATCCATTGTATTTAATAGGGTTCTAATGTTCGTGCAAACTTTCGGTCCGTTCGCGGGTTCTGGTGCGAACCGAACCCGGGGGTGTTCGGCTCATCACTAATGGTGCCAAGCGTGTGTGGCGGCAACCAGCTGAGGAGTACAAAGACAAGTATATCTTGCCTACAGTCAAGCATGGTGGTGGGAGTGTCATGATCTGGGTCTGCATGAGTGCTGCCGTTGTTCTATCAATTTGTGCACTCCAGCTGAGTTGCCAATCAGCTGGAGTGGCGTCACCATAGCGCATGCGCACATCGTAGTAGGGTTTTTTTGACGGGCGATACCATTTGTCGGACACAATTTAATGCTATGCAAACAGCGGAGGGACAGCATAGATGTCAGATTGTGCCTCGCCGTAAACCCGTGGCGCAACAGCGATGCACGATATGACAAATACGGTGTTCCTCCACTGTTTGCATAGCATTAAATTGTGGCCCAGAAATAGTATCGGCGGTCGAAAAAAGGCTCCTACGATGTGCGCATGCGCTATGCGACATCACTTCAGATGATCGGCAACTCAGCTGGAGCGCCCTTCCGTTCTGCACATGCGCGTTCACTTTTTAAAGGCGGGCACATATCTACACAACACCGGCACTGAGGAGGTACAGTTCATTGAGGGAACCATGAATGCCGACATGTAGTGTGACATACTGAAGCAAAGCATGATCCCCTCCCTTCGGAGACTGGGCTGCAGGGGAGTATTCCAACATGATAACGGCCCCAAACACACCTCCAAGACAACCACTAAAAAAGCTGAGGGTAAAGGTGATGGACTTGGTCAAGCATGTCTCTAGATCTGAACCCTCTTGAGCATCTGTGGGGCATCTTTAAACGGATTGTGGAGGAGCGCAAGGTCTCTAACATCCACCAGCTCTGTAATGTCATCATGGAGGAGTGGAAGAGGACTCCAGTGCCAACTGTGAAGCTCTGGTGAACTCCATGCCCAAGAGGGTTAAGGCAGTGCTGGAAAAAAATGGTGGCCACACAAAATACTGACACTTTAAACCCAATTTGGACATTTTCACTTTTGTTGACAGCGGTTTAGACATTAATAGCTGTGTGTTGAGTTATTTTGAGGGGACGGCAAATTTACACTGTTATACAAGCTGTACACTCACTACTTTACATTGTAGCATGAAAATTAGGGCTGTGGAAATTAACTATTAATTCCTTGATTAATCGATTAAGTTCTTTGATCGATCAAAATTCTTTTGATCGATCAAAATTCTTTTGATGGGTACTCGCCTCTCCGCCGGCTTCCGGGTCTTCAGGGAGTTCCGTCAGAGATCCGGTGACGCCACGGACACCGGCGGGGCTTGCCGTGTCCATCTGAAGGGCTCCTTTGCTGTGCCTTCATATCTGCATGCCGGCGGGACCTTACTGCCACACGCAAGGGCTGTTACACTTCCCTCTATCACTTCCCTCTATCAACCTGGGATTCTACAGCCATCCACTGGGAGTTGTGATAGTTCCCTTCACGGGACATCTACATGCCGACGGACTGATGTTAACCCCTCCTCATCTGGACCCCTGCACGAAAAATGCACCTGCACCCCCCTTCCGGCTCCCGCACGCAGGGCCGCCATCAGAGGAGTACAGCTGAAGAGAGCAGTGGCGTTGCTATGGGGCAAAGGTGGGGGACTTGAGTCACATGACTTAAGTCAGACTTGAGTCATCTGTTTGAGGACTTACGACTTGCTTGACAGAATTCAATAAATGACTCGACTTGACTTTGACTTGTCACTAATGACTTGCGACTTGACTTTGACTTGGGCTATATGACTTGCAATGACTTGGTACCACTAACACTAACCGCAAGCCGCCGTCTGCCTACCTGATCAGTGTGTCATGCAGACAGACGGCGGCCATTGCAGTGTTCAAAAGCCGGGCCTCCTCGTCTGTAATAGGCGGAACACTCAATTTCACAGCAGGCAGTGTTCAGCCTATCACGGACATCCTCTTATCCTCGTCTGTGTTATGAGGATGAGCGGATGTCCGTGATAGGCAGAACATTGAATGCTGGGAAATTGAGTGTTCCGCCTATCACAGACGAGGAGGAGGCGCGGCTTTTGAATACTGGAATGGCCGCCGGGATGCCGTTGATCAGGTACACGGCTGACGGGCACAGTGAAGCATGGGCACAGTGAGACACGGGCAAAGTGAGACATGGGCACAGTGAGACACGGGCACAGTGAGGCATTGGGCACAGTGAAGCACAGGCACAGTGGGACACGGGCACAGTGAGGCACGGGCACAGTGAAGCATGGGCACAGTGAGGCATGGGCACAGTGAAGCATGGGCACAGTGAAGCATGGGCACAGTGAGGCATGGGCACAGTGAGGCATGGACACAGTGAGGCATGGACACATAACCAATATTATTTATTGTTATCCCTCCTATTATTTTTATACAGTATGGGGTTGATCAGTATTTTGACTTGATTTGTGACTTGACCAAAATAAATGACTTGACTTGACTTGCTTGACTTCTAGCAGGGACTCGACTGGGGGTGCGGGGGTGACACCAGGAAGCAGTTTTAGTGGGTGCCATCGCCCCCCCCTCCCCCATCGGTAAAGTGGTGACTCGGCAGCGGTGCTGTGACAGGGAGAGGAGAGCTGCAGGCTGTCTGTGTATCTCCCTCCCCCACTCGCCCCCATCCCTTTCTTCTATCAGCCGAAGGGAGAAGAGAGTGGCTCTAATTGGGTTTGCCGCGACGCTGCCCGCTCTGTTTCCCTCCCCTTTGGCCACAGCAGAGGGCCAATCAGAAGACACGGGGGGGGCATCATGGAAAATGTAGTCCCTGAAGATTGGCGGGTGGCCTCAGTGTGTCCACAGACAGCATGTTATAGCCCACAGCATGCACTCTGCAGGGGGGGGGGAGTGAGTGAGAGCCTGGAACCTGGCAAATAGCAGGACGGAGCCACTTTCAGGGTAGAGACATGTTACACTACTGACTAGAGTCGGACTGGGCAACCCAGAGTGAACGAACGTCCAGTCAGAGGGATAACTGTTGCGATTTCGCTGGGTCTCGTAAGAGGGCCTGTTGGCCATTATCCAACACTGATCCTAGGGACTGAGCCATTAGGAAGTGCCTAACCTGCTATCCTCTAGGCCTTATCGACCACCACAACAAGCTCCAATGCTGGGCCACCGGGCCAAAAATAGGGGGGTGTAACACCATTTTTACCACACCAGGTGACACCAACCCTAGTGACGCCACTTTCCCAGAGCTCAGTGCCACAAGTTCTGGCACTGAGCTCTGGTAACTGGCCAGACGGGTGCGCTAGCGTGGGCACCCGGAACATCTGCCGTCTGGGGTCCCGCAAGTGGCGATCAGCTTTCCGTAGCAGCCAACACCTCTCTCCCCATTGACAGCCACACACACTCCTTGGCTCCAATGTTCTAGTGTACACAGCCAGGAGGAGGAGCAACAGAGGAGGGACACAACGTCAGTGCAAGAGCCGCGCTGCTGGTCTGAGGTCTGTGTACAGTTTACAGTGGAGGGGGACACAGTAACCGGGAAGGGAGGGGGGGCAGATAACAGATGCACACATGGAGTGATGGGATGGTGAGGCTGCATTTCATGGGCACTGGCGAGGCTGCATTTCATGGGCGCTGGTGAGGCTGCATTTCATGGGCGCTGGTGAGGCTGCATTTCATGGGCGCTGGTGAGGCTGCATTTGGTAGGCGCTGGTGAGGTTGCATTTCATGGGCGCTGGTGAGGCTGCATTTCATGGGCGCTGGTGAGGCTGCATTTGGTAGGCACTGGTGAGGTTGCATTTCATGGGCGCTGGTGAGGCTGCATTTGATGAGCGCTACTGGGCTGCATTTAATGGGCGCTTCATTAAAAAGGTGAGGTTTACATGGGTAGGGAAAAGGGGGTGGAGCCAAGGGGGGCGGCAAATGAGGTTTCGCCTAGGGCGTCAAAAATCCTTGCATCAGCCCTGCATGTACTAAGAACATGATCTGGCACAGAGCTCTACAAAAAAGCTGCCTATGCAGATAAGGGGCTTCTGTATATAAAAACAAATTGTGCAGCTTTGACCAAAGTGAAATAATGCCCTTGCTATAGGTGTAGTCCATTGACTGTACAATACCTGTGATGGTGGGGGGAGGCAGTAACGGCTGGGAACGTCTTAGCAACATCCTAGCAACAAGGCAGGACAGGATGATACCATCTCTGAGGGTTTTTCCACCACACTTCGAGAGGTACGTAATAGCCCTACACCTATAGCAAGGGTATTATCCAACTTTAGTCAGAGCTGCACAGTTTGTTTTTATTTTATATACAGGGACCCCTTACCTGCAGAGGCACTTTTTTGCTAAAGGTGAACTAAACCCTTTAGGCTAGGTTCACACTGCTGCGAATTCAAAATCGCGCAATTTTACCACGATTTCGCGCCAGCGATTTTGCCGCGATTTCAGGGAATGCCAGTCTATAGAGCTGAATTTGCATCGCACACGGATCAAACTTGCACAGGACCCTTTTTTCTCGCAGCTTAGATTCGCAACGCATTGATGTGAACGCCACTAATGTAAAACAATGTTATTTAAATGACTTGCAAATTTGAGCAATCGCAACGGCTCAAATCCACAATAGAATTCGCAGCAGTGTGAACCCAGCCTAAGACAAAAAATGAAGACATATTTTATCAGAGCATTTAGACATTTCTTTTAATTATAATTTATTGCAATATTTAGCACATTCATCAAACACATACCGGTAGTTTAAACATACAAAAATGCACAATTTACATCCAAAACAGTTTTCTTTACCTAGAAATCAAATCAATAGACTTATACCCTGAGATACAACGGCTTCAATAGCTCTTCACTTCTTAGCTGCAAAGCCCAAAAACTATCCCACATACAAATTAATAATAAAATTGATAAACTCTCAATAAAGTTAAAAAAAGTATTCTCTATCATGGCTTTAAGGTGTTTTAGATTGTAAGCTGTCAAGAGCGGGGCCCTCCCAACTCTCTGTGTTGAGTTGTACTGTAACCTTCTCTTTAGTAAAGCATTATGCAAAGTGGCACTATATAAATATATAAATCCTGTATAAAAATAATAATAATAACAATTGTGTCTTTTTTCATAGCTGCCTGGACACATCTGAAGCAGTGACAGTTAGGCCCCATGCACACGAGACGCTGTTATTTGCTGTTGAACGCGCGTTCAGAGGCAGTTGGACGCTTTTTTCAACTGCTCCTGAACCCATTCAATGTTATCCTATGTGTCCATGCACACACTCTCGTTTTTTGGCGTTTACAAGCAGTTGCGTTTAACCTCGTTTTTCCAGAAGCAAAAAAATGGGTTCAGACGCAAAAGTTTTCACGTTTCAGACGCTAAACGCTGCTAAACGCGGCTAAACGCGGTACCGGCGTTTTGCCGCGTTTGCGTTTATAAGCGTTTTTAAAGGTGACCTATTTTTTAACATTAGAAATCTCAAAAATGATGGCAAATGATGAAAAACTATTAAAAAATATAAAAGAAAACTGTAATTGCTTGCATCGCATTGTGGACAATCCACAACTTGTGGCAGGTAAAGTGGCAAGTGGACAATCAACAACTTGTGTCAGGTGATGTGGCCAGGTGACGTGGCCAGGTGACGTGGCAAGTGGACAATCCACAGCTTGTGGCAGGTGACGTGGCCAGGTGACGTGGCAGGTGACGTGGCAGGTAACGTGGCCAGGTGACGTGGCAGGTGACGTGGCCAGGTGACGTGGCAAGTGGACAATCCACAACTTGTGGCAGGTGACGTGGCCAGGTGACGTGGCAGGTGACGTGGCCAGGTGATGTGGCCAGGTGACGTGGCAGGTGACGTGGCAAGTGGACAATTCACAACTTGTGGCAGGTGAAGTGGCCAGGTGACGTGGCACGTGATGTGGCCAGGTGACATGGCAAGTGGACAATCCACAACTTGTGGCAGGTGACGTGGCCAGGTGACGTGGCAAGTGGACAATCCACAACTTGTGGCAGGTGACGTGGCCAGCTGACGTGGCAGGTAACGTGGCCAGGTGACGTGGCAGGTAACGTGGCCAGGTGACGTGGCCAGGTAACGTGGCAAGTGGACAATCCACAACTTGTGGCAGGTGACGTGGCACGTGATGTGGCAAGGTGACGTGGCAAGTGGACAATCCACAACTTGTGGCAGGTGACGTGGCCAGGTGACGTGGCCAGGTGACGTGGCCAGGTGACGTGGCAAGTGGACAATCCACAACTTGTGGCAGATGATGTGGCAAGTGATACGCTAAATACAAGTACACTGCTGCTCTCTCAGCTGCTGCTACTCACTCTGGTCTCACAAACTGGCTGAAATGGTTAAAATTTACTGTTTTTTGAGCTTAGGGAGGGTCTATGATGAAACGCTTATAAACGCAAACGCGGTTAAACGCGGCCGCAAACGCGGCAAAACGCGCGTTTATAAACGCCGGTTTCAGCGTTTAAAAACGTGTGTTCAGCAGAGTTTGCACCTGCGTCTCGTGTGCATGGGGCCTTAGGAGTTAGGACCCATTCACATAATTTTTTTTAAATAGCGCCTTAATGCATTGTGAAAAAGCACCTTGCTGCAGTGCATGGCAATGCATGGTAACACACTGCCTTGTACTGTGGTGGGTGCAATACAAAACAATTGCAGCAGGTACAATGTTAGCTTAGTTGTGTTGTATTAGGCGGCAGCCCATTTAAATGAAGTGGCCTCCTTAATGCACATTAGCACTAGTGGTGCACCGACATGAAAATTGCAGAGCCGACCGACAATTCAGGATCCACTTGGCCGAAAACCGAAACGGACAGTTTTTAAAAACGTTTTTTTTTTAATTTAATTAATGTGGCTGGAGTTTTTGCATTGAAGTCAATGGGACACGATTTTGCATTGAAGTCATAGGGACGCGTTTTCGCATTGCAGTCAATAGGGGATGTTTTTGCATTGAAGTCAATGGAAAGCATTTTTTCATTGAAGTCAATGAGATGCGATTTTGGATTGCAGTCAATAGGGGGCATTTTTGCATTGAAGTCAATAGAACATGGTTTTGCATTGAAGTCAATGGGATGCGATTTTGCATTGCAGTCCATGGGGGGCGTTTTTGCATCGAAGTCAATGGGATGCAATTTTGCACTGAAGTCAATGGGATGCAATTTTGCATTGCAGTAAATAGGGGGTGTTTTTGCATTGAAGTCAATGGGATGCGATTTTGCATTGAAGTCATTGGGACGCAATTTCGCATTGCAGTCAATAGGGGACGTTTTTGCATTGAAGTCAATGGGACACGATATTGCATTGAAGTCAATGGGACGTGATTTTGGATTGCAGTCAATAGTGGGCGCATTTTTGCATTGAAGTCAATAGGATGGAATTTTGCATTGCAGTAAATAGGGGGCGTTATTTGCATTGAAGTCAATGGGATGCGATTTTGCATTGAAGTCATTTGGACGCAATTTTGCATTGCAGTCAATAGGGGATAGGGGATGTTTTTGCATTGAAGTCAATAGTGGGCAATTTTGCATTGAAGTCAACGGGATACGATTTTGCGTTGAGGTCAATGGGATGCTATTTTGCATTGCAGTCAATAGGAGGCGTTTTTGCATAGAAGTCAATGGGACGCGATTTTGCATTGAAGTCAAAGGAATGTGATTTTGCATTGCAGTCAATGGGAAGCAATTTTGCATTGAAGTCACGCTGCGTGCCATTATCAGCACCTTTTATTTTCTATTGGCAAAATGCTGATAACCCTATTTTCGGCTGATAATTTATGGCGGCCGATATATCGGCACATCCCTATTTAGCACATTTTCTTTAAGTGCAACAGACATGACCAGTGTGAATGAGCCCCAAGGGGCAGCAAGGGAGACAGAAAATGAACAACTAAGAACTGTTTTGCAGCATTGCTTTGTCAAGTGATTACTGTCCAATGGCAGTGATCAACAGCTGGGAACTGAGTGTTCACCTACAAAGCCATGCATTGTGACTATGGCTGTTAGCAGTGTGGACTCAGAAGGTGAATGTAAGCACATGTGAGTACACAGTCCACGGCATTAACCCTCCTAGGGGCAGACACAGATCTGTGCTTGCAGATGTATAAAGAATTCAACATGGATTTGTTGCCAATGTTATTGATATAAAAAAAGAGACGTAGGACAGGGCCCATGACAGCTTTATTAGCAAGGTTAGCATTTCTTCATCATATAAGTACTGGCATAAACTCGCACCAAACCAAGGACAGCATGTTGCAATCATATAAGATATCTCAACCTCTGTTACAGTAAATAATATTTAGGAAAAAAAGTAAAATTCTAGTTTAGGGTGGAACTCTGACACTAACGGTGTGCCTTTTGACATATGATCATTAAAAAAAAGTTGCAAAAATATTTCAATCATCAAAAAGGCACATCTGTCCCGTCCACAATGTCTTCTAAACCACGGTAGAGCAGATCCACTGAAGAAATAAAAGAAGTGACAATTAGCATAAACTACGGTCAGAATTTTTACAACGAGACTGTCAGCTTTTCAGTTCTAAGGCCCCTTTTCACACGGGCGGACCGTCCAGTTTTTTAGATGGACCTGAACGGACGCTCCATGCAGGTCTATGGAGCGACGGATGTCAGCGGTGACTAGGGCAACCACGTGTCCCGGATTGCCCGGGACAGTCCCGCATTTTGCCTTTATTCCAGGACAATACAGTGTCCCGGAATTAAACTGACACAGCCACCCACCCGGGCCGATCTGATGGCCCCAAAAAAGGCCGCCACATCACCGCTTTACTCACTGACAGTACTTGTCCTGGCCGGAAATGCCTGGAGGAGCACAATGCCGCCCCCTGCTTGTGATTGGAGAAATCATAAATCCCGCCTCTTGTGTCCAATCACTGTGCTTTGATTCGTTACAGCACAAGCTGATTTTTGGGAAGGGGGGTGTCCTGAATGGTAGTTTGGAAATGTGGTCACCCTAGCGGTGACATGTC
The DNA here is from genome assembly GCA_029206835.1 of Rana muscosa. Taxonomy (NCBI): domain Eukaryota; kingdom Metazoa; phylum Chordata; class Amphibia; order Anura; family Ranidae; genus Rana; species Rana muscosa. The sequence goes on along the minus strand of CM055121.1, from coordinate 206,517,183 downwards.
TACTGACATCCGACCCGTTCCGATCCGCTAAAGTGTGACGGATGGAAACCCTATTTTCCATCCGTCTGGCGGATCGGATCAGATGAAAACGGACACTACGGTCCATCTTCATCTGATCCCCCATAGAGGAGGAGGGCGGCGCTCTGACAGGTCGGTCCCTACCCACTGTGAAGAGACAGACCTGTCATCTGCCTGCTCAGTGGGGATCGATGGAGCGATCCCTGCTGAGCAAAGCGGAGCCCGCACATGGACACGTCCGTGTGAAAGGGCCCTTATTCTCTTCCAGTCAATAATATGCTGCAAAAGATGGTGGCGAGATAGGCAATACATGTGATTTTGTGTATTCTGGAAGGATGTAAAAGCAGGACTTCACTCTCTCTATTAACATTGACTATTTTTAATCCTTGTGCTGCTACCATTAGTAAATAGACAGGAAAGTATAGTGTATTTACTTGTTACAACTTTTTTTACAATTCTTCAGTTACTTCCTGCTTTCTAGGCCTAGGCAAATGATGTCATACATCCCAGGAACTAAGCACACCCTCCTACGTGCATGCCTGAGCTAAGGGCAAACAGATCCCTGGCTAGATTTCTCTAGTAAACAAAAAGAACAAAAGTGTAATACAGTGGAACCTTGGATTACGTGCATAATCCGTTCCAAGAGAATGCTTGTAATCCAAAGCACTCGCATATCAAAGCGAGTTTCCCCATAGAAGTCAATGGAACAAAGATAATTAGTTCCACATTGCTTCTATGGCATGCAATACCGCATGTGGCCAGAGGTGGTGGGGCGCCAGGAAAGACTCAGAAATACTCAGGGACAACTCGGCTGATCTCAGAAACCCTCGGAGAGGTTCGGAAACACTCGGGAACGGAGTATATCCGAGTATTTCCGAGTGATTCCGAGTATTTCCGAACAGCTCCGAACCGTTCCGAGTGTCACCGGCGCCCCCGCACCTCTGGCCAAATGCGGTACTGCACACCCAATTAGCTTGAATCCTGCTCGTTTTGCGAGAAAACACTCACAAACCGAGTCAGAATAAAAAAAAAAAAAGTTGCTCATTATTCAAAACGCTCGTTAACCGCGTTACTCGTAAACCAAGGTTCCACTGTATACTGTTTTGTAGCTTACAAGTTCTTAGATGTGACGACTGAATCCTTTTTTTTTCTTTTTTTCTGTCTTTTTTCTCTTTGTGTTAATTTGGTGATCCTGCCAGTAATGCACTTCCTGCCCTAAGGTGACAAAGCTTACTCACTGTACCGTAATCCTGGAGGAGCAGCCTTGTCATCTTAGGCTGTTCACTCCTGATTTGGAGTGCAGAACAGTCCCCTGTTTCCTCATCTCCTGATTACAGAGGGGGAAATGTTCTGTATTTAAAGTGGTTGTAAACCCTCCCTCCTGACTTTTCTCTATAGGTAAGCCTAGAATAAGGTTTACCTATAGGTAGTGAAAATATCTCCTAAACGTGCGCCGTTTAGAAGATATTTCCCTTGTAGTGCGCCAATGTCATCATCGGCGCATGCACTGTGAAGAAACGGATTTCCGTACCATTTCTTCCTCAACGTGTACCGCGACTGACGGCTCCAGCGCACATGCGTGGGAGTGACCTCACATGGCTCCGGCCAGTCACAGAGCCGGAGTCCGCGCCCCCGGAAGGAAGAGGGGTGAAAAATGGACACGGCCTGCACAGGGGACAGCATGGGCCTCGTTTGCAGGTAAGTGTCACATAATGGACTAGTATGCAATGCATACTAGCCCATTATGCTTTTAATTTGCAGGGTTTACACAGAGCAAAAGAGGAATTAAAAGAGGAAGTAAAACAGAAATAAAAAGAATGCTTTCAATAAGATTTACTGTACCTCGGGTAAGGTCAGATCAATGGTTCCGCTTTTATTCTTGTCTAAAAGATTAAACATTTCTGGAAGAGAACAGATAAAATGCATTTTATTTAGTATAAGATCATTTCATAGAGCCACTGGCCTTTGATGTGTGCTGTCATTGTCCTGGATCGCATTAAAGTAGACCCTGAAGCCTAGTACACACGGGCCGAATGTCGGGCGACATCGGCCGGTTCAATAAAAAACAGGCAACATTCAGCCAGTGTGTATTACAGCTGGTCCAATCAATAAAAAACACATTCATTAAAAAAAGCCATTCAATAAAAAACAGCCAACATTCGGCCGTGTGTGTGGCAGCCGGTCCGACAGTTTTCCCCGCTTCTGTCGGACGAGCATGCTGGAAAACCAGGAGCCGACCGACTCAGCCAAATGAAAGCGCTGACTGTAGTGTTCTGGGGGGGGGTCCCCCTGTCAGAAAACAATAACTCAGCAGGGGAGATGGATGTACTAACATCTGATTGTTAGTACAGCGGCTCTGACCTGAGCTGTCAGTTTTTTTTTCATTCAAACTACTGGGTTGAACGAAAGAAAAAATAGTAGTGTGTACTTGGCTTGAGACTCAGATTCATCAACCAGTTCTGTAAGTGCTGATAACCTCTTTTAAACCACCAACACCCCCCTGTTCCTAGCACTGTCTTGCTGATTTTCACAAATCAAATCAAATCAATCTCCAGGAACATTGCACAAGCATCACTATTATCAGCTCCCTGGAATGGGGATCAGGTGTGCAAGCATGGTCAGAGGAAAGAATACCTCCCTGAACCTGCCACTTCCTGTATCCCCTCTCTTTACTGACCACGATAAACAGGGCTATTCAGCCCTGACCACCGTGGTCAGAGTGCGTCCCTCCGTCATACGCTGCCCTGCTCTGCTCTCCTCTCTCCCCCCTCACCCCCTCTTTTCTGCCTGTCAGCTCCCTCTCTGTGTCTGTCACCGCTCTGCCCTGCCCTTCCACTGCTATTATTTAAAATAAATAAATAAATACAATGGCCACTGCCAGCCCCTCTATTAGAGGCTGGCGTACCACACTTGTAAATCCTTTCTAAAAACGAGCATTCTAAATAGCTATATAGAGCTGTCTTCAGGTTGGTCCCATGACTCGCGGCCGCTTTACAGCTCCGAGACAGGGCTTCTGCAGGAGGAGCCGAGTGGCCACTTTACAGCTCCGATACACGGCAACTGCAGGAGGGACCGTGATCTCCCTCGGACGTCGGCCGGGGAGATCACGGTCCCTCCTGCAGTAGCCATGTATCGGAGCTGTAAAGCGGTTGCGAGTCACGTGACCGACCCGAAGACAGTTTAATACAGCTATTTAGATTACTTGTTTTTAGAAAGTGTGGTATGCCAGCCTCTAAAAGAGCGACTGGCAGTTTTTAAGAAATAGGTTTAACAAACACTTTAAGCTGGCCATAGATGGATCCTAATTTTGCAGGTTCAGGGTGGACTGGACGAATTTTGTTCCCTGTATTGTTCCTACTCAACAGATGTCAATAGAACAACTTCTGTCGGATAAGAATGTTGGAAATTTTTTGTTGATTAGCAGCTGCAGTCAATCAGCTGCAGCCGCTGATCAATGTATTCTGACAGCAAAGAAGTCCCGCTATCAGAATACAATGCAGGGAGGATTCCTTCAACCACCTTGCTTATGTGGATGGGGGAATCTGTTCTTTTTATCGATCAGCCCTCTGGCTAATTAAAAAAAATAACGAAACATCTATGTGCAGCCTAACCCTAAAGCAGTATTAAACCTAAAATCAAACCTAAATTAAAACATTTATTATATTGCAGCTTACCAATTGTTATATGTGGTCGCTGCATTTGTTTTCTTTTTTAGGCTTTTATTTTCACCTGGTAAGTCTGTTGTTTTTCAAAAGAGCAAGCTGTCGTGCAGATGTAGCAGTTAGAGAGTTGAAACAAAACATCTACCACTGGGAGGGGTGCTTAAAATGATAAGCTTTCATTTATTTATGTGTAGTGGGGTCTCCTTTAAGGCCCCGGGACTACGTTACCCAGAACCCCAGTTGGCCACCGCAGAGACTCATGGGAGGGGTTATTTAAGGAGGAGGCGAGGCGGAGCTTAGCCTCTTTGGACATCGCGCTGCAAGCAAGACTTTCTTCCTGTGCGGATCTGCTGCAGTGCAAGGCCTGAAGCCTGGGCCTTGCGCAACTTCCAAAGAGCCTTCCACCCCACTGCGGAGCCTGGGTGGCACCAGACTTGTCGAGTGAGGACATCAGTTGGATCGGGGACCCGATCGTTGCAGACGCTGTGTGCGGAGACACAGCAGGTGGAAGTCCCGGGCTGGGATCGCGCCCGGAGTGGTGAGCGAGCACTTGCTCAATCAAATAGACTTTACAGATTCTAGGCCTATAGACTGCCTTGGCTCACCGATCGTTGCTTGTTGTTCCACTGGGGGACCGGTAGCAGGACAGAGTTGAAGTGTCCCCCCAGCATAGTGTTCTTAGTGATTGCCAGTTTGTGGATTACAAATACTATTCATCTAGTGCACCACCGAAAGTTTGCATGCAAAGAAATCCGTATAGGAAGGACTGAGATTTATTCTGGGTCAGGCCTGGCCAGGGTGGAGAGATAGGATATTGTTTAGTGCGCCACAGGGCGTTTATACCATAATAGCTACGCGTGGTGGATTACCGCGCAGCGCCATTATTGTGTGCTATATTGATTGCTGCAGGGCTCTGCAAGCCGGTTGTGTGCGTTATATTCTGCTTAAGCCTTTTTCAACCAAAGTAAAACTGTTATGGTTAATCTTTAACATTTGTGTGTTGTTTTACTTTAAGGAGGGTGCCTTTACAATACCAATTGATTATGATAAAAATACAGTGCCTTGCGAAAGTATTCGGCCCCCTTGAACTTTTCATCCTTTTGCCACATTTCAGGCTTCAAACATAAAGATATAAAATTTTAATTTTTTGTGAAGAATCACCAACAAGTGGGACACAATTGTAAAGTGGAACGAAATCTATTGGATATTTTAAACTTTTTTAGCAAATAAAAAACTGAAAAGTGGTGCGTGCAAAATTATTCGGCCCCTTTACTTTCAGTGCAGCAAACTGACTCCAGAAGTTCAGCGAGGATCTCTTAATGATCCAATGTTGTCCTAAATGACTGATAGTGATAAATAGAATCCACCTGTGTGTAATCAAGTCTCTGTATAAATGCACCTGCTCTATGATAGTCTCAGGGTTCTGTTGAAAGCGCAGAGAGCATCATGAAGACCAAGGAACACACCAGGCAGGTCCGTAATACTGTTGTGGAGAAGTTTAATGCCGGATTTGGATACAAAAAGATTTCCCAAGCTTTAAACATCCCAAGGAGCACTGTGCAAGCGATCATTTTGAAATGGAAGGAGTATCAGACCACTGCAAATCTACCAAGACCTGGCTGTCCCTCTAAACTTTCAGCTCAGACAAGGAGAAGACTGATCAGAGATGCGGCCAAGAGGCCCATGATCACTCTGGATGAACTGCAGAGAACTACAGCTGAGGTGGGAGAGTCTGTCCACAGGACAACAATCAGTCGTACACTGCACAAATCTGGCCTTTATGGAAGAGTGGCAAGAAGAAAGCCATTTCTCAAAGATATCCATAAAAAGTCTCGTCTAAAGTTTGCCACAAGCCACCTGGGAGACACACCAAACATGTGGAAGAAGGTGCTGTGGTCCGATGAAACCAAAATTGAACTTTTTGGCCACAATGCAAAACGATATGTTTGGCGTAAAAGCAACACAGCTCATCACCCTCAACACACCATCCCCACTGTGAAACATGGTGGTGGCAGCATCATGGTTTGGGCCTGTTTTTCTTCAGCAGGGACAGGGAAGATGATTAAAATTGAGGGGAAGATGGATGCAGCCAAATACAGGACCATTCTGGATGAAAACCTGTTGGAGTCTGCAAAAGACCTGAGACTGGGACGGAGATTTATCTTCCAACAAGACAATGATCCCAAACATACAGCAAAATCTACAAAGGAATGGTTCACAAATAAACGTATCCAGGTGTTAGAATGGCCAAGTCAAAGTCCAGACCTGAATCCAATCGAGAATCTGTGGAAAGAGCTGAAAACTGCTGTTCACAAACGCTCTCCATCCAACCTCACTGAGCTCGAGCTGTTTTGCAAGGAAGAATGGGCAAGAATTTCAGTCTCTCGATGTGCAAAACTGATAGAGACATACCCCAAGCGACTTGCAGCTGTAATCGCAGCAAAAGGTGGCTCTACAAAGTATTAACGCAAGGGGGCCGAATAATTTTGCACGCCCCACTTTTCATTTTTTTCTTAGTTAAAAAAGTTTCAAAAATCCAATAGATTTCGTTCCACTTCACAATTGTGTCCCACTTGTTGGTGAGTCTTCACAAAAAATTAAAATTTTATATCTTTATGTTTGAAGCCTGAAATGTGGCAAAAGGATGAAAAGTTCAAGGGGGCCGAATACTTTCGCAAGGCACTGTATAACCCCTAGACTAGCTGTGCCAGAGTGGGTCGAGCAGATTGCCGGGGGTTGGTGGTGCTGTACACAGGGCCCGAAAACAAATCCAGCGGCTCTCTTAACTGGGGGTAGCGCTACATATGTAAAACCTTAATCCCAAAAGGAACAAAACTGTCTGCTGTAACTACTTAAAAAGTGTTATTTGGAGTTTGGCTTTAATTTGTTAGTGCATCTAAATCTGCTAGTGCATCTAACACTTCCCTCCCCCCAGATTGACAATGATGTGTCCAAAGGTGTCCAAAGCTCCCAACTGTCCCTGATTTCGAGGGACTGCCCCTGATTTGGAGCAATGTCCCTCTGTCCCTCATTCCTCCTCATTTGTCCCTCATTTTGGTCTGATCTATATAGTTGTATATAAAATGCACTATTTATCTTTCAAAAGGTGTTTTCTAGTGCTAAACCTTTTATCCAAACTCTAAATTGCTGCATTTGTAAATTTTAAAAGCCAATATAAAAGGAATAGTAGTGGTAAAAAAAAGCACTTGTGGATTTAATTAACTTTTTAATTCTCCTTTAAGGAGGTGTGGCAGGGGGGCGTGTCCTATGCCTACATACGTTTGCTAGTAGATGTCCCTCATTCCCATCTCAAAATGTTGGGAGGTATGGGTGACTTTTGTTCTTTCATCCAGGCTAGGGGCACTCTAATACAGGAGGTGTGTTATTGGCCAGATTACCAGGTAAAAACAAAAGGGGAAAAGCCATATAAAAAGAAAATGAATGCAGCCACTACATCTAGGGATTGGTAATCTGCAATATATAAAATTTTTGGGTTTGGGGTTTAATACCGCTTTAACCCCCTAACCTTTGACCCCACACTAACAACCCCCCTAACCCCATCTACTGCCTAAATGTCCTTAAATGTCAGCACTATAAAATGAGTGCTCTGTGTAATATCTGCGGGTACATCAGAGTTTTTGGATTGCTGATCTCTCACTTACTGAACAAAGTCTCCAGACGTATCATGCAGGCAATAAATGCATCAAAGTTTACAGTCAGGTCGTTGGCAGCGTAGCGCTGAGCGATGCTCTGCTGGATCTGGTTGTTAAGATTAAATCCTGGAAGAAAACAATATCAGTGATTATTCTTAGCCACCTATCATTGCTACATTTTCTGTTATTGGGATAACATAAAGTGGAATAAAGCATGTATGCTAATGAGTCAGTCTTTTAGGTATTTAAGGGCTCTCATAGAGATTAGACATGTGTAATTAGTTTAGTTCCGAATTAGTTTAACAAATTTTGCCAAATAAGTCAATTCCGAAATTTCCAAATTTCCGAATTTTTAAATTTCCGAATTTTCAAATTTCCGAATTCACGACAATTTAAAAATTCTAAATTTTGGAATTTCAGAAATGTGAAAATTCAAAATTTGTCAATTTGAAAATTTGAAATTCAAAGTTGGAAAATTCGAAAATCTGAAATGCTAAGACCCTTCAGATCACATGGTATTTATCCTCTTCTTCACACAAGGTGGTTCTCTTTCTTTTAGCTTCTGACTATAATCTTGCAGGAACAGACACCCTTTTATCTGATTGGAAAAAAATACCCGACCACGCCATGTACATTTACGTGGGCAGAATGGCACGGCTGCGTAAAGTAACGTATATATTTTGCCCCTGCCGCAAGCTCCGTGACCGTGCCCGCGGTTCCCGCGGACTCGATGTCCGCCGGTGTCCTGCGATCATGTCACGGAGCGGCAGAACGGGGAAAGGCCAGTGTAAACAAGGCGTCTCCCTGTTCTGTATAGTGACAGGACAGTGATCTACTGCTCCCTCTCATCGGGAGCAGCGATCAGTGTCGTGTCACAGTAAGCCCCGCCCCCCCACAGTTAGAATCACTCCCTAGGAGACACTTAACCCCTTCCTAGCCCCATAGTGGTTAACCCCTTCCCTGCCAGTCACATTTATACAGTAATCAGTGCATTTTTATAGCACTGATCGCTGAATAAATGTGAATGGTCCCAAAATAGCATCAAAAGTGTCTGATGTGTCCGCCATAATGTTGCAGTCATGATAAAAATCGCTGATCGCCGCCATTACTAGTAAAAAAAAAATATTAATAAAAATGCCATAAAACAATTCCCTATTTTGTAGATGCTATAACTTTTGCGCAAACCAATCAATAAACGCTTATTGCGATTTTTTTTTTTTTTTACCAAAAATATGTAGAAGAATACGTATCGGCCTAAACTGAGAAAAAATTAGCTTTTTAAAAAAAAAAATTGGGGATATTTATTATCAACATTGTCGCTCTATTTTTGTTTATAGCGCAAAAAATAAAAACCGCAGAGGTGATCAAATACCACCAAAAGAAAGCTCTATTTGTGGGAAAAAAAGGATGTCAATTTTGTTTGGGAGCCACGTCGCACGACCGTGCAATTGTCAGTTAAAGCGACGCAGTGCCGAATCGCAAAAAGTGGCCTGGTCATTTGGCAGCCAGATCCTCCGGGGCTGAAGTGGTTAAGTGGAAGAAGAAAGGCCAAACTATGTAAGGACCTCTTACATAAATTTTCAATAAAACAGATATATGTTACCTGCATTGTGTAATGCTATCCTCATTTCATGGGCATCCATGGTGCCAGATCTGTCAGTGTCTGCTTTATTAAAGATATCCTGTATGCAGATTACATTTAAAGGGAATATATAAGTGTTTTTGCATACGTTTACTTTGTTATGTCCAAAACTAAAATCACAGCAATATTACATATTCAATGTATAGTAGGAACAGTAAGTTACCACATATTTCTGTATCTTCATCCAGAGGGTTCTAAATTCTATCAGACTCAGCGTTCCAGTGCCATCCATCTTAACAGATTTAAGTCAAGGAATTTTTTTTTTAATCATGTGTCATAATAGAAGTTCCTGAACTGATTATTTCCCAAGAAAACCACCTGACCTGGAATTTTCACCAAAACCAGCTGATCGGCAGAAAGTAGATGTTCGGTGTAGAAAGCTAATCCACCCAGGAAAACCAAAGTGCTCCTCTGGGTACAGAGGAAGGAGCCTTCCAGAACCCTTTACTAGTTTACTTCCAGTCTACCATTTATAAGAACGATTCCAGAGAACTATCCCAAAAAAGTAGAGATAATTTGGGTCAAATTGACTTTGGACAAAATTTTGTGGAAACGCTCAACTTCGCTTAATGACCTGCTTAGGTAAATTCATTCATTTTAGTTTCATTTGTTTTTTAGCTTTCTTCAGAAATTCTGAAAATTCGAAAATTTGGAATTCTGGAATTTGGAATCCGGAGTTCTGAAATCCGGAGTTCTGAAATCCGGAGTTCTGAAATCCGGAGTTCTGAAATCCGGAGTTCTGAAATTCGGAGTTCTGAAACTCGGAGTTCTGAAACTCGGAGTTCTGAAATACGGAGTTCTGAAATTCGGAGTTCTGAAATTCTGAAATTTGAAAATTCGGAAATTCCCAAATTTCAGAATTTCGGAAATTCCGAATTTCGGAAATTCCGAATTTCGGAAAATTGAAAAATCAGAAACTCAAAAATTCTGAAATTCGGAAATCCGAAAATCCGGAAATTTAAAAATTCCGAATTAACGGATTTGTCAATTCGGAAAAAATAAATTTGGAACTAAACGAATTGCACATGTCTACGGAAAATAATCTACTTTTTAACCACTTAAGGACCGCCTCACACGGATATACGTCGGCAGAATTGCACGGTTTGGCACAAGCATGTACAGGTACGTCCTCTTTAAGATGCACAATTGTGGGTCGCGCACACGCCGCCGGCGGCGTGCTCGCAACCTGGTCCTGAGCTCCTGAGCCGGTGTCCCGCGATCGGGTAACAGAGCTGAAGAACGGGGAGAGGTAAGTGTAAACAAACCTCTCCCGTGCTTCCTAGTGAGACTGTCACTGATCGTCTGTTCCCTGTCATAGGGAACGATGATCAGTGACGTCACACGCCAAGCCACGCCCCCACACAGTAAGAATCACACATTAGGTCACACCTAACCCCTTCAGCGCCCCCTACAGGTTAACCCCTTCACTGCCAGTGTCATTTTCACAGTAATCAGTGCATTGTTATAGCACTGATCGCTGTAAAAATGACAATGGTCCAAAAAATAGTATCAAAAGTGTCCGACATAATGTCGCAGTCACGATAAAAATCGCTGATCGCCGCCATTACTAGTAAAAAAATAATAATAAAAATGCCATAAAACTACCCCCTATTTTGGAGACGCTATAATTTTTGGGCAAACCAATCTGAGGAAAAAAATTATTTTTTTATATATTTTTTGGGGATATTTATTATAGCAAAAAGTAAAAAATATTGAATTTTTTCCAAAGTTGTCGCTCTATTTTTGTTTATAGCGCAAAAAATAAAAACTGCAGAGGTGATCAAATACCATCAAAAGAAAGCTCTATTTGTGGGAAAAAAAGGACGCCAATTTTGTTTGGGAGCCACGTCGCAGGACCGCGCAATTGTCAGTTAAAGCGACGCAGTGCCGAATCGCAAAAAGTGGCCTGGTCCTTTAGCTACAAAATGGTCTGGGGCTTAAGTTGTTAAAGGATGTTTTTCTTGTTTGGGGGGTGGAATTTAGGGTCTTTTTTTTAAAGGGCAGCTTTAGTTTAGTTCATTTTAATTTTCTATTTAATTTTTCATTTAAAGTGTCATTTTGCATTTTTTATTTTAGGCTTTGTGTTTTTTTCTTTGCACAAAAAAGTAAAATAGGGAGGTTAACAAGGAAACTTTTTTTACTTCAAAGCATTTCAGTAAAATGTGAAATTTTGCCAAATTCTTTTACTTTTCAATTAATTTTTGGGAAATGAAAACTCTTGAATTCACTTATCTTTACAGACCAGATTTTAACAGTTGAGTATGACACATGGAATATCCTCATTTTACTGATTGACATGGGGGACAAGGAAACAAGGGTTAGATTCCCCACCCCTGATGATGTGCAGTGACCAGTTCTCTTGAAAGAAACCCCCAAATTTGGATACTCACACTCACCATGCTACTTTGTTGCTTTATCAGATAAATAAGACCATGAGTATATGTGTGATATGCCGGGCATCCATCAGAAATTTTGAGGCCCCTTACACAGCTTTAAGCCTGCCCCCCCGGCCTGACCACCAACATTCCCCAGGGCCCCCCATGGCCGTTCCACCAATCTGCCCACTGGCCATCCCACTGAGTCCTTCGGTGGACCCACTTTTATTTTAACACGCTTAGCTATCTGAATATATGAAAATAAACCCAATCCAACAAAGAGATGGCCCCATATATTTAGCAAAGATACAGCCCAATCCAGCAAAGAGACATCTCAATTCAGCAAAGAGAGAGCCCCATATATTCAGCAAAGCGGCATTCCTTTGAGTGCATCTCTCACTCTGTGCCATCTTTCTTTAGCAATTGCAAGTTACTACAGCATCAACTCAGTCTTTTTGGTTGGGGCCTGGGTGGCCGAGGCCCCTTGAGACACCAGGGACCCCTACATCTTTATGGGCTGTCCCCCCCTGATGGCAGCCCTGGCGATATGGAATGCTGCTCTGTGGAACTGAGCTCCATTGTGACCACAAATGGAAATGGAATGAAAATCGAAAATTCTTAAGAAAAGTCTCAGGAAAATTCTTACAAAAATTCTCAAAGCATTTGTTTGTCATTCTAAAGATTTTGTTTGCTTTTAACAATTGCTTTTACTGAACAAAAACCACATACACTGTTAGATATTTTCCATCCGCCTCCTTCCAATTTTCTTGTATTGTGGTAAAAAATTATTCAATTGATTTGACCGAAAAATTATTAGAAAAACTAACATACTTTCCTAGAACCTTCTTTTCCCAAGATCTTGCATTCAAATTTCTACCCATCTATGGCCAGCTTTATGGTCAAAGATAACTAAAGACTTTTTCTGAGATCATAGATAACTGCAACAACATTGGCGTCACGGATCGATTGATTGTTGCTATTTTAAAATTGTAAAGAAATTAAATTATTTGGCCAAGCTTGTGAGCCTACTGCATCTTTTCCAAAATTACAGCCTTTGTCTGACATATCTGCAACATACAGTCACAGAAAGGATACATCCATGAGGGAGATCATCTCTCTGCACGTTGCCATTGTAAATCCAGTGGACTTTAAGTCTGTTCCTAAAAAGAAAAAAAAGAAAAATAAATCACACATTGCTGTAAGAAGAGCTAAGGTGTATCTAAACCCCAAATAACAAAATTGAATGATACTTCAGCTTAATAGTCCTTAAATGCTGTGGTTGGTGAAGTAACCTTGGGCGAGTGAAGGACGGCAGGCGTATTGCTGTTGGAGTGGGCGCCATCTTGCGGGTATGAAGCGCTGGTCGCTTTCATAAATACATGCTCATTGGTTTTATTATCATGTGAGTGCATTGACTTTTATCTCTTTCAATAAATGGGATGGATGGGATGTTTGCGCAATGAGTCGCAATGAGTCGCTTTTCTTACTTTTTACACATGGTACCATTGGTTTTCATTTGGAGCTGTATTGGCTGATCCCTTGCTGCAATTGAGTTATACCTACATCTATTTGGTCTATGGAAGAAGGAATAGCTGGATATCGTTCTGTAGGAGGAACCTTCTGGTGATTGAGAGATTCCATCCCTTTGCCTTGTGAATTTTTTACATGCGCATTACTCATGTACTGACGATAAGGGTCAGTGTTTTTGGGTGCTGGTGATGGCTTTCTCATCTTCTCCACTTCTGGTTTTCTCCTTTCTTTCTCGTACATCACGGGACACAGAGCGACATAGTCATTACTAATGGGTTATATAGATACCGTCAGGTGCTGGCACTGGCAACTTCCAAAACCGGAAGTACCCTCCCCTATATAAGCCCCTCCCATCCGGGAGCACCTCAGTTTTTTGCCAGTGTCTAAGGTGTTGGCCAAGAAGAAACATGTGTTTTTCACTGAGCTTGCGTACAGGTTCTTTTGGGCCTCAGTAAGCTATTCCGGATCCGACCAAAAAAGCTTCATAGCTAAACGGTCGGTACCCGGGCCTTGCAGGGAAGAGCAAGGTTTTGCCTGTAATGCTTCTCTTAGGAGAGCTGGACCCTGGGATCCAGAGCTCTGGTCATACCCACGACCAAGATGTTTTCTGTGCAGGGTGCTATACAGGTCCAGGGGAGTGGAATCCTTGGGAACCCGGTCCCTGAAGGTTTGATTACAATGCCTGCCGTGATAGGTGAAGTTTGGGCTTTTGTGGACCAAACAAAGTCCTGCGGCGGGGAACAGGTAAGTGGGGGCCCCCAGGAACTTGGTTCTATTGGGGGACCCCCAAGCCTAATTTGTCTTTCTGTCTGTTACCTAATGGTATTCCCGCAAAATTCTGTGCATGCCTGTAACTACTAAAAAAATGTAATAATTTTTTAATGGTGGTCAAGAAAAAAAAAAAAAAAAAAATTTTTTTATATATATATTTAATATATTAGACTGCGGTACCTGTGTTTGTCCACTAGAGGCCGCTGTGGAATGTTTTCTTGTCATGTGGACTAGTTTCTTCTCAGCAGAGCAAAGTCCAGGCAGATGGTGAGTTCTCTTATAGGAAACTGCTTCCTCTGCCATGTTGCAGTGCTCGTCCATCCCCCGGCCTGCGGCAAAGAGGGGCCCTGGCTCCTGTCCCTTGTTTCCATTTTTGAAATTAGCGCAGAGGGCGCACGTGGCCGCGCGCATGCGCGTGCACGCGCCTCTATATATAGAGGTGAGCTGGGAAAGGGGGCGGAGCCTGGGGGATGACGCTCTGTGCGCGCCGCAGCGCTTCTGCGCATGTGCGGGCGTCCCAGCAGTTTAAAAAAAACACAATATTGTAGTAAGCTGGCTATGAAGTACAGAGACAGAGCTGGCAACATTTAAAGGCATACAGCAAGCGGTTGATACAGGCATCCCCTAGAAAGGCACATTAGTAGACACCAACTGTTTCTTATAGCAGCATTTATGCTAGACTATTATCAGTAACTGGTGTATTTCGGCTGGAATACCTCAGCTTTGTGGCTTAGGAATATGCCGTCTAAAAACTCCGGGACTAGAAATTCCAGGAGGAATAGGGGGTCTCCATCGGGCTCTGAGGATCTTGGGCATGCTTTGGCTGCACCAGTCTCCCCTGAAGAATCAGAGGTTAGTGACCGTAGAGCACCCTCAGGAGTACCTGGTACTGTGGCTGTCCTCAGTTCACCTGCTCCTGTGTATGTAACAGAGGAGGTTTTTTCCTCAGCTCTGGGAGGGCTGGAAGAGAGATTGTCAGCATTGATCGCTGCTTCCCTGTCACAGGAGAAAAGCGCTCGATCTCCGTCTCCCCCCTCAGAGTGCCTGTTAACAGAGCAACAGTCCCATACAGAGGTCGACCTACCTGAGGGGGATCAGGATGAGGTCGATTCGGTTGCAGAGGAATCAACAGTGGAAGAGCCGTTCTCAGCATCACATGCTGAAAGGTTATGGGTTCAGTCCCTGACTAATATGGTCCGATCAGCATTTAAAATGCCACTTGCGGAGCCATCCTCCACTTCTGTCTCCTCGTTGGGGTCGCTAAAAGCTCCCCAGACTGTTTGTTCCTTTCCGATCCATCCTTTACTGGAGGGGCTCATTTACCAGGATTGGGAGCATCCTGACAAAATATTTACTCCCCCCAAGAGATTTCCGGTGGTCTATCCCATGGAGGATAAGTTCATCAGAAAATGGAGGGTCCCTACAGTGGACGCAGCCATCTCTTGTGTGAATAAATCACTGACATGTCCGGTGGAAAATGTCCAAATGTTCAAGGACCCAATAGACAAAAAATTGGAGTCCTTATTAAAATCTGCTTTTTCTACAGCAGGATTGGTGACACAACCAGCAGTGGCAGCTATTGGGGTCTGCCAAGCAGTGAAGGATCAGTTGAAACAGGTCTTAAGGGACTTGCCGGATCAGCAGGCTCTTGCCCTAGCTGATCTACCTAGAGCCTTATGCTTTGCGGTGGACGCTATAAAGGATTCAATCCATCAGGCCTCCCGCCTTACGCTGTCTGTAGTACATATGCGCAGGCTTCTATGGCTCAAGAACTGGTCTGCTGAAGCTCCCTGTAAAAAATTGCTGGTCAGCTTCCCATTTCATGGGGAGCGCTTATTCGGGGAAGACCTGGACAAGTATATCCAGAGAATTTCCAGCGGTAAAAGTACACTTTTGCCGGTTAAAAATAGAGTTAGAGGTCCCTCTTTTAAAAGGCCGGCCTCTCCAGTCCCTAGGACATCGGCTGTGAAACAGTTCCGACGGCCTCCTCGGTCAAATCCCGGAGGTAGAAATCAGGGACAGTTGCAGGGTAACAAAAAGCCCTGGAGCAGGAGAGGTACAAAACCTCCCCCAAAGTCAAATGCATGAAGGGTTGCCCCCACCCAATCGGGTGGGGGGAAGACTTCAGTTGTTCACAGAGACCTGGCGGGACACGATCCGAGACAGATGGGTGCTCTCCGCAGTAAATCTGGGATACAAATTGGAGTTAAAAAACTCCCCTTCTTCCCGCTTTATAAGGTCAAACGTGCCAAGGGATCCCCAGAAGAGAGGATCCCTCCTGTTGGCACTAGAACAATTATTGCTTCAAGCAGTAATTATAGAGGTTCCCCTGGAAGAGTGGGGGTTCGGGTTTTACTCAAACCTCTTTACAGTTCCGAAGCCAAACGGGGACGTGAGGCCCATACTAAATCTAAAAGGGCTAAACAAATTCCTGCATATCAGGACTTTCCGGATGGAGTCGATCCGATCGGTAGCCACTGCCCTACAAGGGGAGGAATGGTTAGCCTCGATCGACATCAAGGATGCTTATTTGCACATTCCCATCTTTCCAGCCCACCAAAAATTTCTACGCTTTGCGGTAGAAGGCCGCCATTTTCAGTTCAGAGCCTTACCCTTCGGTCTGGCCACAGCACCAAGAGTGTTCACAAAAATTTTGGCCCCATTATTGGCCAATCTAAGAACACGAGGTGTAACGATAATGGCATATCTAGACGACTTGTTGCTGATAGACCACTCAGTGGAAAAACTAGAAGTGGTTGTTCACGAGACAATCAAGTATCTGGAATATCACGGTTGGATTATCAACCGAGACAAGTCAGCCCTAAAACCAGTCAAAAGTCTGGAATACTTGGGGCTAAGGCTGGATTCAGACCAGAGAAAAATTTTCTTGCCTCAAGAAAAGGGGTCGTCTTTGAGAGATTTGATCCACTTAGTGGGCTCAAAAAGACAGCCATCCATACGCCTGTGCATGAGGCTGCTGGGAAAAATGGTGGCATCATTCGAAGCAGTACCCTACGGTCAATTCCATTCAAGGAAATTGCAAAGGGCCATACTGTCAGCCTGGAACAAAAAAGTTCAGGCCCTGGACTTACCAATGTCCTTGTCCCCTTCCGTTCGCAAGAGCCTCCGCTGGTGGTTGGTTCCCCAGAATCTGGAAAGAGGGAAATCCTTCAGTCCGATTTCCTGGAAGGTGGTCACTACAGATGCCAGCCTTATAGGCTGGGGAGCAGTACTGGAGCAATGGTCTCTCCAGGGCAAGTGGTCAGAAGCAGAAAAGGCCCTGCCCATCAATCTCTTAGAGATACGAGCAGCCCGGTATGCCCTAGTAGCATGGACATCCAAACTCCAAGGGTCCCCTGTCAGAGTTCAATCAGACAATGCCACAGCAGTGGCATATATCAATCGTCAGGGGGGCACCAGGAGTCGTGCAGCCCAAAGGGAAGTAAATTACATCCTGAGATGGGCAGAAAGATATGTCCCAGCCATATCTGCGGTATTCATTCCAGGGGTGGAGAATTGGAAGGCGGACTTTCTAAGTCGCCAACAATTATGCCCAGGGGAATGGTCCCTTCATCCCGAGGTTTTCCGGACAATATGTCAGCGGTGGGGAACACCGGATGTAGATCTGCTAGCATCCAGATTCAACGCAAAAGTGGACAGGTTTGTCTCTTGGACAAGGGATCCCCTAGCTTGCGGCTCGGATGCCCTAGTGTTCCCTTGGGATCAGTTCAAGCTGATATATGCATTCCCACCGCCACAATTGTTACCTCGATTACTCCGCAGAATCAGGGTAGAAAAGAAACCAGTGATTCTGGTGGCTCCAGCGTGGCCCCGAAGAGTATGGTACGCGGAGATTGTAAAAATGTCTGTGGGGAGTCCTTGGACCCTCCCACATCGTCCCGGCCTGCTTTCGCAGGGACCGATATACCACCCTTCCTTACCAGCCCTAGGTTTGACGGCCTGGCTATTGAAGCCCACATTCTAAAAAAGAGAGGGCTCTCTAATGCTGTGGTGTCTACCATGATCAATGCCAGGAAACCGGTATCCAGGCAGATCTACTATAGAATCTGGAAGGCGTACATCGCCTGGTGTGAGGCCAGGAAATGGCATCCACGTAAATACGTAATAGGTAGGATTCTGGACTTCCTACAATGGGCTGTAGATAGGAAGCTTGCCTTGAGTACTATCAAGGGTCAGATTTCGGCCTTGTCAATATTTTTTCAAAGGCCCTTGGCTTCGCATTCACTAGTCAAAGCCTTTATACAAGGAGTGATGCGTATTAGTCCTCCGGTTAATATTCCCATATGTCCATGGGATCTAAACTTGGTTTTGTCGGTTCTACAGAAACAACCATTTGAACCACTACAGCATATTTCCTTGGTGCTTCTCACCAGGAAATTGATTTTTCTAGTAGCCATTTGTTCGGCTAAAAGAGTATCGGAATTAGCAGCTATGTCCTGTAAGGAGCCATATCTGGTTATCCATAAGGACAGAGTAGTGTTACGTCCTCATCCAGCCTTTCTTCCTAAGGTGGTATCGAGGTTTCATTTGAACCAAGATGTGGTTCTTCCTTCTTTTTTCCCCAAACCTACTTCGGTAGAGGAAAAGTTATTGCATTCTTTGGATGTAGTAAGAGCAGTTAAAGCTTATCTAAAAGCCACTGCTCAGATTCGCAGAACGGATACTTTGTTTATTCTGCCGGAAGGCCCCAGAAAGGGTCAGGCAGCGTCAAAATCTACTTTAGCCAAGTGGATTCGACAGGTCATAATACAAGCCTATGGCTTGAGAAGTAGACCGCCTCCGTTCAAAGTTAGGGCGCACTCCACGAGAGCAGTTGGAACTTCATGGGCAGTGCATCACCAGGCCTCCCTGGCTCAAATCTGTAAGGCCGCAACATGGTCTTCGGTACACACGTTTACTAGGTTCTACCAGGTGGACGTTAGAAGTCAGGAGGATGTCGCCTTTGGGCGCAGTGTGTTGCAGGCCGCAAAAGATCCTCATGTCTGATAGCGCTCAGCTTATATATGGTGTATCCCCCCCCTCATTTGGCATTGCTTTAGGACATCCCATTAGTAATGACTATGTCGCTCTGTGTCCCGTGATGTACGAGAAAGAAAATAGGATTTTTATAACAGCTTACCTGTAAAATCCTTTTCTTGGAGTACATCACGGGACACAGAGCTCCCGCCCCTCTTTAGGGACACTTATTGCTTTGCTACAAAACTGAGGTGCTCCCGGATGGGAGGGGCTTATATAGGGGAGGGTACTTCCGGTTTTGGAAGTTGCCAGTGCCAGCACCTGACGGTATCTATATAACCCATTAGTAATGACTATGTCGCTCTGTGTCCCGTGATGTACTCCAAGAAAAGGATTTTACAGGTAAGCTGTTATAAAAATCCTATTTTTTGGACCTCTGGATTTGAAACCTGTCTCACTTCATTATTTTGGAGTCACCTATTTGAACTTTTTGTATTACATTTTATTTGAGCGCTACACCTATATCCCCTTAAATGCTGTGGCTGCATTAATTTAAAATTTTCAGTCTACTGAGAACATTTTCAGCAGGTAAAAAATAAAGAAAAAAAAACGAACCCAGCCACCATACCTTAAAACTGGTAAATTACAATATATTACATTTTTGTTTTTGAGTTTAGATACACTTTAATAGTGAGTGCTGTAGCATGCTGTGTATTAATAAACTCCCTAAGGGGTCCAGATCTGTGTGCAAAGGTCTTTTATACCCGGTTCACACAGGAGCGACTTGTCAGGCGAATTAGCCACCTGACAAGTCGCGCTCCATTCTGTACAATGGAACCGTTCTAATAGGAGCGACTGAAGTCGCTCCGACTTAGAAATAGGTTCCTGTACTACTTTGGGGCAACTTCAGAACGGCTTGCATTGACTTCTATACAGAAGTGGTTTTGCAAGCCACGCTGAAGTCGCGCTGTACGGGGTGGCTTCAGAGTCAAGCGTCTTTGAAGCCACCCCTGTGTGAACCGGGTCTAAAACTTCTCTTTCTTTATTTTTTTAATTCTTTATTTTACACAGTTTTCTTAACATAATTCCAAATAATCTTACATAATCTTACTTTCGTATGTATATTACATTCTATTGAATACATTTGATTATATCCAGATTTAATACTTGTTACAACCTCCAATTTTTCTCCCCCCACCCCCCACCCCCCTCTCAAAAAAAAAAAAAAAAAAAAACATCCTCTACATTATCCCGCTCCTCCTCCACTTCGCCATCGACTGTCGCATTTCCTATTCAACAGCCCTTGACTCTTCCCTGTATGCCACATATGGAGCCCATGTCTTTCTGTACCTCCCGTCTTGAACTTTGATTGTCAAAGTGAGATTCTCCATTTGTTGAATTTCTGCAATTCTCGTTAACCATTGTGCTTTGGATGGAGAGCTTTCACATTTTCACAGGGCAAGGATGCACGCCCTCGCTGCTACCAGCAGATGTCTCAATAAAGAATTCTAAAACTTCTCTTGGAGATGCAAAATATAAAAGCTGCAGCTCTGGCTGCAATATTTACTTCCTCTCTCGTGCTTTCCCCCACAGTAATTCCTTTCTGCCATTAGATGCCCTCAGAAGACTGAGGACATCCTGTGAGTGCTGGGTATTATTGATCCATCTACTGAGGGGGTTCCCCTTCATTGAGCTCTGCACTTACAGCGCAATAATGATGTCATTTACATCATTACCACTCACAGCATCATTGAGGACTGCCCAACATTGGAAAGAGGCAAAGAGGAAGAGGACCCGTCTATTACATGGCCAGTCTGAAGACAGAAAAGTCAGAAGAAGAAATGTACGTTTTAAATAATTATAAACATAAAATACACATGGGGGAAGCAAATCTGGGGTAGTCAAACGTGGTCTTTAATGGGAAACTACAGTGGGGGACAGCTATCAAGCAAATTAATGACACAGGCTGTCTCTTTCAGCAGAGTCTCTCTGACAAGCTTACAGATCTGTGTGTCTGTATTCCTGGGCAGCAAACTGTAAAATTTTGCAAAGGAGGAATTTATGACTCAGGCTGTAACCATGTAATAAATCTATTGCACAATCAGTCTCACTGCTCTTGTTTTTTAGGGATGAGCTTGAGGTTTGTTCTAAACACAAGTTCGAGCCAAACATTGGCTGTTCAGGTGTTTGTTCAAATTCCAGGCTTTTTGCTTGTTCAATGGGAACAGAATCTCATATATAGTAGCAGTAATGCTACAGCTTTCTTCCTGTCAATGGTTGTTAAGGAAGCTCCTGGTACTTGTTGTGTCCTTAGCAACCAGTGACATCACCCAGCCACATTAATTTACTGGCTGGAATTTAACTTTTTTTTTGCTTTGGTACATACCCAGGCCAGTGTCCAGCTCTTTCATGCCATGTGTTTGACAATCCCCTGCATATTGGCCTAGATATGGACAATTATGGTTTTTAACATTTGGCTTCAATGAGGTTTGCATTCGGCACCTGAACTTCAGTAAAGTTTGCCGAACCTGCCCTAAACCAAACCCAGGTACATCAGGATCATCCCTACTGTTTAGCATTGCTTTGCCTTGCCAACAGGAATGATAAATTCCACTCTCCCAGTGTATTTTCAGTAAGCACATATTTTGAGTTATCACAATGTTTAGAATTGCACAAGCTAATTACATATTTTCATGTTGTTGTGTTAAATATAGAGATTTGCAGATTGGCCACTAGAGGGATCATTCAGTGGCTCCATGCAGTTATCCCATGTTATAAACAGCTGCTGAGATAAAAAAACAGCCACACAGGTCTATGGGATGGTCAACTCTTAAATATATAGTAAAAGCTATGCAATTGATATTAAATGTCAACAATTGTTAAAGTGGTTGTAAACTCCATTACACCACTTGAACCTACAGTTAAGCCTATAATAAGGCTTACCTGTAGGCACTGTAAATATCTCCTAAACTTGCACAGCGTAGGAGATATTCACTATATACTCTGCTGCCGACGTCATCGGCGCATGGTTCCATGGTTCCGTTTTTTTCAGGGCCTGTGTCATGACCGGCGCTCCCCCCCCCCCCCGCGCATTCGCGGGAGTGACGTCATCTGGGCTCTGGCCAATCAACCCGGAAGTAACTCCGGTGAAAGATGTTGGCCATGGGAGCGGAGTGCGGGCAGCACTGCAGGGCATCGTTCTAAGGTAAGTATTTCATAATGAACTAGTATGCGATGCATACTAGCTCATTATGCCTTTGTCTTGCAGGTTTTCTTTTTGTTCGTTTTTTCGGAGGTTTACATCCTCTTGAGGGAAGGCAGATTGATTGAAAAAAGGTTTTGATCCCCCTAGTGGCTAATCTACAAATCTCTATATTTAATAGACTAAAATATGATGAAATAGAATATGGAAAAAATTATGAAATAGCAAGTGAGGAAACATATGAAGGTCATACAAAAAATGCTGTACTCTCTTTCGATCAAGTTTTTATTACTGACTTTGACCTTGAGACAAGAAATGGGGGGTGGGGCAGGTGGGTGGTGTCACATGGACAGGAAGACACAGGCAGCAATAAAAAAAAATTTTAGAATGTCCAACCCTTTCTCACTCTAATAAAATGTGTTTCTGCCTCTTTCCCCATTGGAGAAAGTGAATTAATGTGGACATTTTGAAATCGCTCCAATGGAACACAGATGGCAATAAAAACCTGACAGATGCTCTAATCTTTACCTACTTCACTGAAATCAAAAGAATGGGCCTTTAAAGTAGAAACTGCAGTAATAACCCGAAATAACGAGCTCACTAATACTCTGTATTTTCCCTTTAAAATCATTAGTTTGGTACAAAAGATAAACTTACTTCTGGCCAGAAGTTTGTTGAGAATTGCTTGAATATCCTTGGCATTAATTTCTCCTTTCTACATAATAGATAGGAACCAGTAAGCAATGATATAAAAGACATCAACAGGCAATGTAAAGAATGATGTTTGATGTTTCAAAGTACACAGTACAAGAACCTAAATGTAATAGTAACATATAATCTTTTCTTCTGGATAGTATAGTAAGATTGTTGATTGGATATTATAGGTTATTACCCCCTCTAGCCAGGCAAATTGTGATAAGAAAAGTGTCAAAACCAACAAATTATAATATGTGCATTGCTAATATTAAGCGGAAAGGAAACAGAAAAGGCGCCTCCAGGTTAGGAACAGTGAAATTTTAATCAACAACAGGTGCATTTATCCACTTACATCTAAAGCGCGCCTGTTATTGTAAGCGCATGCTCCGAAACGTTGTCGCAACTGCCCGTGACGTCATCACGCCCGATGCTGCGCTCCAACACCAGCCTGCTACCTTGGACCAAGCCTCGGTCTCAGCACCCTGGCCACCCGGATATCCTGTCGGACGAGAGGACCGTTCTCGCTGACACAGACAGCTGCAGGAGAGCTGAAACAGCTTCACAGCCATGGACGGACACCACTGAACGGTCAGATTAAGGACATGTGCCGGATTTACACTACTATAGATGTAAGTGGATAAATGCACCTGTTGTTGATTAAAATTTCACTGTTACTAACCTGGATGCGCATTTTCGGTTTCCTTTACATATTTTGGAGTTCGCTCTCAACATCCCCCTGAAGGCTTGCCCTGGATTATGGACTTAAGTTATTTTTGTATACAGGTCATTCTTCCATTCTCCCCCGTGCTCCCACCCTCAGCCCAGGTTACCTTATCCCTTGTCTTTCCAAGAATATCATAATAAGGACTGTATTAACGGACTTAATATCCTACATTACTGGTTACAGCACCACTATCCTCTATGTTTTGTCAAATATAAAGCGGAACTCTGGGTATAAATAAAATAAATATCAAAAGTCAGTTCTCCATCCCCCCAGCTTGTGCAGAATATAATGTTCCTTTTACCAGGGGTTGATGTCATACAGATGAATACTTGCCTTTCTCCATGCCCCTGTCATTCTCCCAATGCCAGAATGTTGGCAAGCACTCCTACAACATCCTATACAATCTAGATCACATGGAGAGAGTGCAAAATCTGGTGCAGCTTTGCATAGAAACCAATCAGCTTCCAGGTTTGAGCCCTCATTCACACTGAAGGCGGGTTTAAAATTGTGCGTTTTCAACTCGCACGATTTCAAACTTGCTTTTCAGTGTGAGTTCGGGGGCGATTTGAAAGACATCTGTGCAGGTTCATGCACAAATGTCTATTAAAATCGCCCCCAAAGTCACCAAAAGTAGTGTAGGAACTACTTTTGGAAATCCATGCAGTGCCGCAAGGTTGGCGTTGCACCAATTCGGACGTTATGGGCAATAGGCTGCAATTTGGCATGCGATTTGACATGTCAAATCGCCCCAATGTGAACGAGGGCTTATTGTCAAAACTTAATTGAACAAGCTGAAGTTAGAATCTGAATGGCTACAATGCAGAGCTGCACCAGATTCTGAGTGCTACAGTTTTAGTAAATCTCCCCCATGATGACTGCTGGTCCTACATTGCTGATGTCGGCGAGAGGGGCAGCGACAAGACCAGCAATACGACAGGCTTCCAGGGACTGGTCATCACAACTAGAACCAATGGGAAGGCTACAGCACCATGGATAAAGATACATTGTTTTTCTGTGTTAGATTAACCCCTGAGTAAAACAAGCATTATTTTCTACATTAGTTGGAGGAAGAGGGGCAATGTTACATTCTTGCATAAAACACAGTGTTAATATGACCTGTAGCCTTGGAGCCATACTTTGCTGTTCAGGTCTATCTCACATCACCTCTTAATTAAATCTTTTAAAGTTGAGTTACGTCCTTACCAATAATACATCTCTGGTCTGTGGGAGTTCACAGACTTACAACTAAAAGATCTATGTATTATTCAATAGATGCTGTACTTCTTCTTTGGAAGAAGATTCTTGGTATACATAATATATACTATGACGAGACCTGAAGCTTCCCACCCAGGGAATCAAATTCTGCTGCAAATGTTTAAACACATTTTTAAAATGGACCTATGCTCAAAGTTTGGGTCCACTTTAAACAACCAGAGAGGCATTAGGAAAGTTTGTTAGGAGTATAGGAGACAATATAAACATATCTGACCATTTTATTCAATTCTAGATCATGTATTCTAAACTAGGCAATTGCTTTTGTGGCTTCCAGCAATACTGCACTGGAGGTGCTGATGGCAGCAGAATCTTTATTGACTTCAACTGTGGCGCTACATCGTGTCACTGACGTAACGCAGATCTGTATTACAAAATCTCTCTAAGCCCTGGTTCACACTGGTGCGTTTTGACATGCGATTTGACATGTCAAATCACATGTCAAATCGGCGGCATTTGCCGGCAATGGCACTGTCCTAATCGGTGCGACGCCGCATCTGCGGCGCTGCACCGATTTAAAAAAGTAATTTCTGTACTACCTTTTGTGATTTCGGGCCGCGATTTACATTGACATCTGTGCACAAACCTGCACAGACGTCTCTGTAATCGCGGCCAAAATTGGGACTTACAAGCGGGAGTGGAATTGTGCGAGTTCAGCTGAACTCGCACGGCTTCATTCCCGCAGCCCAGTGTGAACCTGGGCTAATATAGGGTTGCCACCCTTCCAGGGTTCACCTGGACAGTCCGGGTTTTGAATCATGTGTCTGGGTTTCAGCCCACCTGAAACCTGGACACATAATTCAGACCGGGCTGTGGCTCCCCAAGTAACTGAGATAGTCACACACAAATCTGTTTCCATCCAGGAGATGTGGGCGGCTGTCTGGGGCCAGGTTTGGCATCACTGAAGGGTGGGGCGATGTTGTCAGCAAGAGTAATTTGGCCACACCCACTGTTCGCTGCGGCGTGGTCTGCGCGCCACATTACTGCCCTCCTTGTGGCACCCAAATGTGTCCCAGGTCCTATAGTGTTTACTGCAAAAAAAACATTGCCCTGTGCCGCAAATGTGTTCAGGTTTGGCTTGAACAAAAGGTGGCAATCTTATTCTAAGACCAAAGTCTACCCTTCCTAATTCCACTCTTTTCTATTAAAAGTACTGAAATTTGCTTACACCCCCTGCCAGTTTCTCGAAAATATTCTTGAAGTCGTCAGGTACATCTTTGTTGGATACTTGAGGCTGAGGGGGAAAAAGAAATGGTTACTCCATGATGTTGCTTGCATTTTGGGGGAGCAAATTTAGCTCTTTACAATAAGTTTCCTCTATTTTGTACCAACATTACCACAATTTTGTGAGCTCATTGCAGTTTAACTAAAGACCGAAGAAATCCCTTTTTTTTTACTGTCTCAGACGTCTTCTCTTTTACCCTTTTATACATTTATGCAGTGCAATTTTCTTTGTTTATAATCATTTTTATGAAGCTTTATGAGTTATTATTCCTTAAAATATAAAAAAAAAAAAATAATTCTGCACTGGGGAAGATTTTAACACATAAAAGCAGCCTACGCCAAAATCTGTGATACCAAATTAGTACATAAATAAATCAAATAGTGTGGCGGTAAATAATACAACCTGAGAGAAAATATGCCGTATTTAATGTGCCTAAAACGCTAAAATAATTTAGATAAAAATCTCAACTCCTAAAGTGCAAAAATGTGAAATAAATGCAAATTTACATTTCATAAAAAAAAATACACCAACATAATTAAATTAGTGTGTTAAAAACCAATATTCAAATCCTATAAACAAATAATAAGGGGATGAGGAGTGACAGGAAGACATCCTGGTTATTTCAAACCCGCTGTTGACCATTTAATACGGCCCACACTATCTGGTAAGTAGCCAACCTTATCTTATATCACAGGTGATGTCACTGTAGTGATCAGCATTGGAACAACTATCTATTTCTTGGATCGCTTAATTTTATTTGATAAGAGCGGCATTCACTTGCACTTGGATATGGGACTATACACCCTATATTTTTTGGGATGTTGAACATTAATTATCTATTTTTTAGATTTTTAAAATTAATGAATTGGGACTTATTATTTGTTTCAAGCATTTGAATATTGTTTTTTCAACAATTTTATTTTATTAAGTGTGGCTTTATTTATTATGAAATGTAAATTAGCTTTTAGTTCACATTTTGCACTTTATGAATTGAGATTTTTATCATTTATATTAGTGTTTTATGCACAGTATATTTTCTATCATGTTTTAATAATTTAGCACACTATTAAATTTATTCCTTAAAATATTTATGATGGTTCCAGGCCTCCAATTCGTCATGAAAATATTATAAAAGTGAGCCACCTGGACTTTTTTTGTCCTTGTGGCTTCCTTTGTAAGGCCTCATGCACACTGTATATGCTATTGATGCATCATTCCCCTGCAGGAGTTTATCAGCAGCAAAAACACAGTAAAAAGCCTTGTTATGCATGCGCGTTAACGCAGGTTCCTGCGTTACTACATGCTGTTGGCCAGAATTCTGGCCATTAGAATGCATTAATGCAAAAACGTGCCTAGCATTAATACGTTAGTGCCCGTTAATTAGCGTTAATGCACGTTAAGGAGCTTTTGAGTGTTTTTTATGGTTAAAAGCTCCTCTCCAGGTGTTTTTTTTCCTGCCACTTAACTCCCGGGTTAAATAACTCTTGAAAATGCCTATAGCGTGCATTGACACAGGGAGGTTGATTTACTAAAGGCAAATCCACTGTGCACTACAAGTGTACTTGGAAGTGCAGCCGCTGTAGATCTGAGGGGAAGATCTGAAACGAGGGGAAGCTTTGCTGATTTCTATCATCCAATCATGTGCAAGCAAAAATGCTGTTTTTTTTTCCTTGCATGTCCCCCTCAAATCTACAGCGACTGCACTTGCAGTGCACTTGTAGTGCACAGTGGATTTGCCTTTATTAAATAAACCCCATAGTCTAACATGTAGGAGAGAAGAAAAAAAAGCTCAGGCGCCTAAAAAAGCAGCTTTTTTGAGCTGCAGTGTGTATGAGGCCTAAAGCCCTGTACACACGATCGGATTTCCTATGGATTCTAAACTGATATATTTTTCCATCGGAAATCCGATGAAACTGACTTCCATCAGTCTTGCCTACACACCATCAGTCAAAAAAACGATCGTCCCAAATGCTGTGACGAAAAACACTCAGATGAGCCGAGAAAAATTAAGTTCAATGCTTCTGAGCATGCGTCAACTTGATTCTGAGCATGCGTGGGTTTTTTATCCGATGGAGTTCCCCACAGACGATAGTAATTTGCTATTGTTTTTTTCTCCATCGGATAAATTTAAAACATGTTCTATTTTTTAACACCGATGGAAAAAAGACCGATGGGGCCCATACACGATCGGTTTGTCCGATGAAAAAAGTCCATCGGACTGTTTTCATCTGTAAAACCGATCATGTGTACAGGGCTTTAGGGTTACAATAAACAAGTCTCTGTTCTGTTTTTATAAACACCAACCCGTCTAGCACCTCAAACATCTCACTACAGACCACCCTCCATGGCCACAAGCTTCTGTGTAGAATGAGGCAGCTCATGATCCTCTCCCCAGGATCAGTGGCTAATCAGACCCATTGTGTCTATTCCTTGGGGATGGTAGTGGAGAGAGAGTAAATCAGCATGTGGAACCAGTAAGAACTGCAGCGCACCCAGGAGATTGACACTTCCAGAAGTGTCAGTTTTCCAGCCAATTTAGGATTTCTCAAGATCCAAGCTGTGTTTGGTGGCATGGGGGGCAGGAGTGGTAAGTATTTAAACTCTTCTTTTACATGGATAGATTGCCTGGGTAGCTTTTGTATAGCAATACAGTTAACTGTTACTGTAAATGGAATTTCAATTTTAAACTGGAAGAGGACCTCTGTATGGAACCACAAGAAAGCCGGGGTCTCCCTCCCCCCCATTTAGTACTAATGCATTCCTTTAGCTAGAATGTTTTAGGCAGATGCAAAATTCTCCTGCTGCATAACCAAAGCTGAAATTTAAGATCACAGCTCAGAAAGCTACAGAATAATGACACTGTATCATTTAAGAAGATATATTCTGGGCTAAATAAGCACTTACCTCATAAGGATTTGCTTTTGCCACATCTCCAACTTCTCTGGAAGAAAACACAAACAAAATGTTAACATTAAAGTGATACTAAAGTATTGTTTTTTATTTTGTTTAAAAATAACAAGCATGTTATACTTATCTGCTTTGTGAAATGGTTGTGCACAGAACAGCGTAGATCCTCCTCTTCTCGGGTCCCTCGCTCCTGGACCCTTCCTCCTGCAGAGTGCCCCCACAGCAAGCAGCTTAATAGGGGGGCACCAGAGCAAAGCTGCTGCTGTGTGTGTCCATTCAGACACTGAGCCACAGCTCAGTTCCGCCACCTCTGTCTCCTCACTGACTTTGATTGACAGCAGCGGGAGCCAATGGCGCCCACTGTGTGCCTCAGCCATTCAGGAGGGAGAGTCCAAGACAGTTGAGTCTCTCGTGCAACATCGCTGGATCAAGATGGGCTGCTGGGACAGCTGCTGCACACAGAAGGTTTTTTATCTTAATGCATAGAATGCATTAAGATAAAAAAAAAACTTCTGCCTTGAAAGTAACTTTAATCACTTAAGCCCCGGAAGATTTGCCCCCTTAATGACCAGGCCATTTTTTGCTGTACGGATCTGCGTCGATTTAACTGACAATTGCGCGGTCGTGCGATGCTGTACCCAAACAAAATGTAACCTCCTTTTTTCCCCACAAATAGAGCTTTCATTTGGTGGTATTTGATCACCTCTGCGATTTTTTTTTTGCTATAATGAGTATCCCCCAAGAAAAAATTTCTTCCGATATGTATTCTTCTACATATTTATGGTAAAAAAACTCAATAAATGTATATTTATGGTTTGCGCAAAAGTTATAGCATCTACAAAATAGGGGATATATTTATGGCATTTTTATTATTATTATTTTTTTTACTAGTAATTGCAGCGATCTGCGATTTTTCTCGGGACTGCGACATTGCTGCGGACAGATCGGACACTTTTGACACTTTTTTGGGACCATTGACATTTATACAGCGATCAGTGATAAAAATAGCCAATGATTACTGTATAAATGTCATTGGTAGGGAGGGAGTTAGCACTAGAGGGCGATCAAGGGGTTAAATGTGTTACCTAGGGAGTGGTAATGTGTTCTCCTTGGGGAGGAGACCGATCGTCGTTCCTAAGTATTAGGAACAACTGATTAGTCTCCTCACCCCTGACATAATGGAGATCTGTCTATTTACATTGACAGACCTTCATTCTGTCTCTCTCTTAGGAGCGATCGTGGGTGCCCGGCGGAAATCGCAGCGGCTTTGTTGTTGCGGCACGCGCGCACCCCCTAGTGCTCTTAAAGCGCCCGAGGTACAGATACAATGGCTTGCCCAGGGGAGCCAACCTGCCGCAGTATAACTGCGGCAGCTAGTCGTCAAGCAGTTATAGGCAAACTATTATGGTTTTGGGTCAAGTTTATTTTATTTTTAAGCCCATAGGTTTTAAAACTAATATGCCAAGCTTTTTACAGCAGGAATGCGGGGGGAATGCAGTTTCGACACCTCCAGCATTGAATGTATGTAATGTCAAGAGTTTCTAGGGTGTGCTGGAGGGTCTTAGTGAAGCTGGCTGCTGGGGATATATTGTCGCTGGGGGAATCTATTTTTGCTGGGGGGTCAATTGTGGCTGGGAGGGATTTACTGTTGTAAACACCTATGTGTGAACAGAGCCTAATAAAACACCAGCCCAAAAAAAGTGCTTTTAATGCTGTATGTTTCCCCATTAAAGAGATCTTGTACTCTTTACCACTGTCACAGGGACTAGAAGTAGAGGGGATATCTCCCTGTGATGACAAGTAAAGCTATAAAAAGACAACAGATACTCTCTTTTGCAAAAACGAAAACAAAGTTTTAAAAGACAAATCACAATTTAGAAAACACTACTCTGCCATGTGACCACTGACACTGATCCCTGGCTAGATATGTTCTGTGGCCCTTACTGCCTGTACCGGCCCAATCAGATCATGTACAGTCATTTATTTTATTTAAGTATTATGTTGGTGGAATGAAGGGTAAGAACTGCCGCCATAACCTGTCACTTATACTTACAGGGATTTGGCAGCTTTTTCAGAGAAGACACGCAGGCAGAAGTCTCCAGTTTTAAAAGGTTCAAAAGTGGAGGGTACAATGAGATAATCCCCCACGGGTAACTTCATGCGCTTAGAGACTTCCCGCATGTTGATGTAGGTGTCAGATCGAGCAGCGGAGGCATTCCTCTGGAAAAAATCCTTACTGAAGTGGACATCTGTTTGGTCCTGAGACTAAGAAAGACAAACAAGATTTTAAAGTGTATCTGAAACCAAAAAATGTACATTTTGGATAGGGAAACAAATGCCTAAAACCCCTGTCACTTTTCTTTTTTTTATGTGTCTCTTTGGGCAGATTTTCTTTTACTTCCTGCCCTGGAGACACAAAAGGTATAGAGAGGAAAGCTCTCAATAGTAAGGGAAATCCCCACAGGAACAGTTGCTCCCATTGAAAAATTCAATTTTTACTCCTATCCTGTGCCAACTGTACAATTTTAGATTTTTAGGACTCTTTGTGCTGATGACAGTGGTCACCAGGACAAATAGAATAGCCAAATCACCCCAGCAGAGACAAAGACAGCAATAAAACCTAAGAAGTAGTCTGTTGTAGACATGTGCACTGCCGAAAAATGTGTTCGTTTTCATTTCATTTGTTTTTTATTTTTAGTTTTTCAGGTCATTCGTTATGATCGCTTTCCTAAATTAGAAAACTCGTAAATTCGCAAATTCGAAAATCTTAAAATAAGAAAGAAAATCCGAAAATGCAAAAGAATAACTAACTTCTGTAACTAACTAATAGTAACTAACTAAAATTATAGGTATTGGAATTTCCTGTCAAATTTGGCTGTTAGTGAATGTAACAAATACGAATTTATCCGAAGTTACGAATTATCTGAAATAACGAATGCCACATCTAAACAAATGGAACATAACAAAGTAATAATAATAAATAACAACAATAATAATAAAAACGTTTTTTTATTATTATTGTTTATTATTAATTTGTTCCTGTAACGGCACCCCAAATATGAAAGGGGTTAAACGCCGTTTAGGAGATTCCCTCTCTGAGCACACATCCACTACCGACGCTCCACAGTCAGACGACCACTTCCCATAGGAATAATCCTTCCAGAAGAACAAGACAACGCTCTGTATCTTTCCAGAATAGTCTGCTTTATTAAAAAACATTGCAACTTTTATACACATAGAGGGGAGTTTCTTATTTTCTCCCACCATACATCTTTGACCAGCTAATTTACATGATCTACTTAACTACAGCTTGATGACTCAGACATATGACCTTTTAGGCTAGCTTGTGTCTCCCAATCCACATTATCAAAAGACTTCACACAATGAAAGGATCTGTAGCATATTTGAGGTTCATTAACATTACACAAGCAGACAGGTGACACATCAGCATCTGTTCAATTAACCTGTCTGTCTGCTAGTTCCACAACCTATAATTACAGGCTTAATTCCCACAAGCCACAATAGACAATAGAATGTAATCACACACCATCACAGCAAGTATTACAAAAACAGCCCACACACAGTATATACCCAATATGTGCCATGTATATACAGTATTGGATATGGCTATCACAGAGCATGGTGGGGTTCTCATTCACCCTGTGCCCCTATTAAGGACACAGGGTGGTTTACACATAAGAGGCATTGGGGAAGCTGAAGCAAGGGTATCTCATACTTTCTAAGAGATTCTGGGTTCCCCGGGCCCTCCCGTTACATCTCTCCCCTTTCGGCAGGAGACTAACACAGGAGGAGACCCCAGACGGGTTGACTCCAAAGTTAGTCCATAGTTCCATTCCTCTAATGCCGGTATCCACACAGTACCCCAAATAAATTGCTCCAAACAGAGCATTACTTACCCAGCCAACCTCTGCCTCTCTCAAAGAACATACCCGCCGCTGGGGAGAGGCCTGGACTGGCCCTTCTCCCTGGAGTCCTTTCAGCTGCTGGAGAGAAGAAAGGGTGACTGGGCTCAATCCGTCATGCTGTTGGGGATCTGGGCCAACTGCCCAGCATCCCTGGGGTATACAAGTGGAGACTAGGGATGAGCTTCGAGTTCGAGTCGAACTCATGTTCGACTCGAACATTGCCTGTTCGCCCGTTCGCCGAACAGCGAACAAATTGGGGTGTTCGCGGCAAATTCAAAAAATCTTTGGGAGAAATCTAAAGTGCTAATTATAAAGGCTTATATGCAAGTTATTGTCCTAAAAAGTGTTTGGGGACCGGTGTCCTGCCCCAGGGGACATGTATCAATGCAAAAAGAAGTTTTAAAAATGGCCGTTTTTTCGGGAGCAGTGATTTTAATAATGCTTAAAATGAAAAAATAAAAGTGAAATATTCCTTTAAATTTCGTACCTGGGGGGTGTGTATGATATGCATGTAAAGTGGCGCATGTTTCCCGTGCTTAGAACTGTCCCTGCAAAAAATGTCATTTTTGAAAGAAAAAAATGCATTTAAAACTGACTCGCGGCTATTAATGAATTGTCGGCTCCCGGCAATACATACAAAAGTCATTGATTAAAAAAAAAAAAAGCGTGGGGGTTCCCCAGAATTCAATTACCAGGCCCTTCAGGTCTGGAATGGATATTAAGGGGAACCCCGCCGCAAATAAAAAAAAAAAATTGACGTGGGGTTCCCCAAATATCCATTCCAGGCCCTTCAGATCTGGCATGGATTTTAAGGGGAACTCCACCCCAAATTAAAAAAAAAATGGCGTGGAGTCCCCCTAAAAATCCATACCAGACCCCTTATCCGAGCACGCAACCTGGCTGGCCGCAGGGGAAAAGGGGGGGACGAGAGAGCGCCCCCCCTCCCTCCTGAACCGTACCAAGCCACATGCCCTCAACATGGGGAGGAGGTCCCCATGTTGATGGGGACAAGGGCCTCATCCCCACAACCCTTGCCCGGTGGTTGTGGGGGTCTGCGGGCGGGGGGCTTATCGGAATCTGGAAGACCCCTTTAACAAAGGGGACCCCCAGATCCCGGCCCCCCCCAATGTGAATTGGTAAGGGGTACATTGTACCCCTACCATTTCACGAAGAAAGCGTAAAAATTTTTTTAAAAAACACACACAAACACCTTGAAAAAGTCCTTTATTTAAAAAAATAAAAAATAAAAAATTCCAGCGGTGAAATTCAGTGTCCCGCGGCGATCCCGATGTCCAGCGCTGTCCTTCATTGGTTGTGCCTGAGCGGACCTGATGGGGAACTCCCTCTCAGTATTTTAAATGTATAGACCCGCCCCTTCTAAAGTTCCCCATCAGGTCCGCTCACCGGACCAGATGCGGAACATGAGAAGGGGCGGGTCTATACATGTATTACCAAAGTGAGAGCAGTTCCCCATCAGGTCCGCCCCCTCGGTATGTCGGACCCGCCTACGTCATTGGCTTGAGCGGGGAACTTCCTTCACTGTGTAATTTAAATTTACATAGTGAAGGAAGTTCCCCGCTCAAGCCAATGATGTAGGCGGGTCCGACATACCGAGGGGGCGGACCTGATGGGGAACTGCTCTCACTTTGGTAATACATGTATAGACCCGCCCCTTCTCATGTTCCGCATCTGGTCCGCTGAGCGGACCTGATGGGGAACTTAAGAAGGGGCGGGTCTATACATTTAAAATACTGAGAGGGAGTTCCCCATCAGGTCCGCTCAGGCACAACCAATGAAGGACAGCGCTGGACATCGGGATCGCTGCGGGACACTGGATTTCACCGCTGGAATGTTTTTTTTTTTTTTTTTTTTAAATAAAGGACTTTTTCAAGGTGTTTGTGTGTTTTTTTAAACATTTTTTTACGCTTTCTTCGTGAAATGTTAGGGGTACAATGTACCCCTTACCAATTCACATAGGGGGGGGGGCCGGGATCTGGGGGTCCCCTTTGTTAAAGGGGTCTTCCAGATTCCGATAAGCCCCCCGCCCGCAGACCCCCACAACCACCGGGCAAGGGTTGTGGGGATGAGGCCCTTGTCCCCATCAACATGGGGACATCCTCCCCATGTTGAGGGCATGTGGCCTGGTACGGTTCAGGAGGGAGGGGGGCCGCTCTCTCGTCCCCCCCTTTTCCCCTGCGGCCGGCCAGGTTGCGTGCTCGGATAAGGGGTCTGGTATGGATTTTTAGGGGGACTCCACGCCATTTTTTTTTTATTTGGGGTGGAGTTCCCCTTAAAATCCATTCCAGATCTGAAGGGCCTGGAATGGATATTTGGGGGAACCCCACGTCAATTTTTTTTAAATTTGCGGCGGGGTTCCCCTTAATATCCATTCCAGACCTGAAGGGCCTGGTAATTGAATTCTGGGGAACCCCCATGCTTTTTTTTATTTTTTATCAATGACTTTTGTATGTATTGCCGGGAGCCGACAATTCATTAATAGCCGCGAGTCAGTTTTAAATGCATTTTTTTCTTTCAAAAATGACATTTTTTGCAGGGACAGTTCTAAGCACGGGAAACATGTGCCACTTCACATGCATATCATTCACACCCCCCAGGTACGAATTTTAAAGGAATATTTCACTTTTATTTTTTCATTTTAAGCATTATTAAAATCACTGCTCCCGAAAAAACGGCCATTTTTAAAACTTCTTTTTGCATTGATACATGTCCCCTGGGGCAGGACCCAGGTCCCCAAACACTTTTTAGGACAATAACTTGCATATTAGCCTTTATAATTAACACTTTAGATTTCGAACGTTCGAGTCCATTGTATTTAATAGGGTTCTAAAGTTTACACGAACATTTTGTCTGTTCGCAGGTTCTGGTGCGAACCGAACAGGGGGGTGTTCGGCTCATCCCTGGTGGAGACTGAAGTCCCATCCACTTGTGGTAGGTGAAAATCCCCCAGTGCTTGCAAAGCAAGGCTGACATCCTCCTGTCTCAGTGTCACACCATTTTCTGGGGTTTTGTCAGTGAAGACCGAAGTCCCATCCAGTACCACAGGAACTCCCTCTTCTGTTAGTTGAGAGCAGAGGTCCGCGGCACTCTGCTCTGTTGCCAGCTCTTCTGCTGGGTTGCTGTGAGTGGAGACCGCAGTCCTATCCACCGATATCAGCTCAAGTTGCAGTTGTGTGCAGAGGCCAGTAGCATTCTGCCCTGCTGCCAGTGATTCAGCTGGGGGTAAAAGCTTTACCACCTCAGCTTGTTGCTGGAGAGAGGGGCCAACTGCTCCCTGAAACTCCACAGTTGTTTCCGGTGCTGGGCAGAGGTTGGTATCACTCTGCCCTGTTGCCAGCACTTCTGCTGGGGACTCCACACCATCTGTTCTGGCTAACTGTTGGGGAGGGAAAATGGCTGCTTCTCCTCCCTGCATCTCTGAAATTCACTGGGAAAGAGGAACCATCACCTTCTCACCTCGGGCCTCCAAAACTGCCACGGGTGTAGAGCAGGGGTCTGCAGTACTCTGTCCTGCTGCCAGTACTTGAGCAGGCGATGCATAATCCATACCATCCTCTGAACAGTCCTTTAAGTCCATACATTCTGTAATCTGTGGCTGGGGAGATGAGCCAACTGCCATAGCTCCCTGGAACTCCATATCATCCACTTCGGCTTTCGGGATGGCAATCTTCAGATTTTCCACTGCCGATTCTTCAGCCAGGATTTCAGAGTTGTCCACTGGTATTTCCTGATAGTCCCAGGCAAAGGTAGCCCCACCCTGCGGCTGAGCAGATTCTAGCAGCTGTCTGTAGGTGATCTCCGATTGCCGTATTTCCGCCATTCTCCGCTCATGTTGCCGCTCTAGTTCTCTCTTTTGTCGCTCTAGTTCTCTCTCTTGTCGCTCTAGTTCTCTCTTTTGTCGCTCTTGTTCTTTCTCTTGTCGTGCATCCTGCAGCTGGATGCCTTTAATGGCATTCTGTATGGTGGTGTCTGATGGGTTCGCACCATATAATGCCAAGCGCTGTCGAACTCGTTGCTGAAACAAATCTTCAACTGACCGGGGTCCTGCATCACCATCCCTCTGGTCCATCTCGGCTAGCTCCCTGATCAAGGTGGCCTTGTTCTTTGTCCCACTGGTCCCTCCACGGCTCTCAAGTAAGTCTTTCAGCGTGGCTTTCCTGCAGGCTGCATAGCTGGTCATTCACTGTGGTGGTTTGGAGTGTCCCAGGAACTGGAGGGAAAATCCCACCGCTGCCAACCAATGTAACTGCACCCCAAATATGAAAGGGGGTAAACGCCGTTTAAAGATATTCCCTCTCCTGGACACAAATTCGCTGCCGATCCTCCACAGTCAGGCGACCACTTCCCATAGGAATTAATCCTTCCAAAAGAACGAGACAAAACGCTCTGTATCTTTCCAAAATGAACTGCTTTATTATTGCAAAAACACTACAACTTTTATATCCACAGAGAGAAGCTTCTGACCCTCCTCTCATCATACACCTCTGACCAGACCCAATTTACATGAGCCAATTAACTACAGCTGATGACCAATACACATCTCAGTTTAATGATTATGCATGACCCTTTTAGGCTAGCTTTTGTCTCCAAATCCACATTATCAAAAGACTTCACAGAATGAAAGGATCTGTAGCATATTTGAGGTTCATTAACATTACACAAGCAGACAGGAGACACATCAGCATCTCTTCAATTAACCTGTCTGTCTGCTAGTTCCACAACCTATAATTACAGGCTTAATTCCCACAAGCCACAATAGACAATAGAATGTAATCACACACAATCACAGAAAGTATTACATAAACAGCCCACACACAGTATATACCCAATATGTGCCATGTATATACAGTATTGGATATGGCTATCACAGATCATGGTGGAGTTCTCATTCACCCTGTGCCCCTATTAGGGACACAGGGTGGTTTACACATAAGAGGCATTGGGGAAGCTGACACAAGGGTATTTCATACTTTTTAAGAGATTCTGGGTTCCCCGGGCCCTCCCGTTACAGTTCCGTTCCATTCGTTTAGATGCGGCATTCGTTATTTTGGATAATTGGTAACTTTGGATTAAATGCGTATTTCACCAACAGTTCACCAACAGTCAAATTTGAAAGGAAATTCCAATACCTATAATTTAATAGTTAGTTATTATTAGTTAGTTCGTTTTTCTTTCGAATTTTATAATTTTCTAACTAACTAATAATAACTTACTATTAAATTATAGGTATTTGTATTTCCTTTCAAATTTGGCTGTTGGTAAACGTAATAAATATGAATTTATGCGAAGCTACAAATTATCAGAAATAACGAATGCCGCATCTAAACAAATGGAACAGAACGAAATAATAAATACTGTATTTATTGGCGTATAACACTCACTTTTTTACCCTGAAAATAGAGGGTAAACTGTGCCTGCGTGTTATACACAGGGGGCTGTGGAAAGTTTTTTTCCTGAAACTTCCCTCTTAAAGTTAGGGTGCGTGTTATACGACGATAAATACGGTAATAATAATAAAACGTTTTTATTATTATTATGGTTATTTATTATTATTAATTTGTTACGTTCCATTTGTTTAGATACAGCATTCATTATTTCGGATAATTCTGAACTTCGGATAAATTCGTATTCGTTACAGTACGTTCACCAACAACCAAATGTAAAAGGAAATTCAAAAACCTATAATTTATTAGTTAGTAATAGTTAAGTTATTATTAGTTAGTTATTAATTCAGGTTTTCGAATTTCC
The DNA here is from genome assembly GCA_029206835.1 of Rana muscosa. Classification (NCBI taxonomy): domain Eukaryota; kingdom Metazoa; phylum Chordata; class Amphibia; order Anura; family Ranidae; genus Rana; species Rana muscosa. The sequence continues at coordinate 206,478,837 of CM055121.1, read as the reverse complement.
AAATTTTAGAATTTACGAATATTTGGAAGAATTCATTAAACAGGTTTTCATTATTTGGATATTTCCGAATTAATGAATTTATCGAAATTTTCTTAAAAAACTTATTCGGAACTAAACGAATTGCACATGTCTAGTCTGCTGTTCCCAAGCCCTGTAAGCTGGGTCACCTCCTTGGCCATCATGTGCCAAAACCAGGGCAGGGGCTCGTCCTTGTTCCTAAACTATCCATGGATCCAAGAAAGTAACCAGCAGCTCAATGTGGAATCCTTGTAAGTAAAACTTTATTGTTCTCAACAAGCAACACCCTGGTGCTGAAACTGAAATTGGAACGAATTCTGCGTACGTATGTATGTTTTCTAATTCAATGTTGTGACCGGGGGGCCTAAAAAATGTTATTTTTGTTTCTAACAAAATGAAATTCATGTTGATATTGCTGATAGTACCTTGTATTATACTGACATCCACTAAACATAACAATTCAACAAAAAAATGTGAACTGCCATTTCAGCTTCACATGGTACAGATTTCCAAATAATGAAACAACAACTTATTCTGATGAGAACGGGAAGAATTCCATCATAAGCACCAGTCCAGCAACACACATTTATTTCATTGTTATTTAAATGCAAAGTGTGGGGGTGGTAGTTGGAATGGCATCAAAGTCAATGTACCTCTTTTGGAACCTGGAAGAAAAAGTATGACATCAATCAGTAATGAATAACGTTACTATTATAGACAATGGAAAGTCAGCATTCCAAGGCTCAATACAATTTTAAAGGAGGGATGGACCCCCGATTCTACAAAATTATACAATTTCTTAATTTTTTTTTTATGCAATTAACAATTTCCTTACAAAGCATTCCCTTTTGCTAAACTAGCAGCTGAACTTTGGCCAAAACAGCTTCTATTGAAATATATTCTCTAATAGTCACAAAGCATATAAATAAACTTTGTGTGCACCGAATGCCTTCGCAAACCTAGATACCACATTTGCGGTGCGGTATTTAAACTCAAAACCGAACCTAAAATGCATCGTCGGTGCGTTTTTGCCATGTTTTCCATTGACTTCCATTGCGTTTTTTGGTGCTTTTTTTTTTAACTCCCTCCAAAAATGCTGCAAGCAGGATTTTTTTCACCGCAACAAAAGCAAACCGCCCCAGTGTGAACACATTCATTGATTCTAAAGGGAAGCAATTTACCAGAGCTTTTCAGGCACTTTTTTTTTTTAAACTCCTCAGTGTGAGCAGCCTTACTTTGTAAGATTAGCAGTGACATCATCACTGTTCTGTACCTATGCAGAGAGCAGAAGTGTGGGCGGAACCCAACAGCTCCTCCCATTACAGGTTGCCTTCTGAGAACTACAGGATTTGTCATGCATTTAATGTTTATTTCTTAAACAAAAGATTACATATACTGATGTTATAATATGGATAGCTAACACTAATGCCGCGTACACGCGCTTGGAATTTCTAATAGAAAAAGTCAGACGGAATTTTTTGATCCGATATTCCGACCGTGTGTATGCCCCATCGGACTTTTAGCTTCTTGAGCAGAAACTCGGAACTCCGTCGGAAAAACTTGTCAGAAATTCCGCTCGTGTGTACAAGGCATAAGGCCTGATTCACACCTATGCATTTATAGTGCTTTTTGCATTTTGCAGATTTGCACTACAATCCATTTAACATGGTTTCCTATGGAACACGGTCTGTAGTGCAAATCTGCAAAATTCAAAAAGCACTAAAAATGCAAAAGTGGGAATCAGGCCTAAAGCAGGGGCACAAACCATGACCTCTCCTCCAAGGATATAAACAAAAGCAACAGCATTCCCAATTGTACAGAGTGTTAGAGGAGAGGCTACCTTCTCAAAGGATGAAGTAGTCACTAACCTTGTACAACGCAAAGCCGATACTCAACAAATCCTCGCCCATTTTTCTCTGTCGCCTCCTGTTCTTCTGCATAAGGCCCACAATAAAGGTACAGCAAGGTTCTTTGGAGGATCCATCATGATCATGATCTGGCTCTTCCAATTTTATCCGAAACTGGGGGTTTGTCCAGAATGTTGCTGTTTACAATAGAAATTACATATATTGATGTGAATGTACAATGTATATGTAAAGCGCTGCGTAAATTGACGGTGCTATTTAAGTACCTAAATAATAATATTATTGGTAGAAATTATTCACTGCACACTTTCAAGATTTCCCAATCACCCTTTAAAATCAGGACAACCTTAAAGAGGAGTTCCAGCCTGGGTGAATTTTTTTTAAAAGTCAGCAGCTAGAAATACTGGGATATCGCAAAGTCGGCACCCAACACTGACCCATCCATCGGCTCCGGTTGCAGGCGCCGGCATCCTTACTAAGAGAAACAGGAAGTGAAGCCTTGCGGCTTCACATCCAGTTTCCTACTGCGCATGTGCGAGTCACGCAGGGATTTCTGAATGGTCCCGTCATCTTCAGAAGGCAACGGGGGGAAGGAGGAGGGCACGAAAAAAACACAGAAGTGACGTACCTCGCCGCGGCGACATGGGATGGAAGTCCCAAAGAAAAAATACCAAAAAGGTATAAAAAAGGAAAATAAAAAAAAATCCAAAAACGAGGGGGGGGGGGGGGGGTAAGGTGTTCTTTTGTTTAAGCCCAGGTTCACACTGAGCTGCGGGAATGATGCCGTGCGAGATCAGCTGAACTTACACGATTTCACTCCCGCATGGCAGTCCCGATTTCGGCCGTGATTTCAGAGACATCTGTGCAGGATTCTGCACAGATGTCAATGTAAATCGCAGCCTGAAATCGCAAAAAATAGTACAGAAACTACTTTTAGAAATCGGTGCAGCGCCGCAAAACGCAGCGTCGCACCGATTAGGATGGTGCCATTGCCAGTAATTACTGTTAATTTGACATGTGATTTGACATGTCAAATCGCATGTCAAATCGTACCAATGTGAACCAGGGCTATTTTTGCCTGGAACTCTGCTTTAAAGTATAGAACAAAACTTTTTTCTCCCTCAAGATTCGTATAGATTGGTGAGGCATTAGAGATCATAAAGTCCCATACAGCCTACCTAAAAGCCCACAAAAAATATAAAAAAAACGATATTTTTGCTGAAAATTCACTACAATCATTATTATTGAACACACACAAACACACAACATAGCTTAAAAAGCACCTGCTAGATATATAAGATAAAACTGTATTGAGTTAATAAATAAAGCTCAGTGTGTGAATGAGGTTTTGGGGCTATTCACATGGGCGTTGTGGCCTGTACAGTGTGAAATTTTGGATATGTATTATAGCAAAAAAATAATGTTTTTTTCAAAATTTGTTTCTCTTTGTTTGTTTATAGCGCAAAAAATAAAAATCGCAGGAGGTGATCAAAAGAAATCTGTATTTGTGGGGAAAAAAAGGATGTCAATTTTGTTTGGGTAAAGCATCGCACAACCGCGCAATTGTCAGTTAAAGTGACGCAGTGCTGAAGCGCATAGCCTTGTCATTAAGGGGGCTAATCCTTCCGGGGCTGAAGTGGTTAAATTCTGTGATACATATTCACTATGTCCTGTGAGTAGGCACTGCTGTGTTACACATTTCACAAAGCCTTCCTCCTGAACTACAGAGGTGCTGGGAGGAGGAGTTTCAGGAAGTGGAGTCAGTACAGGAATCACTATTTGTTGGCAGCAAATTACCATGAGATATGTAGTCCTTAGAATTTGAAAGTAAACAGCAGAGGAGAAGGTGCAAAGTATGAAGGGATTCCAGAAATTGCAGAAAGAGAATAATAACAATAGTGAAAAAAAGAAAAATAATGCGCATCCCTTTCCTTTCTTACACCCCACTGCGCCCTGGAATAAGCTTGACTAAGTCAGGCTTATATAGGTCAACCTAAAGCTGCTACTTTAAATAAAAAGATATTGGAAAAATAAATTTGAATAAACAAAATAGTAGCGCTGTGTTCAGTGAATGAATAAATCTAAACAAAAGAAATAAATGTAAATATACACCCTGTGAAGGAAAAATTGTACATATAACAAATATAAAAGAAAAAATAGGAATAATAAGTGTCCATTACGTTCATCCAATACTTGGAAAACAAAATGCAAAAAAGTGATAAATGAGTCCACAAGTGGTTATATTATTTCCAAGTGTTTCAACTTCAGTGAGAAAATCAATCTTCATGCGATATCTTGAATGAAAACTTCCACCACACCATAAGTGCTCAGTGATTCCACACCCTAAGGACTTGCACTCACCAATAGGATATGCCTCGCACTCTCATGCTTGGCGTTACAGCTTAATTAACCCCCAAGGGTATCAAACAGATCCACACAGTGTATTTAGCAAGCCAGATCACTCCACATGTAAAAATAAAATGTCTCCAATAGTGAAGTATATCAAACTCTTTATTAAAACAGCACAAGTAGCCTTCAGAAGGATACTTGTGCTGTTTTATAAAAGAGTTTGATATACTTCACTATTGGAGATGTTTTATTTTTGTGGAGTGCTCTGGCTTGCTAAATACACTGTGTGGATCTGTTTGATTCCCTTTGGGGTTAATTAAGCTGTAACACCAAGCATGAGAGTGCGATGCATATCCTATTGGTGAGTGCAAGTCCTTAGGGTGTGGAATCACTGAGCACTTATGGTGTGGTGGAAGTTTAAAATTCAAGATATCGCGTGAAGATTGATTTTCTCACTGAAGTTTAAACACTTGGAAATAATATAACCACTTGTGGACTCATTTATCACTTTTTTGCATTTTGTTTTCCAAGTATTGGATGAACGTTATGGACACTTATTATTCCTATTTTTTCAGGGTAGCGTTTTTTATCTTTTTTTTTTTTTCAATGGATCAAAAAATGCTAAAAAATGCTCGCGACCAGTGTTTTTGAGCGTTTTTGAGCGTTTATTAGCGTTTTTCGGCGTTTTGAGTTTTTTGGCTTTTTTTCTGCCGAAAAACAGCACTTTGAACGCAAACTTCTTGCGTTCAGAAAAAAGCCCATTAACTCCACTGCTCATTAAAGCTAAAAAACATTATGTGTACATGAACACATAGGCTAACATAGAGTGCAGTTAATGGGCTTTTTAAAAAAACGCCAAAACGCCAATAAACTGCAGTTTATCAGCTTCTGTGTACATGGAGCCTTACATTTATTTATTTTGTTTAGATTTGTTTATTCACTGAACACAGCGCTACTATTTTGTTTATTCAAAATTATTTTTCCAGAAAGAGAAGTAAGCTTATACTGGATTGTCAAAAATAAATATTTGCATTACTATTACAATGCTGATGGTATAAAAAATAAAGTGTATGCTGTGACCATAGATCTCCTTTACCAATGTGTGGATGTGGTATAGAGCAGTGTTTCTCAACCAGTCCTCAAGGCGCCCCAACAGGTCATGTTTTCAGGATTTCTCTCAGATGAAATGGCTGGTAATTACTAAGGCAGTGAAACTGATCAAATCACCTGTGCAAAATAATGGAAAACTTGAAATCATGACCTGTTGGGGCGCCTTGAGGACTGGATTTGAGAAACACTGGATAGAGCAGTGGTCATCAACCCTGTCCTCAGGGCCCACTAACATGCCAGGTTTGCAAGATAACTGAAATACATCACAGGTGATATCATTTGCTGCTCAGTGATTGCAGTATTCTAGTCTGCATCTCCTCAAGGTAATACATAAAACCTGCCCTGTTAATGGGTCCTGAGGACAGGGTTGATGACCACTGGTATAGAGAATTGGAAACATGGAAAAGTTGCCCCACCCATGAAGAGCCTATGGCTCCAGTGTCCAAGTAGTCCAAGTTGGTCTCTTACCTGGGTAATTCTGGCACCCTCCTGCTGTTGACCCTCGAGCCCAGGTCCCGTTAAACAGAGTGGTATTCCACTTGTGCTGCTCATTACTGGTCAGAGTGTCAGGACTCAGGTTACAGATCTCCACCCGAGAATATTCTCTAATAAAATCTGAAAATGCCATCCTGTACAGATACCAAAATATTACTACGTGGGAGGTCCAAAAAAATTAAAGAAACATTTATTTTCCTTCCTGCCTTGTGATTCTGTTTACAGTTTTTGTGGGCCCTCTATTGTGATGCCTTGAGAACAATCATCAGCATGTTACAAAAAAAAAAAAAAGACTTTCTCAGACTTTCACATTTTACTTGTTCGCTCTCCCACACTTTCATTGCTTTTTTATGAGCAGATCTGTTAAAGCATATCTAAAATCAACATTAAAAATAAATATATATATTATAGATGATCAGTCCTTAAATGTGTTAGCTGCATTTGTTTTCTTTTTTATTTTCATTGGGCAATCCCATGAATAACTCAGTGGCTACACTCACTCTACTGTATCTATGGAAGCAGCCATGGTTGTCACCCAGGCTGGACCTAAAACTTGTCTGTCTTTGTTCATCTCCATTACATGGGAGTTGTTGGGAGTAGTAGTGAACACAAGAACAATAACATTTCTTTTAGCTTCCAGGTCATCTCAAAAGAAGTGACAAGGACACTGTATTTCTGTCAAAATTAACAGGTATTTTCTGCACTTGCTAAAAATATTTTTAACCTTTCACTACTTAATGGCCCTGCAGTCTATTTTCCATGAAATTGTTTATTATTGTGTTTTTCTGCCTCCTTGTAATGTTCTCCATGGGCTCCCGATTCGCTTTGTCAATGTAGCAATATACAGTGGATTCTTCAGAATAGCTTTTCATTGTCAAGAAATTCAAGAGACAATAAGAAAAATCAACAAATAGCATGTATGAAATTTGTTTAATTTCAAATCAGTGTACTCACCAGAATTCCCCATCATCTGACTGCTTGTCTAGAGCTGCTTTCACTTTGGGATCAATAAAATTCCATTCTGGGGCTCTATAATTAAAGAGATACAAAAACAGAATACAATGTATAATTAGATACTGTGTTGTACTGTGCCTGCAGGACTGGATTTCAATAACATCCCTCTTCCCCGATGCCTACTGGTCTATTCTGTCTCCCTATGCTTGTCAGTGGTAATGGGATCAGAGCTGTGTATGCGCATCTCAGACCACATTTCTGGCACCTGATCTGTGCCGTGGTGATGTGACTCCTGAGTGTATACACAGCAGTGATGTCATTGTGGCCTGGCCATTCAAGAAGCAGAACCCGGAAGGAAGCTCAAGTGAGAGTAGAAGTACATGGGATCTGCGAGATCAGTGACTGTGCATCGTTGGGTGGCATATTAACACAGGTAAGTCTGCCATAAAAAAGTTGAGACTTGCATGGCCAGCATACTCACCGGACATTGAGGCCCCCCACCCTATGTGAATGAGTATGGGGTACATTGTACCTCTACCCATTCCCGTAAAAAAAAGGGTCAAAAATAAAACACACTACACAGCTTTTTATAGTAATTTATTAAGCAGCTCCGGCATCTCTCCCGACTTTTTCTCCCCTCTCTGGCTCTTCTGTCTCCTCTGCTGATGTCTATTCCCCTCTCCAGCTCTTCTCCGCTCTCTGGTTATTCTCCCTCTGTCCGCTGTCTTCTGCCGGGTCTCCTCCGCTGTCTTCTGCTCTTTTGCTCGCTCTTTTGTCCGGTCTTCTCCGCTGTCTTCTCCCTCTGTTCTTCTTCCGATGTTGACACAACACTCTCCCCCACTTTAATGCCGGGTGCGCAGTGTGCTCCTACTTATATTGGCATGGGGCGGGGTCACTGTTTGACGTCACCCAGAGGCCCGCCCCTTATGATGGGTGGTGACGTCATAAGGGACGGGGCATCCATGTGACATCACACTGTGACCCCGCTCCATGCCAATATAAGTAGTGGCACACCGCGCACCCGGCATTAGAGCGGGGGAGAGCGCTGTGTCAACATCAGAAGAAGAACAGAGGGAGAAGACAGCAGAGAAGACCGGGCAAAAGAGCAAGCAAAAGAGCAGAAGACAGCGAAGGAGACCCGGCAGAAGACAGTGGACAGAGGGAGAAGAACCGGAGAGAGAGCGAAGAAGACCCGGAGAGGGGAGAAGAAGTCGGAAGAGACGCCGGAGCTGCTTAATAAATTACTTTAAAGACCTTTTTTTGGGGGTGAATGGGTAGGGGTACAATGTACCCCATACTCATTTACATAGGGTGGGCGGCTGGGTCCTGGGGGTCCCCTTGTTAAAGGGGGCTCCCATATTCCGATAAGCTCACAGACCCCGACAACCAACAGCCAGGGATGTCGGGGTGAGGCCTTTGTCCTCATCAACATGGGGACAGGGTGCTTTGGGGTGGGGGCGTAAGCTCCCACCCCCCTATGTTGAGGGCATGCGGCCTGGTACGGTTCAGGAGGGGGGGCGCTCGCTTGTCCCCTCCCCCTTTCCTGACCTGCCGGGCTGTGTGCTCGGATAAGGATCTGGTATGAATTTTGGGGGGACCCCCACCCCGTTTTTTTCGGCGTACGGGTTTCCCTTAAAATCCATACCAGACCAAAGGGTCTGGTATGCTCTTGGAGGGGAAACCCATGCTGTTTTTTTTAAAATCTGGCGTGGAGTCCCCCTTCAAGATCAAGTCGCATGCCAAAGTCGGATCAGTCAAGGCGGTGATCCGACTTTGATCCGACTTCAGTGATATTCAATGGGCTGAAGTAGGATCAAAGTAGGGAGCATTTTAAAAGTTGGACCGACTTGTGTCAGACGAGTTAAGACGGCACTCATAGGGAAACATTGATTTTCACACGTCATGCGACATGAGCTCCCAATGTCGGAGCGTTTGTCGTACCAGTGTGAACCCGGCCTTAGACAGATTTGTGAACAATATTTGAGAGAAATAGGCCTTTTGTGTTCATAGAAAAGTCATAGATCTTTGAGTTCAGCTCATGATAAATAGGGGTAAACACAAAAGTGTTGCGTTTATAATTTTGCTCAGTGTATATAAACTTTTTAAAAACTGTCAGTTTCAGTTTCGGCCAAGTACATCCTGAATTTTTGGTTTCAGCACCAAAACTTCCATTCAGTGCATCTCTAGTTTTAACCACTCCACATTCTATAAAAAAAGAAAAAAGAAAAAAAGAAAAGCAAAATTAAATGTGTATAAAAGGAAATTCGATGCTCACTCGTCACTCCAGGGACCATTCCATTCCACCTCGCCCCAGGGATTCCTCACTCGAACCAGCTGGGTATTCTGACCCTTGTAGACAACCTGAAAACCAAACAAGACCAGACTGTTGTCTGTGTACATTCCGTGAACAGCTGATGCCTTTGTGTGTTAAAGAATATGTAAACCCAACACTTTATATTCCTGATATGGGGCTGCTGTATCATGTACTTTTATGAGAAAGTATCCTATTCTCTTTGTATTGCTTCCTTTGTGTAAAATCCCCGGTGTTCCTGACAGTCCCTCTGCTTTCCTATTAAAAACTGACCACACAAGGCTTGAGAGCACAGCGGTCAGTTTCCTGTCTGTGCTGGGACAGTCTGCTCTCCTCCAAAGATCAGACTTGTGCTGACACGCCCCCCTCTCCTGCACAGACATTCACTGGGAAGACTAGTGTGCTGCGGTTTCTCCTCCCAAGCTCTCTGAGTTCCTTATGCAGATAAGAACAGAGGGTATGTGATCACTTATAAAAAAAAAAGAAGGGGGGAAACAACGTGTTTATAATGTTTGTTTTTATATATATATATATATACATATGTTTTGCCTTTTATTTCTATTTTAAATGAATGAGTTGTTTTACAAGGTGAGGGTTCATTCACATATACTTATATCTGAGTACAACTGCTATTGTTATCACGTTAATCCTACCATTATTTTCTATACAGGTACTCCTCACTTAGCAACCAGGTTTCATTCCAACGACCAGGTCGTTAAACAAATTGCCACAGGTAACCATTATTTTAGGCATTCTTAACTACTGTACTGTACTGTTTTGAGAAAAAAAGGTCTAAACACAAAACTCCAGATCAATAACTTTATTTTAAATTGCATAACTACAGAACACAAATGAAAATTCTGTACTGTACAAAACAATGATGTATAGCGCGTCGTTCGGTTCGGGAGAGCTGGTCGTAAGTCTGAGTGGTCGTTAAACAGGTAAGTCGTTAAACGCGGAGTATCTGTAATCACACATTCCAGTGAAGGGTGCTGTACCAAACAAACACATTTTAGACAATTGTGTGTTTCCAACTCTGTGGTCAGATTTTGGGGAAGACAATTTTCCACCATGACTGGCCAGCTCCATTAGTTTGATGAGTTTCATATTGAAGAACTTGAGTGACCTCCATAGAGTCCTGACCTCAACCCTGCTGAACACCTTTGGGGTATATTGAGAATCCAATTACAAGCCAGATCTTGTCATCCAACATCACTACCTGACCTTACACATACTCTTTTGGCTGAATAGGCAGAGATTCCCAAAGATACAATCTAAATTCTGGTGGAAAGCCTTCCCAGAGTGGAGGCCGTCATAGCCACAAAGGTGGGGTGGGGGGGGTGAGGGAGACGTCATGTTAAATGTGATTTCCAGCCAGGTCATATACTGTAGGCAGTGGCGGCCTCTCCATCAGGGGCGCAAGGGTACCGCCCCCTAATCCATGCGCCCAGTCCCTAATCTACATGCAGGGCGCCGGACGCATGATTTTTTTAATGGGTTTTCTATTTTTTTTTTTAAGCAGATGATTAGAGCCTGATTATTGGCTAATGTCTTACTGCTTCTCCTCCTGGCCAATCAGGCCCGATCGGCCTGGGAATCATTGGCCTCCTAAGGTAAGGCCACTGATCGCCGCCTTCCCTGAAAGTATTCTTCAATCTACATAGCTTAAAGCAGGGGTGCCAAACCTTTTGAAGAGCGAGGGCCACTTAAGAGACTTGGTAACCGGTCGTGGGCCACAATGAGTGGAACAGCCGGATGACAGATCCGTGTCCACTCTGCATTTGCTGAGCAGACACAGACACAGCCTACTCTACTATATGGGTCCTCTAAACCGAACTGCCCAGATGGAAGGGAATGGATCCCCTTCTGTTTTTATTTTAGTGGATCAGATTGAAGGTAGGCGGGTGTAAACGGACACAAGTCTGTTTACATCTGCCGCTCCATAGAGGTAAATGGAGGGTCCGATTGAGTTGGACCAATCGTGTGAAAGGGGTCTAAGGCTGCTTTCACACTGATGCACTGCAGTTTACCCACACCGCAGATGTAGGGCAGTGCACCTGTGGAGTTCCTGTGGGTTAGCTGCAGTTTGCCATAGACTTCTATTACATCCTGCAGGTGTGATGCACTTTCTGAAAGCGCACCAAACCCCCAGATAATAACACAAGTCTTTGGCACAGTGCAGCTAACCCTGCGGATCAGTTTGAAAGCAGCCCAGTAACCACTGCAGAACAGATATGACAATACATACACTGTGATTTTAGTAATAAACTTACCTTTAATAACAGTCTTCTATTCAGGTATCGCTATACAGGAAGCATTGGCTTATGGGGCTCTGCTCTCCAGCTGCTTGCTTCCTCTACCGCCGGCTCCATTCAAAACACTGATGCTCTGGGATGGTGTGTCGGCAACCCACGATCTGGGCTTTACCAACCTGCCAACCCAAAGCTGGAGGTCGCGGTCCACAACAGAGGGCTCTGCGGGCCACATGTGGCCACTGGGCCACTGGTTGGGCACCCCTGGCTTAAAGTAAACCTGCTACTTTGCCCTATCGGGAAAAATGAACAGGTTCACTTGATAGCTGGCGTTCCATGCACTCCCCCACCTCCACTTTGGCCAGTCACAGCTTTTTAAAATTCCCAATATTTCTGGGTATGGGGCTTCTCTTCCCGTTCTTTCCATGATACAGCACTGGATGCCTGAACGGTCAATCACCAGGTATGAACACTGTCAGTTGGAGGTGGGGGAAAGTCCTTAACCCTTTGTAAGCTCCACACAGACCAATATACAGGGCTTTATCAAGGAAAGCAGGAAGGTTGGGGGTGTGCAGGGAAGGTATCAATGAAAAGGCGGTCTGAGCTTCCAAAATACCCAATTAGTTCGCCCTGAAAAACCAGGTTCATTTTACAGAAAACACAGGAATGTCTGCATGTTTTTTTTCCCCAAGACTAAATACATACTACAGAATATATGTTAACTGTGACTCTTCCATACCTCTTCTGCTCCGGTCACAGAATATGCGTGTCCCTTCACCAGCTTCCGGCTTGTGATGGCTTCTGTATCATAAGCATTTGTAATCTGGGTTGGACAAAGAAACGAAAAACAATTAAAAAAAGTTTCAAGAGACCATGCCACCGACTTAACAAATTGTAGGTAAAAGCACAGAAAAATACAGTATTTTCATTAGTTACGTGCAGTGTTCTCCTGTCCAGAAACAACTTTCTATACGTTTATAATGTGCCTTTAAACATGCAAACATCCAGCACAGCACCCTTCCTCCTTCCACGCCGTAGACTGCAGACATGCAATTAGAGATGGTCAGTAGACATGTGCAATTCGTTCTTTTCCTAATTAGTTTTTCAATGAGATTTGACAAATTCGTTATTTCGGAAATATACGAATTAACAAAAACCCGTTTAACAAATTTTTTCCAAAATTCAAAAATCTGAAAATTCGAAAATCTGGAAATTCAAAAATTGGAAAATAAGAACGAAAATCCCCAAAATTTGAGAACCCGAAAATTCGGAAATCTGAAAACTTTTTATTATTATTAATAATATTTATTATTTATTTGTTACGTTCCATTCGTTTAGATGCGGCATTCGTTATTTCGGATAATTCATAACTTCGGTAAATTCGTTACGTTCACTAACAGACAAATTTGAAAGGAAATTCCAATACCTATGATTTAATAGTTAGTTATTATTAGTTAGCTAGTTATTATTTTGGATTTTTTAATTTTCGGATTTTAGTTCTTATTTTCGGATTTTTTAATTTACGAATTTATTCGAAATAACGAATTTCGATCACAACAAATGACCCGCAAAACAAAAGAAAAAAAACAAAACGAATGAAACGAAAACAAACACATTTTTGGGCAGTGCACATGTCTCAAGCCCTGTACACAAGGGCGGGAATCCCGTCGGAAAAAAAACCTTGGTTTTCTCGACGGGATTCCTGTCAAGCTTGCCTTGCTCAACGAGTGTACACACAACCATTCAAAAGAACCGTCATTCTTTTGAATGGCAAGAGCGCAGTGACGTCATCGACCACGACAAGCCATCGCTCGTCACATTCGATGCCTTCGCCGACATCTTGCTACACCCTACACTACCCTTGTATGCTACCGTGCATACGTCGAAGTCTCATCGAGCATGCGCGGGCTTATCTGGGACAGGTAAGCATACTCACGAACGGTTTTCTCGGCAGGAAAACTCTGCAGAGAATCCCGACGAGAAAAAAAGGGATTTTTATAACAGCTTACCTGTAAAATCCTTTTCTTGGAGTACATCACGGGACACAGAGCGACTTAGTCATTACTAATGGGTTATATAGATTACCTTCAGGTGTTGGCACTGGCCAATTCCAAACCGGAAGTACCCTCCCCTATATAAGCCCCTCCCATCCGGGAGCACCTCAGTTTTGTAGCCAAGCAATAAGTGTCCCAAAAAGAGGGGTGGGAGCTCTGTGTCCCGTGATGTACTCCAAGAAAAGGATTTTACAGGTAAGCTGTTATAAAAATCCCTTTTTCTTTTTCGTACATCACGGGACACAGAGCGACTTAGTCATTACTAATGGGACATCCCAAAGCAATGCCAAATGAGGGGAGGGATACATAAGCTGGGCGCCATCAGGCATGAGGCTCTTTTGCGGCCTGCAACACACTGCGCCCAAAGGCGACATCCTCCTGACTTCTGACGTCTACCTGGTAGAATCTAGTAAACGTGTATACTAAGGACCATGTTGTGGCCTTACAGACTTGAGCCAGGGAGGCTTGGTGATGCACTGCCCATGAAGTTCCAACTGCTCTTGTGGAGTGCGCCCTAACTTTGAACGGAGGCGGTCTCCTTTTCAAGCCATAGGCTTGTATTATGACCTGTCGAATCCACTTGGCTAAAGTAGATTTTTGATGCTGCCTGACCCTTTCTGGGGCCTTCCGGCAGAACAAACAAAGTATCCATTCTACGAATCTGAGCAGTGGCTTTAAGATAAGCTTTAACTGCTCTTACTACATCCAAAGAATGCAATAACTTTTCCTCTACCGAACTAGGTTTGGGGAAAAAGGAAGGAAGAACCACATCTTGGTTCAAATGGAACCTCGATACCACCTTAGGAAGAAGGCTGGATGAGGACGTAACACTACTCTGTCCTTATGGATAACCAGATATGGCTCCCTACAGGACATAGCTGCTAATTCCGACACTCTTTTAGCCGAACAAATGGCTACTAAGAAAATCAATTTCCTGGTGAAAAGAACCAAGAAAATGTGCCGCAATGGTTCAAATGGTTGTTTCTGTAGAACCGACAGAACCAGGTTTAAGTCCCATGGACATATGGGAATACTAACCGGAGGGCTAATACGCATCACCCCTTGTATGAAAGCTTTGACTAATGAATGCAAAGCCAAGGGCCTTTGAAAAAAATATTGACAAGGCCGTCTGACCCTTGATAGTACTCAAGGCAAGCTTCCTATGTACAGCCCACTGTAGGAAGTCCAGAATCCTACCTATTACGTACTTACGTGGATGCCATTTCTTGGCCTCACACCACGCGATGTACGCCTTCTAGATTCTATAATAGATCTGCCTGGATACCGGCTTCCTGGCATTGATCATGGTAGATACCACAGGATTAGAGAGCCCTCTCTTTTTTAGAATGTGGGCTTCTATAGCCAGGCCGTCAAACCTAGGGCTGGTAAGGAAGGGTAGTATATCGGTCCTTGCAAAAGCAGGTCCGGATGATGTGGGAGGGTCCAAGGACTTCCCACTGACATTTTTACAATCTCCGCGTACCATGCCCTTCGGGGCCACGCTGGAGCCACCAGAATCACTGGTTTCTTTTCTACCCTGATTCTGCGGATTAATCGCGGTGGGAATGCATATATCAGCTTGAACTGATCCCAAGGGAACACTAGGGCATCCGAACCGCAAGCTAGGGGATCCTTTGTGCGAGACACAAATCAGTCCACCTTTGCGTTGAATCTGGAGGCTAGCAGATCTACATCCGGTGTTCCCCACCGCTGGCATATTGCCTGGAAAACCTCGGGGTGAAGAGACCATTCCCCCGGGCATAATTGCTGGCGACTTAAAAAGTCCGCTCTCCAATTTTCCACTCCTGGGATGAAAACCGCGGATATGGCTGTGACATACCTTTCTGCCCATTCCAGGATGCAATTCGCTTCCCTCTGGGCTGCACGACTCCTGGTGCCACCCTGGAGATTGATATATGCCACTGCTGTGGCATTGTCTGATTGAATTCTGACAGGTGACCCTTGGAGTTTGGATGTCCATGCTACTAGGGCATACCGGGCTGCTCGTATCTCTAAGAGATTGGTGGGCAGGGCCTTCTCTGCTTCTGACCACTTGCCCTGGAGAGACCATTGCTCCAGTACTGCCCCCCAGCCTATGAGGCTGGCAACTGTAGTGACCACCTTCCAAGAAACCGGACTGAAGGGTTTCCCTTCCCAGATTCTGGGGCACCAACCACCAATGGAGGCTCTTGCGAACGGAAGGGGACAGGGACATTGGTAAGTCTAAAGCCTGAACTTTTTTGTTCCAGGCTGACAGTATGGCCCTCTGCAAGTTCCTTGAATGGAATTGACCGTAGGGTACCGCTTCGAATGAAGCCACCATTTTTCCCAGCAGCCTTATACACAGGCGTATGGATGGTTTTTCTTTTTTGTACCCACTAAGTGGGTCAAATCTTTCAAAGACGACACCTTCTCTGGAGGTAAGAAAATCTTTCTCTGATTTGAATCCAGTCTTAGCCCCCAAGTATTCCAGGCTTTTGACTGGTTTTAGGGCTGACTTGTCTCGGTTGATAATGCAACCGTGAGATTCCAGATACTTGATTATCTTGTGAACGACCACTTCTAGTTTTTTTCACTGAGTGGTCTATCAGCAACAAGTCGTCTAGATATGCCATTATCGTTACACCTTGTGTTCCTAGTTTGGCCAATCGTAGGGCCAGAATTTTTGTGAACACTCGTGGTGCCGTGGCCAGACCGAAAGGTAAGGCTCTGAACTGAAAATGGCGCCCTTCTACTGCAAGGCGTAGAAATTTCTGGTGGGCCGGACAGATGGGAATATGCAAATAAGCATCCCTTATGTCGATCGAGGCTAACCATTCCTGCCCTTGTAGGGCGGTGGCCACCGATCGGATCGACTCCATCCGAAAAAGTCCTGATATGTAGGAACTTGTTTAGCCCTTTTATATTTAATATGGGCCTCATGTCCCCATTTGGTTTGGGGACTGTGACAAGGTTCGAGTAAAACCCGAACCCGTTTTCTTTCAAGGGAACCTTCATGATTACCCTTGGGGCAATAGTTGCTCTAGTGCCAGAAGGAGGGATCCACTCTTCTGGGGATCGCTTGGCACGTTTGACCTTATAAAATGGGCAGGAGGAATGTCTTTTAACTCGAGCCTGTATCCCAGACTTACTGCGGAGATCACCCATCTCTGATGGTGTCCCGCCAGGTCTCTGTGAACAACTGAAGTCTTCCCCTCACCCGACTGAGTGGGGGCAACCCTTCATGACTTAGGGGGAGGTTTTGTACCTCTCTTGACCCAGGGTTTCTTGTTACCCTGTGATTGTCCCTGATTTCTGCCCCCTGGATTTGACCGCGGAAGCCGTCGGAACTGTTTCACAGCCGATGTGCCAGGGACTGGAGAAGTAGGCCTCTTAAAAGAAGGACTTCTACCCTTGTTCTTAACCGGTAAGAGTGAACTTTTACCGGCAGAAATTTTCTGGATATATTTGTCCAGATCTTCTCCAAATAAGCGTTCTCCATGAAATGGGAAGCTAACCAGCAATTTTTTACAGGGAGCTTCAGCAGACCAGTTTTTGAGCCACAGAAGCCTACGCATATGTACTATAGACAGCGTAAAGCGGGAGGCCTGTTGGATTGTATCCTTTATGGCGTCCACCGCAAAACACAAGGCTCTAGGCAGGTCAGCTAGGGCAAGAGCCTGCTGATCTGGTAAGTCCCTTAAGACTTGTTTCAACTGATCTTTCACTGCTTGGCAGACTCCAATCGCTGCTACCGCAGGTTGTGTCACCATGCTTGCTGTAGAGAAAGCAGATTTTAGTAAAGACTCCAATTTTTTATCTATTGGGTCTTTGAACATTGGAACATTATCTACTGGACATGTCAGTGATTTGTTAACAGAAGAGATGGCTGCGTCCACTGTAGGGACCCTCCATTTTTTTATGAACTTATCCTCCATGGGATAGATCACCGGAAATCTCTTGGGGGGAGCAAATATTTTATCAGGATGCTCCCAATCCTGGTAAATAAGCCCTTCTAATAAAGGGTGGATTGGGAAGGAACAGACAGCCTGGGGAGCTTTTAGCGACCCCAGCGAGGAAACCGTAGTGGATGGTGGTTCCGCCAGAGGCATTTTAAATGCTGATCGGACCATGTTAGTCAGAGACTGAACCCATAATCTTTCAGCCTGAGATGCTGAGAAAGGTTCTTCCACTGTTGATTCCTCCATAACTGAATCAACCTCATCCTGATCCCCTTCAGGTAGGTCGATCTCTGTGTGGGGCTGTTCCTCCACTAACAGGCACTCTGAAGGAGGAGACGGAGATCGGACGCGCTTTTCCTGTGACAGGGAAGCAGCGATCAATGCTGTTAATCTCTCTTCCAATCCTCCCAGAGTTGAGGATAAAACCTCCTCTGTTATATATACAGGAGCAGGTGGCCTGGGGACAGCCGCAGCACCAGGCACTCCTGCTGGGTTTCTACGGCTACTGACCTCTGAATTCTCAGGGGAGATTGGTGCAGTACAAGCATGCCCAATATCCTCAGAGCCCGATGGAGACCCCTTTGGCTTCCTGGAAGACCTATTTCCGGAGCGTCTGGACGACATATCCTTTAAGCACAAAGCTGAGGTATTCCCGTCGTCATACACCAATTTTGCTGGTAATAGTCTAACACAGTGGCTGCTATATACCAGCTGGTGTCCACTAAAGTGCCTTTCTATGGGGATGCCTGCATCAACCGCCTCTGTGTGCCACTGTTTGTTGCTAGCTCTGTTTGCATCCAGCTGACACTTGTACTGTGTCTTTTAACCATGCTGGGACGCCTGCACATGCGCAGAAGCGCCGCGGCGCGCATCGAGCGTCATCCACCCGCCCCGCCCCTTTTTTTCATAGGAGGCGCGTGCACGCGCCCGTGCACGCGCCCGCGCGCGCGCCCGTGCGCCATTGGCGCCCTTTTCGAAATCAAACAGGGACTAGGAGCCAGGGCCCTTTTTGCCGGAGGGCCTGTGCGGTGGATGAGCGCAGCAACAGGGCAGAGGAAGTGGATTCCCACAGAGAAACTTACCAACTGCCTGGATCTTTTGACTTGAGAAAACCAAAGATCCACATGACAAGAAAAATGGACTACAGCGGCCTCTAGTGGTTTAACACAGGTACCGCGGTCCCCTTTTTTTTTTTTTTTTTTCTTGACTACTATTAAAATTTTACATTTTCAGTAGTTACAGGCAAACACAGATATTAGCGGGAATACCGTTAGGTAACAGACAGAAAGACAAATTAGGCTTGGGGGTCCCCCAATAGAACCAAGTTCCTGGGGGCCCCCACTTACCTGATCCCCGCCGCAGGACTTTGTTTGGTCCACAGAAGTCCAAACTTCACCTATCACGGCAGGCATTGTAATTAAACCTTCAGGGACCGGGTTCCCAAGGATTCCACTCCCCTGGACCTGTATAGCACCCTGCACAGACAACATCTTGGTCGTGGGTATGACCAGAGCTCTGGATCCCAGGGTCCAGCCCTCCTAAGAGAGGCATTACAGGCAAAACCTTGCTCTTCTGCTGCAAGGCCCGGGTACCGACCGTTTAGCTATGAAGCTTTTTTGGTGGGATCCGGAACAGCTTACTAAGGCCCAAAAGAACCTGTACGCAAGCCCAGTGAAAACACATGTTACTCTTTGGCCAACACCTTAGACACTGGCAAAAAACTGAGGTGCTCCCGGATGGGAGGGGCTTATATAGGGGAGGGTACTTCCGGTTTGGATTTGGCCAGTGCCAACACCTGAAGGTAATCTATATAACCCATTAGTAATGACTAAGTCGCTCTGTGTCCCGTGATGTACGAAAAAGAAATAGAGAGCAGGTTGTCTATTTTTCTCGTCGAGATTCCCGGCAGTTCTCCTGTCGGGAAACCATACACACGAACAGTTTTCTCGGCAAAAAGCTCTCCCAGCAGTTTTCTTGCCGAGAAAACCGGTCGTGTGTACAAGGCTTAATGATCAAATACTGCAGACATGCAACAAGAGATTGTCAGATACTGCAAACATGCAACAAGGGATGGTGAGATACTACAGACCAGTGGCGTCACTAGGGTTGGTGTCACCTGGTGCGGCAAAACATGGTGTCACCCCCTCCTGTCTATCCTGCCCAGCGCCCTGCAGGCAGCGCACAGTCACGAGGCTCACCCCCAAATGACCCCTGTAAATTAAAATATAGGGTGGTATTGGGCCAGCTGGAGCGATATAGGGCAGGTTGGGGTAATATAGGCAGGTTGCAGTGGTATAGTGCAGTCTGGGGTGGCAAAGGGTAGGTTGGGGTGGCATAGAGCAGGTTGGGGTAGTATAGAGCAGGTTGGGGTGGTATATGGCAGGCTGGGTGGCATTGGGCAGGTTGGGGTTATATAGGGCAGTGTGTGATGGCATAGACCAGCTATATTACATAATATCTATATATAATCTATAGCTGTGTCTAGCAGCAGCAGACCACCTTGCACCCCTCCTCCCTCCCTTCATTATCATACAATACAGGACAGGACAGGTCAGGGCGCCAGACCTGTATTGCCAGACAGCCAGTCCTCCTCCCACACTAGCTCTGCCTCTTACAATGGCAACCGCCCCCCCGCTCCCCACACACCACACATCTACCTCATTTTGTGCTCAGGAGTCGGGCCGGCGGTGGAGACCCCCCCGCACCTGTTCTTCTGGAGTCTTGACTGGAGAGGAGGAGGGCTGGGCAGCGACCCTCACAGCGTGCAGCCAGAGAAAGTTGTGTGTGACGTCACATTATCACAGTGCAGTGTGATGATGTGACAGGCTGACGCTCTGTAGGGTAGGGAGGGAGGAAGAAGAATACGGAACCCGGAGCTGGAGGACACACACACCAGGCGCGGCCGCGGCGCTGGAAGTGTTGTTCCAGCCCAGCGGGGTGAAGTTGCTGAATTAAAGTTTCAGCTGTAAAAAAAAAAAAAAAAAGTAAAAAAAAAAATATATATATATTTTCTCACTGTCCGGAGGGTGTCACCCCTCTAGCGGGTGTCACCCGGGTGCGGACCGCACCCCTCGCACCCCCCTAGCAACGCCTCTGCTACAGACATGCCACTACTTATGTATTATCCAGAAAAGAACATCTACATTTTAATGGGGATCTTCAAAACTGCGTATACCTCTCAAAACACTATACTTACCTAAAAACGTAGGAGGTCTAGGAGTACCTAATTTTGCCACTTACTATAGAGCAGCTCACATAGCTAGTTTAGCCAAATATCATGCCACTCAGGAAATACCTTTTATGAGTATCGATAGAGGCTTGCGAATGTGACCCTTTATCGATTTCCAATATATTATGGCTTCATTCCAAAAACCGCCTTGGCCTATGTAATCCTATAACTAAACATTACATTTATATCTATCCCAGATGGATAGGTAAACACAATTTGCAATCTCCACACAACCCTCTCCTCTCCTTCCTCAAAAATCCAACCTTTTACCCGGCTTGGATATATCCTTTATCTTTTAAAGCATGGTCTTCCTTGGATTTACTGAAATTTTACAATTTTGTTAACTCATCATCCTTTATTCCCTTCCCGTCTCTCTGCGAAACATATGGTATCCCACAATCGGAAATGTTCCGATACTTACAAATTATTATTTTTTTTACACCTAATACCACTTCAGGCACGCCTAAATCCGCTTGCAAAAACGACCCATACGCTAGAAGACTAATCTCCTCCCTTTATTCTCAATTACTAATAAATGCTGAAATGAATAAACCTACGTGCGGAAATGGGAGGAGGACTTGGAATATGCCCTAAATGAGGCAGAATGGTTAAATTGCGCGAATTTGCGCCCGTAGAAACGCTCGTTGTCGCGCTTGAATCGGGCGTTTCCATTACATTCTATGACTCCTAAAACGCCCAAATCTGCCCAATTTGCGTGACAAAAAAGGGTCCGGAACTTGTTTGAGCTTCAGGCGTTTTTGAGTGGAGATGTGAACCATCTCCATAGAGAATAATGGATTTTTTCCCCTCTAGCGTTTTGTAGTTTCAGGCTTAGCGCTACAAAACGCTCAGGTGTGAATGCAGCCTAAAGTACTAACTAGATGGTACTTAGTACCAGCCAAAATGGCTAAATATACCCATAACTATCCTGGTCATTGTTTCCGCGGCTGCACAGAAGAAGGTACATACAAACACATTTGGTGGTCCTGGCCGACAGTACAAACATTTTGGAAAGAAATTTATACATATGCCTCAAAAATGTTTAACGTAACCCTCCAACCCAATCCTACTACGACATTACTTAATCTCAAACCAGATAGTCTGACTCCTGCCCAATTTAAACTATTTATATTTTTGCTCACAGCAGCAAAACAAACTGTGGCGAGAGCTTGGAAAACTCCCTTTGGCGCTGGCCGAGACAAAACAAAGAATGAACAACATTATGATACACGCCAAAATGGCGGCTATTGAACAAAACCAAATTCCTAAATTCCGTAAATTATGGCAATCTTGGATAGAACATTTCTTACCGACAGCATTTAATGACTGTTTTAATGCCATGGTAGATGATTTGAAGTTATACTGATCATACAGGTCTGACTGACTTCTGGATCGACCCGGTGGACCCCTCCCCACTACTTCTTCTTTATTCTTTACTCTTCACTTTTCTGTTCTACTCTGTCTCTCCTTATACCTTATGATTTTGAAGTTTCATAGGTTACGAATATAGTATCAGTTTTGAAAGGCAATCCAATAACCCAAGTTTGCTCAGGAAATCTTTATTCAGTTACTCATAGCTATTAGAACTTTTTACTGTTTGGATAACTACATCTACTTAGGTTGAACACATAATTGTTAATTAATTGCTTTAACTTTTCACACTTCCTTATATCCTAATCAACACTATATTTGTAACCACATATGAATATTAAATAATAATTCTGAATTGTATAATGTACAGTATTTAATTTATTGTATTTAACTTATTGTATTTATTAAAATATTTTTGACAAGGAAATTGTAAATAGGATTTAGCTGCACTTCATAGTTTCAGCCATTTGAGGGAGCTAAAGAACCATGCGTCCCGCATATGTCAATATTTTAGTTAAAGAACAAGTTCAACTTTTGCATAACTGGCTCTTCCGGACAAGGGGCCCCAGTATGTTACAATGCTCTGTGCCATTTTTCAACTTTTTTTTATGTAATTGCCATACCTGTAGTATTGTTCTGGCCACCCTTTAAGTGTGTTCGAAATACTCCCATGCTGTTTTTATTCCCTTGTCCTGGCTAGTTTTCCTGGACATGACAGACGTTGGGTGTTCACCCCCCACCTTACAGAAGTGAGCACCCCTCCTTGTTGAAAATCCCACCTACTGAGCTCAGATGCGGCAATTACATTACCCGCTTGTCTACTGGGGGAGTTTTAGAAAAAAAAATTGCACAGCATTTTTTGCTAGAAATGACTGTAATTCCCCAAAATGTATGTTTCTAAAAGTAGAGACCCCAGAATAAAATGGTCGCATATTTTCAGGGAAAAAATACACTAAAATTAATCTTAGTGGAAACAAACACATTTTTTTTTTTTACAGTGCATGGAAGGGCTACACTGCAAGGGTATTTTTTTTTTGCTGAGCCCAGAGTTGGACTTCAATTTTTGTTATTCATAGAAACCAATCATATTCTCACTTTCATTCTCCAAGAGCAAAACATTAAGGAGAGACTCTGATTGGTAGTAGTAACCCAAGTATATTTTTTTCTTTATACACTTTGACACATAAAATGCATTTTAATACATTTATGATAGCAAATGAACTCTTCCAACTCAGAACTTACATCGATAGAGCACCCGAGCAGTGACTCCGCTTTTAGAGCCTTCTGGATAATGTCATAGAGATCAGCCGGCGCTTTCTTCAGATCATACACCTCCGATATCCCCCCTGTGAAATCCTCGAAGCCTTCAATGGTGCTCCCACCTGTCAGGGCCTCATATGATCCATTCAGCCTGTCAGTAAAAAATAATTGACATTCCATTATCGAAACACAGAAGCTTCTATGGTTTGGATGCCCAAGGGCCACATATTGCTCGCTGGTACTTGTATGAGGCCCTTGAACCCCAGCAGTCAGAAAAGGGAGTAATTTGTAAAGGTAAATGACAGAGATTTCTAGCAGTCTCTTGTAACATGTTCTCAGGAATGTCCTTGGCTAGTCTTCTGTGGTCTTACATATACGGAACTTAATGTATTACCCTTTGGTGATGACAGGAGTCCCCCCTGTACCTTGTATGTTGACCACCACTGCTCTAAGGCAAACAGTGATACCTACAGGCCACCAAATATAACTGAAAAATACATTAATAATAAAATATGGGAACCTCTTATAAGAGACAAACACTACCATTGCTGACCTCCATCTGAAAAATGCTAGCTGCCTGGCCATCGTGTGAATTTCCCAATCTGCATACTTGTTCCAGGTAACATTAAAACTTTAAGCCAATGGACAGCCGGTCAGCTTGCATTTTCAAATAGTGGTCAGCAATGGCACATTGACTTTAAGGAGAGAAAGTATAACTTTCTACATAAGGCATGAAACTGTCATGGCTGACAGGACTTACTTGGCGTAGGCCTTTTCCAGCAGTGATCCCCAGAATTCATTCCCCTCTGCTGAGTGTACAAATACCAAGTGTCCATCCTTTGTTGGGAGGCGATCATCCACCACCACTTCCACCCACTCACCATATTGCCAGAACTGAAAAAAGATGGGAAAAGATATTAGACTTGGGGTTCATTTTTACTAAAACAAGTGGAAAAAGAACAGGGATTCATTGCTATAATATGCTACAAGGCACTACTGAAAAAAGGATCAGGTGCGGTTTCTGATGTACTGAGGTGTGTTGACAACCCATTCAAAATGAATGCAGTGCACCTGTGCCCAGACTATGAACAATACAATATTGACACAGACTCTTCATTAGTGAAAGAGCCACTACTGTCCTCTGTAGATGCTTGTATTGTGAAGCAATTCATCCTCAATGATCACAGCAAAGACAATTAAACTGGCTTTCAGTTCGCTTCTAGTGGCTTAGAAATACTTGCTGTGTGTTTATATTAGTTGGCTGCCAAGATCTGCTCTCATAAAAATAGCTGTGATTTCAGTGCCTCTGTTATAAATTTTGAAGATTAATTTCCCTAGAATACCTATAGCTACATGGACGATAAGGGCTTGTATTTATGCCCAATCTAACCCTCGGTTAAAATCAACTAAATACATTCCAGGTACATCAAAACAAAAGTCGTTTGATGGCTTAAAGTTTGTTTTGCTTTTAAAGCAGCCACAGCCTAGCCGGAGTAGAAAAGCCTGTCTCCTGCTCACATGTTGCAGAGAAGGACCCTCACTCTCTGTGTGAAAGGACTGGTCTTATTGCAGACGTCTGACATGCCCCCTGCTGGGTTGGAGCCTCATACTCCCTGCTGATTAGAGAGCTCTAGCTCTGACTCAGTAAGGGTCATATCAGACCTTTAAAGAGACGACTGCTTCCACACAGAGAGGGTAATTTCTGCAGCATACTTTCACGGGACAGGCTTTTCTACTCAGGCTCATAAAAAATAAATAAAATAAAGCAAGCTGTAAGACTTTGCTTACCATAATTTTGATGCACCTGAAATGTCTTTATCAGATTCAAACTGAAAGTTCAGTTGGGTTTTAACACCTTCCCACCCAGCCTATTGCAATATGACAGCCAAGCGGGAGCCCTCCAGTCACGCTCCCGTGTGATCTGTCGCCCAAAGTGTCCACTGGACACGGTCGATTACAGATCACTGTACCAGCCCGCTGTGGCCAATCACAGCAGATCACCCAGTTGTACTCAATGAAAGGCTTTGCTTCATGCCTTTCATTGCGTACTATTGTGATGAGCTCTATGATTGGTCACAGTGATCACATGGTATGAACAGGGCCATTCATAGCCCATCTGTACCATTTGATTAGTTGTAGCCAATAACAGCTAATCACAATAGTAAACACTGAATGAACAGTTTTCATTCAGAAAAAAATGGTTGCTTATAAACTGTAAAATTCAGTTATACTTTTTGAAAGCACTGTATCCTGAGATTCTGCAGGAGCTGGACATTGCACCAGTGATATGGTGATTGCGGATACAATGCTCTACAGGCTCCTTAGAAAAAATATCAATACATGCACATTTTTTTTTCTACCTACAAATAAATGTGCATTTATTTTTATTTTTTAAAAAGGTGAACTTATCCTTTAAAGTTGTTGTAAACCCTTGTGGTTTTTCACCTCAATGCATTCTATGCAGTAGTAGTGCACCAGCTCCCCAAAGCCCCCCTTTTACTTACCTGAGCCCGATGGTTCCTGCGACGGGGACGAGCACACCTGCTCCAAACGGTGTCTCGGGTCCTGATTGGATAGATTGATAGCAGCGCAGCCATTGGCTCCCGCTGCTGTCAATCAAATCCAATGGCGTGCGAATCGGGGGGCGGAGCCGAGTCCTGCTGTCTGTGTCTGTGTCAATGGACGCAGCAGCAGGACAAGGGAGCGCGCCCGCACGGGTGCCCCGAGGGAGAGCGCTTCTCTGACGGGGCACTCGAGAAGAGGAGCAGACAGGAGCGCGCTGAGGGACCCCAGAAGAGGAGGATCAGGGCCACTCTGTGCAAAACCAACTACACAGAGGAGGTAAGTATGACATGTTTGTTTAAAAAAAAAAAAATGTTTACATATCCTTTAACCACTTACCGCGAAGCCTATAGCAGAATTGCGGCCAGGCGGGGGTTGCGTTATCCTGGCTGGACGTCATATATGACGTCCAGCAGGATAACAGCCACCGCACGCCTGTGGGGGTGCGAATCGCGGCGATCGGTGGTGTGGTGTGTCAATCTGACACACTGCTACAACGATCTCGGTAAAGAACCTCCGTCAGAGGCTCTTTACCACGTGATCAGCCGTGTCCAATCACGGCTGATCACGATGTAAACAGGAAGAGCCATTGATCGGCTTTTCCTCACTCGCGTCTGACAGACGCGAGTAGTGGAGAGCCGATCGGCTGGTCTCCTGACATGGGGGGTCTGTGCTGATTGTTGATCAGCGCAGCCCCCCCTCGGATGCCCGCCCAGGACCACCAGGATGCTGTAATGGACCACCAGAGATGGCCACCTCACTGGACCACCAGGTATGCCACCTAGACCACCAGGGAAATGCCAATCTGTGCCCAGGCAGCTGCCAATCAATGCCCAGGCAGCTGCCAATCAGTGCCCACTCACAATGCCTGCCAGTGCCAGTGCCACCAGGGATGCATATCTGTGCCGCATATCAGTGCCCATCAGTGTCGCCTATAAGTGCCCATCAGTGCCCAGCAGTGCTGCCTATCAGTGCCACTCATAAGTACCCATCAGTGCAGCCTTTTAGTGCCCATCAGTATCGCCTACCAGTGCCCACCAGTGCCACCCATGAGTGCCCATCAGTGCCTCCTATCAATGCTGCATATCAGTGCCACCCACCAGTGCCCATCAGTGCTGCCTATCAGTGCCCATCGTCAGTGCCACCTCATCGGTGCCGCCTTATCAGTCCCCATCAGTGCCGCCTTATCAGTGCCCATCAGTGAAGGAGAAAACTTACTTATTTACATAATTTTATAACGGAAACAAAAGAAACATATTTTTTCCCCCAAATTTTCGGTCAAATACCACCAAAAGAAAGCTCTATCTGTGGGAACAAAATGATAAAAATTCTGTTTGGGTACAGTGTAGCATGACCGCGCAATTGTCATTTAAACAGTGACCGCACTGAAAGCTGAAAATTGGCTTGGGCAGGAAGGGGGGTAAGTGTCTGGTATTGAAGTGGTTAAAGCGGAGCTCCCCTGAAAAAAAATATATTAAAAGCCAGCAGCTACAAATACTGCAGCTGCTGACTTTTAATATTAGGACACTTACCTGTCCTGGAGTCCAGCGACATCGGCAGCAGAAGACGAGCAATCGCTCGTCACTCTGCTGCCCCCACCGCCATCCTCGGTGAGGGAACCAGGAAGTGAAGCCTTGCGGCAGATACCCACAGAGAGGACTCCCGGAAGTGGGTGCAAATACCTGTCTTAGACAGGTATCTGCACCCCCCTCCCCCCTGAAAGGTGCTAAATCTGACACCGGAGGGGGGGAAGGTTCTGATGAGCGGAAGTTCCACTTTAGGGTGGAGCTCCGCTTTCAGTAATTTTAAGTCGTTTTATTTCCAAAAATAAAGATTTTTACATGTGTGCAAAAATGAAACAATTTCCTCTAGAGCCAAACTGGTTAAACTGAAATATAGGCAAGGATTAAGAGATAAAGAAGCTGAATTCTCAAGAAGCGATTAAATCAGCTGGTGAAAGTGTTTAGAAAAACTGGAGTTTAATATCAAGTCAGAGTTCATAATTTGCATACTTAGGTCCATGACTCAGAATTCATTGGAGTCAGAAAGTCATCATGACAACAACTAAGGAGTTGCCATTATCAGAAAGACATCAAGCAACTGCAGCTTATATATATCTTTTATGGCTGGCTTCCTTAGCTTAGGTATTTGTATAATGTTACTAGTGAAGTAGTTGTACCATACCCTGAGTATGAGGCTGGGTTCACATATGAGCACGCAGCGGCTCACAGCAGGAGTCCGGTGCTTCCTCGTTCACCATTTCAGATCCAATTTCAGCCTGAATTTTGGGCTGAATTCGTACCTGAAACGGACCAAAAGACACACAAGGCTCCTGTGCAAATTGCACCGGAGCCGCTGTGGAGAAATGTAAACCGGCTCCATAGAGAGCCAGTCACAATCTCCTGCTGTGCGAATTGGATGCGGAGAACACACATTCAATTCGCACTAGTGTGAACCCAGCCTGAGTGCATAGTGTTTGAATATGATTGGCTCACCTGGTAGCGGAAGATTCCGGCATAGTTCTTCTGAAAGCTCTGATTCTCTGGAACAACTCGGGCTAAAATGTCCTGATCCAAGGTGAGGGAGGCGATGGCAGCCAGGAGCCAGCAGTCACCTGTGTCGGAAAATGTAGCTTTCAATTATGTGGACTGGGATTTTAAAAAACAGCAATTTTAGTACACTTCTAAGTATTGCGATTTTTTAACAAAGAGACCACTGTAGTCCCACTTAATGTCATATGCTATTTTGTTCTCCAGAAAGACAGCACCGTCTATGTTCAGGCATCATCCAGGGTCACCATCTACTCCCTGGACTGAGATGCTTGTGCAGAGATGACACACTCATGTAATTCCTGGTGCCTAGGTAGGTCTTGGCTGCGTTGGCTATTGTCGAACACAGATTAGCCCCTGCTGCAGCCTCTCACTGTGTAACTGGTTACAAAGTTACAATGTTGCAGTCTGGGGGAGAGGAGACTGAGAGCCCATTCACACAGGGGCAACACGACTTCCAGCGCGATTTTATGAGGCAACTCAGACACGACCTGAGAATGAATCACAGCGCGACCTGGAGCTATTTACAAGGCAACTCCAAGTTGCCTGCAGGACAAGAGACATTCCAGTGGCCAATCAAACAAGAATCAGCTCTGTGGGAGGGAGGGGGGAGGGAGAGGTTTGCCTGATAAATGTATGTTTTCTTCCTGGAGAGTCGCTCCTATTAAGACAGTGAGAGGCGACTCCCATTGAAATGAATGGTTACAGGTCGCCTAGGAGTCGGATTGAAGTAGTACAGGGACCTTTTTTGAAGTCGGAGCGACTGCAGTAGTGTGCATAAGGACGGCTCCATTAACTTACATTGATTTCTTCAGCCAGCGCGACCTGAGGCGACTAGGGGCGACCTGGGGCGATTTGGAGTCGGATCCAAAGACGCCCCTGTGTGAATGGGCTCTGAGGAAATGCTTCCTCCTGCCTTGCAACAGATTGATTGGACCAGAGTTCCAGGATTGCTTAATGTTAAAAGGTAGAGATTAAACAATAAATAAATAAAAGGCTACCTTTATTTCTTGGCTATAGGCAGTTCACTTTTTTCGTTCAGCTACAAAACAGAGTCTTCTATCAATACAAATGAGGTAGATGGCAGAATCCCTCCGCAGGGATATTATATTCTGACAGTGGGACCTGTTTCTGTCAGAATACACTGATCGCCCGGGATGCATCAACAACACGCATGCAAAACAGCATTCGAAACGCATTCGGACTGCATTTCTATGGTGTGAACTGGCATGCCCATTCAGCAGGGAGGTCCATGCGCTGATTGATATTCAGCCAGTCTCTGTCCCAGTTGAACCAGTCAAATTAAAGTGTTACTAAGCCCACAACAGTAAAATCAGTCTGTATAGGCAGTAAAGCATGCTTGTTCTACTCACTGTGGAACCTAAGGAGTTAATCCTCTGCATTGTGCAAAAAGGCTGCTTGATCTTGTATGCACAGATCCTCCCCTCCCTGCACTGTCCCCCGGACAAGTCTGGAAAAGACTGAGCCTTTGGAGTCAAGCTGCATATGCTCAGTTTGGTGTATAATGCTGGAGTGTTTTTTTTTCTTGGGACAGTGCATGTGATCAGCACAGGGCCAATCAGCACTGTTCAGACAGAGGTTCAGGAGCCCTGCAGCCTCAAGGGACATCTCAGTGCAGTATGAAAGCTTCACCAGACACTGATAGAAATCACAAGACTGCTATATACTGCTGATGAGAAAAGGTATTAAGCAATTTATATTTACTAAAATAATTGCATTTCCATGTTCTGTGTACTGTGGGAAAACCGATATAGTGAATGCAGGGTCCTGGGTTTAGTAAAACTTTAAGATCAGTGTAATGCCTACTTAAAGTGACTGTAAGGCTTCATATATTTTTTCTTTAAATAGCAAACATGTTATACTTACCTCCTCTGGCCCCGATCTTCCTTTTCTGGGGTTCCCCTCGTGGCACTCCTGGCTCCTCCTCTTCTCGAGTGCAATTGACACAGACAGCAGGACTCGGCCCCGCCCCCCAGGCTCCCGTTCAACTGGATTTGATTAACAGCAGCGGGAGCCAATGACCAGTCCATCCAATGAGGACCTGAGACAGCAGCTGGAGCTTCTGTGCTCGTCCCCATCGCTGGAACAACCGGCTCAGGTAAGAAAAAGGGGGGGAAGCTACAGGACAAAAGATTTTTCCCCTTAATGCATAAAATGCATTAAGGTGAAAAACCCTGAGACTTTTCAACCCCTTTAATTTTATTACACCACTATAACTTACGAAAACGTAATCCTGAAAATCCACCCTTAGGCCTCATGCACACTGAGTTTAAAAAATGACTGTAAAGCCCTGTACACACGATCGGATTTCCTATGGATTCTAATCCGATGGATTTTTCCATCGGAAATCCGATGAAGCTGACTTCCATCAGTCTTGCCTACACACCATCAGTCAAACATCCGACCGTCCAAAACGCCGTGACGTAAAACACTCCGACAAGCCGAGAAAAATGAAGTTCAATGCATGCGTCGACTTGATTCTGAGCATGCGTGGGTTTTTTGTCCGATGGAGTTCCACACAGACGATCGGAATTTGCTATAGTTTTTTTGCCCATCGGATAAATTTAAAACATGTTCTATTTTTTCTCACCGATGGAAAAAAGACCGATGGGGCCCATACACGATCGGTTTGTCCGATGAAAAAAGTCCATCGGACTGTTTTCATCGGTAAAACCGATCGTGTGTACACGGCTTAAAAGCATCTCCATGTTAACCTATGCGTCCATGCACACATAGGCATTTACAGGCATATAGGAGCGTTTATAAGCAGAATAAAAAAAGCCATCACAGGTACATTCAGGAGAGGAGCTGAAGAGCAGAAAAAACACTGAACACGCCTAAAAGCGTGTAACCGCACCTAAATGCTAGACACGTCCAGCGCCTGAGTGTTTATGCATTTCAATGGCCAGAATAAATTAATATTTAATGGGAAGCATTAATGCTCAAACGCATGATGGGACTAAACTCGTCTAAACTTGCGTGTGAAATATAAGCAGCTTTTCTCAAAGCAAACGCCCTGTGTGCATGAGACCTTACCACTTAAGGACCGGACCATTATGCAGCTTAAAGACCTAGCCACTTTTTGTGATTCGGCACTGCGTCACTTTAACTGACAATTGCACGGTCGTGCGACGTGGCTCCCAAACAAAATTTGTGTTCTTTTTTTCCCCACAAATAGAGCTTTCTTTTGGTGGTATTTGATCACCTCTGCGATTTTTATTTTTTGCGCTATAAACAAAAATAGAGCGACAATTTTGAAAAAAATTCTATATTTTTTACTTTTTGCTATAATAAATATCCCCAAAAAATATAAAAAAAAAAATTTTTTCCTCAGTTTAGGCCTATACGTATTCTTCTACATATTTTTGGTAAAAAAAAAATCGCAATAAGCGTTTATTGATTGGTTTGCGCAAAATTTATAGCGTTTACAAAATAGGGGATAGTTTTATTGCATTTTTATTAATAATTATTATTTTCTAGTAATGGCGGCGATCAGCGATTTTTATCGAGACTGCGACATTATGGCGGACACATCGGACACTTTTGTCACTATTTTGGGACCATTGTCATTTTTACAGTGAACAATGCTATGAAAATGCACTGATTACTGTAAAAATTACACTGGCAGTGAAGGGGTTAACCAGGAGGGGGCGCTGTAGGGGTTAAGTGTGCCCTGATGTGTGTTTCTTACTGTGGGGGGCGTAGCTTAACGTGTGACATCACTGATCGTCGTTCCCTATGACAGGGAACAGACAGACAATCAGTGACAGGCTCACTAGGAAGCACGGGGAGAGGATTGTTTACATTTCCCACTCTCCCCGTTCTTCCTCTCTGTGACCCGATCGCGGGACACCGGTGGCGATCGGGTCCGCTGTTCCCACGGGGACAGTCACGGAGAAGAGGACCGGGTCGCGAGCGCGCCGCCGGCAGCGCGCTCGTGACCCACGGCTGGGATCTTAAAGGGGATGTACCTATACGCCCTTGTGCCCAGCCGCACCATTCTGCCGACGTACATCGGCGTGCGGCGGTCCTTAAGTGGTTAAACAGGGTAAGATTTCTCTTGTTCAGCCCAAACTCACTTGATTCCTCCATCCACATTAAACAGGACAGATGGAGGAATCTCTTTGAATGGTTATTATTATTCTGACAACTAGCACCTGCGGCAGGGTTGCCAACCACCAGTAAATTTACTGACAGTTTTAAAAATCTGTGTTTTTTTTTACAACTGCCAGTAAATATCAGGGGCTGATCATTTCATGCTGTGTTGACTTTTAAGTGTAAATCAAGCAAATGACTTTGTTATAGGTGTAGCGGGTATGTACTTTTAAAACTGGTGAGGACACCAGTGATGCATAGTTCCCTGCGGCCCAGCAGGTGGCGCTGTCACTTTGGGCTGGGGTTGAACCATCGCTGCAGTGCCGTACCCTTTGTGGCCTCTCGCAGCACTTGTAAGGCAGGGCGGGGAACCCGCCGTGCTTGCTGGGGGAGGGTATAAAGGGGTCAGACATCTTCACCACGAGGTTGTTGGAGTCCCGGGCACCTTCAGCCTGAGGGCTGCGGTAGGTGCTCAGGCGGCCTAGGCCTGGGCACCCGGAGTTCGTGTTCCATTCCAGACACCTTCAGTCTGGGGTGAGGTACTCGGTCGGAGGCCTGGGGCCCAGTACCTTCCGCTGGGTCCCGCAAGGGAGGGACCGTCCTAGGGTGCCCCGGGAGTAAGGGACCGGAGGAGGGACTCACCTGAAGACCTGGTGCAGCAGTTTGCCAGTGCCGGGTGAACCTCTGGAGACCGCCCGGAGGGATGTCTTTCCCAAACAGGGGCCAAGTTCAACAAGGAAGTTCAGTTCACGTTCTATGACCGGTGGCAGCGGTCCAGCTATTCCAATCAGGTCAGTGGCAGGGGCCTGCTCTTAGGCCCGTGGCAGGGGCCTCAACGGTTCACCCGGTCTGTGGCAGAGACCAAAACTCAAGGTCGGTGGCAGAGACCATGCGCCAGGCCTATTCGCTATAACAGGAATAGGAGAGTTCAGTTGTGCCTGGGCCTACTCGTTCCCACACCCTCATGTTCGTCTATCATCGAAAGTTCAACCAAGTGTGTTCACCGTATTGTAAAGGAAATAAAGGAGTGTTGAACTTTTCATTGGTGTGGGGCTCTATCATTATCGGACACGTTTTCCATGGTGTAACTAAGGCTTCTTAAGCAGTGGACAGACCCGGGTGGCAAATCAATCAATCGGCTCAAACCTTTTATACATACGAGGGGAGAGCTTGGCGTAGCGTTCCTGCACTCTCCTCTACCAAATGCCCCTAGACACAAGCCGAATATTCAGAAGGGAAAGAGGGAGAGTGAGGCGACATCGCTACATAGGTATTGTCAGTGTTTTCATATTACAGTGGGGATCGAAAGTTTGGGCACCCCAGGTAAAAATGTGTATTAATGTGCATAACGAAGCCAAGGAAAGATGGAAAAATCTCCAAATGGCATCAAATTACAGATTAGACATTCTTATAATATGTCAAAAAAAGTTAGATTTTATTTCCATCATTTACACTTTCAAAATTACAGAAAACAAAAAAATGGCGTCTGCAAAAGTTTGGGCACCCTGCAGAATTTATAGCATGCACTGCCCCCTTTGCAAAGCTGAGACCTGCCAGTGTCATGGATTGTTCTCAATCATCGTCTGGGAAGACCAGGTGATGTCAATCTCAAAGGTTTTAAATGGCCAGACTCATCTGACCTTGCCCCAACAATCAGCACCATGGGTTCTTCTAAGCAGTTGTCTAGAAAACTGAAACTGAAAATAGTTGACGCTCACAAAGCTGGAGAAGGCTATAAGAAGATAGCAAAGCGTTTTCAGATGTCAATATCCTCTGTTCGGAATGTAATTAAGAAATGGCAGTCATCAGGAACAGTGGAAGTTAAAGCAAGATCTGGAAGACCAAGAAAAATATCAGACAGAACAGCTCGCAGGATTGTGAGAAAAGCAGTTCAAAACCCACGTTTGACTGCACGATCCCTCCAGAAAGATCTGGCAGACACTGGAGTTGTGGTACACTATTCCACTATAAAGAGATACTTGTACAAATATGGTCTTCATGGAAGAGTCATCAGAAGAAAATCTCTTCTACGTCCTCACCACAAAAATCAGCGTTTGAACTTTGCAAATGAACATATAGACAAGCCTGAGGCATTTTGGAAACAAGTTCTGTGGACCGATGAGGTTAAAATAGAACTTTTTGGCCGGAATGAGCAAAGGTACGTTTGGAGAAGAAAGGGCACAGATTTAATGAAAAGAACCTCTGTCCAACTGTTAAGCATGGGGGTGGATCAATCATGCTTTGGGGTTGTATTGCAGCCAGTGGCACAGGGAACATTTCACGAGTAGAAGGAAAAATGGATTCAATAAAATTTCAGCAAATTTTGGATGGTAACTTGATGTCATCTGTGAAAAAGCTGAAGTTAAAGAAAGGATGGCTTCTACAAATCGATAATGATCCTAAACACACCTCAAAATCCACGGGGGATTACATCAAGAGGCGTAAACTGAAGGTTTTGCCATGGCCTTCACAATCTCCTGACCTCAACATTATTGAAAACCTATGGATAGACCTTAAAAGAGCAGTGCGTGACAGACAGCCCAGAAATCTCAAAGAACTGGAAGACTTTTGTAAGGAAGAATGGGCAAAGATACCTCAAACAAGAATTGAAAGACTCTTGGCTGGCTACAAAAAGCATTTACAAGCTGTGATTCTTGCCAAAGGGGGCAGTACAAGATATTAACTCTGCAGGGTGCCCAAACTTTTGCAGACGCAGACATTTTTTTGTTTTCTGTAATTTTGAAAGTGTAAATGATGGAAATAAAATCTAACTTTTTTTTGACATATTATAAGAATGTCTTATCTGTAATTTGATGCCATTTGGAGATTTTTCCATATTTCTTTGGCTTCGTTATGCACATTAATACACATTTTTACCTGGGGTGCCCAAACTTTCGATCCCCACTGTATGTTTATACTGCTCATATTTTCACTGTGTTAGTTTTCAATAGGAGTTCTGTAATTTCTCAGGTTGCCAGTAAAAAATGTGCTCCACCAGCAAATTTTCCCTGTTTAGTCAGTAAAAAATGCTGTGGGAGGTTGGCAACCCTGACCTACGGCCCCCAGCCTGGTCTGCTGTGATGTGTTAAACGCACGTGCAATGTTTTTGTGTTCTTTTGAACAGGTTGTCTCGTACACCCCAAACGACAAAAAATCATGCATCAGCATCATGCAGCAGCACACCTCAATGCACCAACACGTGTAACGTGTATTGCAGTAGTGTGGACTGGCCCTTAGGCTTAATGTACACGTGACGTTTTACAACCTCTCCTAAACTATTTAATGTTTAAAAACGTCCATTTTGCCACGTTTACATGCCACGTTTGCGTTTAGAAGCATTTTTTTTACAAATAGTAAAAAATTAAAAACGCCTGCAAATGAAACTTGGCTAAATGCGAGTTGCAGCGTTTACACACCTTTACAAGTTGTTACAGGTGTTTGCCGCTTCAAATGCCTCTGAACATCCGTCCTGAACGCATTTTTTTGCTTTCCAAAAAATGCTTCTAAACTCAACTGCCTAGAAACGACTATAAACGACCCGGTGTACATGTACTGATAAGATAACAGATGAGAGTTCAGGGGCAGCTGAAAAAAAAACCCAACTGCTCCTAAACATCCGTTTACCAGAAGAAGTGCACATGAGGCCTTAGAAGCCAACATACTGTACTTACAAACTCACAAGATGTATAAAATTGATAAGGCCAGTGTATTCACCCTTTCCAAAATTTTGGTCTGCTGCTTCATTCCTCAGCTTGAATCACTTCTGACAAGTTTTCCTGACACCAAGAGAAAAATGGTGACAGGGGAGGGACCTCCAGCTGATTGACAGCCTCAGCTCTCTTCCTGTGTGCTGTGTGAAGAGCATAGTTGCCAACAGTCCCGAATTTCCCGGGACAAGCACGATTTTTGGACCCTTGTCCCGAATTGGGCTTGTCCCGATTCGGGACAAGCCCAATTCTTTTTGTCCCGTTTTGCCCCGGTAAATTTGGGAATGTTTAGGGCTTAAAACGGCGACGGCTACACCAAAATGGCCGCCGTCGCCGCCACAAGTGTTAGTTTCACTGACCTCTAGTGTGAGGGGAGGGGCAGCCAATCGCGGCTCTCTCTCTTCGGTGGCCCCTCCCTTCACACAGTGACCCTTAACCCTGCCGCCGCCGCCACCGATCGCTGCTGGAGGTGATGGAAAAGTTCTTCCCCTCCCAAACATAACTGCCTAGCAATGCCTGCGCTGCACCCGCCCACCATGGCACAGCCGGGGCTGTCTTTACCTTGCCACCTGCTGTGTCGGATGTCCTCAGAGTCACCTCAGGTTAGGGGAGGACTCAGGAGGATCCCATGACAAGCACAGCACAAAGTAAGTCCAGCAGCACTGCAGCTCATCGCACATCTAGCTGCAGATCGCTCACTCTATAGTCCTGCAATTTATGCTGCCTGGAATGCAGTGTAGTGTAGAAATTAGTGTAGTGGGTGGCAGGGTAATCAGTGTAGTGGGTGGCGGGGTAATCACAGTGTAGTGGGTGGCGGGGTAATCAGTGTAGTGGGTGGCGGGGTAATCACAGTGTAGTGTAGTGGGTGGCGGGGTAATCAGTGTAGTGGGTGGCGGGGTAATCAGTGTAGTGGGTGGCGGGGTAATCACAGTGTAGTGTAGTGGGTGGCGGGGTAATCAGTGTAGTGGGTGGCGAGGTAATCACAGTGTAGTGTAGTGGGTGGCAGGGTAATCAGTGTAGTGGGTGGCGGGGTAATCAGTGTAGTGGGTGGTGGGGTAATCACAGTGTAGTGTAGTGGGTGGCGGGGTAATCAGTGTAGTGGGTGGCGGGGTAATCAGTGTAGTGGGTGGCGGGGTAATCACAGTGTAGTGTAGTGGGTGGCGGGGTAATCAGTGTAGTGGGTGGCGGGGTAATCAGTGTAGTGGGTGGCGGGGTAATCACAGTGTAGTGTAGTGGGTGGCGGGGTAATCAGTGTAGTGGGTGGCGGGGTAATCACAGTGTAGTGTAGTGGGTGGCGGGGTAATCAGTGTAGTGGGTGGCGAGGTAATCACAGTGTAGTGGGTGGCGGGGTAATCAGTGTAGTGGGTGGCGGGGTAATCAGTGTAGTGGGTGGCGGGGTAATCAGTGTAGTGGGTGGCGGGGTAATCAGTGTAGTGGGTGGCGGGGTAATCAGTGTAGTGTAGTGTAGTGGGTGGCGGGGTAATCAGTGTAGTGCATAGTTGCCAAACAGTCCCGAATTTCCCGGGACAATCATGATTTTTGGACCCTTGTCCACAAGTGTGGAGGGGGCTCTGCTGGGGAGGCACCTGATGCAAGGACGGACTGCTGGGGAGGCACCTGATGCAAGGACGGACTGCTGGGGAGGCACCTGATGCAAGGACGGACTGCTGGGGAGGCACCTGATGCAAGGACGGACTGCTGGGGAGGCCATCTGGTGGCAGGCGACGTGGCAGGTAACACGCTCAGGGCTTCCACTGATTCGGCATTATGGTGAGTTGAATGATTTCATTTTATATTACAATGTAAAAATAGAAATAATGCACTTCAATCATCCTGACACCATAACAACCATGGTGCCGGGATGATTGAAGCGCCAACAGGTGTTTTGGAGTATCCTTATCTGCCAATTTTGTTACACATTACTATTGTGGTGTAGGATCTGGCTTCTTTCTTTCTATTTCTTTCTCTCTCCTCGGACTCTAGCCACACCCCTTTGAACCACGCCCATTTAAACCACACCCACTAGTGTGCGTAAACCACGCCCATTTTTCGCCGCGGCGCACTTCGCGCGCCACATTTTTCACTCCGGCATGACACGCCTACAAACGAATGCCCCGCCCCCTGATTATAGCAAGGCTCCGCCTCAATACAAAAAAAGTGTCCCAGATGTTTTTTTTGCAATGTTGGCAACTATGGAAGAGGAGGGGGTGGGGGTGTCCCTTCCCTCCAATCTCCTTTTAGAGCTCTACTCACTGAGCTCTGCAGAGTGTAATTTCAGTTGTCAGCTCCCTATTTTTCTGACAGCTCAGACAAGCTTTATAAATTCTGGACTCTGAACAGATGTAGAGAAGAGCAGACTGCAGATAAACAAGTACAACTTATAAAGGAGGATTTGTGTTCATCTCTGTGTATCACTTAAGGCCAGTCACTTTACTGGGTATATGTAAGGGTTTACAACCACTTTAAATGTGTAAACGGATTTCCTTTGATTGTTAAGTGAAAACACCAAATGCAGCCTGACAGTCTTCACAAATACCATGTACAGTAGATTTGAGTTATCAGTGCTTTCATCGTGAGTACAGACACATACAGGTAACTGTGACAATGGCTAGGAAACACGTGTCAGAATTAAGCAAATGAGTCAGCAGATATACTGTACACATAATGTCTGTAAAACCAACAACCCAGCACAAAGCAAACTGAAGCTGACAGGTGACGCTGATTTTCCTTGCAAAATATCCCTTCAATTTTCTCAAAGTTAACACAATGGGCACCTTTACATGGGAAATATTCATCAAAAATGGCTCTGTGTAAAGAGCATTTACCCCTTAACTGAAAAAATGATAGGCCCAGGGTATTATCTTCTTAAAATAAACAATTTTAAACATTTAAAGTTCTGCTGTAAGAAACAGTGAGCAGACAGGTCTTTATTGCAGAAGAGACATGCAATGTTTCTTCTGCAATAAAATGCCCCCACCTGCCTGCTTGCTGTCTTCTCTGGCACTGAAAACAGAGCTACCCATGCACAGCTCAGCTTACAGCGCAATGCCGATCTCTTGGTGCCAGGACGACTGACTCCTACGCATTCACAGTGTCCATCACCCCGCTCAGATGTTCATCACCCCTCTCAAGTGTCCATCAACCCGCTCAGGTGTCCATCACCTGGCTCAGGTGTCACTCACCTCGCTCAGGTGTTCATCACCCCGCTCAGGTGTCCATCACCCCGCTCAGGTGTCCATCACCTCGCTCAGGTGTCACTCACCTCGCTCAGGTGTTCATCACCCCGCTCAGGTGTCCATCACCCCGCTCAGGTGTCCATCACCTCGCTCAGGTGTCACTCACCTCGCTCAGGTGTTCATCACCCCGCTCAGGTGTCCATCACCCCGCTCAGGTGTCCATCACCCTGCTCAGGTGTTCATCACCCCGGTCAAGTGTTCATCAGCTCGCTCAGATGTTCATCACCCCTCTCAAGTGTCCATCACCCCGCTCAGGTGTCCATCACCTCGCTCAGGTGTCACTCACCTCGCTCAGGTGTTCATCACCCCGCTCAGGTGTCCATCACCCCGCTCAGGTCTCCATCACCCCGCTCAGGTGTCCATCACCCCGCTCAGGTGTTCATCACCCCGGTCAAGTGTTCATCAGCTCGCTCAGGTGTTCATCACCCTGCTCAGGTGTCCATCACCTCGCTCAGGTGTCACTCACCTCGCTCAGGTGTTCATTACCCCGCTCAGGTGTCCATCACCCCGCTCAGGTGTTCATCACCCCTCTCAAGTGCCCATCACCCCGCTCAGGTGTTCATCACCTCGCTCAGGTGTTCATCACACGTCTCAAGTGTCCATCACCCCGCTCAGGTGTCCATCACCCCGCTCAAGTGTCCATCACCCCGCTCAAGTGTCCATCACCCCGCTCAGGTGTCCATCACCCCTCTCAAGTGCCCATCACCCCGCTCAGGTGTTCATCACCTCGCTCAGGTGTTCATCACACGTCTCAAGTGTCCATCACCCCGCTCAGGTGTCCATCACCCCGCTCAAGTGTCCATCACCCCGCTCAAGTGTCCATCACCCCGCTCAGGTGTCCATCACCCCGCTCAAGTGTCCATCACCCCGCTCAGGTGTCCATCACCCCGCTCAAGTGTCCATCACCCCGCTCAGGTGTCCATCACCCCGCTCAGGTAAACTCACACCAGAAGATGTATGGCCTCTTAAATTAAGGAAGGCCAATGAGCACATTATAAAGTATATCAAGTATGCCACTTTTCTCTGGAGTAGTTGTAGCTCTTCCTTTCCCACCAAAAATGTTTTATTGGGACCCCCTCACTCCTCCTCAGGTTAATCTGATCCTCTGCACACCTCTCTGTTTGAAATTGCCTCACACTCCTCTCCGTCACCTCAATACATAAACAAATATAGACCTACAGGGGGATTTCATTGTGTCAAACCATTTATTTTAAGATCAAGATAAAATCAACCAAAAAAATGCACTCACAAGTTTGTGCCTATCACTCAGCACTGAATTAAACGGTGCCTAACCTCTAGGAGCGTCGCCGCTTTGACTACTTTCTATGGAGCCGGAATGCGCTCCACCTTGGATCTGGAAGTGACTATTTTAAATCCATTCAAGGTTCCCTTTTTAACTGAAGCCCTGATGAAGGGGAATTCTCTTTGACCCCCAAAACACGCTGGATGTTTTTTTTAGTAAAAACTAATAAATTTATTTGGATATGGCTCTCCTTTCATTTAAACACTTTTTTTTTATCAGCAGGAGCCTATGGCTCTGCTGTACTAAGTTTCTCGTGTGAATGCCAGAAGTAAGGGGAGCAGTGCTGGAGCCGGAGACCACGCTGGAACGGTAACAGGAGCCAGGTAGGGTGACCACGTGTCCCTAATTGCCCAGGACAGTCCTGCATTTTTCAGGTCTGTCTTGGGTCCCAGGCACCTTCATTTCGGGACAATACGGTGTAATGGAATGAAACTGACACAGCCAGCCGACGATGGAATCTGTCTGTTTCCCAGCCCAGGGTGTTCACCCCACCAAACGCCCTGCAATGCACTGCACGCTACCCGAAGGGTCTGGTATGGATTGGGGGGGGGGACCCCACGCCGTTTTTTTTTCAATAGCTGGGTGTCGGCAATTGCAACTGCAAGTCAGTTTAAATGTGATTGGACTCGTTTTTTTTCTTTAGATATTTTTTCTGCAGCATGTTGTATGCATGCTTCAGATGTGCCACTTTACAGGCAGACTAAGGGAACCCCCCCAGGCACTATAGGATTTTTTTTATTGCTTTTTAAGCATCATTAAAATCATTGCTCCTGAAAAAACGGTAGTTTTAAAAAAAATATTGCATTGATACATGTCCCCAGGGCAGTACCCGGACCCCCATACCTCTTTTATGGCCAATTACTTGCATGAAAGTCTTCAAAACGGGCACTTTTTCCTGTTTGGCTCCAATAGACTTCAATGGGGTTCGCTGTTCAGGGTTAGAACTTTTCCCCCCTGTTCGGGAGTTCTGCTGCGAACCGAACAGGGGGGGTTGTTGGGCTCATCTCTACCATTAAGAGATGTCTAACACATTTAGACGTATGACCTGTTTTAAGTAGCCAGTGATTATGTGTGGTGCGCAATCGCAAAATACTGAAAAAATGCACAGGCAGCTATGTTTATAGCAATCTCAAGCATAAAAGCATAACCTTGATGCAGTGCACCTGCAAAAGTAAGTGTCCCTGATGGGATGGGTGATGTACAAAGTATGCTGCTGTCCCTAAGTGACGTAAGGCTCGTACACATGATCGGAT
Source organism: Rana muscosa (assembly GCA_029206835.1). Taxonomy (NCBI): domain Eukaryota; kingdom Metazoa; phylum Chordata; class Amphibia; order Anura; family Ranidae; genus Rana; species Rana muscosa. The sequence continues at coordinate 206,436,902 of CM055121.1, read as the reverse complement.
TTTCCAACAGTAATTGTGTGATGTATGCTCCATCGGACAATTGTTGTCGGATTTTCCGTGGACAAATGTGGGATAGCATGCTTTAAAATTGTCCGCCAACAAATGTGTGTTGTCGGATTATCCGATCGTGTGTACACAGGGCCGCCATCAGGAATTTTGGGGCCCCTTACACAGCTTCAGGCATGGGCCCCCTGGAGCAGAGAACCGGGGACGGGGGTGCTGCCGCTGCAAATTGAGAAGCGGGGGGGGGGTGCCACGAATTGAGAAGCGGAGGGGGTGCTGCCGCCGCGAATTACTGAGGTCGGGGGGTTGCCATCTGGGCCCTTGGGGACCTCCGGACCTCTGGGCCCCTTAAAAAAAAAAAAATTGTATTTATAAAAAAATAACAAAAAGGGGGGTTGCCATCCGGGGCCCTGGGGACCTCAGGGCCCCTGGGACCCTTACAAAAAAAGTGGGGGTTGCCATCCGGGGCCCTGGGGACCTCAGGGCCCCTGGGACCCTTACAAAAAAAAATATGGGGGTTGCCATCCGGGCCCCTGGGGACCTCCGGGCTTCTGGGCCCCTTACAAAAGAAATAAAAAACATTTTTAAAAAGAGGGGTTGGCATCTGGGCCCCTGGAGACCTCCGGGACTCTGGGGACCTCTGGGCCGCTTACAGAAAAAAAATAATAATAAAAAAAAAAAGAATAAAAAAAAAAAAAAGAAAGGGGGTTGCCATCCGGGGCAAAAAAAAAATGTAAAAAATAAATAAAAGGGGGGGGGGTTGCCACCCGGGCGCCTGAGGACCTCCGGGCCCCTTACAGGTGTACTGCCTGTACCCCCCTGATGGCGGCCCTGTGTGTACACAAGTCCTTTAAACAAAACTCCAAAGCACAAACACACATGCTCAGAAGCAATGCTCAACATAACACAACATTAGCAAAAGTTGCCCAAAGGGTGGCGCTAAAGAGCTAAAAAAACACGTAGTTCCGTGTTTGTTGGCCGACAATTCTTTGCCGTTTGTATGCAATACAAGTTCTACACTTTATACGATGAAAATCCGAACGTGTGTACGAGGCTTTAGTTAAAGCAGGTGCACATTGTATACCACCTGTTTAAACTGGTGACCACTGTTTGCTTTTGTGAAGGAAAGGTGTGTTTGTACTGCTGGAGGGGGGGGGGGGGGGTTCAACAAAAACAAGCATGTTGTTTTGCCCTCCCTAGGGTGTCCCTCTCTCTCAAGTTCTAAAGTTGGGAGGTACGAGTTTGCATGCTATGCAAATTTTGCATTAAAATAACATGGTTTTGGTTGGAGTTGGGTGTTTAGGTGATCAGATGCTTTATGTTTATGTTCAAAATTATTTACATTTTTCTATTATTTACATCGAGTTGACACTCTATGAATTCCAGGAATTAGCTTTAAGGCCGGGTTCACACCGTCGCCGCATGCGGCTCACAGCAGGGGTCCGGTGCGTGCTGGTTCACCGTTTCAGGTCCGATTTCAGTCCACATCACCGCTTTACACACTGACAGTATTTGTCCTGGCCGGGAATGCCTGGAGGAGCACAATCCTGCCCCCTGCTTGTTAATGAAGAAATCATAAATCCCGCCTCTTGTGTCCAATCACTGTGCTGTGATTCGTTACAGCACAAGCTGATTTTTGGGAAGGGAGGGTGTCCCTGAATGGTAGTTTGGAAATGTGGTCACCCTAGTTTTAGTACATCTCCTCCACTATGTCTCTCCTGCATTAAAATCCCATTACCTGCCTGTATGCCCTGTACACAGTGTACAAATTTCAGCAATGCTGAAATGAATGAACTACCGCACATGTGCTGGATTTCATTCATCTCTGCTGGGCCAATGAAAATGGCTGAAGATCAGTACCAGGATGCTGGTCCAGCTGAAGATGACAGAGCTCCAGGATGTTGTGGAGAATTTTATGAAGATGTATTTAATATGTATTGTCATAGTGTCACCCAGTGTTAGTACTTCCACAACCCGCTCTAAAGAGCTGACTGGGGCAGTCTGAGGCTGGTTCAATCCCGTCTGGTAGGGGAAAACGTCTTGAGGTTGGAGTGTGATGTTTGCAGCGTGCGGATATGCTCGCCGACGGGGGCCCTCTGTGCATTAGCACAGACGATCGTTGAGGAGGGGATATGCTCGCTCTGCAACGACATCATTGGTTACAGGCGGATGTGCGCTCTTGTCTCTGCTATGTCTGATCAGCATGGTCGGGATTCGTAGCGCCTGCCTGCAGATAGTCTCCTTCCACAAGCAATAATAGTATAATCCGAGTATGCGCTGTTCTCTGGAATAGCGCAAAATAAGGATTCCTATCAGCGGTAATATGAGAGCTTATGATCGTTTCATAGTCAGGGAGAACATCCATGTTTTAAAGGCCTACGGCTTTGTTTGCTGGGAGCATACACGCCTTCCCTGCCTGGACACGCCCATAAGACTTTAGCCATCATGTTATTGTATCGTTATTGTATTATTATTGTATTATTGAATTGTATCCTTTTAAGGTATATTTCTTGAGTGGTATTCATGTACTGGATTATATGGGACACCCTGTTGGAAGGGATGTCCTTGTATGGCCTTTTTACCAGTGTGAAGGTCACATGCTGTGACATCACTTCCTGTTGGTAACTTCTTTAGTGAAGATCACATGCTGTGACATCACTTCCTGTTGGGATTTTAATAAAAGAGCGAGAGACACTGCTCCCGGGCAGTCATGCTGGGATGCTGAGATGAGAACATAGCTGTGTGGTGCTGCTTTCTTGGAATGGATGGGACGTATGAATGGTGAGTGAACTTTAGCCTAAAGATAGCATTGTTGCAATGAGATGAAATTTGAAGTCTGTGCTTATTTAGCACAGGAAATATAGGCTGTGTGCTCTGCATGGAACCTATATTTCCACAACAAGGACAGGGTGGTGCTGGATAGAAGGTAAGTATAATTCTGCTTTAAAGAAGTGGTGACATCACTCCCTTGCAATGTGCCTGGGCCTTTTCTATTGGCTGCTAGACCTGAGCACTGTCGCACAGGAAGAAGTCACATGTTCCTTTGTAACCAAAGGTAGCGTGTGTTTTTACTGGTTGCAACAGAGGAAGGAGTGGCAAGGGAATGCCAGCAAGGTCAGTATGAGAAGATTAGGGGGGATACTTATAGTATTGGACAAGCTCACAGTGTCAGCCCAAGTGGATCCGCCTGCTCAGTGGGGGATCTCTCCGCTGATCCCTGCTAAGCAGGTGGATGACAGGTCTGTGTCTGCTCCACTATGCAAAGCGGACATAGACATAGCCCGCTGCTCCATCCGATTGTCATCCAATCTGATCCGCCGGACGGATGGCGAACATATCCCCATCCGCTGATATCTGCCGTTCCATAGAGAGCAATAGGTGGTCCGATCGGGTCACGTAATTTTTTTAGTTAAACCAGTGGGAATTAAAAAAAACTCACAGATCCCTGCATCCACACAAATGATGTGAATGCAGGGATTTCCCCGCTAAACTTTTGTATTCTAACAGCAGGGATTCAACCCATCGGCCAAAATACACTGATCCATGCTGGAGTGGCTGAACGAATGATGGTTTTCCAGCAGGACCGTTCGACAGAACCCAGCTTTTAGGCTCTGTTTCCACTATTGCAACCCCAAAGTCGCGCGATTTACAATTCGACTTTGCAATGCGATTATTGATGCAATGTAATGCGACCAGTGAAAACCATGTGAGAACAAGTCACACCGAAGTCGGAACAAAGTAGTGCAAGAACCTTTTTTGGAGTCGCTGCGACTTGAGTCGCACCAATTAGAACGGAGACCATTGAAATACCAGGTTTTGACTCGTCATGCGACTTCACATGTGTCAAGTCGCACAACAACTCGCAGTAGTGGAAACAAAGCCTAAGTCTCTATTTGCTCTGCAGTGGCCATGGTGCCGTACATGAGATCAGTAATGGCACCAACCAGTTTGGTTTAACCACTTCAATACAGGGCACTTTCACCCCCTTCCTGCCCAGGCCATTTTTCAGCTTTCAGCGCTGTCACACTATGAATGACAATTGCGCGGTCATGCAACACTGTACCCAAATTACATTTTTATATTTTTTTTCCCCACAAATAGAGCTTTCTTTTGGTGGTATTTGATCACCTCTGCGGTTTTTTATTTTTTGTGCTATAAACAAAAGAAGAGGGACAAGTTTAAAAAAAACACAATATTTTTTACTTTTTGCTATAATAAATATCCATTTTTTATTTTTTTTTGTAAAACACATTTTTTCCTCAGTTTAGGCCGATACGTATTCTTCTACATATTTTTGGTAAGAAAAATCGCAATAAGCGTATGTTGATTGGTTTGAGCAAAAGTTATAGCGGCTACAAAATAGGGGGTAGATTTATAGCATTTTTATTATTATTATTTTTTTTTACTAGTAATTGCGGCGATCAGTGATTTTTATCGTGACTGCGATATTGCGGCGGACACATCGGACACTTTTGACACATTTTTGGGACCATTCACATTTATACAGCGATCGCTGCTATAAAAATGCATTGATTGCTGTATAAATATGACTGGCAGGGAAGGGGTTAACACTAGGGGGTGATCAAGGGGTTAAATGTGTTCCCTGGGAGTGATTCTTACTGTGGGGGGAGGGGACTGACTGGGGGAGGTGACTGATGGTTGTCCCTATGTACAAGGGACACGCCATCGGTCTCCTCTCCCTGACAGGACCTGGATCTCTGTGTTTACGCACAGAGATCCAGGTCCTGCTCAGTTAATGTGCAATCGCGGATGCCCATCGGCCATCGCGGCCACTGGGCACGCGCATCAGGTCCGCAGTGACGCGGCGGTAGGGTGACCACATTTCCAAACTGCCATTCAGGGACACCCCCCCCCCCAAAAAAAATCATGATTTTTGACCAAAAAAATTCAGATTTTTGGGGCAGGGGCGTATCATGAAATCAGCGGGCCCGTGTGCAAGATCAAAAGTGCTCCCTAGGCATCAAGAAGAACAAAAATATGGCGCAGAAAGCGCATCGTGGTGAACAGTGGACATGTCTTAAATTGCGCTAAATATTGGCTTAAAGGGGGTGTTGTTAAAGAGTCTGAGATGACTTATATAGTGCAAAATGTGATAATGTTAAATAGGGAATGCAGAGTGTATGGTGGTGAGTAGTATCTACAGGAGAGGAGTGCGGAGTGTATGGGGGGGGGGGGGTAATATGTACAGGAGAGGAGTGCGGAGTGTATGGCGGGGGGTAATATGTACAGGAGAGGAGTGCAAAGTGTATGGCGGGGGGTAATATGTACAGGAGAGGAGTGCAAAGTGTATGACGGGGGGTAATATGTACAGGAGAGGAGTGAGGAGTGTATGGCGGGGGGTAATATGTACAGGAGAGGAGTGTATGGCGGGGGGGTAATATGTACAGGAGAGGAGTGCGGAGTGTATGGAGGGGGATAATATGTACAGGAGAGGAGTGCAAAGTGTATGGCGGGGGGTAATATGTACAGGAGAGGAGTGTGGAGTGTATGGCGGGGGGTAATATGTACAGGAGAGGAGTGCGGAGTGTATGGCGGGGGGTAATATGTACAGGTGAAGAGTGCGGAGTGTATGGCGGGGGGTAATATGTACAGGTGAAGAGTGCGGAGTGTATGGCGGGGGGTAATATGTACAGGAGAGGAGTGCGGAGTGTATGGCGGGGGTAATATGTACAGGAGAGGAGTGCGGAGTGTATGGCGGGGGGTAGTATGTACAGGAGAGGAGTGCGGAGTGTATGGCGGGGGGGTAACATGTACAGGAGAGGAGTGCGGAGTGTATGGCGGGGGGTAACATGTACAGGAGAGGAGTGCGGAGTGTATGGCGGGGGGGGTAATATGTACAGGAGAGGAGTTCGGAGTGTATGGTGGTGAGTAACATGTACAGGAGAGGAGTGCAGTGTATGGCGGTGAGTAGTATGTATATGAGAGGAGTGCTGAGTGTATGGGGGGGGGTAGTTAGTGGAGAGAGGAGGAAGAGGAGTGAAATACCACCTCCTGATAGTCTGTCAGCCACTGCTATACCACCTTGGTGATGGGGCACTCCGAAGGATGTAAGGGGGCACTCTGGAGGCACTAAGGGGGCACCCTGGAGGTTGTAAGGGGGGGGATGTAAGGGGGCACTCTGGCGGTACTTAGTCAGAGCCCCCTTACATCCTCCGGGGGGCCCCCTTAGTGCCCCCTTACATTCTCCTCCAGAGTGCCCCCTTACATTCTCCTCCAGAGTGCCCCCTTACATTCTCCTCCAGAGTGCCCCCTTACATTCTCCTCCACAGGGCCCCCTTACATTCTCCTCCAGAGGGCCCCCTTACATTCTCCTCCAGAGGGCCCCCTTACATTCTCCTCCAGAGGGCCCCCTTACATTCTTCTCCAGAGGGCCCCCTTACATTCTCCTCCAGAGGGCCCCCTTACATTCTCCTCCAGAGTGCCCCCTTACATTCTCCTCCAGAGTGCCCCCTTACATTCTCCTCCAGAGTGTCCCCTTACATTCTCCTCCAGAGTGTCCCCTTACATTCTCCTCCAGAGTGTCCCCTTACATTCTCCTCCAGAGTGTCCCCTTACATTCTCCTCCAGAGTGTCCCCTTACATTCTACTCCAGAGTGTCCCCTTACATTCTACTCCAGAGTGTCCCCTTAGTACTACTGTACTAAGGGGCACTCTGGAGGAAGTAAAGGGGAGGTAGGGAGCACTCTGGAGTGTGACAAGGGGGGTCATAGAAACATTGGGGGGGGAGACAGTGTGACAAGGGGGGTCAGTGTGACAATGGGGGGGTCATAGAAACATTAGGGGGGTGACAGTGTGACAAGGGGGGTCAGTGTGACAAGAGGGGGTCATGGAAACATTGGGGGGGAGACAGTGTGACAAGGGGGGTCATAGAAACATTGGGGGGAGACAGTGTGACAAGGGGGGGGTTCATAGAAACTTTGGGGGAGACGGTGTGACTAGGGGGGGTCAGTGTGACAAGGGGGGTCGTAGAAACATTGGGGGGAGACAGTGTGACAAGGGGGGGTCATAGAAACATCGGAGGGGGGCAATGTGACAAGGGGGGGGTGATAGAAACATTGGGGGGGGGAGACAGTGTGACAGGTGGAGGACATGTGGAGTGGACACTATTCTCCCTCATGTGCAGGGCACTCTGTCTTATGCTGGCACCAGCCCTGACTGACAAAATCATCTCACACCACAACACAGATCAGAGAATCCTCAGAACTCCCCCCCCTCCCTTCCCCCCCCCCCCTTCTCCTCCTCAGGTCGGCGTTTCTCTTACTGTGGCTGGTCTCCTGAGTCCTGCAGCATCTGTTCCTGGTCGGCTGTGTGGACAAAAGACATGCTGCTCAGCCAATCATCCCCGATCCAGCACTGAGGTCCCTTCATTTTGCAGTTCCGCGCCAACACTATGCAGACTGCCATGTGACACACGGGGCCTCTGAATGGGGAGGGGGCGGGCTGGAAGGAGAGGACAGCCAGACAGGCTTCAGCTGACGTCACTGGTTGCTAGACGCGGAGTGGCCCCTAGCCTAGCAACCAGACTGTATCATCAAGTGAGAGATGCCTTAAACTTTCTAAGGTGGTGGCGGCAGGTGGGCAGAGTTGGCGGAGCGGACTGGTGTGGACTGGTCACTGTGGTTTTTGTTCATTCCGGGACTTCTGTATTGTCCCGGAATGAACTAGCCGGGACACGGGACAAAAATCACCAATCAGGGACTGTCCCGGGCAATCCGGGATACGTGGGCACCCTACGCGGCGGGCGCGCGCCCCCTAGTGGCTTGGGAAGGCGCGACATCATATGACGTCCGCCCAGAACATGAGAGTCTTCTTCCTGCCGTCATATGACGGCGGGCGGTGGACAACTGGTTAAAGCACAAACAACTGTCACAGTCATTCATGGCATATCATGAATGTAACTGTTTTAAGAAACAGAGGAGCTCCAGCCCTCCTCCAAAAATTCAAAGTCAGCAGCTACAAATACTGTAGCTGCTGACTTTTATTATTAGGACACTTACCTGTAAATGGATCCAAGGATGTCGGCACCCCAGCCGATTTTCTGATTGGCTCTCGGGTGCTGCCGCCGCTGCCCTCTCTAACTGGCCCAGCAGTGGAGGAAGGAGGAGGGGGGCTGAACTTCCAGGGGACCTCGCCGCAGCCAGGTCTCCCGGAAGTGGGGACAAGTACCTGTCAAAAACAGTTACCTGTCCCCCCCCCCTCGAAAGGTGCCAAATGCACCGGACAGGGGGAAGACGCAAACAAGCAGGGCTTCCACTTTTGAGTGGAACTCTGCTTTAAATTGATGGCTCTAGCCTTCTGTTAAAATTTTTTTTATGGGTCTAGTCCTATTTTTAGCCTAAAGCAGAACTAAAGCAAAACAAAAATTTGCTAGGAGATGGGTCTTTACATATCTCTTCTGGCAAAAAAATTCTCCCACTTTCTCCAAACAATGATGAGGCATTTATAACTCCTATTGACACCAATGATGAGGCAATAGTTACTCTCACTGACACCAACAATGGGGCATTTATAACACTCACTGACGCCAACAATGGGGCATTTATAACTCTCACTGACACCAACAATGGGGAATTTATAACTCTCACTGACACCAACAATGGGGCATCTATTAATCCCACTGACACCAATGATGGGGAAATAGTTGTACCCACTGACACCAATGGAGGGGTGAAAGTTATTCCCACTGACACCAAGAAGGGGTCTTTTTTTAATCCCACTGACCCCAATGATGGGAAAATAGTTACTTCCACTTACACCAATGGGGGCATTTATTACCCCAACTGACACCAATAATGGGGCAATAGTTATTCCCCTGTTCTAGATGATAGCAGCTACAAACGTTTGTAAAAATTTGACTGCCTCCCAAGCAGTGGTGCCCGGTACATCTGCTAGTTGGGTGGTTTGTTGTCATACACAGCTACTTAGTGTGTTTCCATTCTAGCACAACATGTGCTGACTGTATCGCCGATCTGCAGGAATACTGATAATCTGAACTACATTCTAATTCTAATATACACCTTTATTAAACAAGAGGAAAATCTCCACCTCACTCTGCTGTGTTTGGTTTGTGAGTAACCTGGATGATGTGTTCCTGAACGTTCCACTTCACTGCAACAGGTCTCAGACAGCAAAGTATGTGAAGTGATTTTTATTATTAATACTATTATTACTGTATAGTGAACCCATGCTTTGCCTATGCTGGGACATTTATTGAGAAATTGTTATATGAACATAAAACAATGTATATATATATGGATCTATTACTATCTGATTGTAAACTATTTGTAATGTGGGGTTCTACGTAAATAATCCTTTTCAATTATACCTAATCGGTTAGACCCTTAACCACTTCAGCTCCGGAAGGTTCACCCCCTTTCTGACCGAGCCATTTTTTGCAATACGGCACTCCGTTGCTTTAACTGACAATTGCGCGGTCGTGCAACGCTGTACGCAAACAAAATTGACGTCCTTTTTTTCCCACAAATAGAGCTTTCTTTTGGTGGTATTTGATCACCTCTGCGGTTTTAATTTTTGTGCTATGAACAAAAAAAGTGTGACAATTTTGAAAAATATATATTTTTTTTAACTTTCTGCTCTAAAACATATCCAATAAAAAAATGTAAAAAATCGAATTTCTTCAACAATTTAGGCCAATATGTATTCTGTTACATATTTTTGGTAAAAAAAAAATCCCAATAGGCGTGCATTGATTGGTTTCCGCAAAAGTTATAGCGTCTACAAACTATGGGATAGGTTTATGGAGTTTTTTATTAAAATTTTTTTTTACTAATAATGGCGGAGATCAGCGATTTTTAGCAGGACTGCGACATTGTGGCGGACAAATCAGACACTTTTTGCAACTGCACTGTAAACGCCATAGGCATGTTTACATTGTGATTAGGTGCGGTTGTGGTGAATTTCAATAGAAGTGAATGGAGGAAGTCGCAAACCGTCAACGCCTGCCAAACTTTGCAGGCAGCATTATTTTTGCCATACGCATGCACCACAGTGCTGCTGGCTTCCCTCCTCTCCTCCTGGCTGCTGTGGGGGATGTTTCAGGATGGAGACCGAGGGGAAGGGGCTAGTAAATATGTCATTTATCAGCCCCTTCCTTTTCTAAATGAACACAGTAAACACATTCACTCACTGTGCCCATTCATAACAGAAGCATAGTAAACTGTTTACTATGCTTCAGTTTGTGACTGAACAGGAAGCCGCTCAGCACAGAGCACTTCCGATTCATTCACTGCCCAGTGTTTCATCAGATTATGCAACCCATCAGAATGTGTAACGGAAGTGACCTTTTATCGCGGCCATCTTGCTACACCCCGCACTCCTCCACAGTACAAATACACTGAGAAGGGGGCAAGTGGACATCTTGTTACACCCACCGGAGTTTTGCATTTTACACATATTTTTACCAGTAAACTGAGTTTATATAGTGAAATTCAGTACTTAGAACTCCGTCTGACTGTTTAGATGTTGAATTTTAAAAGCAGCAGCAAGCCTGCTGATCTCATAGGTTTGATAATTGGACAGAAGTTCGCTGCTTTTAAAATTCACTATCTAAACATTTACACAGAGTTCTAAGTACTGTATTTCACTACTGTGACAGCAGGAAGGTAAAGTCACCTGGTTGCATCCAGGGGGGTAGATATATTTCGCCCAGATTCAGGCTTTACGCCGACTTATACAACTAGGTGGAGAGTTGTATAAGGCTAGTGGGCTCATGGATGACTCATACCTCTAGGGAGAGGGCTGGGCGTCGTGCAGACAGGGAGTTGATGAGACCAGCTGAAGCTTGTCAGCTCATTTAGGCCTCTATAAGAACTCCCAGCTTCATTAGATGTTAGCTCATGCCTGGAACCAGACCTGTGTGGACTGTCTAGGGAGAGTGAACCCCTGTGCGGTGAGACAAAGCCTGTGTGGCTATTTGCTTGGACATTTAAAACCAGGGACTTAGGGACTAGGACAGCACTAGGCTGATCCCAGTTGTTAGTTAGGAAACCTGTATGTTTAGTCAGAGGTCAACTTGACCAGGATTTATTTTGGTTATGTTTCTTTTGCTTTGCTGTGTTTTGTCACTGTAAATAGAAAATAAACCGCACCTTTTTGATTTTGAAAACCACAACCTCCGTTTGCTGGGCCTGTTTTGTGTGGGGAGCCCATCCCGGGGGTCACACACACCCGCTGCCGAGCTAACCCCCTCACAGTTGGTGGAGAACCAGTGGCAGTTTTTTTTTAAGCCAGCATGGAGGAGATACTGAAGCAGCTGGCTCTAGCAAATGCCAATCAACAGCAGACAAATGCAGGTTTGCAAAAGAGCCTTGCAGCTCATCAACAGAGCCTTGCAGCTCAACAACAGAACTTCGCAGCCCAGCAGCAAGCTCATCAACAGAGCCTTGCAGCCCAGCAGCAGACAAACGCAACTTTGCAACAGAGTCTGGAGGCTCAGCAACGAGCCCAGCAGCAATCTGAGGCCCGCTTCATAGACCTGTTGCAGAAGCAAGAGCAGAGACTACAACAACAGATGGAAGCAGTAATGCAGCAACGTCCGCAGACCAGTGAGGAAAGCCGTCCCACTAATACCGCGTCCTTTGGGGTGAGTCGTTTATTGACAAAAATGACTGGAGAGGATGATCCAGAGGTATTTTTGACCACATTTGAAAGGACCGCTGAAAGAGAAAAGTGGCCTGAGGAGCAGTGGGCTGGACTGGTGGCTCCTCTGTTAACTGGTGAATCGCAGAAAGCTTACTATGACCTAGAGCCTAACCAAGCAAAAGACTATGTGATGCTAAAAGCTGAAATATTGGCAAGGCTGGGTGTCACCCAGGCTGTCCGGGCTCAGCGTGTGCATAACTGGACTTTCCAGCTTGGAAAACCCCCCAGGTCTCAAATGTATGATCTCATTCACCTGAGCAGAAAGTGGCTACAGCCAGAGACTTTGTCCGCACCAAAGATTGTGGAACGTGTTGTAATGGATCGGTTTTTGAGAGCTCTTCCTACTGCCATCCAAAAGTGGGTAAGCCATGGAGACCCAGAGACGGCCGATGGTCTTGTGGATCGTGTGGAGAAATACTTGGCTACAGAGAACCTGACGGCCTCTTCCAGAGACACTCGGACTTTCCACCCTAAGACCAGACCATCCCCAGGGGCGGATAAGAGGATTCCAAGGGGTGAGGGTGGAGAGAGTGAGAGGGTGGGAGCTCTACCCCAAGTTTGGCGAGAACAGCCTGGGAAATCAGCGGCTCAAGAGGCGGCAAGAAGGATCGTTTGCTACCGCTGCCGGCAAGCGGGACATATTGCAGCCAATTGCCCGGTTGTGGAGGAACCCATGCAGTGTGACTTTCTGACGAGCAGACGTCAGTCGCTGTGTGCGACAGTCGCATGCACTGCCATTCGAGGAACTGAGAAACATTTATGCAAAATGTGTGTTAATGGTAGAAATGTTGTGGTATTGCTGGATTCAGGTAGCCTTGTGACCCTGATAAAGGCTGAGTTAGTTAAAACAGAGGTCATCTGGGGACAGAGAAAACCCGAGAGAGGGTATTACAGAGATTCTATTGGCCGGGGGTGATGAAGGACGTAGAAAATTATTGTTCCTCCTGCCCTGTGTGTCAGAGGTTGGCCCCGATGCCACATTTCCGTAGCCCGCTGGTCCCTCTACCCATCATTGAGGTCCCGTTTGAGAGGATCGCCATGGATTTGGTAGGTCCTATAATCAAGTCCGCTAGGGGGCACCAGTACATATTAGTTATAATGGACTATGCCACCCGTTATCCAGAAGCGATCCCTCTCCGAAATACCTCGGCCAAAACCATAGCCAAAGAGCTATCTCTTGTTTTTAGCCGGGTGGGTATTTGTAAAGAACTGCTTACGGACCAAGGTACACCCTTTATGTCCCGGGTTATGAAAGAGCTGTGTAAATTGTTCAAAGTGACGCAATTGCGTACGTCTGTGTATCACCCCCAAACCGATGGGCTGGTTGAAAGATTCAACAAAACCCTAAAACAAATGTTGAAGAAAGTGGTGGATAGAGATGGAAAGGATTGGGACTGTTTACTTCCTTATTTGATGTTTGCTATTAGGGAGGTGCCCCAATCCTCTACGGGATTCTCCCCCTTTGAGTTACTGTATGGGAGACACCCAAGAGGGCTGTTGGATATTGCCAAGGAAACTTGGGAAAGTGAGAGTTCTCCCCACAGGAGTGTGATTGAGCATGTCGCCCTGATGCAAGATCGAATTGCACAGGTAATGCCCATCGTGAAGGAACATTTGGCCCAAGCGCAGTTGGCACAGCAGAGAGTGTACAACCGTGGAGCCAAGACCCGTACCTTTTCCCCGGGGGATAGGATATTGGTACTTGTCCCTACGGTTGAAAGTAAATTCCTTGCCAAATGGCAAGGCCCCTACGAGATAATGGAAAAAGTGAGCGAAGTGAATTACAAGGTCAGACAACCAGGAAGGCGAAAGCCCGAACAGATCTATCACGTTAATCTGTTGAAAGCCTGGAGGGATAGAGAGTCCCTAGTCGCAGACACTTGGTCACCAGCTCAAACTGGTTGCGTGATTCCTGAGGTTGGAATAGCAGCCACCTTGTCACAACCCCAACAACAGGAGGTTAAGGAGTTTGTGCTTCGCAACAAGGAGGTATTCTCTGAGCTGCCGGGACAAACATCTGGGGTAGAGCATGACATCATTACCCCGCCCGGTGAAAGGGTGAAGTTAAAACCCTATCGGATCCCAGAGGCTCGACGGGAGGCAATACGGGAGGAAGTACAGAAAATGCTGAACTTAGGGGTGATAGAGGAGTCCCAAAGTGATTGGTCTAGTCCCATCGTGTTGGTGCCTAAACCGGATGGGAGCTGGCGATTTTGTAACGATTTTCGTCAGTTGAACAAAGTTACAAAATTTGACACCTACCCCATGCCACGTATAGATGAGTTGATCGACCGGCTGGGAACAGCCCGATACATGACGACTCTTGACCTCACAAAAGGGTATTGGCAAATCCCCCTGGCCAAGTCGGCCAAAGAGAAAACCGCATTTGTAACCCCAGACGGGGCGTTCCAATATAAAAGAATGCCGTTCGGGTTACAGAATGCGCCGGCCACATTCCAGCGGAAAATGGACCAGATGCTGAGGCCCCATCGGAAGTATGCTGCGGCTTACCTGGATGACGTAATTGTCCATAGCACAGATTGGGCCTCACATCTGCCAAAAGTGCAAGCAGTCCTGGACTCTGTTCGGGAAGCGGGGTTTACGGCTAACCCCAAGAAGTGTACCATTGGGCAGGAGGAGGCCAAATATCTTGGGTACACCATTGGGAGGGGAGTAATAAAACCCCAACTCAACAAAGTCGAGGCCATCCAGAGTTGGCCACGTCCCAACAGCAAGAAGCAGGTACGAGCCTTTCTGGGAATCGCTGGGTATTATCGGCGATTCATTCCCCACTTTGCTTCTAAGGCTGTGCCCCTAACCAACCTGACGAAGGGGAAAGGGTCGGTCATGATTAAATGGACCCCCGAGGCTGAGGCAGCATTCCAATTCTTGAAACAAGCCTTATGTAGCCAGCCAGTGTTGTACTCACCCGACTTCTCTAAAGACTTTGTCGTACAAAGTGATGCGTCAGATGTGGGGTTAGGAGCAGTATTGTCCCAGGTCTGGAACGGGGAAGAGCACCCAGTCATTTACCTCAGCAGGAAGTTGAAGTCCCATGAGGTAAATTACGCCACCGTTGAAAAGGAGTGTTTAGCGGTGAAGTGGGCTCTAGATTCCCTTCGGTACTACCTGCTAGGTAGGCACTTTGACATGGTTACGGATCACGCTCCGTTAAAGTGGATGGCTCAAAACAAGGAAACAAATAGAAGAGTGAATAGGTGGTTCCTGGCCCTCCAGGAATTCAACTTCACAGTAAAGCATCGCCCTGGCGTTCAAATGGGGAATGTGGATGCTTTGTCTCGAGTACATGAATGCCTGATTGCTGGTGTTCCAACCCCGAGGTTAAAACAAGAGGGGGGGGTATGTGACAGCAGGAAGGTAAAGTCACCTGGTTGCATCCAGGGGGGTAGATATATTTCGGCCAGATTCAGGCTTTACGCCGACTTATACAACTAGGTGGAGAGTTGTATAAGGCTAGTGGGCTCATGGATGACTCATACCTCTAGGGAGAGGGCTGGGCGTCGTGCAGACAGGGAGTTGATGAGACCAGCTGAAGCTTGTCAGCTCATTTAGGCCTCTATAAGAACTCCCAGCTTCATTAGATGTTAGCTCATGCCTGGAACCAGACCTGTGTGGACTGTCTAGGGAGAGTGAACCCCTGTGCGGTGAGACAAAGCCTGTGTGGCTATTTGCTTGGACATTTAAAACCAGGGACTTAGGGACTAGGACAGCACTAGGCTGATCCCAGTTGTTAGTTAGGAAACCTGTATGTTTAGTCAGAGGTCAACTTGACCAGGATTTATTTTGGTTATGTTTCTTTTGCTTTGCTGTGTTTTGTCACTGTAAATAGAAAATAAACCGCACCTTTTTGATTTTGAAAACCACAACCTCCGTTTGCTGGGCCTGTTTTGTGTGGGGAGCCCATCCCGGGGGTCACACACACCCGCTGCCGAGCTAACCCCCTCACACTACATAAACTCATTTTCCTGTTAAAAAAAAGTGTAAAATGCAAAACTCTGGTGGGTGTAACAAGATGTCCACTTTCCCCCTTTTCAGCGTATCCTTATTGTGGAGGAGTGCAGGGTGTAGCAAGATGGTGGCGACGAAACGTCACTTCCGTTACACATTCTGACGCTCGCCTAATCTGACGAAACACCCCATGCAGTTGAGGCTGTAGAGTAAGGCACATGTGTTTGAGCTTTGAGGTGCATACCCTAATGCAATAGGCTGCGCACACCTATGATTTTTGCCTCGCAGCAACGAGAAGCAAGACTAATGCTACAGTGTGAACACCTCTATCCGCTCCCTATTATAACAATTCTGTGTGGCATTGATAGTCAATCGGGGAGCATTAAAAAAAACGACCCAACCGCCTATTTTCAATGCATGTGTGAAAAAGCCTTTAAATATTCGTAATTCAAAAAACGAACCTTCGATTGCCCTCAGTCTCCTTCAAATCTCCAAATTATTATTATTATTATTATTTTTTTTTTTTTTGCTTTTGTCATCCACTTTCCTTTTGGAAGGTGGCTACATTCATTCTCCATGTAGGAACCAGTGGCGGCTGGTGCTCAAAATTCTTGGGGGGGCGCAAACAAACTAAAAAAACCCCCAAAAAACATCAATTGCAGCCAATGTGCCCATTAAACGCCACCAGTTTGCCCCCTCAAATGCAGCCAGTTTGCCCCCTCAAATGCAGCCAGTTTGCCCCCTCAAATGCAGCCAGTTTGTCCTCCCATTTGCAGCCAGTTTGTGCCCCCAAATTCAGCCAGTTTGTCCCCTTAAATGCAGCCAGTTTGTGCCCCCAAATTCAGCCAGTTTGTCCCCTTAAATGCAGCCAGTTTGTGGCCCCAAATGCAGCCAGTTTGTGGCCCCAAATGCAGCCAGTTTGTGGCCCCAAATGCAGCCAGTTTGTGGCCCCAAATGCAGCCAGGTTGTCCCCCCAATTGCAGCCAGGTTGTCCCCCCAATTGCAGCCAGTTTGTCCCCCCAATTGCAGCCAGTTTGTCCCCCCAATTGCAGCCAGTTTGTCCCCCCCCCCATTGCAGCCAATTTGTGCCCCTAAATGCAGCCAGTTTGTCCCCCCAATTGCAGCCAGTTTCCCCCCCAGCCCGGCACTTACCTTCCTCGAGTCAGCGGCGTCCTCCTCCACGCTCCCTCGATGTCTTCTTCCGCCCTCGATGTCGATTCAGCCAATCAGGTGACCGGTAACCACACCCAATTGGCTGAGAGACGGGTCAGTATTTGGGAAGCGATTCCCTAACACAGCACTGTTTAACCAGGGAACGCACAGCCTGTGCGCCCTCTGGTTAACCATTTGGAAGCCGATTATAGCCCACAGGCTCTAATCGGGAAGCCTATTAGAGCCTCTCGCTCTAATCAGGCACTTCCAAAACACACCCACCGCTGTTATTCAGATGGCCGGCGCTCAACAGGGGGCCGGACACCTGAATAGTGGGCGGCAGCAGCGACAATACATAGATTCATGCAATGCATGAATCTATGTATTGTTGATTGATGGGTGCAGGAGAGAGGGGGCGGCACTCCTGCCCCCCACTATGGACGCACCACCACTGGTAGGAACATAGCCAACCATTCTTGCTGGCTCCCGAGATGGCCTAAGCCTTAGCCCTAAGGACTATGAGATTTGTAGTGTGCATAGAGCAGTGCACATGACCATGCTCATTCCAAACAAACAGAAGTGAGATGGTAAAGGATAGGTTCAAGAGGACATTACAAGGAAGCAGAAAAAGACAGGAAACCGTTTCATGAAAAGTAGATTACAGGGCCACTATGTAGTGGATGTATATGGATTGTTTTTGGGGAAAAAACGTTTAATTTCACTTTAAGCTGGTATTACAGGGTCAATATACTTTCCATCTCACCATAGATCTTTGTCCTACTTTGTTAAATAAGCCTTTTGAAATTGTAGTAATTAATCCCTTCAGGATCAATTAGTAATAATGACATTATTGCCTCTTGATTGGCTGCTATTCCTATATGTTACATGAGATTTCACTTTGGTACTTACCTAGGGCACCTTGACAAATGTCTGCCCGGGTGGCTCCATCCACAATGAATTGAGGGTTGTCACAAATCTCCTGTTAATGCATGAAAAGAAAAAACCATCAATGTACAGCATAACATAGAGCAAACCTTGTAATCAGGGTCAGGTAATTGATAATGGGTGGTTTTTACCATCTTTGCTATTTTGTCCAACCAAGGCTGGTGCAAGGATTTTTTACACCCTAGGTACACCCTCATTTTGCCGTCCCCTCCTGGCTCCACCCTTGACCCCACCCCCTTTGCCCTGCCTATGTATGCCCCACACTTTTTTATTGAAGTTCCCATCAAATGCAGCCTACCAGCGGCCATCAAATGCAGCCTACCAGCGCCCATCAATGCAGCCTACCAGTGCCCATCAATGAATGTTTGCTTGATTCCATTCATTCGGGAGTCGGGACACAGACACAGTGCTCTGCCTCCACTGCGCCTCTGACTCTATGTGCGAACAAATCGGTGACTACCTGCTTATTCTGAGACTTAGCTGCTTGCTGCAGAGAGAAGAGAGTAGGAACACCAATGGCCGGGTGCCCTAGGCAACAGTGTGCCCTAGGCGGCTGCCTAGTTTGCCTAGTGGTAGCACCAGCACTGTGTCCAACAATACTTTTCTCATCGTGATATCCAGTTCACACGCATAAAAAGTTCATAAGTATGTAATTTTTTTTTTTTTTCATGGAATAGATTTAAGCTGACCACACACCTGTTAGTTGGGAAGCGAACAGATTCCACTATTCACACAAATGATGTGGATAAAGGAATCCCTCGGTCAGGACATTGTATTCTGACAGCAAGACCTACAGCTGTCAGAATACACTGGCTGCAACTGCTGATCAATAAACTTTTTCCAAAATTCCATTTCCACTTCTGTTGAGTGGGGACTGCCATGAATTGTTATTTATCTCCCCGAGGAGCAGCTTCACTTTCTGCTCCTCTCAGGCAATTCACATACGTTCTTCCTTTTCTTCCTGTGGATGGTCTTGGATTCTCCAGGGAGTGGTGCTGACATGATGCAGTATTGTACTGTGATGTGCCCCTGGGGGGTGTGTCCATGACAGCCTGGGATTACAGGAAACAGTTTTTTTATTTTTTTTGTATAATCTGTATTTATTTAGAATAACAAACATGACAAGTAAAAGAGAAACATATGGCGAACATGGACCACAAGGAGCAAACAAACATATTCGGTTCATAAGGTACAACTTAGCAACAGAAGATCAAGGTACTTTTTCCTAAGTAGTGCAACAGTTCCACTGGGGGGAAACTAGCCCACCCAGCTAGCAATCTTGTCTGCTACTGTTTCCCGGGGTTAAGGATCAAAATTCTCAGGGAGGGCCCACATCCTTGTGTCCCGTATGGTTGGGGGGCCAAAATAGCCTCCGTCAAACACTCACCGACCGAAATCCGGCACACGGGCACAAAGAGGTGAGGGACCCAGCTCCTCTATGAATCCCTTCTCCTCAATCAACAGGAAATTTATCTATAAGGAGGCCTGGAGGTGGTCAGCAGTGGAGCAGAGTTTTTGCAAGGGAAAATGGTGTTGATTGGTGCAACTGTGCATAATACCCAATCCGCTTCCATGTTCTAGCCCCCGTTCACAAATAGCAGCCTATTCCAAATAGCAGCCTATTGCTGGCAACGGCACTGTCCCAATCGGTGCGATGCTGACTTTGCAAGGCCACATCGATTTTCAAAAGTTGTTCCTGCACTACTTTCGGAGACAAGTGCATTGAGCAATATAAAAAACATATGCAGTACATCTCTGCAAAACATTCACATGTCCCCGTGTTTTGTCTCTTTTAAACCTGTACAAGTACAGAAAAATATAATATATGTTCATCTACCAGATTCTCTGTAATGAGCTGACAACACTGTCTCTGCTGCATAGAATTTCCAAGCAGTGTTGTCAGCCCTGGCCAGTTCTCATCTGGTAGACTTTATAGTATAGAGTAGGGAGGTGTTCTGTACTCCAGCAGGAGAAAACTGGTCAGGGCTGAAATACTGGAAGAAAGGGAAAATGCGGAAGGAGCCTGGAGAAGAAACCCAACAAAGGAAAACCACACCAACTACAAAGCACTCACTTATACATATAACAAAGCAATCTTCAAAGCAAAAAAATAACATTTCTCAAACACCATCTCAAAAAACCTAAACCGACCTTGCGAACTTTTCAAACTAGTCGCTCAAACTATGAACCCCACCTGTCTAGAGCCTCCAGCAAACGAAACTCAAAAATTCTGTAATGAGCTATCGGAATTTTTTATCGACAAAATCGAAAACATTTGGGAAATAATTCAACAGAAAAAAACAACCAACCTCACTCAGCCTAAGCAAGAAGGGGAAATCAATACAAACATTATACAATCGATTACATTTTTGCTGATCCTGATCACCATCGACACCACCAAAAACATCATCAGAAGCCTCCGAGACAGCACATCACCAAATGACATAATTTCTACAAAACTCCTGAAAGAATGTACCGACATGCTGGCACCCACCATAACACATCTCGTAAATCAATCGTTCAAAGAAGGTATTGTTCCGATCTCCCTCAAGCAAGGCATAATCAAACCCCTCCCAAAGAAACCCAACCTCGACCCCAAAGACCCAAACTATCGCAGACCGGTAACAAGTCTTAACACCATCTCCAAGATCATGGAGAAAGCAGTAGTACAACAGCTACAACTCCATTTGGACTCCCACAAACTCTTGGATCCACTACAATCAGGCTTCCGCCCAGGCCATGGCACAGAAACAGCCCTTCTCAAAATATGGGATGACGCCCTTGAAGCAGCAGATGTTGGAGAATCATGTCTTCTGGTGCTGCTGGATCTCAGTGCAGCGTTCGACACAGTAGACCACAAAACTCTACTCATTCGCCTTAAAGAAGTAGCAGGAGTCGCAGACTCTGACCTACCCTGGTTCGCATCCTTCCTAGAAAATCGTTCCCAGACAGTGAAACTAAGAGCCTTCACCTCTGAAACTCACGCAATTTCTTGCGGAGTCCCTCAAGGATCACCCCTGTCACCCGTGCTCTTTAACATCTACCTCTGCCCACTCCTCAAAATCATCAGCAAACAGGACCTGTGCTACCACTCATAAGCTGACGACTCTCAATTCTACTTTCGCATCACCGGAAAAAAAGACCAATATCTGAGAGTTACCTCAAACTCAATGGATCCAAAACAGAACTTCTTCTCCTCCACGCAAACCGAAAGACAAAAGCTAAGACTTCTTGGACACCACCCACCGTCCTTGGACAGACCAATAGCTCGAGCACCAAAGTCAAAAGTCTCGAAATCATCTTTGACTTTGAAATGTCGATGGATGCACAAATAGGATCAGTAGTCAGCGGATCGCACCATCTCCTCCGCCTGCTGCATTGACTCATCCCCTTCATCCCAGAAGAGGACATAGCAGTAGTAGTTGGAACAATCATCAATTCCCGACTCGACTACGCAAACTCCCTCTACATAGGACTACCTAAATACCAAATTTTGCGCCTACAAGTCGTCCAGAACATGGCAGCCAGACTGGTAACGGGGAAAAAAAACCTGGGAATCCATCACCCCTTCACTGAGGACCCTTCATTGGCTAACCATAAAGGATCGGGTCACATTCAAGACCCTCTGTCTCACCCACAAGTGCACACAAGGAAACGCTTCTCAATACTTATGCAAGAAGATAAAACACTACACCCCAAATCGCATTCTCCCATCAACCAACCAAAACCTCCTCTGCATCCCCAAGTCCCACTACAAATCGAAGGGAGAACGAAAATTTGCAGTCCAAGGACCACGGCTATGGAACGCTCTACCCACGGACATCCGCATGGAAGAAAACCATGGGGCCTTCAGGAAAAAACTTAAGACCCACCTCTTCTGAAGGATTATGACGTCACTGGATGCAAAGCGCCTTGAGGCGATTTAGTTCGCATTTGTAGCGCTATACAAGTTATTCACTTACTCACTCATTGCAGAAATGTACTGAATATGTTTTTTTGGTTTGGCCCTTAAACTTTGACTGAATGTATATAAAGCGTCCAGCAAACTGCACTTGTTAGTGAGACAGAAAACTTTTTGAATGCAGTGGATTAAGTCAATGCAATTATAAACCAGGATCTTGAGGGTTCAAACGTATTATTCAACACAAATTAGTTAATGATAGTATATACCGGTAATTACCAGCTTTACATAATAAGGTAAAGGTCTTTGTGCAAAAGAAGCAATTTTAGGATTAACGACATTTTGAATTTATAATAGTATCTCATGTCCTGTAGTCTTAAAACTGATTTTACATGAAGGATAGGGGGCAAAGAAGACGCCGAACAATATATTATTAATATTATTGGTTGGGCCACCACTTTGAAGCTCATACTGGAGGCCCCTTGAACCGCCTTAGGGAAAGGGAGCCTTGACTGCTGGAAGCATGGCATCACTGTGGGTGTGAATCTAAAAGGGAAGTTAAGTAGCTCCCTTAGGATTGGCTACAGGACCTGAGGTGACTGGGTGGAGCCTGAACTCAAGAAAAAGGCTACGCTGAGGCACATACAACTGCTCTGAGGAGATTCAGCTGTCACAAGAGTTGCCCACCCTCCCGCCCGTTGTGATGTTTTGTCACAGCTTTATTGGTGGTTTTGACCTTGCCAGCACTTGATGTTGCTTTATGGGCTATGCCCTCAAGTTAAATTCTTGGGTCAGTCCAATGCCTGTCTGGAACTGATGGTAAGGACAGGCCTCTTAGACTATGTGAGTTTATATTTATGGGTTCTCATGGTATACTGTGACTGGCATTGTTTGGTACATTTGGAAAGTTGTACTCTTGAAAAGTTCAATAAAGCTGTGGCCTTGCCCTATTTCCAACTTAATCAGCTTCCGTGTATTTTTGGAGGGGCAAGGTATTGGTTTATTAGTTGGTCAAAAATGAGCCTATGCTTCTCAGTAGTCATGCAATGGTGTACTTTCTGTCAGTTCCTGAGAGAGCCAAATGCAAATGCCATGGCAGAGCAGGCCGGCAGGCAGGCAGATTGATATCATGGCCACATTTGCTAGCATCTTGTATGGCCTAAGGCAGCATACATGTCAGGGGAAGCATTTAATTAGGATCTTCAGTCCACCCCAAAAAATGTAAAAGTCAGCAGCTACAAATACTGTAGCTGCTGACTTTTAATAAAAGGACACTTACCTGCCCAGGGATCCAGAGCTTCGGCATATTTACTCTGGGAAAACTTTACCAACAAGCCTGTTCAACAGAATTCAATCATTAGATCGACATCTGTTGAGCAGGAACAGCCTCACATGGATCGAAATGTGGTTGGTCCCTGCTGAACTGGCCGAATTCTGATCCATTTGTGGCAGCTCCTGCTCAACAGAGGTATATCTAATGATAGACTTCTGTCAAATGAGCTTGTTGGAAAAAAATTCTCGATCAGGATCTGCAGCTGCCAATCAGTGTATTCTAACAGTGTGTCCCAGATGTTAAAATACAATGCCTCAGCAAGGATTCCTCCAGTCACCTCAATTTGTTTGGATGAAAGAATCCGTTTTTTTTTTAATGTTGTTTTTTTTTTTGTTTAGCCCCTACAGTTGGTATTCAAGTTAAAACCTCTTTAACTTGAATACCAACTGTTGGAGCACTAGCTCCAGGCATACAGTAGTAGGCTGGGTTCACATCTCCATGCAGAGCGGATCACATCATGGGTTTCAGGTCCGATTTCGGTCAGAGTTTTTGGCAGAATTCGGACCTGAAACAGAACAGAAGACACACTGGACTCCTGTGCAATTTGCTACTCAGCTGTCCCAGAGCTGTGTGAACCGGCTCCATTGACCGCATCCAATTCGCAATAGTGTGAACTCAGCCTTAATAGATTGAAAACAAAACTGGAAAACTGGCCCCAGTATACTTCATGACTCTCATGCTAAGTTCTTCAAGCTGTGGAACCCATGGTGGTCTTATGCTCTCCCCACTCTTCCAGGGCTGGGTGGGTGCACAGGGTGCACTGCGCCCAGGCTCCGCGAGCTGAGGCAGAGTGGGGCGCCAAAGCTCAAGTGGCACTTACTTATGTAGCAAGGGCTTCTCTGTCACCCATGGCCCTCACCACCTGCCGGTCGCGCTCACACTAATCTGACAGGCTCTGAGTGAGAGCAAGCCTGTCAGCTCCTGTGGGGGATTTCACCCGCCCTTCTCCTCACACTCGCAGAGCCCGGCCGCCTGCTCTGTTCCCTCCCCTGCTTCCTCATTGGCAGGGGGAGGGAGCCCATCACAAGCCAGGACTCCAGCAGCTGCAAAGCATCATAGGACATGTAGTCCCTTTTGCCAGCGGCCCCAAAGCAATCCCTGGAGGCAGAGACTACACTCCTCAGCCTGCCCACAGAAGAGGGACAGACAAGAGGCTGCGGGGGAGCGAAGAGTCACTCCAGGAGGTGAGAGGACAGAAATAATGTAAGTGTTTTGTGAATGTTTCTTTTTAACTACTTCAGCCCCGGAAGGTTTACACCCCCCCCCCCCCCCTCCTTGCGATATGGCACTGCGTTACTTCAGCTGACAATTGTGCAGCCGTGTGATGCTGTACACAAATAAAATTGATGTCATTTTTTTCCCACAAATAGAGCTTTCTTTTGGTGGTATTTGATCATCTCTACATATTTTTGTTAAAAAAACTCCCAATAAGTCTTCTTTGATTGGTTTGCGTAAAAGTTATAGCGTCTACTAACTATGGGATATTTTTATTTATTTTATTTTTTTACTAGTAATGGTGACGATTATAGACTTATAGCGGGACTGCGAAATTGCAGCGGACAAATCGGACACGAAGTGACACTTTTTGGGGACCAGTGACACTAATACAGTGATCAGTGCTAAAAAATATTCACTATTTCTGTACTAATGATACTGGCTGGGAAGGGGTTAACATCAGGGGTGATCAAAGGATTAAATGTGTCCCTAGGGAGTGCTTTCTAACTGTGGGGGGATGCTTTAACTGTGGGAAGACAGAGATCCCTGTTCCTGCTTAGCAGAAACACAAGATTTCTGTCTTCCCTACTAACAGAACAGTGCTCTGCCTCGTTTACATTGGTAGACCGCCGTTCTGCATCTCTCGTATGTGATTTCACGCAGGAGAGCTGCCTCCCCGCAGTACATATAGGTGGCGCGGTCAGCAAGTGGTTAATGGGGAAAAAAAAAAGTTTTATACTATAAAGACTTCTGTCTTCCTTCGCATTGTTCCATGCTGGGAGCGGATTGTTATTATTAACCACTTGTCGACCACCGCACGCCGATGTACGTCGGCAGAATGGCACGGCTGAAGAACGGGGAGATGTAAGTGTAAACAAACCTCTCCCCGTGCTCCCTAGTGAGCCTGTCACTGATCGTCAGTTCCCTGTCATAGGGAACGACGATCAGTGACGTCACATGCCAAGCCACGCCCCCCTACAGTAAGAATCACACATTAGGTCACACTTAACCCCTTTAGTGCCCCCTACAGGTTAACGCCTAAACTGCCAGTGTCATTTTCACAGTAATCAGTGCATTTTTATAGCACTGATCGCTGTAAAAATGACAATGGTCCCAAAATATTGTCAAAAGTGTCCGATGTGTCCGCCATAATGTCGCAGTCACGATAAAAATCGCTGATCGCCGCCAATACTAGTAAAAAATTTTTTATAAAAATGCCATAAAACTATCCCCTATTTTGTAGACGCTATAACTTTTGCGCAAACCAATCAATCAATAAATGCTTATTGCGATTTTTTTTTACCACAAATATGCAGAAGAATACGTATCGGCCTAAACTGAGGAAAAAAAATGTTTTTTTATATATTTTTGGGGGATATTAATTATAGCAAAAAGTTAAAAATATAGAATTTTTTTCAAAATTGTCGCTCTATTTTTGTTTATAGCGCAAAAAATAAAAACAGCAGAGGTGATCAAATACCACCAAAAGAAAGCTCTATTTGTGGGAAAAAAAGGACGTCAATTTTGTTTGGGAGCCACATCGCACGACCGCACAATTGTCAGTTAAAGCGACGAAGTGCCGAATCGCAAAAAGGGGCCTGGTCCGTTAGCAACAAAATGGCCCGGGGCTTAAGTGGTTAATGAGCCAAATAATGCTGCTGTTTGTTGCCAAAAAAGAGGACCCATGTAATGTCATTTGCCTTCTAGCCATATTATAAACATAAAACAGCTCTAAAAAGCCACATGTATGAGAGGTGGAGTCGTTGCCATAGAAACAATTGTAAGGGGGAGTTAGTAAGGTGACCACACCCATGTGGGGGCGCCAGAAATGTTTCTGCACCCAGGCTTCTGTGACCCTAGGATTGGCCCTGCACTCTTCCCCTCGGCCAGCTAGGGTATTCCGGACCGTCCTGGAACACCATCTAAATGGCAGGTTCCATACTCTCTTCCTGCTTAGGTCTACACCCCTTGCCTTCTTCTATTTCTTCTTGTCCTGACTGTTTCCTGACTTCTCCCCTTGCTTAGTTCTGCACTTCTCCTCTCCCTTGCTCATTCTGGCTGTCTGCCTTTTCTCTTCCCACTTTCCCCTCCACCTTTTTTTTTTTTTTTTTTTTTTTTTTTTCCCTTTCCTTTTTTTTTTTTTCCCTTTATCTTTCTTCTTTCTCCCTTTGCCTCACTATGTTCTGGGCCTCCATGCCCAGTTACTCATTGTCATTTCCGACACTAGATGCCGGATGCTTCTCCTTTTTGCAGTGGCAGCTGGTGCTAAAAAATTTTGGGGGGCGCAAACAAACTAAAAAAAAATTGAAAAAAAAAAACACAAATTCTTCCACTGTGCCATCAAAAGCTGACACTGTGCCATCAAAAGCTGCGAATGTGCTATCAAATGCTGCGACTGCGCCCATCAAATGCTGCCACTGTGCCATCAATTGCAGCCACTGTGCCATCAATTGCAGCCACTGTGCCATCAATTGCAGCCACTGTGCCATCACATGCTGCAACTGTGCCATCAAATGCTGCAACTGTGCCCATCAAATGCTGCCACTGTGCCAAATGTTGCCAGTGTAAGTGTGCCCCCCGCCCGCTCCCACTTACTCTGTCTTGTGGGGCAGCGGGTGATGGCGACAAGCGGGGTCCTTCATGTCTCCTGCACTTCTCCCGTCCTCATGTCCCATCAGGCGTCCAATAGCAGCAGCAGTTGTTTCAGCCAATCAGGTGACAGGTAACCAGACCTGAGCAACCTGATTGGCTGAGAGGCGGGTCAGTGTTAGGGAAGAGATGTATTCGGTTCCCTAACACACCACTGAGTAATCAGCGAACGCACAGCAGTGCGCCCGCTGTTCACCCTTTTGGAAGCCTATTAGAGCTCACAGGCTCTAATCAGGAAGCCTATTAGAGCCTATGGCTCTAATCAGGCGCTTCCAAAACACACCCGCCGCTGTAATTCATATGCCCGGCGCCCGACAAGGGGCCAGGCACATGAATAGGGGGCGGCAGCGGCGACTATAGATAGATTCATGCATTGCATGAATCTATCTATGGTGAGAGAGAGAGAGTGACAGGAGAGGGGGGGGGGGCGGTGCTCCTGCACTCTTTATGGACACACCGCCACTGATTGAAACCTTTAAAAAAATATATTTTGTATCTACGTGTGCTTTACTGTTTTGTTACCCTTCATGGGACGCTTTTTCTTTTTGCTTAAGTCTTTATCTTGATATTGTTTTACGCAATAAAATCTATTATAATGTGAGTTAGTTAGGGACCTTAGAGTGTAAGCTCCTTGAGGGTAGGGACTGATGTGAATGTACAATGTATATGTAAAGAGCTGTGTAAATTGACGACGCTATGTAAGTACCTGAAATAAATAAAAGATTATAACAGAAAACAAAACTGGCCAAGATGGCTTTCAAAATATAAGCAGATCCTGCACAGGGGCAAAATTTCACACTGGGTCACTAGACAGAGCTGGTAGATATACACAAAGCACACCAAGGTTCAAGGAAGAATATGTAGCGGGGGTCTAAATTTAGGGGGATACACCTGGGTGGTAGTATGACCCAGGTGTGTGTAAATCATAGAGGATTTAGACCACTTTCAGTCGTGGAGGACTTTGGTGGTGTACTATTCTCCTTGGCCTGGGGTGGCAGTGTTCCCACAGGTCGAGGTAGAATCACTGCCGCAGTGCTGTCCTTTTTGTCCCGTTCCGGCGGTGATATAGCGGGGGGCGGAGAACCTGCTGTTTCGTCACGGGAGGAGATAAGGGGGAGAGACGCCCTCGCCACGAGGTCTTCTTGTCGAGCGCGTGCCCAGGCACCTTAGGCCTGGGTGCGGGCGATCCGGAGTTCCGGCCCAGGCGCCCTAGGCCTGGTCGGAGCGGAGTTGGCGTTCATCCCAGGCACCTTAAGCCTGGGGTGAGGTACTACACCGGAGGCCTGGAGCCCAGTGACTTCGACAGGGCTCCGCAAGGGCAGATGAGTCCGAGGGACCCTGAGGTGGATGGGGCCCATGTCTGAGGTGAGGAGGCCAGAGAGGTTACCCGTCTGAAGAGTCCGGAGCAGCATCAACCCGGTGACGGAGGGGCCTCTGATAACTCCCTTGGAGGGACATCTTCCCCCTGATAGGGGCCACAACGCAGCGAAGGTACTCCAATTCATGTTCTTTAGAGTCGCTGGTAGAGACTCACAAGTTTCAAGTTCCTCTCTCTAGCCAATGGCTATAGCAACCGCTAGTGAAACCACAGTGGTTTAGTTTTATCATTAGGACAGTGCCTCGACCTGCTCACCCCACCGTATTGAACTGTTTATGGATCTCAACCAGTTGGCTGACTAAGAACTGTTTATTGTGTGTTACAATAAAACAAGTGTTGGATCCTTATCGGTGTGTGGAACTCTGGTTAATGGGAGTGAAGGGGAGTGTCAGCACAGCAAGACTTGGTTGTGAATAGAAACACACAGGCCCGAGAAGAATAACTGGTACTGGCCTTCACCTCACCCGCTGCAATGGGGAGGACATGGCCCGTAGGGCATTTCACCCTCAAGTACAACATATCCCTAGACCAAACAGAGGGGGTGAGGCCGCTACAGGTGGGGGCTCGTAAGTCCGGGATGATGTGTGTTTTAACCATGGAACTGAGAACGGCTGTGTTTGAACTTTGCTGCCCGGAGGAGTTCTGAGTGGGTCGGCCATGTGATCGGCCAAAGTGTATCCCTGCTCAAAGTCGTGGATATGACCCTAAGACGGGAAAGGCCCATGCAGAAGAGCGAGAAGAGGGAGAAGTCCAGCCGTGTGACGTACTACATGTGGGGGTTTTACTGCACTGCGCCATGAGGCACCCCATAGCTGCGCAGTTCGTGGGCGGAGACGGATGGAAGCCCGCGAAAACGTGCAAGTTGTGGGAGGAGTCTGGCCATGTGAGGAGATACACGTTGAGACTTCCGCGCGTGGTCAGTGCGTGATGGAGCAGCAGATAGTCGGGATGGCCTCAAGCTCCCCGTGGATTCCGGTTCCCTACCCCACGAAGATGACTGCTTTTGCTGCTCCCCTTACAGACACGGGGATAAGACTTAGACCCCAAGGGCAGTTGGCTCTGTACACTTGCAGAGACACAGAGGCCCTCGGCGTGATCTGTCCCGGATGCTCGGGACTGGTGGTCAACCTGAAGCCATTCGGGCGTTGCGAGGCATGCAAACAGTTTCTATTCGAGGTGGAGCCATCCACAGTAAGGCCCCGGGCCCTTCGCCTCAACGGCCTCAGAGGTACCGCTACTCAGGAAGGAGAGATCTAGGCCTTTGCGGAGGTCCCCAAACGCACTGACCAGGGCGATGGGACTGCCCAACCAGAGACTGAGAAAGAAAAATCCGAGGATGCTGCCTCGGTCACCACAGATTCCCTGCTCCCACCTCCGAAGAGGAAAGTCGGCCTGGTACAGGCGTCCTGTGGTCGTGGTCGAGCTTCACCCCGTCGCTTGCCGGGCCTGGATGGATCCGGTTGGAAGAGTCCTGGACATCCCAGTTCTACGAAAGGTCAAGGTGAGCCAGGGGCTGGGACTGTGGTGGTGGTTGGAGGTGTCGGGGGTCCACAGCCGGTGAAGCCCGCTAGGGAGGGTAGTTCCACGTCTACTAGGGACTACCTCCCCGCAGAGATGTATGACACCTCGGACCTAGAATCGCTGAGGGACTGTGGAGAGGACGGTGAAATAGATTAACTTTTTCACCGCAAAGGCTGGGACAAAATGCCATTGCCTGTGTTATGTGCACCACGGGATTTGCCTATGTCCACGGGAGACAGCACGCCCTGGGCGGAAGCCCCGGAGCTCACGAGGAAGCCTAGTCCTTCACTTGTCATTTCACCACCTGCAGTATCACCCGTTCCGGTGGCGGGGACACAGCGCGCATCACTACGGGCACCAAGATTCAAACCGACGGAGGTAGTAAAAGTACCTCGGCATCCAGACGCCCTTGTTCCGCCAGGAGAAGGTGAGCGGGTCACAATGCCTCCTTTGGCCCGACTGCAGGGGCTCTTCTGCCAGAGGGTCGCCCGTGAGTACGGATGGGAATATCCTTACTTGCCTCGGGACTTACTTTTTGAGGTCGAAGTCCTGCGACAGAGATGGTATGACGAGTTTGTTTGGGAGAAGCTGAAAGTGCCGCATGCCCGCCGGTACTTGTCCTGTTCACCATCAGTGTCCAAACAATTCAGGGACTGTAGAGCAGAATGGATGTGGGGCCGCCATATCCACGCAGACAAGGTGCTTCTATGCCGAAAGGGTGGAGAGGACATTTGATTATTCAGTGGAAACTTTTGATAAGCATCTGAAGCCCCTGTTCTTGCCGCACCCGAAATTTTATTTGTGAAGAGAAAAAAAAAACTCTCCTGTATGTTCTTCTGCTGCTGAACTTTCTGGAAGTGTTTTACCAGAATATCAGAACTGGGCCCTGGTTTTTTATTTGGGCTTTTCTACTCTTTGGAGGAATGAGAGCTGTTTTGTTTTGTTCTCTCTTTCTTCATACATCAGAGACACAGACTTTGGGGTAGAATCAGAGTAGGGACGCAGGAAGAGGGAAGGTTGCCTGGAAGATTTCACCAAGTGTCATTACCGCGGCACTGTCACCAGGTGGCAGTGTTGCGCAACGGCTGTTTGTTGTTTTTTTTTACATTTGCATCACCTTACTCATTGGAGCGAATGGGTCCCTCGGTCCCTCTGTTGATTTGACGAATGCACTGTGTGAGTTGTTGGGTGTGGGGTCGGGGGCATTGCCAACGGTGTAGGGGTCACGCCGGTGGTCAGGGATGCTGTGGCGGGGGTGGCGGGCAACCAGCCTGCCTCTCCCGGGGCAGGGGCCCTATTGCAGATTATTGAGGGGTTTGGTGCAGCGATGTTCGTGGGTGAAGGGGGTCCCCCGCAGGTGGTGCTGTGGGTAGGCGGGCAGGTAAAGGGGTCGTTAAGGTGGTGGCACCCGTGTTCACTGCGGGGCCTGTGACGGAACATTGTTGGAGGTGATCAGGTGAGTATGGCCGTGGGGGTGAACTCAGGGGATCCTGCTGTGGCGGCCATAGCGGTTATGGTACGTATCGCCGATGCCGCTAAGTGTGAGGTTTGCGTTTGCTTTGAAGGGCCCTTGGGGGGCTCACCTGACCGGGGGGTGAGAGACAAAATTGGAAAGGTGAGTATGTCGAGATTTTGTTATTACTGCCCCTAGAAAAAAAATTATTTGGAAAAAGGTAAGCCGGACGATTCCGGAAAGGAAGATGAGGGGATGAGGAGGTGTCGATTGGTCCCGAGGAGGTTTGGCAAGAGGCTGCAGCCATTCGCCAGCTTGGCCAGCGTCCAGCTTGGCCAGCGTGTTAGGTGAGTAAACCCGGGAACATTGATCGGCACTGTGCTGTTATATGGATGCGCTGGGAGAGGCCTAGGGGGTTATGTTGGGACTGCTTTACTGCGTTATTACGAACAGTCGGCAGCGGGGGGCAGTTCGTCAGACGCTTTGTTGGGTGCAAGGATATCAGCCTTTGGCTGCGTTTGATGTCCTCGGCTGGGAAACCAAGCCATTTTTCAAGGGGGTCGGTCGGGGGGGACAAATGACTCTGTACCACTGAACGAAAAACATGGTGGGGTGTACTGTCAGTTTAACAAGGAATCTGGCAAGTTGGGTGGGGTCCTGTCGTTTTTAACAGGAATGCTGGATGCGGGGGGACGCACCCCTTGTCTCGGTGCTTCAAAGACGGAAAGCGTCCCGGGGATTTTGCTTCAAGAAGGATGACACCGGTGCAGGAGGTAAGGATGCAATTTTTTTTCTAAGTAGATATTTGGTTAGGGCGTCGGCGGAGTTGCTGAGAGCGGGTTTCTAGGAGGGTTTTAAAATTGCGTTCGCTCAAGAGGTCGTGCCGCCCTTGGCGCAAATTTTGGGGTCCGCACTGGTTAGTCCGGGGGTGGTTTCAGAAAACATTGGCTAAAAAGGTGGCTTTAGATCGTATGGGGGGGCCATTTCGGGAGAGCCCAATTGTGTATCTGGTGGTGTCACCGATGGGGGTGGTGCTTAAGAAGGAATCGATCAAGCTTCGGCTTATTCACCACCTCTTGTTCTCAAACAGGGGGTCAGTTAATTCCTTGATAGGTCCTGAAGTGGGCACAGTGGGGGGCACTCATGCAAAGGCGGACGTTGAGTCGGCATTCCGGCGGCTGCCGTTTCACCCGGACAGTTTTGGCGGTTGGGGTGCTGCTGGGGGGAAATTTTATGTGAATCAGTGTCTGCCCATGGTATGCTCCTTCTCAGGCGCCATGTCTGACAATTTAGCTTCCTTTTGTTAAAGGGTCCGTGACGGGTCGGGCGATCCAATTCCTGGGAAATTGTTCCCATGGGTGGGTTTTTGTTAAAGGATGGTCGGCTGCGGCAGTGGGGGTGCGGGCCAATACGCATTTCATTTGACTCAATGAGGAGCTTAGGGATGTTTTGAAGGTGGGGCACACGTTCTTGGAAACTTACAATGGGCAATGGGGGTGGATGTGGGACCCGGTGACCAATTTTGATTTAGGATGGGGCACTGATGCTGCAAAGTCCACGGGTTTTTTGGGGCATTTGCCAGGGGTAATGGAGTGCAGAGGCATGGCCTAAGTCTTTGGGGGTAGAGGGGCTCAGTCATCACCTGGTATTGCTGGACCTGTTTCCGGCGGTATTGGCTACAGAGCTGTGGGAGGCAATGTGTAAGGACATGAAGTTTATATTGAACGGTGACGATTTGGGGGTGGTGCAAGTCATCGACTGGAGTGCATACAAGTGAACGTTTTCTCTATGCTAGGCGTATCCCGGGGTTGGACTACACTTTAGCTGTTTCACTGTCTCCGTTTTCCGGATTGGGAAGTAGGGAAGTGGGTCGACATGGGTGGCATATACAAATAATCTGGAGGGAATGGGCTGCATTCAGACGGCTGGCGGATGCTTAGCTGGATGTGTCTGAGACGGAGTTGCTAGTAGTTTACTTAGTAACTCGGTGCATGGAGGCAAGGGGTTCGGTGGCAGGGATCGAGAAGAAGCGGGCAGGCTTGGCGTTTTCTATTCGAACTCCAGGGCATGCAGATTTCACTACGGTTTTCTGGGTAAGGGAGGCGTTAAAGGGGTGTCAAAAGGATCACCCTCATAGGAATGCAGGAAGGCCTGTTTTCTGTTTCTCTTTCACAAGTGATTTGCGGGGCATTGGCCGGGGTGTGTTCATCTGTTAAGGGGTTAAGTTGTTCTATACAGCGTTTTTGTTGCATTTAGGGTGGGGGAGCTTGTGGGCCCGTCAAAAACGGAGGACTGAGGGGTTACTGGTACAGGACGTGGAGTTATCGGGCGGTAGGGTGAGGTTGCGGTTCAGGAGGTTACAGATGGATCAAATGGGCCACCCTCCCTGTGTGAGGGGTGACGGTACAGCTGTCTTCATTGCCCGGGGATCAGGACTGTTCAGTGAGGGTGGTGTAAGAAGTTCTGGAAGTTAGGACGGCCGGGGGTGGGCCTTTTTTGGTGCATGGGGATGGATCGTTTTCTAGTATGTTTTCAATGCATGGCTGGGTTTCCGGAAAGGCCTGTGGGCGGTTGGGAACAACTGCACACGTATCGCTTCACACTCCTTCCGCATCGGGGCGGCCACTGGGGCTGCCCGGGGTGGGTTGGATTTGGCGGCGGTAAAATGGATTGTGAGATGGGAGTCCAGGTGGTTTTGTTCTTATGTACGCCCCCCATTTATTAGCGGATGTGGGAAGTGAAGGGGTGCGCAAGTGTGGTTATTGGCAATGATGGGGTAATTTTCTGGGGTTTTGAATTGTGTTGTGGTATTTTCAGATCAGATGGAGGTTCTACACGCCTCATCTGGACGGTAGGGCATTCATATGTCGTTTGGGGGAAAAAGGAGCGCAGATGCATGACAGCAGGGCAGGCTGGTGGGGATACCCAGGATGGAGGCTTGCGTTGGGAGGAATAGGCTTCCCGGGCAGAGAGTGGAGTAGGGTGGTGCCACGAGTGGATCGGTACACCCGGTTGGATAGACCACCGGTCGTTTTGGTACTACATGTGGGGGGAGGAGGACTTGGGGATCAGAGCCATTGGGGCTCTGTTCTCGGCCATAACGTCGGATTTCTTGGCGCTTAGAGAGGTCTTCCTGGGGACGTTGTTGGTATAGTCTGACGTTAGGAAGTACACCTCGTGGCCGATGGCAAGATCAGTGGCGCAGATTAACAAGGCGGGAATCAAGTTGAACGAACTGGTGGTTAGGTTGGTTGCCAATAACGGGGGGCTGGTGGTAGGCACATGGAGTTGGAGGTTAATGTGGGCATGTATTTACAGAGGGATGGTGTGCATCTTTCTGACGTGGGATGGATTTGTGGGCATTGGGGAGTCAGGATGGGATCCGGTGTGCCCTGCGGGTGTGGAGGGGCCCTTAAGGGTAAGGGGTTACCCTTTGCAGGCTGTGGCGGTGTCTTTGGTCTTTGACGGTGGCAGAAAACAGATGGTATTAAAGTGGTGGGGGCTCATCGGTGGTATGTGCCCCTCTGGTGTATTCCAGTGGAATGGTGTCCACTGGAGTACGGGTATGGTTGCACTGCGGGAAGGGGTTGTCTCTGAGCTGTTATACGGCTGGAAGCCTGGTATGGTTCAAAAATTTTGTACCGCAGTGTATTGGTGTAAAAAGGGGTTCAAAAGTTTTGGGGTGCCGTCAGAGACCAACAGACGGAGTTATAATGGTAAAATTGTGTTAATAAAGTTATTGAACATATATATTTTATATTGGAGTTCTTTACATGATATGGTTTTAATAAAAAGGCTGTTGTGGCCATTTTATACTCCAACTCTGGTGTGGTCTAAATTACTATAGATTGGATAAGTTAAGATAGTGGTTAAGAGGGTTAAACTGGTAGGGGTAAGGTGTGGGGAGGTATCTCGAGTACACTGGTCAAGTTTTATCATTAGGACAGTGCCTCGACCTGCTCACCCCACCGTATTGAACTGTTTATGGATCTCAACCAGTTGGCTGACTAAGAACTGTTTATTGTGTGTTACAATAAAAGAAGTGTTGGATCCTTATCGGTGAGTGGAACTCTGGTTAATGGGAGTGAACGGGAGTGTCAGCACAGCAAGACTTGGTTGTGAATAGAAACACACAGGCCCGAGAAGAATAACTGGTACTGGTCTTCACCTCACCCGCTGCAATGGGGAGGACATGGGCCGCAGCGCATCTCACCCTCAAGTACAACATACCCCTAGACCAAACAGAGGGGGTGAGGCCGCTACAAATACATATGGCTTTTGTATTCAGAAAACATTTGCTTATCTTGCAAATCAGCTTTAAATGTAAAACAATGTGTGTTATTTTATGTGTCTTTTTGAATAAAGAAAAATATTTTGAACACATAAGTGATTATCTATATAGATCTATATCTCATTAGATCTATAGAGATATAGATCTACAGTGGAACCTCGGATTGCGAGTGTAGCGACCTCCTCACTCCCCTCTCTGCATCAGCTCGTCTTTCTCTTGTCTAGGGGTACCTCAGAGGGGAGGGAGCGGGGTCACCACGCCAAGCCTTCACCACAGGTGTCTGTGCGGTGTGAGCAAAGTTATTTCTCTACCTTCGGGTCAGTGTTGTGCACCTGGAGTTACCTTGAACAATGTCCATCAGAAAAGAGCCCCACACCATTAAAGTCCAACACTCCTTTATTCTTCTCGAATAAACAGCATAATCAGTTAGACTCCCTTAACCACTTCGCGCCCGTCATACGACTTATGACGGCCGCAAAGTGGTTCTTAAAGGCCGGGAGGCCGTTATTATACAGCCTCCGCTCCTTCGGCCACTGGGGGGCGTGCGCGTGCCCGGCGCATCACTGAGATGCCGATGCACGTGCCTGCCGGCCGGCCGCAATGTCCGCCAGGCACCCGCGATCGGCCTGTACACAGACAAGGACATGGATCTGTGTGTGTAAACACACAGATCCATGTCCTGTCAGGGAGAGGAGACCGATGCTGTGTCCCTTGTACATAGGGACACAGATCGATCACCTCCCCCAGTCAGTCCCCTCCCCCCACAGTAGCAATCACTCATAGGGCATACATTTAACCCCTTCCTCGCCCCCTAGTGGTTAACCCCTTCCCTGCCAGTCACATTTATACAGTAATCAGTGCATTTTTATAGCACTGTTCGCTGTATAAATGTAAATGGTCCCAAAAATGTGTCAAGTGTCCGATGTGTCCACCGCAATATCACAGTCATGATAAAAATCGCTGATCGCCGCCATTACTAGTAAAAAAAATAAAAATTAAAAAAATGTCAGAATTCTATCCCCTATTTTGTAGGCGCTATAACTTTTGCACAAACCAATCACTATACGCTTATTGCGATTTTTTTTTTTAACCAAAAATATGTAGAAGAATACGTATCGGCCTAAACTGAGAAAAAAAAAGTTGTTTTTTTTTAAAAATTGGGATATTTATTATAGCAAAAATCAAAAAAATAGTGTTTTTTTTTCAAAATTGTTGCTCTTTTTTGGTTTATAGCGCAAAAAATAAAAACCGCAGAGGTGATCAAATACCACCAAAAGAAAGCTCTATTTGTGGGGAAAAAAGGACGTCAATTTTGTTTGGGAGCCACGTCGCACGACCGTGCAATTGTCAGATAAAGCGACGCAGTGCCGAAAGCTGAAATTTCGCCTGGGCAGGAAGGGGGTTATGTGCCCAGTAAGGAAGGTGTTAAAGAACAGAACAAACAAGGAGGTGTGGATGCGAGTAGCCCAGACACAATGAACTCTCCACTTTCCTCCATGAAAGTGGGCTGAGGTCTCCGAGCGGGGGGGAATTTCCTTCCAGGCGGTCTCCGATGGGAGGCTCACCCGTCACTGGCAATCTGTTGCACCCGGTCTTCAAGTTAGTAGCTCCCCCCGGTCCATTACGCCTTCCGGATTCGGGTACCCAATCCCTGGGTTCCCTAGGACCTCCTTCCCTCGCGGAACTCAGTGTTGGGCACTGAGCTCCAGACCTCCATCCGAGTACCTCACCCCAGGCTAAAGGTGCCTGGGATGGAACACGACCTCCGGACGTCCTCTAGGCCAAGGCCGCCTAGAGGACCGACACGAACCACCGCCCTCAGGCTGAAGGTGCCTGGGACTCGACCCCGTGACAAAGATGGCCGGCCCCTTTATACCCTCTCCCAGCAAGCGCGGCGGGTTCCCCACCCCACCATACTGCTGCCGAGGGAGGACAAAAAGGAGGCACGGAACACAGCAATGGTTCAACCCCAGCCCAGGGCGACAGCGCCACCTGCTGGACCGCAAGGAACTGCACACTGCTGGTGTCTCTGCCAGTTTTAAATAGAGGGAAAAGTGTGTACCCACTACACTCTCCCCCTGCTGGATTGACACTGGTCCCCAGTGTCTGGAGCAAACCATGCCCTCAACGGCTGACATAGTCCAGTCCAGAAACCAACTATTAATTGTACAAAAATAAAACTTTTTGAAAAACTTGATCAACTGGAGCAATTGTGTCTGAGCCCTATATAAAAGGGAAGGGAAACAACAACATTTAACCATAACTTTTTTGAATCACATATTCACATTATACTTTTCCCACCCATCCTGACTAAGACCCACCCCATACTCAGTGGTCTTGATGGGATGCTCTCCTGCAGAGGGAAAAGAAAAAAAATTAACACACACAAACCCTGACACATGTATTCGTGTGAGAGAAAAGAAACTTCTCCGGGAAGAAATCCCTTTTCTCCAAAGGTGAAGTGTATGAAAAGTGTTAACGTTGCGCAACACTGCCACCTGGTGACAGCGTCGCGGTAACTGCACTCGTGGAATTCTTCTTCCTTTGAGCCCTATCTACCCCAGAGTCCATGATCTCTTGCTGGAAACTGAAGAAAACAGGAACAGTCCTTCATTCCTCTGGGTGACAAGGACAACGGGCCCCAGAAAGTTCAGCAGCATACAACAAGAACGGAGTCTTTTCTCTCCTACAGGTAGAAGCGGGGATGCGGCAGAACAAGTGGCTTCAAGTGCTGGTCCATGGTCTCCAGATGATATTCTACATCTTCTCCTTCCTTGCGCCGGATCAGCACTTTGTCTGCATGGATGTGCCGTCCCAACATCCACTCTGCCTTGCAGTCCTTAAAACGCTGAGAGGCCTTGGGAGAACACGCCAGGTACCTGCGGGCGTGTGGAATCTGAAGGTGAGTCCACACAAAGTCATTGTACCAGCGCTCCCGGCACACTTCCACCTCATAGAGCAGTTCCTTGGACAAGTATGGATACTCCCATCCGTACGCTGCAGCAACCTTCTGGCCAAATAGGCGTTGTAGTCTGGCCAAAGGAGGCATAGTAGCTCTGTCCCCTTCGCCAGGCAAAACTATTGAGTCCGGGTGGCGAGGGACCTTGATCACATCTGATCTGGGCATAGGTGCCCACAACAGCAATCTCTTTTCTCCGGTCTTCAGTGTAGGTGATACCGGGGATGTAGAGGCAGGCTGGGGACGGGACCCCTCTTCAGGCTCTGATGCCTCCACCCGGGGTGTACTATCCCCTGTAGACATGGGTGGATCCCTGGTTCTGCGGGATGAGGCGAGAGGTACTTTGTCCCAGCCCTTCTCTGCAAACAGTTCGTCTATAGCAACGTCGTCTCCCATATCCGAGAGCGACTCCAGGTCAGAGGTGTCACACTCCTCCGCGGGCAGGTACCCTGTAGTGGAGACTGAGTTTTCACCTCTTCCCACACACCAAATCTCTCCGCCTGGCTTACCTCGGCTTTTACTTGAAGCGGGACGTCCGGGACTCCTGCCGACGGATCCGGCCAGGCGTAAGGGGGCGAGATGGTCCACCACAACCGCTGGTCGGGGCTACCATACCGGTCTTTCTCTTCGGTGGTGGATGCTGCGAGACAGTGGTGACCGAATCAGCATCCTCGGATTTCTCCCGTTGAGTTTTCACGACCTCCTCCGCGGTCGCTGCAGTGTGCGCAGGGATGGCTGTCAAAGCAGTGATTCCTCCTCCTTGAGTGGTGTTGCCTGCAGCACGGCCAGGGTAAATGGTTCTCGGCTTCTCAACCGCTGGATCCACTTCAAAAATAAACTCCCCACAGGCCTCGCATCGCCCGAACGGCTTCAGTTGGCACACCAGTCCCGAACAGCCGGGACAAATCACACCCAGGGCCTCAACGTCCATGCACGAATACAGGGCGAATCGTCCCCTTGGCTTTAGCCGGATCCCCGTATCTGTTACCGGAGCAGCAGCAGTCAGTGTCGTGGTAGAAGGGTGAACCGGAATCCACGATGTATGTCCGAACATGGTGGTCTGTTGCTGATCCATCGCACACTGCAAAGTTTTTGCGCCAACGTCCCACGTGTAGTCCGTCACACGTATTGGACTCCTCCCCTTTGCTCCAGTTCGTGGGCTTTTCTTCTTTTTTCCTTCTGAGTCACGCCCACGAACTAAGCGGTGGGGGTGTGCCTGGTGGCGCAGTGCAAATAGAAGCCCCCACGTGTAGTCCTTCACACGGCTGAGCTCCCCCCTTTCCTCGCTCTCTTCTGCGTGGGCCTTTCCCTTCATTGAGTCATGTCCACGACTTCAAGCAGGGATGCACTTCGGCCAATGAAGGCCTGCCTACTCGTAACTCCTCCGGGCAAACACGTTCAATTCCGTAGTACACAAACACTATACCGGACCCGAGCCCCCACGTGTAGCGGCCTCCTCACTCCCCTCTCTGCATCAGCTCGTCTTTCTCTTGTCTAGGGGTACCTCAGAGGGGAGGGAGCGGGGTCACCACGCCAAGCCTTCACCACAGGTGTCTGTGCGGTGTGAGCAAAGTTCTTTCTCTAACTTCGGGTCAGTGTTGTGCACCTGGAGTTACCTTGAACAATGTCCACCGGAAAAGAGCCCCACACCATTAAAGTCCAACACTCCTTTATTCTTCTCAAATGAACAGCATAATCAGTTAGACTCCCTTAAAGAACAGAACAAACAAGGAGGTGTGGATGCGAGTAGGCCCAGACACAATGAACTCTCCACTTTCCTCTATGAAAGTGGGCTGAGGTCTCCGAGCGGGGGGGAATTTCCTTCCAGGCGGTCTCCGATGGGAGGCTCACCCGTCACTGGCAATCTGCTGCACCCGTTCTTCAAGTGAGTAGCTCCCCCCGGTCCATTACGCCTTCGGATTCGGGTACCCAATCCCTGGGTTCCCTAGGACCTCCTTCTCTCGTGGAACTCAGTGTTGGGCACTGAGCTCCAGACCTCCATCCGAGTACCTCACCCCAGGCTAAAGGTGCCTGGGATGGAACACGACCTCCGGACGTCCTCTAGGCCAAGGCCGCCTAGAGGACCGACACGAACCACCGCCCTCAGGCTGAAGGTGCCTGGGACTCGACCCC
Source organism: Rana muscosa (assembly GCA_029206835.1). Taxonomy (NCBI): domain Eukaryota; kingdom Metazoa; phylum Chordata; class Amphibia; order Anura; family Ranidae; genus Rana; species Rana muscosa. The sequence continues at coordinate 206,396,318 of CM055121.1, read as the reverse complement.
GTGACAAAGATGGCCGGCCCCTTTATACCCTCTCCCAGCAAGCACGGCGGGTTCCCCGCCCCACCATACTGCTGCCGAGGGAGGACAAAAAGGAGGCACGGCACACAGCAATGGTTCAACCCCAGCCCAGGGCGACAGCGCCACCTGCTGGACCGCAAGGAACTGCACACTGCTGGTGTCTCTGCCAGTTTTAAATAGAGGGAAAAGTGTGTACCCGCTACACGAGTAACGCGGTTAATGAGCGTTTTGCAATACGAGCACTGTATTTGCTAAAATCCTAACTCGGTTTGCGAGTGTTGTCTCGCAAAACGAGCAGGATTCAGGTCAAAGTGGGTGCAGTACCGCGTTTGGCCTGAGGTGGGGGGGCGCCGGAGCCGAATGGCGCCGATCGGCGGCGTTCGGAAAGGCAGAGGACAGTTTGGCTGACCTCGGCAAACCTCGGAAAGGAAGTCTTTCCAAAGTTTGCCGAGGTCAGCCAAACTGTCCTCGTTCCTTTCCGGCTGTTTCCGAGACTCTCCAGCACCTCCCGCCCTTGGCCGCATGCGGTATTGCATACTATTGAAGTCAATGCAGAACTAATTATTTTCCTTTCCATTGACTTCAATGGGGAAACGCGCTTTGATATGCAAGTACTTTTGGATTACGATAATTCTCCTGGAACGGATTATGCTCGTAATCCAAGGTTCCACTGTATTTCTATATCTATATATAGATAGATATCTATCTATATATAGATATATATAGATAGATATCTATATTGGATTGCATATATTTAAGTTGTGTGAGTCCTGTAAGTTCTTCTAAAATTGATGTTTCCCTTCTATTTTACACCACAAGAACTCTGCCTTAAGCCTAGTACACACGGCCGAGAATACCGTCAGGAAAAAAACTTCATTTTTCCTGACGAGATTCCTGGCAAGCTTTTCTTGCGAAGCCGTGCATACAGATGGCCATTCAAAAGAACCACCGTTCTTTTGAATGGCAAGAACGCAGTGACGTCATCGACTACGACGAGCATGCACTCGTCACATTCGATGCCGTCGCCACCATCTTGCTTCACCCTACACTACCCTTGTAAGCTACCGCGCATGTGTCGAAGTCTCATCGAGCATGCGCGGGCTTACCGGAGGACAGGTAAGCTTGTAGCCGTATACACACACGCACAGTTTTTTCGTCGGGAAGCAGGCCGACGAGAATCCCGAGGAGAAAAAAGAGAGCAGGTGCTCTATTTTTCTCGTCGAGATTCCCGGCAGTTTTCTCGACGAGGTAACATACACACGACCGGTTTTCTTGGCAAAAAGCTCTGCCAGCAGTAAAGATTACATTGTTTTGATTTGTAAGCCAGGCTTGGAGTCAGTATTTCTTTAAAATGGATAATAACAGATGATTTTTAGTTTGACATGATTTACTTCCCTCACTGTCATTGAGGCCTCGTACACACGACCGAGTTTCTCGGCAAGAACCAGCAAGAAACTTGCTGGCAGAGATGTCTTGCCGAGAAATTCGTTCGTGTGTATGGTTTCTCGTCAAGAAAACCGACAAGTAATCTCGACGAGAAAATAGAGAACCTGCTCTCTATTTTCTCGTCGAGATTCTCGTCAGCCTGTTTCTCGACGAGAAAAGTGAGTGTGTGTACACTTACCTGTCCTCCGGGAAGCCCGCGCATGTTCGAAATGAATTCGACGCATGTGCGGTAGCTTCCTAGGCATAGGTAGGGTATACCAAGATGGCGGCGACGGCTTTGAACGTGACGAGCGCATGCTCGTCGTATTCGATGACGTCACCGCATTCGCTCCATTCAAAGAACCGCGGGTTCTTTGAATCGAGCGTGTGTACACTAGGCCGGGACAAGTTTCTTGTCCAAGAATCTCGTCAAAAAAAACGACATGTTTTTTTCGACGAGAATCTCGGCCGTGTGTACGAGGCTTGAGACACAGGAAGTGAGAGGAAATCTCTCCAAAGTGAGGGGAAATCCTCTAAGCTGTCACCAGGTGTCCCCATTGTAATGTTCCCCTTGCCCCCTGTTCTGGTGACATCTGTAAAATATTGGAATTAGGGATGAACCGAGCATCCCCCAGTTCAGTTCGCATCAGAACATGCGAACAGGCAATAAATTTGTTTGAACATCCGAACACCGTTAAAGTCTATGGGACTCGAACATGAAAAATCTAAAGTGCTAATTTTAAAGGCTTATATGCAAGTTATTTTCATAAAAAGTGTTTGGGGATCCGGGTCCTGCCCCGGGGGACATGTATCAATGCAAAAAAAAAGTTTTAAAAATGGCCGTTTTTTCGGGAGCAGTGATTTTAATAATGCTTAAAGTTAAACAATAAAAGTGAAATATTCCTTTAAATGTCGTACCTAGGGGGTGTGTATAGTGTGCCTGTAAAGTAGCGCTTGTTTCCGTGCTTAGAACTGTCCCTGCACAAAGTGTAATTTCTGAAAGAAAAAAAGTCATTTAAAAGCACTCGCTGCTGTAATGAATTGTCGGCTCCCGGCAATACAGAGAAAAGTCATTGAAAGTTATTGATAAAAAAATGTGTGCGGGTCCCCCCCAAATTCAATTACCAGGCCCTTCAGGTCTGGTATGGATTTTAAGGGGAACTCCACGCCAAATAAAAAAAAAATGGAGTTGAGTTCCCCCCAAAAATCCATACCAGACCCTTTATCCGAGCACGCAACCTGGCAGGTCGCAGGAAAAGAGGGGATGAGAGAGCGCCCCCCCTCTCCTGAACCGTACCAGGCCACATGCCCTCAACATGGGGAGGATGCTTTGGGGGTCTGTGACCCCTCAAAGCACCATGTCCCCATGTTGATGGGGACATGGTCCTCATCCCCACAACCCTTGCCCGGTGGTTGTGGGGGTCTGCCATTGGGGGGCTTATCGGAATCTGGAAGACCCCTTTAACAAAGGGGACCCCCAGATCCCAGCCACCCCATGTGACTTTTTCCCCATGTTGAGGGCATGTGACCTGGTACGGTTCAGGAGGGACGGGCGCTCTCTTGTCCCCCCTCTTTTCCTGCGGCCTGCCAGGTTGCATGCTCAGGAAAAGGGTCTGGTATGGATTTTTGGGAGGAACTCCACAACATTTTTTTTTTAAATTTGGTTGGAGTTCTCCTTAAAATCCATACCAGACCTGAAGGGTCTGGTATGGATATTTGGGGGGAACCCCACGTCATTTTTTTTTTATTTGACGCAGGGTTCTTCTTAATATTCATACCAGACCTGAAGGGCCTGGTATATGAATTTGGGGGGACCCCCATGCATAATTTATTTATTTTTTATCAATGATTTTCAATGACTTTTCTCTGTATTGCCGGGAGCCGACAATTCATTATAGCCGCGAGTGCTTTTAAATGACTTTTTTTTCCTCCAGAAATCACACTTTGTGCAGGGACAGTTCTAAGCACGGGAAACAAGCGCCACTTTACAGGCATACTATACATACCCCCTAGGTACGAAATTTAAAGGAACATTTGCATTGATACATGTCCCCTGGGGCAGGACCCAGGTCCCCAAACACTTTTTATGACAATAACTTGCATATAAACCTTTAAAATTAGCACTTTAGATTTCTCCCATAGACTTTTACAAGGTGTTCCGCGGCTTTTCGAATTTTCCGCAAACACCCCAAATTGTTCGCTGTTAGGTGAATGGGCGAACAGGCAATGTTCGAGTCAAACATGAGTTTGACTCGAACTCGAAGCTCATCCCTAATTGGAATGCATGGCTGTGTAACTTCCTCTCTACTTCCTTCACACCATTCAGAATTCCAGGGCAGTTTTGAATCTAAAGCCTCGTACACACGGCTGAGAATCTCGTTTTTTTCGACGAGATCCTTGGACAAGAAACTTGTCCCGGCCGAGTGTACACACGCTCATTTCAAAGAACCCGCGGTTCTTTGAATGGAGCGTACGCGGTGACGTCATCGAATACGACGAGCATGCGCTCGTCACATTCGATGCCGTCGCCGCCATCTTGGTTCACCCTACCTATGCCTAGGAAGCTACCGCGCATGCGTCGAAGTCATTTCGAGCATGCGCAGGGTTCCCGGCGAACAGGTAAGTGTACACACACACACTTTTCTCGTTGAGAAACAGGCTGACGAGAATCTCGACGAGAAAATAGAGAGCAGGTTCTCTATTTTCTCGTCGAGATTCTTGTCGCTTTTCTTGACGAGAAACCATACACACTAACGAATTTCTCGGCAAGAAATCTCTGCCAGCAAGTTTCTTGCTGGTTTTTGCCAAGAAACTCGGTCGTGTGTACGAGGCTTGATTGTCGGCTGTAAGTAAGGCCTCTTGCACACGAGTGAAAAAAAATACTGCGTTTGTAGCCGTGTAGCATTTTTTTATTACGGATCTGAATACAGCTGTGTGTAATCAGAGATCAGTGATGCCTTCAGACCCAGTGGTGGCCGCTCATGCAGGGCGCATGGGCGCCACCCCCCCCCATCTATACGTCCGGCCCCGAATCTACATTCAGGGGGCCAGACACATGTATTTCAATGGGTTTTTTTTTTTGAAGCGCACATGATTAGAGCCTGAGGCTCTAATTGGCTTCAAGAAAGGGTGGGCATGGGGCGCAGAGCACTGTGCTCAGAGCCTACCCACTTGTGTGACAATAGCAAATTAATATTCGTTATTGTCTTCCAGATTCTCCTCTCGGCCGAGGAAAATAATATTAAAATTTTGAGTGCGGTAATTTAGGTGAATTTTAAACAGCCGTGAACATTTTTCTGATCATTATAGGCAAGGTTTTTCTGGTACAAAAGTTCATGAGTAAATGATAATATAATATGTAATATACTTGCTTTTACATCCACAAGTGCGTAAAATGATCCCTCTTGAATTTTTTTAAATTCCAGAATGAATTCTTTGCATCTGGTATACGTGTAGTGTGCACGCATGTACATCCCTAAACACATAAAATGCATGTCCTCAAACACAGATTTTTCTTCTTTTTTTTTTGTCTATGGATCTAAATGCAGTGCATATTTACACATCTGTGTAAAAGTCTATATTGAAAACAATGCACCTGCATTCAGATCCGTAAACAAAAAACACTTTTAAAGCGGAGGTCCACACAAAAAGTGAACCTCCGCTTTTCGGAACCCTCCCCCGCTTCGGTGTCACATTTGGCACCTTTCAGGGGGGGGGGGGGTGCAGATACCTGTCTAATACAGGTATTTGCACCCACTTCCGGGAATAGACTCCCGCGAGAGTCACGCCCCTTTCACGTCACCCCCCGCTGTCTTCTGGGAAACACACTGGTCCCAGGAGACTGTGGGGACCAGTGACGACGCGCCACGCTACTAGCGCATGCGCAGTAGGGAACCAGGCAGTGAACGCTTCACTTCCTGATTCCCTCACCTAGGATGGTGGCGGGGGCAGCCGAGAGATGAGCGATTGCTCGGCTCTGGCTGCCGTCATCGCGGGCACCCTGGACAGGTAAGTGTCCATTTATTAAAAGTCAGCAGCTGCAGTATTTGTAGCTGCTGGCTTTTAATATTATTTTTTTTCGTGGGACCTCCGCTTTAAATTCTTTTTTTTTAAAGCCTGCATATATTTAGCCTAAATTGCAACACTGCCAGCTAGAAAAGGATGAAGAATGTGTGTATATGCATGCATGTGTGTGTATATAGATCTTTATGAAACATAACTGTTTTTTACTATTTCTGCCAGCAACTGCCTGCTTAAAACTATTAGTAAATTATTATGCCTTTGTGTAAGAAGTGTAATGGTTTAATGGTTTTTAGTGCTGATATTTTTTCATTTATTTTTTGTATCTAGCTTTCTGTGTCATACAACAAGGAGCCTACTGTGGGTGTGCTTGGGAATGTCTCTCCTGTGTTACAACCTGGGGTTCCCAGATTACCAACAGAAGGGAAAAAATGTGGATTGGACTGGTGGACAACAGCAACACGTGAATGAAAAACTGAAGCCCTGAGAGGGTAGGCTACCTACCTCAATTGTCAGTTTTGGCTGGAGTGTACCTTTAAGGGCCTTTTAAACATGGATGTGTTGTCATCTCTGTACTGGATCTATTTATACAAAGTGTAACACGCTTCGTCTAAAATGGGCATCCACTGTATAGCCGTTTCTATGTATAGTTGTTTTATGAGCGTGATTTACATCCTGTTGAATTTTATTGGTATGGACCAGAGAGGGACACCTGTGCTCCCTTCCCCCTGACACAATGGTAGACTGTACACGATAATACCAGATCAAACAAATTTCAGACCGGGCAATAAACACAAAATGTACCGGTGACATCCTCCTGTAAAATCCGATATCAGTCAGTGCTGACAGCTCAGTGCTATCACTATCTGCTGTCTGCCCTTCTGTCTATTATCTGTCTGTCTAATACTATAGGCATCCATCCATGGACAGATATCGCAATATAAAATGGCAAATGCCCACGACTAGTCTGCATTGTGAAACAAACATTAATGCTCAGGGGGTACAAGCATGCATATTTATGTGGGAGAAGGATTGCAATTTCTATTTCCTTTGTGTCTAATCTATGGCAAGATTGGTTTATGATTGGGTATGAAACACAGTTGTAGAAAATCCCCAAGTGGACACATTCTTGGAGATATTCAATCCCTTTCATGGCCCTTCAAAAACTTTGCCACCTGTTGTTGTTTTCCAGAAAGATGCTACAGGGATCACCAGTCACTAAACAGAATAAGTCTGATGTATCAATGTTTTCTCACTAAAGCTGACCATACACGGAACATATTTCATTTGGTTCCTATTAGCTGGCTGAAATTCACTACATGGTTGGCCCTGTCAAAGCCAAGACTCTTCAACTGAAAATCAAAGGAGCGGGGCCAGAAAATTGTCAGCCAAACAGCATCAACGTCCAATCAGATGTAGGCACGGTTTGGTTATACAATAGCAGCGGCGGGAGATTTGTCCATCCATGCTGCTTAGCGTGGTTGGAGGAACCTGTTAATTTTTTTTTTCAAATCCATATGTGCATGTGTGTATGGCCAGCCCGGGAAATGGAGTTGCTTAAGAGCCACTAATTGGATGCAAACTTTCAGTGCTGGTCTGATGCTAATTGGTGGACCTTAAAAAGAACACATTAATGTATAAGGCGCTTTATGATTTTTTTGGATGGATGGAATACTTCAAGTAAAATGCAGATTCCAAAGATGCCTGGGAACCTTTATTTCTACACGTCACTAACAGGGGTGCAACTGTTTTCTGGTGCACCCCCCGCTTTCTGTACTAAACCAGCATGAGAGCAATCATCTGGTATTAAATAATTGTATTTAGAATATACAGTGGGGGAAATAATTATTTGATCCCCTGCAGATTTTGTAAGTTTGCCCATTTACAAAAAAAAAGGGGTCTATAATTTTTATCATAGGTGCATTTTAAATGATAGAGACAGAATATCATCCAAAAATACAGAAAAAAACACTTAAATCAAATGCTATAAATTCAGTTGTAGTTCTGTGAGTAAAATAAGTATTTGACCCCCAAGCAAAACATGACTTAGTATATGGTGGAGAACCCCTTGTTGGCAATCACAGAGGTAAGACGTTTCTTGTAGTTGGTGATCAGGTTTGCACACATCTCAGGAGGGATTTTGGTCCACTCATGTTTCCAGATATTTTCTAAATCCTTAAGATTTCTTGGCTGTCTCTTGGCAACTCAAAGTTTCAGCTCCCTCCACATATTTTCTATAGGATTAAAGTGGTTATAAACCCTGTAAAAAAAAGTCTTTTTTAAAACTAACCTGCAAGACAAAGGCATAATGAGCTAGTATGACTAGCATACTAGCTCATTATGCATCATTTACCTTAGATCGGGGCCCCTGAAGCCATCCTCGTCTCCCTCTCCAGCCGCAGCCATCGCTGCGGCGATAGCCGGAAGGTTACTTAAGAGTATGCGCCGGCATGCGCCGTAGACACCGATGCATTTCATTTTTAGCAAATATCTCCTAAACCGTGGAGGTTTAGAAGATATTTCTTGCACCTACAGGTAAGCCTTAATCTAGGCTTACCTGTAGGTGCAAGTTGCATAAGTGGGTTTACAACCACTTGAAGGTCCGGAGACTGGCTAGGCCACTCCATGACTTTAATGTGCTTCTTCTTGAGCCACTCCTTTGTTGCCTTGTCGGTATGTTTTGGGTCAGTCATGCTGGAAGGCCCATCCATGACCCATCTTCAGTGATCCGGCTGAGGAAAGAAGGTTCTCATCAAAGAATTTACAATACATGGCCTTGTCCATTGGCACCTCAATGTGGCAAAGTCGGCCTGTACCTTTAGGAGAGAAACAGTCCCAAAGCATCATGTTTCCACCTCTGTGCTTGACTGCATGAATGGTTTTCTAAAAGTCATAGTCAGTCAGCATTTTTATTCCTCTAAAAACGTTGAGTTGAGTTAATGCCAAAGAGCTCAATTTTGGTCTCATCTGACCACAGCACTTTCTCCCAATCCTTCTCTGAATCATTTAGATGTTCATTGGCATGACTGTACATGTGCCTTCTTATAGAGAGGGACTTGCCATGTTTGGAGGAAGAAAAATGCTAACTATGACCCTATGAACACCATTCCTATAGTCAAGCATGGAGGTGGAAAAATTATGCTTTGGGGCTGTTTCTCTACTAAAGGTACAGACCGACTTTGCCGCATTAAGGGGTCAAGGGATGGGGCCATGTATTGTAAAATCTTGGAGGAGAACATTCTTCCCTCAGCCAGAATACTGAAGATGGCTCATTGATGGGTCTTTCAGCATGACAATGACCCAAAACATACCGCAAACGCAACAAAGGAGTGGCTCAAGAAGAAGCACATTAGGTCATGGAGTGGCTTAGCCTGTCTCCAGAGCTTAAACCCAAAGGAAATTTATGGAGGAAGCTGAAATTTTGAGTTGCCAAGCGACAGCCAAGAAACCTTAAGGATTTAGAGAAGATCTGTAAAAAAGAGTGGACCAAAATCCCCCCTGAGATGTGGGCAAACCTGGTCACTAACTACAAGACCTAGAACTACCTCTGTGCTTACCAACAAGAGTTTCTCCACCAAGTACTAAGTCATGTTTTGCTTGTGGATCAAATACCGTATTTATCGGCATATAACATGCACTTTTTCCCCCTGAAAATAGGGGGCAAATCACGGGTGCGTGTTATATGCCGATGTTGTAACTCGGAGGGAACCGAGCACCGCCGGAATTCACCGAGCCGTCATCTCCTGCTTACTCGGCTCTGACGTCACACACACACACAGTCCCACCTCCGCCACCGGCATTGGACCAGTGTTCTGTCAATCACAGGAGCTGGTCCAATGCCGATGGCGGAGGCGGGACTGTGTATGTGACTGCGGACTGAGAGCCGAGTAAACAGGAGATGACGGCTCTGTGATTTCCTGCACTGCATGAAAGATGGAGAGGCTGCAGATGGGCATCAGACTGCATTGATGGGAGATGAGCTGCAGATAGGCGCAGATCAGGTTGCAGATGGGCACAGATCAGGCTGCAGATGGGCGCAGATCAGGCTGCATTGAGGCTGCAAATAGGCACAGATAAGGCTGCAGATGGACACTAATCAGGATGGAAAGAGGTTGCAGATGGGCACAGATCAGGCTGCATTGAGGCTGCAGATGGCCACAGATCAGGCTGCATTGAGGCTGCAGATGGGCACTAATTAGGCTGCATTGATGGGCACTGACCATTATTTTGCTTCAAAGTGGTTTATTTAAAAAATAAAATAAAAATCCTGAAACTTCCCTCTTAAATTGAAGGTGCATGTTATACGCCTGTGCTTGTTATACGCCGATAAATACGGTACTTATCTTTCTCACTGAACTGCAGCTTAATTTATAACATTTGTATTGTGTGTGTTTTCTTGATTTTTGGTTTAAATTCTGTCTCTTAAATAATTATTTTTCCCACTGTATCTCTACAGGATCCCAGAGCTATACAAGAACATTCACCTGATCCACCCATTTATAATCAGAATGGGGAACAATTGTATCTATAATACTTCTCTGACATACCCTGGCCTAGCCTGCTTGAGGGAAGAACTCATCCGCCATGTTTTTTTTAGCCAATCACTATAGTTCCTTCTTTGGGACTCATTCAGATTGGCGCTAAGATCTATCCTCAATGCTGAGCCGCTCGCGGATGCAGATGCAGTGGCTGCATGGACATAGTCGCATTTAAAGTCAAAACTTTACATGTGGGCATGAGCGGGTACATGGATTTGAACGCACAGTGCCTGCATTTGAATTAGGGTCGTCACCTGTCCAGGACTCACCCGGACAGTTCGGGTTTGGAATCATGCGTCCGGGTTTCAGACTGCCTGAAACCTGGACACATTATTTAGACTGAACTATGGCTTCCCAGCAGAGTTGCTGGCTGCGCTTTTGTCTAAGCTGAGTGTCTGTTACACTCTCAAACTGCTTAAAGCCAGCACTAACAAACCCCCCCCCCAAACACACACATGGGAGAGGAGAGAGGGCTCGATCTGCACCTCTTTGGCCCCCCCACCCCTACCCATCTGTGTCTTCCCATACTCCAATTCCTGGCGCTGTGCCTCAGAAAAGGAAAGTTGGGGCCAGAAATTTGAAGTCCAGCAGCCTCAGATACATCTGGATGTGAGGTGCTGACTTCCAAGAAGTGAGTGAGCTCACCATCCATCCCTGTCTGACTGAAGTCTCCTCCCTTCTCTCTCCTGCCTCTGAGTAAGTGCGCTGAGGCAAATCAGGGTTCTCAGAGCACCCCTTACATCAGAGTTCCCCTTTACACCAGAGGCCACAGTGTTTTCTCCGTACATCGATGTTCTCAGTGTTCCCCCTTAAATCAGGGTTCCCAGAGCATCCGTTATGTCAGAGTTCTCAGAGTTCTCCCTTACATCAGAGTCGCCTCTTACAGTGTAAGGGAACTCTGTGAGTTCAGATGTAAAAGGCAAACTCTGTGGACTCTGATGTAAAGCGGGACTCTTGTTATTAACTTCATATGATTAGAAATTTTGTTTAATAGCAAAATATATGTATAGTTTATGTTCTGCCCATATCATCATAATAATATGTGCTATGTGCTGTTACAGATTATATTGCAATGTTGGTTTGACATTGTTGCCATCTAGTGGCCAGAGTTAGTTATTATTTTGTCACAGGAAAAGGAATTCCTTCACAGTTAAGGCAGTAACCTTTAACCTGGAACTGCATTTCCTTCATTTCGTGTCTGCTCTCTGATCCAAGCAGACTGCATGTAGAAGAGCTCCTGTCTATTCTTGGACTAATGGTGGAATTGTCTGTGAGTACTTTCACTGGTAGAGTGAGGCTGCTGTATAATGTTTTAATGTACTGACACATATGTTTCTTTATGCTTATGTTGTAGTTTTACAAAGTTATTCGGAAAAAGAATACATACAGATTTGATGTCTCCCATTTCTTGACTTCTGAATTATTGTTAAGCTGTCTGACTAGTGTTATACAACAGTTCAATAACGCGAAGCAGAACAGTAAAAAGACAACCACGTGGCAGTCTGGAATAAACTGAGACGCCATCAGTACAGCATGAGTCTAAGATCAGGAACAAAGTACCAGGCTGATGACACGCTATCGCCAACACAGCAAAACAGGGAGAACATTCCCAGTGCCCAGCAAGAGGATGCACAATCGCATGTGTCCAGATCTTCACGAGCTAGCAAGATGTCCTCAGCAAGTTCCTTAGCAGTTAAAGCTCGTGCCAAGGCAAAAGCTGCCCGCATCCAGCTACAGTACGCAGAAAAAGAAGCCATGATGATGCGGGAGTTAGCAGAAAAGAAAGCTACCATAGCACAAAAAGAAGCCATGATGATGCAGGAGTTGGCACAAGAAGAAGCAAAATTGCTCATCCTGAAGCGACAGACCGCTGCTGCAGCTGCTGAAGCTGCTGAAGCTGAGGCCGCTGCCTACATGGGAACTAGTCGGTCAGGAAGTGAAAAATCGTATAAAGACCCAGAGGTTCCAGAAAAACCTCTATCCTCTACAGATCGTACAAGTAAGTACATCCAGAACCTTACTGATGCGCATGCGAAAGAACAGCCTCTTAAACCTGAAGCAAAGGAATTCAGACCGAGATCAACATGCCCCCTGAGCAGGCCCAATCAACCACATGAGGTCAGCGGCTGCCAGCAAATCAAGAGGGAAGCACCAGAAACCCCTAAGAACAAAAAACAAGTGTTCCCATCACCTCAACATATAGATTACATGGGCGAACAACAATGTGCAGTGGATGTCACCAAATATCTCATCCGCAAAGAAATGATTAGCTCAGGCTTTCTCCAATTTGATGACTGTCCTGAAAACTATTGGGCATGGAAATCCTCCTTTCTGAATGCAACTGAAGGTCTGAACTTTTCATCAGCAGACATACTTAATTTGATGATAAAATGGCTCGGTACCGAGTCAGCAGAGCATGCTAAGAGGATGAGAAGAGCAAACCTGCAGCAGGACTCAGCAGCAGGACTCAATATGACCTGGAAAAGACTAGAAGAAACGTATGGATCCCCTGAGGTAATAGAAGGAGCACTGTTGAAAAAACGTAGTCTTTCCCAAGGTGGGCTACAGAGACAATGTGCGTCTACAAGAACTAAGTGATCTTCTATTAGAGATAGAATATGCCAAAGAGGATGGCTACTTGCTAGGACTTTCATATCTAGATACAGCTAGAGGCACCAATCCCATAGTAGAGAAACTACCCTCAAATCTGCAAGACAAGTGGATGTCTGTGGGAGGTAAATTCAAAGAAGATTATGGTGTTGCTTTCCCCCCTTTCTCTGTGTTTTCTAGATTTGTCCGACAGCAAGCAAAAATCCGAAGTGATCCTAGTTTCGCCTTCAGCAATCAATCGCACAGACCTGAGAAACCTCACAGACCTCACGGTAGGACTTCTGTATCCACACACAAAACAACTGTACCTTCAGAAGTCACAGACTATCAAAGCATCCACAAGGTACACACCATAGAGAACCCTGATAGACATTGCCCGATACACAAAAAACAACATCCACTAAAGAAATGCAAAGGCTTTAGAAGCAAACCCATTGCAGAGCGGATGTCCTTCCTTAAACAGAACGGCATCTGTTTCAAGTGTTGCAGATCCACTTATCACTGCAAAATACAAGTAGAATGTACAGAATGTGGCAGTGAGAGACATATAGCAGCTCTACACCCAGGTCCTGCTCACGTCTCACTAGAGACTGTAGAACCCGGGAAAGATCAGGGCAGGGAGCAACAAGAGACCCCACTCTCCTCAGTGATGTCTAATTGCACTAAAGTATGTGGACAAGGCAAGAGTGCACGTTCATGCTCGAAAATCTGTTTAGTGACTGTGTATCCCACTGGCAAGAGAGAAAGGGCAGTGAAAATGTATGCAGTGCTAGATGAACAGAGCAACAGATCCCTTGCAAAGCCAGAATTCTTTGATATCTTTAATCTTAAAGCAAGTGCGGTTCCATACACTCTAAGGACATGTGCGGGGACAATTGATACCACAGGGAGAAGAGCTTCCGACTTTACCATTGAATCCTTCAATAAGAAAGTACAGCTCCCACTTCCTACCCTAATAGAGTGTGGCATGATACCTGACGACAAAACTGAGATTCCCTCTCCAGAAGTAGCCCAACACCACCCTCACCTCCGCTCAATTGCTCACCTTATCCCAGCTGTTGAGCCAGATGTTTCAACTCTACTACTTCTTGGGAGAGACATCCTTCAGGTACACAAGGTGCGCCAGAAAATCAATGGACCTTATAATGCCCCCTATGCACAGAGACTGGACCTGGGGTGGGTCATTGTAGGAGAAGTTTGCCGGGGAACAGTGCACCAGCCTGAAAATATCAGCACTTTGAAGACGTCTGTGTTAACAAATGGACGCACATCTCTTCTCAGTCCCTGTCACAACAGCTTTGTTGTCAAGGAAAGCTTTGATAGGTCAACACAACTCTTTGACTCTCCTACACTATGTGGTGAAGAAGAAGTCAATTCCAACATTGAGACAGACAATCTAGGGATTACAGTGTTCCAGAAAACTAAAGATGACGATAAACAGGCCCTCTCTATAGAGGATCAGACCTTCTTGCAGATTATGGATAAAGAGGCTTACCAAGATGACAATCACAGTTGGGTAGCCCCTCTTCCCTTTCGCACACCAAGACGTGTTTTGCCTAGTAACAGGGAGCAAGCCATGAAGCGTCTGCATTCACTCAGCAAAACTCTGCAGAGAAGGCCAGAAGTGAAAAGAGATTTCACTGAATTCATTAAAGGGATGCTAGACAACAATCACGCTGAAGTTGCAGGACCACTTGAAGCAGACAGGGAACACTGGTATCTACCAATGTTTGGTGTTTACCATCCACACAAACTCAACCAAATAAGAATAGTTTTTGATTCCAGCGCAGAGTATAAAGGAGTCTCTTTAAATGATGTACTGTTGAGTGGCCCTGACCTAAACAATACTTTGCTAGGTGTCCTCATGCGTTTCAGAAAAGAGCCCGTTGCCTTCACAGCAGATGTGCAACAAATGTTTTACTGCTTTCTTGTAAGAGAAGATCACAGAGACTTTCTACGTTTTCTCTGGTACAAAGACCATGACATAGACAAAGAAATTGTCGAGTACAGAATGAAAGTACACGTATTTGGTAATAGCCCTTCTCCTGCTGTCGCTATATACTGCATGCAAAAGGCTGCTCAGAAAAATGCAGAGTGCTATGGACAAGAGGCCAAACATTTTGTATTGAGATATTTTTATGTAGATGATGGACTCGCTTCTACTAGCACACCTGAAGAGGCAATTTCTATCCTTAGTAAAGCAAAGCAAATGTTGGTAGAATCCAACCTGCGTCTTCATAAAATCGCTTCCAAAAGCCAAAAAGTAATGGAAGCCTTCCCTGTAGCAGACAGGGCTAAAGACCTTAAAGATCTTTGCTTGAGTACAGACACCCTTCCCCTGCAGAAAAGCCTAGGCCTAAGTTGGGATCTAGAAACGGATAGTTTCGTTTTCAGAGTTTCCTCAGGAGAAAAGCCTTTTACACGTAGAGGCATTCTATCCACCGTAAATAGCCTTTATGATCCCCTAGGATTTGTATCACCTGTAACAATAAGAGGCAAGGTCTTAGTTCGAGAACTGTCATCTGGAAAAAGTGAATGGGATGCATTGCTTCCACAAGAGAGACTAAGTGAGTGGGTTCAATGGACAGAATCCTTGCAAGCATTAGAGCACCTAAAGATAGACCGATGCTATGTGCCAAAGTCTTTATCATCAGCTTGCAGGAAAGAACTGTGCATCTTCTCAGACGCATCTACCACAGCTATAGGTGCAGTAGCCTACTTGAAATTAATTGATGCAGAAAATGTGTGTCATGTTGGATTCGTCATGGGAAAGTCCAAATTAAGCCCCAAACCAGCCCACACTATTCCTCGTTTAGAGTTGTGTGCTGCTGTGCTAGCAGTTGAAATGTCTGAACTAATCACAGATGAACTAGACACTGACTTTGATGCTGTAACATTCTTCACTGATAGCAAGACTGTCCTAGGATACATTTGCAGCACCGCTAGGAGGTTCCATCTGTATGTCTCCAATAGGGTGAATAGAATCAGGCAATCTTCACACCCAGACCAGTGGTTCTATGTATCTACAGAGCAAAACCCTGCAGATTATGCCACTAGACCTACTCAAGCAGCATGCCTTCAGAACTCTATATGGTTCTCAGGCCCATCCTTCCTGTACCAACCACACTGTGAGCAAATAGACACTGCTAATGCTTATCCACTCATAGAGCCCGAAGCTGACCCCGAAATCAGATCGGAAATTACGAGTTTCAGCACCAAAGCTTCTGAAGCCACACTTCACCCACATTTTTTTGATAGGTTTTCTTGCTGGAAGATACTAGTTAAGACCCTAGCCAGACTCATCCATGTCGCTAAAACTTTCCGGATAGAAACCAACAGCGATCAAGTCAGAAGGTGGGAAAGTTTCCATGAACAGGTCAATCTAGTAGAGCTGGCTCAAGCAAAGTCTGTTATCATTTCTTCTGTTCAAAACAAACATTTCCAGAAGGAAATTGACAGCATCAAAAAACAAAAGACGTTCCCAAAACAAAGCCGTCTTAGGAAGCTTAGTCCTTTTCTAGACAAGAATGGGTTGTTGAGAGTAGGTGGACGTTTGTCTCTTGCTGAAATTTCAGAGGAAGAGAAACAGCCTGTCATCATACCTTATGATCACCACATTGCAGCACTGCTTGTTAGGTACTATCACAAACAAGTAGTTCACCAAGGGCGACACATCACAGAAGGTGCAATTAGATCCGCAGGTTTCTGGATTCTTGGTGGCAAACGCTTGGTATCAGCTGCTATACACAAATGTGTCATCTGTCGCAAGCTGCGGGGAAGATTACAAAGTCAAAGGATGGCAGAGCTACCAGAGGACAGAGTAATTGCTCAACCACCTTTCACCAATGTGGGCTTAGATGTATTTGGTCCATGGTCTGTTTTAACCCGTCGCACTAGAGGAGGCAGTGCAGACAGTAAACGATGGGCAGTCCTTTTTACTTGTTTGTCTACCCGAGCTGTACACATAGAGCTACTTGAAGCCATGTCAACATCAAGCTTTATTAACGCTTTGAGGAGATTCTTCTCAATTCGTGGCCCAGCAAAACTGCTCCGTTCTGACAGAGGAACAAACTTTGTGGGAGCCTGCAAAGAACTTAACATTTGTGACAGTGAATCACAATTACAAGACTTTCTACAAGACAGAGGATGTACATGGGTTTTTAATCCTCCACACTCCTCACATATGGGTGGTGTCTGGGAGAGACTTATAGGTATTGCTAGACGAATCTTGGATGCTATGTTGCTACAAACCAAACCTGCTCACTTGACCCATGAGACGTTAATCACCTTTATGGCAGAGGTTTCAGCTATTATGAATGCCAGGCCTATAGTTCCTGTGTCTTCAGACCCAGATACTCCTATGGTCCTTACCCCAGCAATGTTGTTGACTCAAAAGGTGAACTCTTTGTCTGCTCCATCTGGATCCATAAGTACAACAGAAGTTCATGCAAAACAATGGAAGCAAGTACAATGCTTGGCAGACACCTTTTGGAAAAGATGGAAGAGGGAGTATCTGTCAAATTTGCAACGCCGCAGGAAATGGACTGAGGATCGCCCAAATGTAAAAGTGGGTGATGTTGTTCTGTTAAAGGACAACCAAGAGAGCAGAAATGAGTGGCCCGTAGGACTTATTGTCAATGCTCTACCAAGCAGAGATGGCAAGGTCAGAAAGGTGGAGGTCAAGATTGTGAAAAATTAGACCACCAGAATTTATCTCAGACCTGTAACTGACATTATAGTTTTGATCTCGGACTAGCTAGGATTTCATTTTCTTGTTTATATGTTTTTCTGCATAGCAGTGGTATTTATGTAATGACATAATAAATTATGCCAGGCAGGGAGTGTTCTGCCCATATCATCATAATAATATGTGCTATGTGCTGTTACAGATTATATTGCAATGTTAGTTTGACATTGTTGCCATCTAGTGGCCAGAGTTAGTTATTATTTTGTCACAGGAAAAGGAATTCCTTCACAGTTAAGGCAGTAACCTTTAACCTGGAACTGCATTTCCTTCATTTCGTGTCTGCTCTCTGATCCAAGCAGACTGCATGTAGAAGAGCTCCTGTCTATTCTTGGACTAATGGTGGAATTGTCTGTGAGTACTTTCACTGGTAAAGTTATTCGGAAAAAGAATACATACAGATTTGATGTCTCCCGTTTCTTGACTTCTGAATTATTGTTAAGCTGTCTGACTAGTGTTATACAACAGTTCAATAACGCGAAGCAGAACAGTTTATAATATAAAAAAAATAAAAATTGCCATGCGCCGCTAAAAAGTTCGGGTTTGACTTGAAGAAAAGGTGGCAACCCTAATTTGAATCCATGCACCAGCTCCTGCTTGCATGTCAAATTTTGACATGTGACCTTGTCCATGCAGCTGCTGCATCTGTATTTACCTCTATGGGCTTCCTGAACACAGTTCCAAGGTGGATGCACAAACAGCAAAAAGCAGCTTGGCATGGAGGATAAAATGATGCTTCTCCATTACTTTGATCTTCTCTGCTTTCATTTTACCATATGTAGCACACAGATCCCTCACCCTGCTTACCTCCACTCGCAGAGTGGGACACACCATTCGACATGCCCAGTATCCTCCATCTTGTAGAGGGTGAGCGGTGTAATTAATTTGGATCCTGCAGCGAGTTACCTCCTTCCGTTGATTCTCGTCCCTAGAGTGTAGGGAAAAGTCTATTCTCTCTCTAGGAAGGCCAATGTCCAGACAATATTAAACTCAATAAAAGGAGTTTATTTTACTTGCTTGCAACTTGACAGTTAAGGTTGGAGATAGAGAGGATGAACAGGGAGGTTGGTTCAGGCACACAGTACTTAATCACCACTCGTTGCCACTCAAGCCTGAGTGGGCTTTGCTCACCCAGATAGTCCCCTCTCACGGTCCTAGCAGCCGGTGTGGAGCACGGAACATTCAATTTAAGCTTTTCCTTGGGATACGATCAG
The DNA here is from genome assembly GCA_029206835.1 of Rana muscosa. NCBI lineage: Eukaryota > Metazoa > Chordata > Amphibia > Anura > Ranidae > Rana > Rana muscosa. The sequence goes on along the minus strand of CM055121.1, from coordinate 206,377,749 downwards.
GACATGAACCTCTAAGTTCCTTACTTCCCAGCACTTGTAACACTTTAAGAACTTTAGGTGCCAATGGGGCACGTTACAAGGCTTTTGGCGGATCATGGAATCCTTCCCTCTGACAGGTAACCAGGCCGCTCCCGAGACAGCGACATCCTTCACCGATCCTTGCAGAAAGATCCTCCCCTGGTTTCCTCTCCTTCAGAGCGGGACACCCTCCCACGGGCACCCTGGGACTCCTCTGTTGGCTTAGGCCTCAGCTAAAGGTCCTGGGCCTACCTGGAATGATGCGGCCTCGGGCTAAAGGTGCCCGGGACCAAAACACACACACACGCACCCCTGGCCTGGAGGACCAAAGGGCGCAAACTGCTCCCCGAATAATGGCGTCTGCCCCTTATGTACCCTCTCCCGGCATGCACAGCAGGCAGACCACGCCCACTGCATGGCTGCCGAGAGATGACACCCACTAGCGCTGCAATGCTACCCGTGGTTCAACCCGAGACCTGGTCGACAGCGCCACCCACAGGCCTCAGGAAACTGTACTGCCAGGCAACACCACAATAGAGCATAGTCCTAATGAATGAATTCCAGCAGCCTGAGCCTAACTACTTGCTCAAGCTGACCCCTAAATTTAAGCATAGCGACCCCAGTTTTGGGGGTCCGCTACACATACATTTTTTTTTTTTAAGCAGTCACAAAGCTCTGGTGCTCCAGTTAACCCCCACCCCTTTCTCTGCAGTGGGTGTGCAGAACTCTTTTCCCAACCGACAACACCTCAACAATACAGTGAGCTATGGACATTGGTGGGATGATGTCAGCACCGTTGTCGGGCTTTCACAGTGCACAGATCGTCCAGACCTTTGTGGTCACTTTTCCTCTTTGAAAAACTAAAAAAAACAAGCATTCAGAAAGTGATTTGTTGAAGAATGTGAGCAGAGAAGATCAGAGGAAAGAAGAAGCATCATTTAACAGTTATTGTTATGCAGGGCCGCCATCAGGAATTTTGGGGCCCCTTACACAGCTTCAGGCATGGGCCCCCTGGAGCAGAGAACCAGGATGGGTGTGCTGCCGCTGCAAATTGAGAAGCGGGGGGGTGCCACGAATTGAGAAGCAGAGGGGGTGCTGCCGCCGCGAATTACTGAGGTCGGGGGGTTGCCATCTGAGCCTTTAGGGACCTCTGGGCCCCTTAAAAAAAATATAAAAAATAAAAAAAATTATAAAAAAAAGGGGGGGTTGCCATCTGGGGCCCTCACCTCCGGGCTTCTGGGTCCCTTACAAAAAAAAATTACTTTTAAAAAAAAAAGGGGGGTTGGCATCTGGGGACCTCTGGGCCCCTTACAAAAAAAGAAAAAGAAAAAAAGAATTAAAAAGAAAAATAAATAAAATAAAAAAAGTTTAATTTTTTTTTATTTTTTTTTATAAAAAAAAAAAAAAGGGGGGGTTGCCATCCGGGGCCCTGGGGACCTCCGGGCCCCTTGCAAAAAAGAAAAAAAAGGGAAAAAAAATCTGTAAAAAAAAAAAGGGGGGTTGCCACCCGGGCCCCTGAGGACCTCCGGGCCCCTTACAGTTGTACTGCCTGTACCCCCCTGATGGCGGCCCTGTTGTTATGTCTTTCCTTCTGCTTTAAGCAGTATACATTTGTGGATTGCTCTCCAACCTGATGGTTCCTGCATAGTTCTGGGGCCAATGATACTTAGCAGAGCCAATAAGGTGGGACCAGTGGAACCTCTCCTCTTGTCATAAGTAACTTCTGACACCAATGATCTTTTTAGCTGTCTGTTAGGTGGCATCTTCTTACTGACCACCAATGTAAGAGGACATGTCTCAACTGACCAGAAATGTAAAGGGACATTCTTTCAATTGACCATCAAGGGGTACTTCTCCTATGACCACCAAAGTAAGAGGACATTTTTTCAATGACCACCAATGTAAGATGTCACTTCCAAACTGATCAACAATGTAAGGGGACATTTCTCCACTGACAACCAATGTAAGAGGGACATTTATCCCATTAATGTAAAGAGGCACTTCACCGCCATTGTTAGTGGTCTCTTCTTCATTGACCACCAGTGTAAGGTTCATTCATCCCACTGACAATTACTGCAATTAAGTTTTCTTATCACTGACCGCTAATGTAAAGCCCTGTACACACGATCGGATATCCTATGGATTCAAATCCGATGGATTTTTCAATCGGAATTCCGATGAAGCTGACTTCCATCAGTCTTGCCTACACACCATCAGACAAAAATCCGACCCTCCCAAACGCAGTGACGTAAAACACTCCGAAGAGCCGAGAAAAATGAAGTTCAATGCTTCTGAGCATGCGTCGACTTGATTCTGAGCATTCTCAACAATCATATTATTGTACTGTAAATTGTAGATATACCAATTTTATCAGGGGTTCGCTGAAATCTGGAAATTATTTCAAGGGTTACTTCAAGGTAAAAATTCTCAAAAATACTGTGGTAAGGTCTGAGGCTTCAGAGTCAGATGTGTATTCCTTATCGAATCCTTGTCAGTAAAAAGGTGCACTGCCAACCACGCCTTCTATACACTTAGCAGGCAGCCAGTCAGATTAGTCTCCCAAGTAATATAACAAGTTTTGTTGGTTCCATTTTTTTTAAAATGAGGATTAATATTTGTTTTTGACATTAAAGTGGAGGTCCGCCGTTTTTTTTTTTTTTTTTTTAAAGTCAGCAGCTACAAATACTGCAGCTGCTGACTTTTAAAATAAGGACACTTACCTGTCCAGGGAGCCCGCGTTGTCGGCACCGATAGCACGGCTCTCGGGTGCCGCAGCCACCAACTTCGGTGAGGGAATCAAGAAGTGAAGCCTTGCGGTTTCACTTCCTGGTTCCCTACTGCGCATGCGCGACTCGCGCTGTGTGATCCCACTGGTCCCTGCTGTCTTCTGGGACCTGTGTGTCTCCTAGAAGACAGCAGGGGGGGGGAACGAAGGAAGTGGCATAGATACCTGCGGATGGCTCGGGTATCTATGCCAGGAAGTGGGAGCAAATACCTGTATTGCACAGGTATCTGTTCTTTCCTGAAAGGTGCCAAAACAGGGAGCCGAGGGACAGATCGGCTTCGGATGAGGACATTGCGGGTGCCCTGGACAGGTAAGTGTCCTTATATTGAAAGTCAGCAGCTGCAGTATTTGTAGCTGCTGACTTAATTTTTTTTTTTTTAGCCAAAACTCCGCTTTAAGACTGAAGAATGAATTGTAATATGCTTGAGATGCTGCAGTACATAGGGGGGGGGGGGGGGTATGGAAAATGTCCCTAAAGGTGAACTAACCCCTGAATATAAAGTTAGGCTAAATATAGTGCACTATTATCCCACTAGGTCGCTCAGTGGACAGTTTGTACTCATTAAAGTCTTTTGATCGGGCTCCTCCAGCCCGTACCTTTTTCTTATGGTTCTTATGCGTTGGTAATTGTCTGTTAAGATGTTATGCCTCTTCTTCTCTACAATAAAAATGATTGCACCAGAAAATACAATGCACTCTAATGAAATATTGATTGATAAGATATTCACTGCAACATCTAGTGTGTTATTATCATTTATAAATTATAGAAAATGTATGGAAAAGTTGTTAACATTTAGCATTACTCTTTGTTAGACTCTCAAAGTACCATAGTTCCTTTTTAATATGGAAATAATTGGCTGCCTGGAAATTCTGGAAATGTAACTTTCATATAATGCATTTTCAATTTAGATACATTTAGTGCCATATTATGTCGTAATTCAACACTTTGCTAAATAGTAAAGTTAGAACACCTCCAAATGCCCTTGTTTACATTGATAGTAGTCCCGTGTTAGGGCTTTGTGCTGTGGTGTGGCATAAAAAGTAGGGCCTGCTGCTTTTACAGGCAATACCACTTGCCAAAAAGAGCCCCACAGAAGTAAAAGGGACCACACCGCGGCGCAGTGTCTAATGGATGTGGTTGCACCAGGGTGGAGAGAGATTTGAGCATATCAATGAAAGAAATCACAGCTCCAGGCAGGTGCATAGACCAACAGCCCCTCCACACATCAGCAGGTGCCATTCCTATCTGTGATCACAGCAATAGGAAGACAAGGATGGAAAGCTGGCCGCACTTCAGAGATGTAGTAGATAAATTAAGTTTCAACACATATAAGATGCAAACATCACAGCTCCAGAAATGTGGACAGAGGACAGTTAACGCGTTTCACATGAAAATGTGCTTAATCATATCGCCTCCTGATCGCCAGCTAGCTATTGGGCAACCGCTGCTAACAAAGTGAGTGCGTGTCAGAAGCATTGCCAATGTTAAAGGGGCTTTAGAAAGAAAAGATACACACACATACACTAACTCTAATGCCGCGTACACACGATCGGAATTTCCAACAACAAATGTTCAATGTGAGCTTTTGGTCGGATATTCCGACCGTGTGTAGGCTCCATCGGACATTTACTGTCGGAATTTCCGACAACAAATGTTTGAGAGCAGGTTCTCAATTTTTCCGACAATTCCAATCATGTGTATCCAATTCCGACGCACAAAAATCCTATGCATGCTCGGAATCAATTCGACGCATGCTCGGAATAATTGTACTTCATTTTTCTCGGCTCGTCGTAGTGTTGTACGTCTCCGCGTTCTTGACGTTTGGAATTTCCGAGCAACATTTGTGTGACCGTGATACGCAAGACAAGTTTGAGCGAAAATCCGACGGAAAAAAAAAACAGTTTTGTTGTTGGAATGTCCGATCGTGTGTACGCGGCATTACAGAATAAATTGGGATGTAACACAAAAAATGAATTGACACATCTTTTATTGTATAATTGCATGTGAATGCAAAAGTCTCAGAGTGAAAGCTCAGATGTGTGTTGCCCACACACGACCGGGTTTCATGTAGGAAAAAGTCTGATGAGAGCTTTTGGTCAGGAATCCCAACCGTGTGTATGCTCCATCAGACTTTTTCCAACAGGAAAATTGCCGGAAAAAAAAAGAGAAAAACTGTTCATCTGTATGCTTTTCCAACGGGAAAAAAAAAACATGCATGCTTGGAAACAAATCGACGCATGCTCGGAAGCATAGAACTTCATTTTGTTGGCTCGTTGTAGTCTTTTACGTCACCGTGTTCTTGGCAGTCAAAAGTTCACCGTACTTTTGTGTGCCCGTGTGTATGCAAGGCAGACTTGAGAGGAATTCTGTCGGGAAAACCATCGTTTTTTTTTTCCGACGGGAAAACCGCTCGTGTACACGGGGCATTAGATTTGATTGCCTTTCCTACCTGTCAATAAATTCAAACCTTCTTCTGATTTTAATAAAATCACATTTTTAATTAGGTTTCTGTTGTTGCCCAACAGGCTGAGTGCTGGGCAACTTTTTTTATCTATATAACAACACATATGAAAATGAATGAAATAAGGAATTTTATGTCAGCGCAGAGTGGTACTGCGGACATATGCAGATATACTGTGCCACGTCCCAGAGCATCAGAATATCTTTAGAAATAGAAAAAAAGAAATTAGGACTTTATTGGCACCACACTACGAGTAAATATTTCTCTAAAAAGCATTTTTTTTTTTTTTTTTAAACAGTTAAGTATGAGATGCGTATAGATACCTTTATATCTGTTTTAAAAAAAATTAAAAAATATATGCTTTTTAAAAAAATATGTGGTGCCAATAAAGTCCTAAGTTCTTTTTTTTAAATTTATAAACACATATGAAAATTGAGCTTTTTTGTTTATGTTTATTTTATTTATTTATTTATTGTTATTTTTTTATACTGTTGTATGTTATATCCTCATCTCGAATGACATTTTTATATGTAATCCGGTGAGATAGCCGGTATGTCGTCTACATCAACATGACGTCACTTTATCGCATCATATAAGATATGGTCATCCTTTTTCTAGTCATCTTTACCCACCATAGGACTTTTAAGGACTGACTCAAATTTCTGGATCCTGGATTAATCCTTATGATACCTACAATTTTTTTTTTTTTTTACTTGTTAGCCCATGATGTGTCCACTTTGTACTATTTTGTTGATGTATGTTATCAATAAAACCCTTTGTGCAAGAAAATTACCATACATAAGGCAGTCAGAGCAAGGGACAGTCTTTAACGTATATGTACACCCAACAACAAATATGTAATACATTACATCTCACCAGTCCTTAGATATGGTGGCTGCATTTGTTTTGCTTGTTCAGGCTTCCCCCCCCCCCCCCTTTATTTTTACCTGGTAATCCTGCAATAATGCAATTCCTGTCCTAGAGTAACCACACTCTCTCACCGTACTATATCTATAGAGAAGCAGTGATGTCACCCTAGAAAAGAACTACAGAACTCCTCAACTCCTCATCACCTCCACCTTTTTCTTGATCAGCCCTGAGGGCTGAACACAAGAAATCCATAGTTTCCTGTATCCAGCTAAACAACCTTGATGGAGGAACCTACATTTAATCCAGCACCTGAAGTTATCTGAGTACCTGAACAGTGGCTGCATCTGATAGGATGCAGTGACTGCTTGACCGACAATTTGTTACCCCGTTCAGTCGACAGGGCCACCCATGAATTTTGGCAGATTTTGGTAAGCATTACAAATTTCCCGATAGCATTCTTCAAGATAATACATGCAAAGAGCAGTGGCGTCACTAGGGTTGGTGTCACCCGGTGCCAAAAAAAATGGTGTCACCCCCCAACAACTATAGTCCCCCCTCAGTACAGACCCCCCTCCACTAACTACAGACCCCACTCCCACAGTATAGATCCCTTCCCTCAGTACAAACCCGCTCCACTAAGTACAGACTCTCCGCCATCAATATAGACCCGCCTCCCTCAGTATGAACCCCCACCTCAGTGCAGACCGCTCCATCAGTACAGACACCCCCACCTCAGTGCAGACCCCCTCAGTTACAGACACCCCCCTCAGTTACAGACACCCCTCGTACAGACACCCCCCTCAGTACAGACACCCCCCTCAGTACAGACACCCCCCTCAGTAACAGACACCCCCTCGTACAGACTCCCCCTCGTACAGACCACCCCTCAGTTACAGACACCCCTCGTACAGACACCCCCCTCAGTACAGACACCCCCCTCAGTACAGACACCCCCTCGTACAGACTCCCCCTCGTACAGACCACCCCTCAGTTACAGACACCCCCTCAGTTACAGACACACCCTCAGTTAAAGACCCCCCCTCAGTTAAAGACCCCCCTCAGTTACAGACACCCCCCTCAGTTACAGACACCCCCCCCTCAGTACATACACCCCCCTCAGTACAGACACCCCCTCAGTACAGACACCCCCACCTCAGTACAGACCGCTCCATCAGTACAGACACCCCCACCTCAGTGCAGACCTCCTCAGTTACAGACACCCTGCTCAGTTACAGACACCCCCCACAGTACCAGACACTCCTCGTACAGACACCCCCTCAGTTACAGACACCCCCCTCAGTACAGACACCCCCCTCAGTACAGACACCCCCTTGGTACCAGACCCCCCTCAGTACAGACACCCCCTCAGTTACAGCCCCCCTGGTGCAAACTCCCCCTAGTGCAGACCCCAGCAGTACAGACACCCCCTCCCCCCATCAGTAAACATGCCCCCCCTTACCTTACAGACCTCAGAACAGAGCGGCAGATACACACAGCGGTGTGTCTCTCGAGCGCGGGCTCCTCCTCCTCCTCTGTGGATGTAAACAGAGAGGAGGCAGAGGGGGCGGCGGCTTCCTTCCGCTCCGCTGAGGGACACAGCCGCAGCGTGAGCCTAAGGCACAGGGCAGCGGGCAATGTCAGTGTGGTGCCGCTGCGCTACCCACGGGTGTCACCCCTCTGGTGGGTGTCACCCGGGTGCGGCCCGCCCCCCCCCCGCACCTGGCTAGCAACGCTAGTGCGTGTCGTCACATCATCACAGTGCAGTGTGATGATGTGACAGGCTGAGTCGCTCGCTGGCTCTGTAGGGTAGGGAGGAGGATTGGAATTTAGGAATAGGAAGAATAAGGAGCCGGAGGACACACACCAGGCGCGGCCGCGGCGCTGGAGGTGTTGTTCCAGGCTTCCAGCCCAGCGGGGTGAAATTAATCAATGAATGGGTCAGCTGTAAAAAAAAAAAAAAAAAATTAAAAAAAAAAAAAAAAAATTAAAAAAAAAAAAAAAAAAAAAGGAGGGTGTCACCCCTCTAGCGGGTGTCACCCGGGGGCGGACCGCACCCCCCGCACCCCCCTAGCAATGCCTCTGGCAAAGAGCACTAGATTTCTGGCAGGGCCAACAGGCCAAAGTGGAGCAAAAAGGAAAAGTTTTCCAATTAGGATTTACATACACTTATATATGATTCATTTGTTTACAATTACTTAACATTACATATAACGGTGTTTGATCCTCACACTGTGGGGGTTATTTTCTAAACCTGGAGGGTGCAAAATCTGGTGCAGCTCTTCATAGAAACCAATCAGCTTCCAGGTTTTATTGCCAAAGCTTAATTGAACAAGTTGGATTTAGAAGCTGATTGGCTCCCATGCACAGCTGCACCAAATTCTGAGTGCTCCAGTTTTAGTAAATCTACCCCTGTATGTAACAGACCCTACTTAAAGAAGAACTATGATTATATATATTTTTATATATATTTTTTACTGTTCTGTCCCTTATGAAAGAACATTGGGGGTTATTCACGAAAGGCAAATCCACTTTGCACTACAAATGCAAACTACAAGTGCAAATTGCACTTGAAATTGCACTGAAAGGGCACTTGGAATTGCAGTCGCTGTAAATCTGAGGGGAAGATCTGAAATGAGGGGAAGCTCTGCTGATTTTATTATCCAATCATGTGCAAGCTAAAATGCTGTTTTTTATTTTCCTTGCATATCCCCCTCGAATCTTCCAAGTGCACTTTCAGTGCAATTTCAAGTGCACTTTGCACTTGTAGTGCAAAGTGGATTTGCCTTTAGTAAATAACTCCCTATATGTAGCACCTTCCTTCATGCAGAGGGATGGGGGCGTGTCAGCCTCTGCATTCCTCTTGCCACTGCTTTTCTCAAAAAAGTGCTCAGAGCTGAGACAACCTACCTCAGCAGTCTCCTTCTGTTGGATCGGCCACGTCAGGAGGGGAGGGGTGCAGGTTGGACCTCATAGATAGGAAGCACCTAGCAACATGGGACAAATTACTACATGTTCATCCCATAGGGGTCAGAACAGTGAAAAAATAATATATGTATACTGTATAATGACAGTTCTTCTTTAGGGTCAATGTAGATGTTTTAGGACACTTGCCACCAAACCAACTGTACTGTTACTGTACTGAGTTCTGTCCATGGTGATTTTTTATTTGCACTAACAATTTAATTTTCAAGATAAGCTTATGGGGGAATATTCCAAAAGCCAACCTCTACTTAAGAAATGTGTAAGTGACAACTATCTATGGTAAAATCAAGTCAACTTAAAAATTGACACAAAACCGTCTTACCGTCGGCCTTTTCCATACAATCCCTTGGGTTTTCGCGGAGAATGGGCCCAGCTCTTTATACCCCAAGGCAGAGGGGCATGCAGGAAACTGATCATCTTTAAAAAGAGTTTTGGATGCCAGGCACTGGGCTTGTAGCTGCTCAAAGTCCTGGTTTAGGTATTTCACTGGGTTCTTGGGTGTACCGATTCCATCGGCTGTAGCCCTGTCTTTGGCTAGTTTGGTTGCAGCTCCTGACATGATGCCTGCTCTGAGTGTGACAGTGCGGGGACGGTGGCTGTCCTCAGGCACTGAGAGGTATATATATATATAAAGGGACGTCAAAGTACTGCTGGTGCTGTGCTGGGCGGGGGCACAATCTGGGAGCTAATCTCACTAGTGTAAATATGTGCACAAGCAGCTGGGCTGGAAAAGGAAAGACACCTATGTGTGAATGACTTCGTAGTGATGGATGGGAGCCGCACAAAGACTGGATTTTCAGGAAATCCATTTATCTTGTTCCTTTTTTGTTTTTTAAAGAGCTACAAAGTCATACAAAGTACTGTATGTTTAAAAAGGCTTTTAAGTGTATGTCAGGGCACAAAAAAAAAAAACATTAAGTACGCCCTGTAAATAAAAAATGAACCTAAAAACATTCAGGTTTAACCACTTAAGGACCGGAAGGATTTGACCCCTAAATGATCAGGCCATTTTTTGCGATACGGCACTGCGTCGCTTTAGCTGACAATTGCGTGGTCGTGCGACAGTGTCCCCAACAAAATTGACGTCCTTTTTTTCCCACAAATGGAGCTATCTTTTGGTGGTATTTGATCACCTCTGTGGTTTTTATTTTTTGCGCTATAAACAAAAAAAGAGCGCCAATTTTGAAAAGAAAACTTTTTTTTTTACTTTCCGCTATAATACATATCCCAAAAAATATATATAAAAAAAGAATTTATTCATCAGTTTAGGCCAATATGTATTCTTCTACATATTTTAGGTAAAAAAAAATCACAATAGACGTATATTGATTGGTTTGCGCCAAAGTTAAAACTATGACATAGATTTTGGGACTTTTATTTATTTTTTTAATTGTTTTTATTGGTAATGGCGGCGATCTGCGATTTTTAGCAGGACTGCGACATTGTGGTGGACAAATCTGACCCAAAATGACACTTTTTGGGGACCAGTGACATTATTACATTGATCAGTGCTATAAAAATGCACTGATTAATGTATAAATGATTTTAAATGGCAGAAAAACAACAAACAATCCTGCGCACGAGATGACCATCGACCATTCAATAGTCTACAACGAAAACACTGGCCTTGCTGCCCTTCGTGAATTGGGGTGTCCTAGTAGCAAATGAAAAAAATGTATAAATGACACTGGCAGAGAAACAATCAAGGGGTTAACTGTGTTCCCTCAGCGTGTTCTAACTGCTTACAGCGATCGCGGGCGGCTGGCACACTTCAAGTCCGCCGAACCCACGGTGCGTACCCGAGGCGTGGCGGGTGCACGTGCGCCTGCCCGCAATCTCACATGCACGGACCGACGTACAGGTACGTCGGTTCGCACAGGAGAGCCGACTTGCCCGGGTATAAGTGTGGCGGCTGGTCGGCAAGTGTTTAAACAGACTCGGAGAACTATGCTAAAGTAAAAAAAAAGCAAATATTGCATTTCTATACATTCATTTATTATGTGATTAGCTACAAAGATAGCATACTTAAAAGCCATGATCATTAATCCCTAGGACAGGACTGCATACTCTGACCCCTCTACTTACCTCCATAACATAGTGGGGAGATGTTCACAAATCCTAATGCGGCGTACACACGATCGTTTTTCATGCCGTTAAAAATGCAATTTTTAAAAATGGCCATTAAAACCGATCGTGTGTATGCTCCAGAGCATTTTTAACGACGTGAAAAACGGCCAATAAAAATTTCGAACATGCTCTATTTTTTCACGTCGTTTTTCATGACGTTTTTTTTAACAACGTGAAAAACGATAGTGTGTATGCTTTTACGAGGGGAAAAAAACGCGCATACTCAGAATCAAGTATGAGACGGGATAGCTCGTTCTGGTAAAACTAGCGTTCATAATGGAGATAGCACATTCGTCACGCTGTAACGGACTGAAAAGCACGAGGCTGAAAAGCGCGAATCGCCGCTCAACAAAGTTTACTAACACGAAGGGTGGCACCATTCGAACAGAACTTCCCCTTTATAGTGCCGTCGTACGTGTTGTACGTCACTGCGCTTTGCTCAAGCGTTTTTTTTAATGATCGTGTGGATGCAAGACAGGCTTGAGAGGAAACATGAAAAAAAACGACGAGAAAAACGTTGGTTAAAAAAATGGCATGAAAAACGATCGTGTGTACGCCGCATAAGGCTGGGATACACACATAGCTCCCTGTAGCTTTTACATTCATTGTAAATTGAACCAAGTATAGCAATCTTTCTCAACCAGGGTTCCATGGAACCCTAGTGTTCCTCTCGAGGTTACTAGGGGTTCCTTGAGCAATGAGCAACGTCTATCACTTACATAAGTAACAATGGACAACAATGTTTTTTTTAGCTCTCTGTAAGGTGGGAATTCTTCCCAATGAGCACTAATGTAAGGAGCATTCTTCCCATTGAGCTTCCCACTGGCCACCAATGTAAGAGGAATTCTTCCTACTGACCACCAATCTAAGGGGGGAAATTCATCCTACTGACCACCAATGTAAAAGGGGGATCCTTCCTACTGACTACCAATGAAAGCAGCATTCTTTGCACTGAGCACTAATGTAAACATCATTCTTTACACTGGCCACCAATGTAAGGAGTATTCTCCCCACTGACCATCCAATTTAAGCAGCATTCTTCCCAATGACCACCAGTATAAGGAGTATTTTTTCCACTGGCCACCATTATAAGAAGCATTCTGCCCACTGACCACCAATGTAAGGAGCATTCTGCCCACTGACCACCAATTCAGTAAGCATTCTGCCCACCAATGTAAGGAGCATTATGCCCACAGACCACCATTATAAGGAGCATTCTGCCCATTGACCATCAATGTAAGGAGCATTCTGCCTCCAATGTAAGGAGCATTCTGTCCACTGACCACCATTATAAGGAGCATTCTGCCTCCAATGTAAGGAGCATTCTGTCCACTGACCATCACACTAATGTACTGTGAGCTGTAGATATAGTGATTATTAGTAGGGGTTGCCTGAAACTGGAAAGTTATTTCAAGGGTTCCTCCAAATTAAATAGGTGAAGATATGCTGAAGTATAGTATTGCCAAAGTTTCTAAGTCCTGGATTTGATGGCATACAATGTGATATATAATAATCCAAAAAAGTGTACAGCACTGCCCCTCCCCCCCCCCCCATAACAATTAAACGTATAATACTGATATATTAAAATTCATGTGAACAGACGTGAAAATAAAAAAACATGTAGACAAATATGAAAATGAAATGTCTTCTTAATTCAATGTAAAAACTGAAAAAAAAAAAAAAATCGTAGTGCTTCGATTAGAATCTCATAAATGCCAAGGTTGGAAGTGCATGTTTCCTCTTTAACCACTTGCTTACTGGGCACTTAAACCCCCTTCCTGCCCAGACCAATTTTCAGCTTTCAGCGCTGACGCAGTTTTAATGACAATTGCGCGGTCATACAACACTGTTACCCAAATTATATTTTTATAATTTTTTCCCCACAAATAGAGCTTTCTTTTGGTGGTATTTTATCATCTCTGCGGTTTTTGTTTTTTGCACTATAAACAAAAAAAGACAGAAAATTTTGAAAAAATAAATAAATATTATTTCACTTTTTGCTATAATAATATCCCAATTTAAAAAAAAAAAACAATATTTTTTTTTTCTCAGTTTAGGCCGATACGTATTCTTCTACATATTTTTGGTAAAAAAAAATCGCAATAAGCGTAAAGTGATTGGTTTGCGCAAAAGTAATAGCGCCTACAAAATAGGGGATAGATTTATGACATTTTTATTATAATTTTTTTTTTTACTACAAATGGCGGCGATCTGCGATTTTTGTCAGGACTGCGATATTGCGGCGGACATATCGGACACTTTTGACACTATTTTGGGACCATTCACATTTATACAGCGAACAGTGCTATAAATATGCACTGATTACTGTATAAATGTGATGGGCAGGGAAGGGGTTAACACTAGGGGGTGATCAATGGGTTAAATATGTTCCCTGGGTGTGATTCTTACTGTGGGGGAGGGGACTGACTGGGGGAGGGGACCGATCTCTGTCGCTATGTACAAGGGACACAGCATCGGTCTCCTCTCTCCCTGACAGGACGTGGATCTCTGTGTTTACACACAGAGATCCACGTCTTGCCTCTGTAACAGCCGATCGCGTGTACCTGACGGACATCGCGGCCGCCAGGCACGCGCATCGGCACCACGTGACGCGGCGGGCACAGCTTTTCCCCTCCGCGTGCCCTCGGCGGCGCACGGGGGGAATGTAAACAGGAAGACGTCCAGGGACGTCCACCCGGCAGTTGAGAGCCGCGCTGTAGACATCTTTCGTCTATAGTGCGGATCTCAAGTGGTTAATGGAGGAAACAAAAGAGGACACATGCGCTTCTGACCTTGGATTTTGATATTTGGTCTTTGATTGGAGGTGAGCAGTTTGGTGAATCGCAGGGTGAAGATTGCACACTGCACGGTTGATGTACAAAGGGGTTGATTTACTAAAGGCAAATCCACACTGCACTACTTGAAAGTGCACTTGGAAGTGCAGTCGCTGTAGATCGCTGTAGATCTAAAGGGGATGATCTGAAATTAGGGGAAGTTCTGCTGATTTTATCATCCAATCATGTGCAAGCTAAAATGTTGTTTTTTATTTTCCTTGCATGTCCCCCTTAGATCTACAGCGACTGAACTTCCAAGTGCACTGGCAGTGCACTTGTAGTGCAAAGTGGATTCGCTGTGGGGGCACCCAAGCAGGCGTGCTCCCGAGTCAGGGCTCTGTGTGTCCATCCACACACGGAGCCGCGCTCGACTCCACCCCCTCCATCTCCTGATTGGCTCACTTGCTGTGACTGACAGCAGCGGGAGCCAATGGCTCCCGCTGCTGTCGAAAGACAATCAGGAGTGCAAGTCCCTGAGGAGCCGAGGCTCTCGTTGACACTGCTGAATCGAGAGGGGGCTCAGGTAAGTATTAGGGGGGCTGCTCCACACAGAAGTTTTTTTTACCTTCATGCTTTTGGTCGGAAATTCGTGTCGTGTGTAAGCTGGACATTTTCTGACGGAATTTCTGACAACAAAAATTTGAGAGCTGGTTCTCAAATTTTCCGACAACAAAATCCATTCTCGTAAATTCCGAGCGTGTGTAGACAATTCCGACGCACAAAATTCCACGCGTGCTCTGAATCAAGTACGAGACGGAAGCGCTCACTGCAAACACATCACAGACTGAAAAGCACGAGCCGAAAAGCGTAAATCGTCTCTCACCAAACTTCTACTAACACGAGATTAGCAGAAGGAGCCCGAAGGGTGCCGCACTTGGTATTGAACTTCCGTTTTATTGTGCCGTCTTACATACTGTACGTGACCGCGTTCTTGACGTTCGCAATTTCCGACAACATTTGTGCGACCGTGTGTATGCAAGACAAGTTTGAGCCAACATCCGTCGGAAATGTATCCACGGTTTTGTTGTCGGAATGTCAGATCGTGTGTGCACAGCATTAGGATAATGGTGCGCTAATTCCAACATAAAAGGTCAAGAAAAAAAAACAATAATAAAACTTACACAAAAAATCTTTAGATCAGTTCCTCAGCGCACGAGTACTTTTTTCACAAGTTTGAAGTGTACAATGGCTTTCAGAAATTTGTTAGAACTTTGAATATAAAAAAGTATTTTTTGACCGACCCTGCAACCCGAGTGATGACAGTGGAAGATGGACATCACAGTTCCCTCGGGAATAAATCTGTGTTTAACCTGCAAAATAAAGACAACAAATTAGTTGAAGTTTTTAAAAATATGTTGTTAAAGGATTTAGATAATTTGAAATAAAAGAAAGTTACTGCCGCGGTTGGATTTAAAAAGGAATTAAGGATTTAGAAAACATATAAGATTTGGTTAGGGGTGGGGTAGTTGTTATTATCATAAGGAAATAGAGCTGCTGTTAGAGGATCAGAATACTTATAGGATTTTAAATATTAATCCCACTATAAGATACAAAAAGGTACTGAAAAAAATGGTGAAGAAGGGTGTAAAGAAGAATATCTTGAATAAAAAAAAGAAGTATCATCAGCATGTCAGATACCTATAATTTATCATCTTCCAAATGTAGCGCTACCCCCAGTTAAGGGAGCCGCTGACTTTGTTTCGAGCCCTGTATACAGCACCACCAACCCCCGGCAATCTTCTCAGCCCACTATGGCACAGTCAAGCCTCGTACACACGAACGAGTTTCTCGGCAAAAACCAGCAAGAAACTTGCTGGCAGAGATTTCTTGCCGAGAAATTCGTTCGTGTGTATGGTTTCTCGTCAAGAAAAGCGACAAGAATCTCGACGAGAAAATAGAGAACCTGCTCTCTATTTTCTCGTCGAGATTCTCGTCAGCCTGTTTCTCGACGAGAAAATTGTGTGTGTGTACACTTACCTTTTCGCCGGGAAGCCCGCGCATGCTCGAAATGACTTCGACGCATACGCGGTAGCTTCCTAGGCATAGGTAGGGTGAACAAAGATGGCGGCGACGGCATCGAATGTGACGAGCGCATGCTCGTCGTATTCGATGACGTCACCGCGTTCGCTCCATTCAAAGAACCGCGGGTTCTTTGAAAGGAGCGTGTGTACACTCGGCCGGGACAAGTTTCTTGTCCAAGAATCTCGTCGAAAAAAACGACATGTTTTTTTCGACGAGAATCTCGGCCGTGTGTACGAGGCATTAGTCTAGGGAATGTTTCCTACGTATAATTCTATACCTGATTATACACAATCTCATAGTAATGTAGACAGCTAATATATGCAATGATAAACATGGATACCAGAGTGATAAACTATAACTGATTTACTTTGGTATAAAAATAAATGTTAAACATATCACATAGCATACATGCAGAGCCCTGCACCAATAAACATACTAATCAGTGATAGCGCAGAGTGATCACCCGCCACGTGCAGCTATCCTCTCTGTGCGCAATGTGGCACACCAAACAAAGTTTTAACCCCTGGTCAGGCCTGACTCAGATAAAGCTCAATCTCTGTGAGAACAGTTCTTCGCATGCAGATGAACGGTGGTGCACATTCAGGAACAGTATTTGTAATCCAATAACGGTTAATAAAAGAAGAACGCTTCACCGGAGACTATACAACTCAGTCCCGCCACTAGTCTCTGGCGGAGTAGTCACTCTAGCACGATGGGCCAAGGCAGTCACTAGGCCTAATCAAAGTACAAGTTAAAGAAGTGAGCAGGTGCTCGCTCACCCCTCCGGACGCGATCCCAGTCCGGGACTTCCACCACTGTGTCTCCGCACACAGGGCCCGCAACGGCCAGGTCTCCGGTCCAACTGATGTCAGCAAACTCGAAAAGAATCAGGTGCCACCCAGGCTCAGCAGTGGGGTGGAAGGCTCTTTGGAAGGTATGCAAGGCCCAGGCTTTGGGCCTTACACTGCAGCAGATCCGCACAGGGAGTCCTATTGATTGCAGCGCGGTGTCCAAAGAGGCCGAGCCTAGCCTCGCCCCCTCCCTTTATATCCCACCCATGAGTCTCTGAGGTGGCAAACTGGGTTCTGGGTAATGTAGTCCATGGGTCTTAAAGGAGACCCCGCTACACACTCCCCCCACTTAAACTCTTTGGTCCCCAAAGAGAACTGTTAACACATACTACGCACAACATTGGACAAAGATGCGTATGATGTCGGCAGAGGAAGTTCCCACCAAAAACGAGGGTCTGGACTTCCCTGCCCACAGGTCACACTGCCATTAGTGGCCTGCCTAACTGTGCCAGAGGGTGAGTTGGGGTTGCCCTCCAGCTTGTAAACAGGTAGGCCCAGCAGCTTCTTGCAAATAACATAGGGTTCAGGCCTCCATCGGTCTGCAAGCTTGTGTTTTCCAGGGATCCCCAAGTTCCGTAGCAGCACTCTGTCCCCAGGTTGTAGATCTTGAATTCGGACCTTCAGGTCAAAGTTTTTTTTGTTGCGGGCTCCCCTTTGATCTGAGGCTGCTTGAGCCTGCTCATAGGCCAACTTTAAACTGTGTCTGAGCCTGTCTACATACCCTTTGTGGGAAGTGGCTGAGGAATGGTCTATGGAAGTGCCAAAGGCCAGGTCTACGGGTAGTCTTGCTTCTCTCCCGAACATGAGTCGATAGGGTGAGTACCCTGTTGCATCACTTGTGGTACTGTTGTAAGCATGCACGATTGCTGCTATGTATTTACTCCAGTGCTGCTTCTTCTCACTACTTAAAGTCCCCAGCATGTTGAGTAGGGTTCGGTTGAACCTCTCTGGCTGAGCATCCCCTTGTGGATGGTAGGGGGTGGTTCGTGTTTTCTTGATCCCTAAGGAATCCAGGAGCTTCCGGATGAACCGACTCTCAAAGTCCCTTCCTTGATCCGAGTGGAGCCGCTGTGGTAACCCATAGTGTACTAAGTATTTTTCCATGAGTACTTTGGCTACAGTGGAAGCCTTCTGGTCTTTGGTGGGAAAAGCCTGGGCATAGCGGATGAAATGGTCGGTTATCACCAGAACATTTCCTAGTCCACTCAAGTCGGGTTCGAGGCAGAGAAAATCAATGCATACCAAATCCAGTGGGCCTTGACTTTGTAGATGGCCCATTGGGGCAGCTTGGTGGGGTAAAGTCTTTCTCCGGATGCAGCGTGCGCATGAGTGGCAGTATTCCTCGACTTCGGCCCTCATGCAGGGTCAATAGAACCGACTCCTGACGAGTTGAAAGGTCCTCTCAGCTCCCAAGTGGCCGTGGTTGTCGTGCAGGGCGACCAGGACGGTCTCTCGATGTTTCTCGGGTAGAAACAGTTGCCATTTGTCTTCTAGGTCATCAGAGGGGCCCCTTCAGTAGACCACTCCCTGATGCACCTGCAGCCTGTCCCACTCCTTCCTCAAAAGGCGAGCTTCCTTTGAAGGGTGACGCAAGAGTCTATCTGGATCCTGACTTTCGAGGGCCTCCAGGACCAATTTCTCCATAGGGTCTTCCAATTGGTCACACCTCAACTCCTTTTTGGACAGTTTTGGCAAGTCATCTTCCTCCAGCTGGGTTACCCCACAGTATTGCTTGGGGACCCCTATCTCTTCCGCTCTTGAACCACCACTGGCCTGGAGTTCAGCCCCCTGACAGAGGGCCCGCACCCCGTCGGGTGCCACTTGGGTCCAGTCTTCTGTACTGCTGGTAGGGGCATGAGATCTTCTTGACAAGGCGTCTGCATCTCGATTTCCAGCCCCAGGCCTGTATTTCAGGCTAAAATTGAAGGCAGACAGTGCCGCCAGCCATCTATGTCCTGTGGCATCCAGCTTTGCTGTGGTGAAAAGATAGGTAAGGGGATTGTTGTCAGTTTTCACTGTAAATTCAGCCCCATACAGATAGTCTTTGAGTTTGTCAACCACAGCCCACTTGAGGGCCAGGAACTCCAACTTATGAGTGGGGTAGTTCTTCTCAGAAGGAGTCAGACTCCTGCTCACATATGCAACGGGTCACAGTTGTCCTTCATGCTCCTGATAGAGCACTCCTCCCAGACCATCATGACTGGCATAAGGTTTCTTTGGGTCTGCGTAGGCCAGGACAGGGGCAGTGGTTAGGCTTTTCTTCAGCATCTGGAAGGCCTCTTCACACTTCTCGTTCCACTGGTCTTTGACTGACTCCCCCGGCTTCCTGGGGCCCGAGTCATCCTCTTCCCCTTCTGTCTTGATCCGGGCAAATCCTTCCACGAACCTCCTATAATAGGAACAGAATCCCAAAAAGGATCTGAGTTTTGTCACAGTGGTGGGCCGTGGCCAGAAGGTGACTGCTTCCAACTTCTCAGGGTCTGTGGCTACCCCTTCTTCGGACACTATGTGTCCCAGATAGTTAACTGATGACTGATAGAACTGGCATTTCTCGGGTGAAAGCTTGAGTCCCTCCTCACTGAGTCTTTCCAAAACTTTCTCCAGTCTCTCTTCATGTTCCTCCAGAGTTCTCCCAAAGACAATGATGTCATCTAAGTATACAAGGACTTCGATGAGGTTCATGTCTCCTACAGTCTTTTCCATGAGGCGTTGAAAGGTGGCTGGGGCTCCAGACAGACCTTGGGGCATCCGATCAAATTCAAAGAACCCCACTGGGGTTATGAAAGCTGTCTTCTCCTTATCTTCCGGATACATAGGGATTTGGTAGTATCCGCTTTTGAGATCCATGACACTGAACCACCTGGCTCCAGACAAGCTCTGTAAGGCATCCTCTATCCTCGGAGTGGTATACTGGTCGGGTATGGTTCTCCTGTTGAGGGTCCTCTAATCTATACACAGCCTCAATGACCCATTCTTCTTCCTGACCACTACTATCGGAGAGGCATAGGGGCTTCTAGACTCCCGGATAACACCGGTTCGCTTGAGCTCGGCGAGCTGTTCCCTCAAATCTTCAAGGTCTGCTAACGGGACTCACCTGACCCTCTCCCTGAAGGGCTTGTCTTCCTGGAGGCGGATTCGGTGGGTGGCACTCTTTGCACACCCCACATCAAACTCATCTTGAGAGAAGATCCTTCTCCACCTGGTCAACTGGGCCTTTGCTCTCTCTTTCCAAGCCCTTGGTAGGTTTGGGTTCTCCATGCAGAGCTTCTCCCAAATAGTCCTTTCTCCCTCTGTCTTCTCCACATCTGACAAGACAACTGGGGCAGCAGGGCTCACCCGGCCCAGCAACATCCTGGCTGGGATCTCCATGGCACTCACAGGTACTTTACAGTGTGCTTTCTTCAGGGCCCTCAACGGGACCACTTCTGGGAGTACTTCTAAGCCCGAGTGTTCTTCCCTTGGGTCGGGTTCCAACATGACAAAGGGCCCAGGTTGCTCCCAAGTAAGCTTCACAGTGGCTCTGAGACAAGTTACTTCACCAGGCTGCAACACTATTCCTCTCTTTCTCAGCCTCCAGACTTTCCCTACCCCCTCTTCCGGGGCCTTCTGCTCTAAGACCAGTCGCTGGTAAGCTGTCTTCAGCATTGGGTGGATCTTGGTGACTGTGGGGTTCTTCCCTCGTGTTAGAGGGGCCAAAAGTCTCCGGACCAGGTCCGTGTTGGTCCCTATTATTAGGGAGCTCTTGTTGGCTCCAGGCGGTCGGGGGCACACCACAGCCAGGGTATCGAACACTTCAGCCTTCCTGGCCACAGATTGGTTTGAAGGTCAGTTTTATGTGCAGGTAACCATCATACGGAAAACTCTGAGTTCCAATTCCCCATATTTCCAAATCTTCAATCCTCTGGATGGGTAGATGACTTAGATGCGTGTCATAGAAGTCCCGGTATAATAGGGTCACTTGCGCCCCAGTATCTAATATGGCTCTTGTGTAGACTCCCTCCACTTGGATAGGTACTATGGGGGAGGGGCCTACCAGCTTCTCTGGATATTGCTTTGAAGGGGTCTCTTTTCTTTGACCCTTGCACTTTCCCTTAGGACTCTCTTTCTTCCATTTCTCTTTGGGTTTTAGTCTCTCTTGGGCTCGGTATGCATTGATCTCCCTCCTCTTAATGGGTGTACATACCCGCTGAGGGACACCATTTCCTTTCTTTGGTGTGTATTCCCGGGGGGGAACACTGCGGTTCTTCCGAGGGGTTTTATCCTCTCCTTTTCTGTACTTCTCATTCAGTTTGGAGCTCACTGTGGATGATGGGCACCCGGTTGACTCCTTCACCGGGGCCCTCTGAAGTTTTCCGCCGACTTTTTCTTGGGACTGGAACACACTTTTGCGACATGGCCAACTCCTCCACAGTTGAAACAAATCGTATCCCCCCAATCTTGTAGGGAAGTGGGTGCTAAGGCATTTGGGAACAGTTCCTTCTTTGGTCCTTCCCTTTCTGGTACCCTTGGATCCTTTGCCATCAACGAGGTCAGCATCTCCAATACCTGGGACATCTGTGACTTCAGGGTCTCTTTCGGGGGTCATGGCCGACCTGACCATCACCGCCGGAGGGTTGGTTGGTTCCTCCTCTTGTCTTCCAACATAGCCTCTTCTTCTCTAACCATTCGGATTAAGTCTGGGTATTCCAGGCTCTTCCCATCCTGTCGGGTGCGTAGCGCTAATGCGATGGGGTCCAGGGGCTGAGCTCCCCTCAACACCTGCTGGGCACGGGCCTCATCCACCCTCCTTGGGTCGATCCCCTTTTTTAGTATAATCTTATGGAAGATCTTGTCCAGACGTCTCATGAATTCTGACAGTTTTTCTCCCGTCTTTTAGTAGCAGTGCTCCAGCTGGTACGTGAGCTCAGTTACCTTTTCCGTTCCGCCGAATACATTCTGCAGAATGTCCAGATAATCCTGTGCATCACAGTCATTCTTGCTTAGCTTAAGGTTACGTATGGCCTCCAGAGCAGGCCCCTTCAAACTCTCAGTGATTCTTTGTTTTTTTCGGTGTTCTGGGACTTCCTATTCCTCTAGGGCCTGAGTAGCGCCTTCTAGCAACTCCTCAAATCCCTCTTCTCCTGAAGGTACAGGTTTCCTTCCAGAAAATATCCTGAGTATTCTGTATCCTGACATCGGGTAATCTGTAGGATCCTTCTTACACCGGGTATACAATCTCCCCCAGCACAGCGCATAGTTCTGCGCTAAGGGTGGCCGGTGGTGATCCGGGACTCCCTGTAGCCCTCTGTTTTCCTGCTTTAGGGGATGGCGGTGGAGATATTTGTGGAGGTGATGGTTTTGGTGTTTGGAACTATTTCCCTTGAGTGGCAGCGCGTGTATCAAGTTATAGGTCTGATCGTCTATTGTTTGTATGTTTGGACTTTTGAAATGCTCTGGTATTTCGTTCTTCCATTCTACTAATGTGTGGGTGAGCGAGGAATTTGACCTTACATCCGTCACCCATGCTTTATGGCATGGCGATAGTGTCATTATTAGCTGCTTTATCGCTTCTTCTTGCCAGGTCCCCTGGAGTTCAATAACTACTGCCGCGGCTGAATCGGTGCCAGCCACTGCGCACCACTGTTCTACTTCCAGCGGGTCCATGCCGGTACTTTTTGGCGTGTTACTTGCTGTATAAGGATCCCGGACGAGGCCCCCATGTGTAGCGCTACCCCCAGTTAAGGGAGCCGCTGGCTTTGTTTCGAGCCCTGTATACAGCACCACCAACCCCCGGCAATCTTCTCAGCCCACTATGGCACAGTTAGTCTAGGGAATGTTTCCTACGTATAATTCTATACCTGATTCTACACAATCTCATAGTAATGTAGACAGCAAATATATGCAATGATAAACATGGATACCAGAGTGATAAACTATAACTGATTTACTTTGGTATAAAGATAAATGTTAAACATATCACATAGCATACATGCAGAGCCCTGCAGCAATAAACATACTAATCAGTGATAGCGTAGAGTGATCACCCGCCACGTGCAGCTATCCTCTCTGTGCGCAATGTGGCGCACCAAACAAAGTTTTAACCCCTGGTCAGGCCTGACTCAGATAAAGCTTAATCTCTGTGAGAACAGTTCTTCGCATGCAGATAAACGGTGGTGCACATTCAGAAACAGTATTTGTAATCCAATAACGGTTAATAAAAGAAGAACGCTTCACCGGAGACTATACAACTCAGTCCCGCCACTAGTCTCCGGCGGAGTAGTCACTCTAGCACGATGGGCCAAGGCAGTCACTAGGCCTAATCAAAGTACAAGTTAAAGAAGTGAGCAGGTGCTCGCTCACCCCTCCGGACGCGATCCCAGTCCGGGACTTCCACCACTGTGTCTCCGCACACAGGGTCCGCAACGGCCGGGTCTCCGGTCCAAATGATGTCAGCAAACTCGAAAAGAATCAGGTGCCACCCAGGCACAGCAGTGGGGTGGAAGTCTCTTTGAAAGGTATGCAAGGCCCAGGCTTTGGGCCTTACACTGCAGCAGATCCGCACAGGGAGTCCTATTGATTGCAGCGCGGTGTCCAAAGAGGCCGAGCCTAGCCTCGCCCCCTCCCTTTATATCCCACCCATGAGACTCTGCGGTGGCAAACTGGGTTCTGGGTAATGTAGTCCATGGGTCTTAAAAGAGACCCCGCTACACAAAGATACACAAACGTTTTGTTAATCCTCCAGGTAAGCCTATATTTAATGGTATTGATTAATTACAGGTTAGGTCAATATATTGATGTTTTTATGCAGCCTTTTACAACGGTGGCCTACCTCAAAGATATTAAACATTTATTACAGATTTTGGAGGGGATTTTGTGTACTAATTCGTGTATATTAGTGACTGCTGATGTAGGGTCTCTTTACACTTTAGTCAGCATGAAAATGCCATTTCCGCAATGAAATGAGCATTAGGAAGGTCTGATTTATCTACAGAACATAAAAATGTCTGGTTGAAATTTTATTATTCGGACTAAAACATAATTATTTTTGGTATGGCAATCATTTTTATCAACAACTGGAGTTGTCATGGGGGCTTTATTTTGCCCCGAGTGTAGCCAATATTTTATGGCAGGTTGGGAGTCTGAATATGTTTTCAAAAACAAACCTGTCCAGTTTAAAATCCTATAGGTGCTTTATTGAGTATATTTCCATCATTTGGAAGCCACGATAGGGCAAGTCTTGAGGAATTTATGAGAAAATTGGATAACAACGATAAAAATATTGTCATCTCTTGGAAATCTAATAACAAGGATGTAGAGTTTTTGGATTTGGTAATTTCTTTGGAGAATGATAGGTTTAGTACAAAGACTTTTTTTAAAACTACAGACTGGAATAATTATATTCTGCTAGGTAGCTGCCATCACCGGTCATAGATAATTATTGTTCCGAGGGGTCAACTAATGTGGATTAGATGTAACTGTTCCTCTAAAAGTGAGTTTCTTCAGCAGTCAGAGGAGGTAAAGTATCTTCCTCAAGAACATGTGATTGGAGAAGGATGTACTGGAAATTGAGCGAGTACAGAGAAGGGCAACAAAGCTAATAAAGGGACTGGTGGACATTAGTTATGAAGAAAGGTTACGAGCACTGAACTTATTCTCTCTGGAGAAGAGACGCTTGAGAGGGGATATGATTTCAATTTACAAATACCATACTGGTGACCCCACAATAGGGATAAAACTTTTCGGCGGAAGGGAGTTTAATAAGACATGTGGTCACTCATTAAAATTAGAAGAAAAGAGGTCTAACCTTAAAATGCGTAGAGGGTTCTTTCCTGTAAGAGCAGCAAGGATGTGGAATTCCCTTCCACAGGTGGTGGTTTCAGCGGGGGGCATTGATAGTTTAAAAAAACTATTAGATAAGCATTTGAACGACCACAACATACAGGGATATACAATGTAATACTGACATATAATCACACACATAGGTTGGACTTGATGGACTTTTTTCAACCTCTATGTAACTATGTGTGATCCTTGTCATAATCCAGAAATCCTTTCTCCAATTCATGCATCTAGACAGGTGGGCAGAGGAAAGCTTTAAGCCATAAACAACTGATGGGCTCTTTTACACTGGTGGCCAGGGGGTTGGAAAAACAGGAACCTGCCCACCAAAATTCTAACATTACAGCCTAATGAGTTTGCAGACATGCTGCATCCGCTCCGCTGCAGAGTTTGACAGGCAGCACCGACTGTCATGCCACGTACACACGGCCGTTTTTAATGTCATTGAAAAAAAACGTTTTTTCTCGACGTGATTCTTCTCAAGCCTGCCTTGCCTACACACTATCGTGAAAAAAAATGCTTGAGCAAAGCGCAGTGACGTACAACACGGTCGACAACACATACGACGGCACTATAAAGGGGAAGTTCCATTCGGATGGTGCCACCCTCGTGTTAGTAAAGTTTGGTGAGAGACGATTTGCGCTTTTCAGCCTCGTGCTCTTCAGTCCGTTACAGCGCGACGAATGTGCTATCTCCATTCTGAATGCTAGTTTTACCAGAACGAGCGCTCCCGTCTCATAACTTGCTTCTGAGCATGCGCGTTTTTTTCCCGTCATTTAAGCGTACACACGGCAGTTTTTCACGACGAGAAAAATGACGACGTGAAAAACTACAAGAAAAAATAGAGCATGTTCTAAATTTTTAATGCCCATTTTTCTCATCGAGAAAAATCCTCTGGAGCCTACACACAATCGTTTTTAATGACCAATTTAAAAAATTGCATTTTTTTCGTCATGAAAAACGGTCGTGTGTACGCGGCATAAGACTTGAATATTTCTATAAATATTTCTATCAATGGGGCCACATCACAAGCCAAACACTTGGCCTGCAGTTGCAGTTCAGCAATGTTAAATTGCCATTCGGAAATTAAAAAAAAAACAAGCAAGCAAAAATAAAACAGGTATCAGGATACAGCAGTAGCTTCTCCTGAACACCTGTCACCCACTGCAATACTAACCTTTGAAAAGTGATCCACCACAGATTGATTTTCAGAGGACAGTTAGCATTAACACCTGTCTGAAAGAGCCCAACCAGTTTCACTGAACCTTTCTGGCTCCATCACAGATGAGGCTCCAGGGTTTATTGAGTCTGTTTAAACAGGTGGTTTGATCTGCCAGATGTCTAGCAAGCTCCTAGCTTTTTGTTTGGGCTGACAATGCAACAGGGTTGATTTACCAAAGGCAAATAGGCTGTGCACTTTGCATGTGCAGTTGCACTCATTTTCTACAGCGCTTAGTGAATGTGGTGAAGTTCTGCTGATTTCCATCATCCAATCATGTGCAGGCAAAAATGCAGAGTTTTTTTTTCATTTTCCTTGTACCTGATTGGGTTTTTATTGACTTTAATTTTATATTTATTGAGGTAAAGTTTGCCCCAGACATGATTTTGTCATCATCATCATCTGTTTGTTTTGTCATTTCCTATTTAATGGTCATATTGTATATAAAAAGTGCTGCTCCCTCTAGTGACAGTGGCTGCATATTATGGGCACAGTGGCTGCATATGATAGGCACAGTTCGCTGCATTTGCTGGGCACAGAGGCTGCATATGATGGGCAGAGTTGGCTGCATTTGCTGGGCAGAGTTGGCTGCATTTGCTGGGCAGAGTTGGCTGCATTTGCTGGGCAGAGTTAGCTGCATTTGCTGGGCAGATTTGGCTGCATTTGCTCAGCACAGTTGGCTGCATATGATGGGCACAGTTGGCTGCATATGATGGGCACAGTTGGCTGTATATTATGGGCACAGTTGGCTGTATATTATGGGCACAGTTGGCTGCATATAATGGGCACAGTTGGCTGCATTTGCTGGGCACAGTTGGCTGCATTTGCTGGGCACAGTTGGCTGCATATGATGGGCACAGTGGCTGCATATGATGGGCACAAGGGCTGCATATTATGGGCACAGTGGCTGCATATGATGGGCATAGAGGTTGCATATGATGGGCACAGTTGGCTGCATATGATGGGCACAGTTGGCTGTATATTATGGGCACAGATGGCTGCATATAATGGGCACAGTTGGCTGCATTTGCTGGGCACAGTTGGCTGCATATGATGGGCACAGTGGCTGCATATGATGGGCACAGTGGCTGCATTTGCTGGGCACAGTTGGCTGCATTTGCTGGGCACAGTTGGCTGCATATGATGGGCACAGTGGCTGCATATGATGGGCACAGTTGGTTGCATATGATGGGCACACTTGGCTGCATTTGATGGCACAGTGGCTGCAATTTATGTTTTTGTTTAATTTTTTTTCAGAATTTTTTAGTTAGTTTGCGCTCCCCCAAAAATTTTGAGCACCAGCCGCCACTGAATGCCACTGACAGCAGGGGTCTGGTGCGTCCCTGTTTTCCATTTCAGGATAATTCAGGGCCTGAATTCGGACCTGAAACAGAGCCAAAGATGCACAGGACCCCTGTGCAATTTGCTCCGCAGCCGCTCCGGAGATGTGTGAACCGGCTTCACTGAGAGCCGGTCACAATCTTCTGTCATGCGAATTGGATACAGAGAAATCTGCATCCAATTCGCACTAGTGTGAACCCAGCCTAAAACACAAAAACTCTTGCCTTATAATATCCACAAGGTTTAGGAGTGTGTCTATGGGAATGTTTGACCATTCTTCCAGAAGCGCATTTGTGAGGTCAGGTCAGATGTTGGACGAGAAAGCCTGCCTCAAGTCTCTGCTCTAATTCATCCCAAAAGGTGTTCTATCGGGTTGAGGTTGGGACTCTGTTCCGGCCAGACAAGTTCCTCCACCCCAAACTCGCTCATCTATGTCTTTATGGACCTTGCTTTGTGCATTGGTCCAAATCATTTAGTGGAGGGGGGATTATGGTGTGGGGTTGTTTTTCAGGGGTTGGGCATGGCCCCTTAGTTCTAGTGAAGGAAACTCTTAAGCATACCAAGACATACCAAGACATTTTGGACAATTTCATGCTCCCAACTTTGTGGGAACAGTTTGATTATGGCCCCTTCCTGTTCTAACATGATTTCACACCAGTGCACAAAGCAACATTCAGGAGTCATGCCGTGGGCCTCTATTGACCATTGGTCTACAATTGCCAGAGGAGATACAGTATAGTGCCAAGGGAGAAGACAGAGGCTGCTTTTGCCAGTCAGCAGAATGGACTAGCACTCTCTTTTTGCAGCGGGGCACTGGAGTGAGCACATCTCCTGTCTTGGTGTGTGCCTGCCTCATACACGCCAACGGCTTGAATAGAGATCAAGTCCCTAAGCACTGAGGGCTGAAGAGGGAGAACAGAGCAGAGTGTACAGAGACTGACATTTCGGGATACAGTCTCTTGCTGCACAGGCACTGGAGCATTGTACTCTGGTGACCTGAGGACCAAAGATGCAATGGGACAATACAGAGGACACTGGAAATTTCACAGCTGTGTCACTGGATTGATGAGAGGGCCTGCTTGCTGCTGTTAGAGACAAAGAATCTAGGTAATAGACACTTAACCAGCAGCCTATACCACTGCATGCAAAATCCAGTGAAAATTTATTCATTTGAATCATTGTAAAGACTGGGCCCCAACGTTAGCTGGCTGAAGCTCCAGGGTATAGGATTGTCTCTTTAGAGAAGCTGCTCTACAAGGCCTCCAGTCATTGCCTGTAGCAAAAGCGGTACTGCTGCAGTAGATCTGGGTTATAGCCTAGTCACCCCTAGCGTTCACTCTAGTAGTATAGTATACTGGTGGCAGGAAAGTGAAGCCAATACTGTTTACCATTACTTTTGATTAGGGATGGGCTATCGGTTCGAGTCGAACATGAGTTTGACTCGAACATCGGCTGCTTGATCGTTCGCCGAAGATCGAACATTATAGGGCGTTCGCGCCAAATTTGAGTGGTGCGTCACGCCCCATAATGCACTGCGTCATCGCAGGGCATTTCTGGCTCATGATTGGCCAAGCATGCACTATGACCCGCATGCTTTGGCCAATCACAGCGCTGTCAGTAAAGAGAGCCATAATTGGCCAAAGGCAGGGTGCCTTTGGCCAATTATGGCTCAGGGGGTTAAGTCCACGCCCCACACTATATAAGGCCGCCTGCACGTCGGCCTTGTGTAGTGTGTTCCAGCGGAGAGAGAGAGTTAGAGAGAGAGAGAGTGTGTAATTTCATTTACTTTGAGCAGGCAGGCGATTCAGTTAGCTGCAGTGTATTTAGTATATACTGTATATGCATCCTGGTTTTGTATTTATATAGATATATATATCTATATATATACACTGTATCCAGTTTAGCTAGATCTCACTGCAGACCGTTCCTGGTGTACTGTTTCTAAAATACTTCAGGCAGGCCAGTTGATTTAGTTAGCTACAGTGTATTCAGTATATATATACATCCCAGCTTTGTATATATATATATATATATATATATATATATATATATATACACACTGTATCCTGTGCAGCTAGATCTCACTGCAGACCATTCCTGGTGTACTGTTTCTAAAATACACTTTCAGGCAGGCAGGTGATTTAGTGATCTGCAGTGCATAAAATATACTGTCTCCTACATATATACCCACTGCATTATAGTCTAGCCAAGCCTATACCTGCCTGCAGGCCATTTCTGGTGTCCATATTAAAATACACTTTCAGGCAGGCAGGCCAGGCAGGTGATTCAGTGATCTGCAATGCATAAAATATATACTGTCTCCTACATATATATCCACTGCATTGTACTGTAGCTGAGCCTATACCTGACTGCAGGCCATTCCTAGTGTAATTTTTCTAGTAAACTTCAGGCGGTGTTTTGCTAATCCAAATTTACAGCAT
Source organism: Rana muscosa (assembly GCA_029206835.1). Classification (NCBI taxonomy): domain Eukaryota; kingdom Metazoa; phylum Chordata; class Amphibia; order Anura; family Ranidae; genus Rana; species Rana muscosa. The sequence goes on along the minus strand of CM055121.1, from coordinate 206,347,979 downwards.
GTCTGGAAGGCCACCAAGGAAAGGCAGACGCTCACAGGCCACTAAAAGAGGGCAAGCAGGCTCTGTGTCTACAGCCAACAGTGCTGCTGCAGCCAACATCCGACTTACACAGGACTGCTACTTACAAACGGAGGGAGACAACAGAAAGTGAGAGGAAATCTACCCCTAGGAAGGGAAATTCTCTCCTGTTAAGCCTCGTACACACGACCGGTTTTCTCAGAAAGAAACAACAAGAAATCTGCTGGGAGAGCTTTCTTGCATAGAAAACCATTCGTGTGTATGGTTCCTTGTCCAGAAAACTGCCAGGAATCTCGACGAGAAAAATAGAGAACCTGCTCTCTATTTTCTCGTCAGGATTCTCGTTTTTCTCGTCAGGATTCTTGTTTTTCTCGTCGGGATTCTCGTCGGCCTGTTTCCCGACGAGAAAACCGGTCGTGTGTATGCTTTTCCGAGTCTTAAAAAAACGCGCATGCTCAGAATCAAGTATGAGACGGGAGCGCTCCTTCTGGTAAAACTAGCGTTCGTAATGGAGATAGCACATTCGTCGCGCTGTAACGAACTGAAAGCACGAAGACTGAAAAGCGCGAATCGTCTCTCCCCAAACTTTTACTAACACGCTGTAACACGAGATCAGCAAAAGCAGCCCAAGGGGTGGCGCCATTGGAATCGAACTTCCCCTTTATACTGCCGTCGTACGTGTTGTACGTCACTGCGCTTTGCAACGACAAGATTTTTAATTGACAGTGTGTCTGCAAGGAAAGCTTGACAAGAATCCCGTCAAGCTTGACAAGAATCTCATCGAAAAAAACAACGTTTTTTTTTTTACGATGGGATTCTCGGCCGTGTGTACGAGGCTTAAGAGTTAATATGGGAAAAAGGTGTCTCCACTGATGCTTTATCACCAATCCTTGTTTCCCTAATAACCCCAAATTTTCAAAAATTGTCATTGGGACAGAAAGTGGGGTGAAATCTTCTGAACAGGGGCACAGACAGCAAAACAAATGTTACAGGGGTGATAACCCTTCCCTATGTTATCCAAAAAGCTTTAAAATTAATTTTTTGGCTGGAGCTACACTTACAAAATGTACCTGTTCCAAATTACAAACAGATTATACTTTAGAAGAAACCTACAGTGCCTGTCTTGTTTGCACCATCTGTATACTGCTGTTCAGAGTATATAGGGCCTGGGGGCCCCACACCTTTTCTTTTTTTTTATTTGCGTGCAGGGTTATCCTTAATATCCATACAAGACCCAAAGGGCCTGGTAATGGGCTGGGGTAACCCATGCCATTTTTCTCAATGATTTTCATCCATATTGCTGGGACCCAACATTACATTAAAGCCGCAAGCAGTTTTAAATGACTTTTATTCCTTTAGAAATGTCATTTTGTGCAGGGACAGTTCTAAACACGGGAAACACGCGCCACTTCACAAGCATACTATAGACACCCCCCAGGTACGATACTTAACCACTTAACGACCGCTCACTGTATATATACGTCGGCAGAATGGCACCGACAGGCACAATCACGTAGAGCATACGTGATTGCCTTTGTACAGTTGGGGGGTCCAATCGGACCCCCCTTCTATACAGTGAGCGGTGGCTAAGTGTCCGGGAGCGTTCCGGGATGAGGGGGCAGCCATTCGTTTCTGGCCACCCCCTCGCGATCGCTCCCAGCGAATAGAAATGCCCCCTCTGTCTGTGTCAGACAGAGGGAGCAGGAGGAAGTGATGTCATCTCTGGTGCGGCGCTCACATATACCGAGCGCCGTACAAGAGAAGATATCAGGTCAGTGCACACAACACTACACTGACACCAGGACACATAGGGACATAAATCGCCCCCCCCAGGCCCCCCCAGACACCCCAGATCACCCCCCAGATCACCCCCCCAGCCCCCAGTCACAGTGTCACTGATTGCAGTGACCATTTATTTAGTGATCACTGCAATCAGTGACATTTGTGACTGTAAAAGTGTCACCAAAGTTTAGTCTTAGGTCCAGTGTAGCCCCCTAACCCCCCCTAATAAAGGTTTAACCCCCTGATCACCCCCCAGATAACCCTTTCACCCCCTATCACCACTGTCGCTTAGCGATCATTTTTCTGATCGCTGTCATAGCGTCAGTGATGCCGATCGGCAGCCAGTAATTTTTTTTAGGTTCGCCGCAGGTTTTTATAGCGTCAGGTACCCCAATATATTATCTAATAAAGGTTTAACCCCCTTGATCGCCCCCCAGGTAACCCTTTCACCCCCTATCACCACTGTCACTAAGCGATCGTTTTTCTAAACGCTGTCTTAGTGTCTGTGATGCAGATCGGTAGCCGGTAATTTTTTTTAGGTTCGCCGCAGGTTTTTATAGCGTCAGGTACCCCAATATATTATCTAATAAAGGTTTAACCCCCTTGATCGCCCCCCAGGTAACCCTTTCACCCCCTATCACCACTGTCGCTAAGCAATTGTTTTTCTAAACGCTGTCTTAGTGTCGGTGATGCAGATCGTAGCCAGTATTTTTTTTTAGGTTCGCCGCATGTTTTTATAGCGTCAGGTACCCCAATATATTATCTAATAAAGGTTTAACCCCCTTGATCGCCCCCCCAGGTAACCCTTTCACCCCCATCACCACTGTCGCTAAGCAATCGTTTTTCTAAATGCTGTCTTAGTGTCGGTGATGCAGATCGGTAGCTGGTAATTTTTTTTAGGTTCGCCGCAGGTTTTTATAGCGTCAGGTACCCCCATATATTATCTAATAAAGGTTTTAACCCCCTGATTGCCCCTAGTTAACCCTTTCACCAGTGATCACCATATAAGTGTTACGGGTGACGCTGGTTAGTTAGTTTGCTTTTTATAGTGTCAGGGCACCCGCCCCTGATCGCCCGGCGGGTGATATCAGTTAGGTTTTAGCGTCAGAGAGGGTCTGAGTCACACCCCAGGCAGCGTCAGGTTAGTGCCAGTAATGCTAACACCCACGCGTGAAGCATACACCCCCCTTAGTGGTATAGTATCTGATCTGATCAGATCTATACTAGCGTCCCCAGCAGTTTAGGGTTCCCAAAAACGCAGTGTTAGCGGGATCAGCCCAGATACCTGCTGGCACCTGCGTTTTGCCCCTCCGTCCAGCCCAGGCCACCCAAGTGCAGTATCGATCGATCACTGTCACTTACAAAACACAACACACATAACTGCAGCGTTCGCAGAGACAGGCCTGATCCCTGCGACTCCAGTGCTGTAGGAGGTGATTTCAAATATGCCGAAGCATTGGGGCAGCAGGGGCGGAGGAGCGATTTTTCTCCTAATGCCGCGTACATACGGTCGAAATTCCGACGGAGGCTTGCCCGTGGAAAACTCCGACCATGTGTGTGCGGCATAACTTTTTTGCGGGAGGATGCCCCCATGCTTCGGCATATATAAATGGTGCGTGTATGCCCATCATTGGAAGTGGGTGGATGAAGGGCGGTATTCTAATGGTGGGCATACCCACCGATCAATCTCTTTTTTCGTTCAGCCAACTGGCTGCATGAAATAAAAAGATTACAATACATGTCCAACAAGGACCAGCAACGTACTGGTATGTTGCTGGACTTTGAATGTTTATACCAGAATGATGCCTGCGGGTTTAGGTATCATCTTGGTATCATTCTTTTCAGCCAGCGGCTGGCTTTCATGTAAAAGCAATCCTAGCGGCTAATTAGCCTCTGGACTGCTTTTACAAGCAGTGGGAGGGAATGCCCCCCCCCCCGGATATAAAAAGCGCCATTGGGAAATTGGGAAAGCATTTTATCACACCGATCTTGGTGTGGTCAGATGCTTTGAGGGCAGAGGAAAAATCTAGGGTCTAGAAGACCCCAGTTTTTTCAAAAAAAGAGTACCTGTCACTACCTATTGCTATCATAGGGGATATTTACATTCCCTGAGATAACAATAAAAATGATAAAAAAAAAAATACTTGGAAGGAACAATTTAAAAATAAAATAAAAAAGCAAAATTAATAATAAAAAAAAAAAAAAAAAAAGCACCCCTGTCCTGCCCTGCTCTTGCCCAATGGCGAACGCAAGCGTCGGTCTGGCGTCATATGTAAACAGCAATTGCACCATGCATGTGAGGTATCACCGCGAAGGTCAGATCGAGGGCAATCATTTTAGCAGTAGACCTCCTCTGTAAATCTACTGGGGTAACCTGTAAAGGCTTTTAAAGGCTTTTAAAAATGTATGTAGTTTGTCGCCAATGCGCGTTTGTGCGAAATTTTAAAGCATGTCGTGTTTGGTATCTATGTACTCGGCCTAAGATCATCTTTTTTATTTCATCAAACATTTGGGCAATATAGAGTGTTTTAGTGCATTAAAATTAAAAAAAGTGTATTTTTTAACCCAAAAAATGTGTTTGAAAAATCGCTGCGCAAATACTGTGTAGAAAAAAAAATGCAACACCCACCATTTTAATCTGTAGGGCCTTTGCTTTAAAAATATATATATAATGTTTGGGGGTTCAACATAATTTTCTTGCAAAAAAATTTTTTTTCATGTAAACAAAAAGTGTCAAAAAGGGCTTTGTCTTCAAGTGGTTAGAAGAGTGGATGTAAGCTTCCTAATGTTGTGTATAAAATGCCAGAACAGTTCAAAACCCCCCCAAATGACCCCATTTTGGAAAGTAGACACCCCAAGCTATATACTGAGAGGCATGTCGAGTCCATGGAATATTTTATATGTTGACACAAGTTGCGGAAAAACGACAATTTTTTTTTTATTTTATTTTTTTTTGCACAAAGTTGTCACTAAATGATATATTGCTCAAACATGCCATGGGCATATGTGGAATTACACCCCAAAATACATTCTGTTGCTTCTCCTGAGTACGGGGATACCACATGTGTGAGACTTTTTGGGAGCCTAGCCGCGTACGGGACCCCAAAAACCAATCACCGCCTTCAGGCTTTCTAAGGGTGTAAATTTTTGATTTCACTTCTCACTGCCTATCACAGTTTCGGAGGCCATGGAATGCCCAGATAGCACAAAACCCCCCCAAATGACCCCATTTTGGAAAGTAGACACCCCAAGCTATTTGCTGAGAGGTATTGTGAGTATTTTGCAGATCTCGCTTTTTGTCACAAAGTTTTGAAAATTGAAAAAAAAAATATATATATATATATATATTTTCTTTCTTCATTTTCAAAAACAAATGAGAGCTGTAAAATACTCACCATTCCTCTCAGCAAATAGCTTGGGGTGTCTATATTCCAAAATGGGGTCATTTGGGGGGGTTTTGTGCGATTTTGGCATTTTATGGCCTTCGAAACTGTGATAGGTAGTGAGGAGTGAAATCAAAAATTTGTGCCTAGAAATCCTGAAGGCGGTGCTTGGTTTTCGGGGTCTCGTACGCGGCTAGGCTCCTAAAAAGTCCCACACATGTGGTATCCCCGTACTCAGGAGAAGCAGAAAAATGTATTTTGGGGTGTAATTCCACATATAACCTTGGCATGTGTGAGCAATATATCATTTAGTGACAACTTTTTGTAATTTTTTTTTATTTTTATTTTTTTTGTCATTATTCAATCACTTGGGACAAAAAAATTATATTCAATGGGCTCAACAGGCCTCTCAGCAATTTCCTTGGGGTGTCTACTTTCCAAAATGGGGTCATTTGGGGGGGTTTTGTACTGCCCTGTCATTTTAGCACCTCAAGAAATGAGATAGGCAGTCATAAATTTAAAGCTGTGTAAATTTCAGAAAATGTACCCTAGTTTGTAAACTCTATAACTTTTGCGCAAACCAATAAATATACGCTTATTGACATTTTTTTTACTAAAAACATGTGGCTGAATACATTTTGGCCTAAATGTATGACTACAATTGAGTTTATTCGATTTTTCTTATAACAAAAATTAGAAAATATCATTTTTTTTCAAAATTTTCGGTCTTTTTCCGTTTATATCGCAAAAAATAAAAATCGCAGAGGCAATCAAATACCATTAAAAGAAAGCTCTATTTGTGGGAAGAAAAGGACGCAAATTTCGTTTGGGTACAACATTGCATGTCCGCACAATTTACAGTTAAAGCAGCGCAGTGCAAAATTCTGAATTCACCTCTGGTCCTCTAGCTACCAAATGGTCCGGGGCTTAAGTGATTAAAGGAATATTTCACTTTTATTTTTTCACTTTAAGCATCATTAAAATCACTGCTCCCGAAAAAACGGCTGTTTTTAAAACTTTTTTTTGTATTGATACATGTCCCCTGGGGCAGGACCCGGGTCCCCAAACCCTTTTTAGGACAATGACTTGCACATTAGCCTTTAAAATTCGCACTTTTGATTTCTCGCGTTCTAGTCCCATAGACTTTAACGGTGTTCGAATGTTCGCACAAACTTTTGTCCGTTCGCATGTTCTGGTGCGAACGGAACCGGGGGGTGTTCAGCCCATCCCTACTGTTGATATGGTTTGTGCCATTGCTTAAAGCGGAGGTGCAGCCATATAAAAAAAAAAAAGTCAGCAGCTACTAACAGTGTAGCTGCTGACTTTTAATAAGGACACTTACCTGTCTTACTCGCCCCCGATGTCGGTCCCGCCACAGCGATTGATCGCTGCTGGCAGGTCCCGGGCTCCTCCATCCTGACTAAGGGAAACAGGCAGTGAAGCCTTACGGCTTCACTGCCCGTTTCCTACTGCGCATGCGCCACTCGCACGGCGCTTTGTGAATGGGCGGCTTGCCTCCTGGGATACACACAGTTCCCAGAAGGCAGCGCGCCCCATTCACAAGAAGAGGAAACGGAAGTTGCACAGAGTGGCCCCGATCCACGTCTTCTGGGGTCCCACGGCGGCTGTCTCGGCTCCTCCCCGCTTTTGGTAACCCCCCTGGGAAGCGCTCTCCCAAGGGGGTTACCTTGCGGGCGCGCTCCCGAGTCCTGAATCCGGCATCCATAGCTGCCGACTACAGGACTTGGCCCCGCGTCATTGGAGTTGATTGACAGCAGCGCGAGCCAATGGCTGCGCTGCTATCAATCTATCCATAGCCAAGAAGACCGGGCCGAGAAGAGCCGAGAAGCAAGCGCGTTCTCGACGCGGGACTTTCGAGGGCTCAGGTAAGTAAACGGTGGGGGGGGGGGCTGGGGGGCCGGTAAGTAGCGGATATTTTATTTTTTCACCCTAATGCCAAAGATGAAGGTTTACAACCCCTTTAATACTGATTTGATGTTCACCCACTATAGATCTATCTAACTGTTGTGATCATTGCTTTAAACGACTACCACATGATAACTCTTCTGTCTGAAGAGTTGTGTTAGACGCACATTTTCCACATGTGTGTAGCACACCCCATGTAGAAGCTGCAGATGAACAGGGATCCCCCACTTCTGCACAGTCAGGCACACCGAATCTTCACAGTCACGAAAAGTCAGGGAACAGTCCGTAGCTTTGTTTTTGTTGTTTATTAGTTTATTAGGGGGTTAATAACTTGGATAGGGATAGGAGGTTATGGAATGCCCACTTGACTTCAGCAAACTTCAGTAACAACTTGCTATATACAGGCACTGTATATACAGACTCCTCTTCAACCCTCTTCCTGCACACACTTTGCTTCTCTCTCACTCAGCCTCTGCTGGTTCACTCCTGGGGGAACTTGACAGACTCCTTATCAGTTCAGCCTCGGCCCATTACAGGCAGAAACTCACAGTCCCTTAACAGTAGCACACATGGAGTGACACAGTATGTAATTTTCCCTTCTGCTTCCTGTTGTGGTCACTGATCCCAGCACCACCTCTTCAGGCAGTAATAGTCCACCTGGCTGCAGCTGCCTCTTTCACCAGCCCTCCTGGCTGTCTCTCTCTACACCAGTCCACCCGACTGACTCCTCACCAGCCCAGCCGGCTTACTCTCTGGAGATCTCTCTGGAGATCTCTGGCCCATGTCTTATTTATGGGGTAGTCTCTGCCCCCTGTCAGCCCACTTTTGGGGATGGGCAGAGGTCCCACAAATATTCATGGCATCCCCTCCTAACACCCACCCTCTGGTTCTAGAAGGTTCTTCAACCTTCCAGACCAGGGGGAGGCACCAGAGAGAGCTGCCTGAATGAGTTATCTAACCCTGGCCTCTAATAACCCTGACCCAATTTAGTGACTCTGTTTATTCCTGGCCAGAATATACTTTGCCTACTCTACCAATACTAGATACTAGTAGCATACACAAGAGGGTGCTACATGTGCATATGGCCACTCCCTTCAATTTGTTACAATGAATATACCATACTTATTTACTCTTAACCAGACTGGTGTTTATCTTCAGATACAAAAATATAACTGCGTCTTGAGTACATATCTTTATGCTTGACGCTTGTGGGCCCTGATGCAAATGTTGATCTGGTAGATGGAGATCTACATGAACAACAAGAAGAAATTAACTTGTAAGTAAATAGTAAGGAAAACTTAGAAAAATACAATAAAACAAATGGCACTGTAAAAATATAAGCCTACCTTAAAAGTGGACATTGTCAGTTAGTAGGGAAGTGGCTTGTGTGTGGACGGTGTCAGTACTGCAGTGGACGGTGTCAGTAGGGCAGAGGTTGGTGTCAGTAGGGCAGACGTTAGTGTCAGTAGGGCAGTGGATGTGTCAGTAGGGCAGAGAATGGTGTTAGTAGGGCAGAGGTGGGTGTCAGTCAGGCAGTGGACTATATCAGTAGGGCAGAGGATGGTGGCAGTAAGGCAGTGGATGTGTCAGTAGAGCAGAGACTGCTGTCAGCAGGGCAGTGGACAGTGTCAGTAGGGCAGAGGATGGTGGCAGTAGGACAGTGGATGTGTCAGTAGTACAGTGGACAGTGTCAGTAGAGCGAGGTTGGTGTCAGGTCAGTGGACAGTGTCATTAGAGCAGTGGACAGTGTCAGTAGGGCAGAGGATGGTGTCAGTAGGGCAGAGGATGGTGTCAGTAGGGCAGAGGATGGTGTCAGTAGGACAATGGACAGTGTCAGTAGAGAGAGGATGGTGTCAGTAGGTCAGTAGACAGTGTCATTAGAGCAGTGGACAGTTTCATTAGGGTAGAGGATGTGTCATTAGGGTAGAGGTTGATGTCAGTAGGGCAGTGGATGGTGTCAGTAGGGCAGCGGATGTGTCAGTAGGTGTCTGGCAAGGGAGCACTAGCGTGGGTAGTGTGGGCACCCCGGGCGATTAACTTGCATCTCTTGTGCGGTGGACGGCAGCGGGCATCTCTTTGACTGGGGGAGGAGGGGGTAAAGGGACATGTGTTATGGGGCGATTTGGAAGGGGAGAGGACTTGTGTTAAGAAGGGGGGTTTGGGGAGTCAGACTTTAAATCCCTTCTAGTACATGTCCTCTCCCTCCCAAAGCACCTCCTAGTACATACACATGTCCTCTTACCTCTCCTCCCTAAAATCACTCCTGGTAGCATTAAACTGTTACAGTATCTGTCCAGGTCCGTAGCCCTCCAGTTGTTGCGGAAGTACAAGTCCCATCATGCCTCTGCCTTTGGGAGTCATGGTTGTAACTGTCAGCAGCAATGCCTCATGTAGTTCCGCAACAGCTGGTTGGCCACCAGTTTGACACCTGTGCTCTAGTAAATGGCGCTTCTAGTGTGACAGGGAGGCCACAGTGGCCCCCTGGAGCCCCGGGTGGGGTCACCATAATGACCCCTGACGCTACGCCCATGTTTATGTTGTCGGCTGTCTGCGGTACAACAACTGCTATCCCCTTAACCTAGTGTGTCAGAAGGGACAGGGTAATTTGAACTGTTAAGTTAAGAATAGAGGAATCAAACTACCAAGCGGCTGGGGGTGTAACGATGCATTATATTGTGTTTTGATGTGCTGACATTGACTTTTACGGGCCTACCAATGCACCAAAATCCAGAAAAAAACATTTTTCAAAATGCACTGAACTGCGTCACTGAGATGGGAACAGTCACTACTTTTATTATGGGGAAGTTGGATATGTGTTTTAGTGCGTTGAAACGCAAACGTTAACTCAACACTGTAAATGGGCCCCAAATGTTCAGTCTACTCAAATCCATTCAAAACTATAGATGGATGCTCGAGACCTGAATAACCCTCAGTTCTCAGAATTCCAGCAACAAGACCCTGCCCTGACCCTCCCCATTATCTCTCTGATCGTAAGCCCACTACTACAATTAAAGGATAACCTCATTTTTAAAGCACATTATCTCATTTACATTTCCAAGAACATTAGGCAGCTTTGCAAATGTATTCCCTTGCCTCTGCCTTTACTTTGCCTCTGCTTTGAGACCTGTCATTGTGTCGGAGGGAGCTTCTGTATGGCAATTGCTGTTGTCATGCTGAATGGTGATACCGTTCCAGCAGGTGACAGCACTAAAAGTGATCTACGGATTGTCCACTCACTTCCTGAATAGTGCCAGAAGTAAACACAGCAATCATTTGATTGCTGCTTAGCTATGGCACTAGCAGAACATTACAAAGGACTAATTGTCCTCTGCACTGTGTTCCCAGCGTCCATATTGGAGGACCCTGTATCTGATTAGACTCAGAGTGCCCCAAGATTTGGACAATCATATTTACCCAGAGAAGTTATATATAGCCCTTGCTGGGTTAGTTAGTGGTGTGCACCCTGCAATGTGGGAAGCTGAGATACGGAGAAAGCAGAGGAATATCTAGGCTCAGCATGGCACCCTGGGGTTCTCTCTGGGTTCCCCTGAGGGTGCTGCAAGCACAGGACCCAGTGTGCCCTAGATTAACATCATGAGTTGTCATGGAGTGGGCAGGCCAGCCACCAGCACCATAACAACCAATGACACTCTGGTTAGGGTTGACACCTCATCCCTTTAAAGTTGAACACATATTAATTACACAGGTTCTATGGCTGATCAAGGTGGTAATTAAACTCACTTGGTGCCTTATCTGCATTAAATTACCCTCAGAACCTGTGTAATTCATATGTGTTCGGGTTTAAAGGGATGAGGTGGCAACTCTAACTCTGATGTCAGAATGCACAGCGTTATTAGTTGTTATGTTGATGGTAGCCAGCACCCTGAAAATGCATGACTCTGATCTAGGGCAGGTGACCCTCTGATGTTTATTGGAGACTTGCTGGTATAAAAATTTGTTCCTTGAGGGCAGGGGCTGAATCAGGCTGGGTTCACACTAGTGCAAATTGGATGCAGTTTTCCCGGCATCCAATTCGCATGACAGGAGATTGTGACCGGCTCTCTATCGAGGCGGTTCATACTTCTCCGAAAAGGCTGAGGAGTTAATTTCAGAGGAGTCCTGTGTGTCTTTGGCTCAGTTTCAGGTCCGAATTTAGGCAAAAATTCTGTCCCGATTCATCCCTGAAACGGAGAGCCGCATCCGTCTGTAGTGTGAACCCAGCCTCAATGTACAATATGTAAAGTGATGCAAAAGATTGTCAGTACTATATTATAACTGCTACTAATACTTAAATAACCAAGTCCTTTAAAAAATTACAAATAGATACAATGTATGGGATACGAATCATACGTATAGCTTATCTAAATTAAATAGATCAACATGAGGCACAACATTTTCTTTTTGAATTTTGAGCTGAGGAGGCAAATTTAGACTTAAACACATGTGACTGCCATCTTTCAATGTGAATTATTAATTATCCTTCATGGAACCTAAAAAAAAATGTGGATTATCGTGGGTCCCTGCGATAAGCCCCTTTCTGTCATTCCACTGTGTCCTTAAGATTCCAGAGTTTATCCCTGTAACTCAAACATCCAGGAACCCGCCAATTATTGCCAAACCACAGCTCGTCTTTCTGGTTTCCTGATCGCACAGCTGATAATCATATATCCATCCAAAAAACCTTGGCTTAGCAAACCAGTTTGAAATATCAGAGGACCAGGAACCTACAGCTGCTGAGAATGCAGGACCATGCCACATGGTGTGAAAGCAGCAAAACGCTCGTAACCTTGGGATGTGCATGTTTTTTTTTTATAGTTACATAATTTGCGTAGCTAAATAAGAAGTTTAACCTGGCCAAAGACAAAACAAAACCCGAGGGAACAGCTGACAATGTTAGAGCATTGTAGAGGGCAGAGCTTCTTCATGACCCTGGTGAACCTGCTTTGCCAACTGCAATTTCTTTTTAAACAAAATACATATCTGTAACTGACTGGGCCCCATAATGGTATTGTTCAGGCACAAGGACCTGTAGACTTCATATTAATTCCCTCCCTCTCTTTATTTCTACCTCCCTTGCTTCCTTTTTCCTTTGCCCACCCTCCTTTTCTCAATTCCTTCTCCCCTTATTTGTTTATTTCAGGTACTTATATAGCAACGTCAATTTACGCAGCGCTTTACATATACATTGTACATTCACATCAGTCCCTACCCTCAAGGAGCTTACAACCTAAGGTCCCTAACACACATTCACACATATACTAGATGCCAATTTAGACAGGATTTGATAAACCTACCAGCAAGTCTTTGGAGTGTGGGAGGAAACCGGAGTACCCGGAGGAAACCCACGCAGGCACAGGGAGAACATGCAAACTCCAGGCAGATGGTGTCATGGTCAGGATTCGAACCAGTGACCCTTTTTGCTGCTAGGTGAAAGTGTTATCCACTGTGCTGCCCTTCCTTCCATCTTCCCTCTCTCCCTTTTGTTCCCACTTTTTTTTCTTCCCATTCTCTCTTACTTCCCTTCTTCTTACCCTTTCTGTTTCTTTTCTTCCTCTTTTTTGTTTTATTTGTTCTTTACTTCATCCCCCCTCCTTCTTTCCTCTCTCCCTTCTTCCCTCCGATCTTTCTACCTTTCCTTCCTTATTTCTTTCCTTCCCTCCTTTCATTCCATCTGCCATTTATTTCTTCTTTCTTTCCATCCCTCTTACCAGCCCCACTGCTGACAGCCTGTGGTGTCTATGAGTGCCTGGAAGCTGCTGTGGCTGGATTGGGCTGAACGGTGCACCAAGTGGTACTAATATTTAGAGCAGTAGGCACCCAGTCGTGAATGCCTAGAATGCAAGGATGTTCATCCTGCCTCTGTTTCTTCCATCCTACGTCTCATTCTTCCTTCTTTTCTCCCTCCATACTTTCTTTTTTCTTCCTTTAAAGGGTACCTTCCCAACCTTTCAGCTCTGCATGCTGATATGAAATAATTTTACATTCATTAGATGAAAAATAAATACATTTTTGTTACAGTAAAATCCCTTTCTCTTAAGCTAGGACACTAGGCAGAAAAGAATCTCGGCACCACCTATGGGCAGTCCTAGCTGGTATAAACCCTCTCTCGGCTATAGGCAATCCAGTTTTCAACAAGTAGAACAAATAACCAAAACGGGTGGGTGCTGTGTCCATCAATGAACTCAAAAAAAATAGGATTTTTAAAACAGCTTACCTGTAAAATCCTTTTCTTGGAGTACATCACGGGACACAGAGCGGCATAGTCATTACTATGTGGGTTATATAGAATTACCTTCAGGTGCTGGCACTGGCAACTTCCAAAACAGGAAGTACCCTCCCCTATATAAGCCCCTCCCATCCGGGAGTACCTCAGTTTTGTAGCAAAGCAATACGTGTCCCCAAAAGAGGGGTGGGAGCTCTGTGTCCCGTGATGTACTCCAAGAAAAGGATTTTACAGGTAAGCTGTTTTAAAAATCCTATTTTCTTGTTCATACATCACGGGACACAGAGCGACTTAGTCATTACTATGTGGGACGTCCCAAAGCAATGCCAAATGAGGGGGGGGATACACCATACATAAGCTGGGCGCCATCAGGCATGAGGATCTTTTGCGGCCTGCAACACACTGCGCCCAAAGGCGACATCCTCCTGACTTCTAACGTCCACCTGGTAGAACCTAGTAAACATGTGTACTGAAGACCATGTTGCGGCCTTACAAATTTGAGCCAGGGAGGCCTGGTGATGCACTGCCCATGAAGTTCCAACTGCTCTCGTGGAGTGCGCCCTAACTTTGAATGGAGACGGTCTACTTCTCAAGCCATAGGCTTGTATTATGACCTGTCGAATCCACTTGGCTAAAGTAGATTTTGATGCTGCCTGACCCTTTCTGGGGCCTTCCGGCAGAATAAACAAAGTATCCGTTCTACGAATCTGAGCAGTGGCTTTTAGATAAGTTTTAACTGCTCTTACTACATCCAAAGAATGCAATAACTTTTCCTCTACCGAGCTTGGTTTGGGGAAAAAAGAAGGAAGAACCACATCCTGGTTCAAGTGAAACCTCGATACCACCTTAGGAAGAAAGGCTGGGTGAGGACGTAATACTACTCTGTCCTTATGAATAACCAGATATGGCTCTTTACAGGACATGGCGGCTAATTCCGACACTCTTCTAGCCGAGCATATGGCTACTAAAAATATAAATTTTCTGGTGAGTAGAACCAAGGAAATGTGCCGCAAAGGTTCAAATGGCTGCTTCTGCAGAACCGACAGAACCAAATTTAGATCCCATGGGCATATGGGAGCTTTAATCGGTGGAATAATACGAGTCACCCCTTGCATAAAGGATTTGACAAGTGAATGCATAGCCAGGGGCCTTTGAAATAGTATTGATAAGGCCGAAACCTGACCCCTGATAGTACTTAAGGCAAACTTCCTGTCTACAGCCCACTGTAGGAAGTCCAGAATTCTGCCTATAACGTACTTACGTGGATGCCATTTTCTGGCCTCGCACCAAGTGATGTACGCCTTCCAAACTCTATAGTAGATCTGCCTGGATACAGGCTTCCTGGCATTGATTATAGTTGATACCACAGAGTTAGAGAGACCTCTCTTCTTTAGGATGTGGGATTCAATAGCCAGGCCGTTAAACTTAGAGTTAGTAAGGAAGGGTGGTATATCGGCCCTTGCGAAAGCAGGTCCGGACGACGTGGAAGGGTCCAAGGACTCCCCACAGACATTTTGATGATCTCCGCGTACCAGGCCCTTCGGGGCCACGCTGGAGCCACCAGGATCACCGGCTTCTTTTCCAACCTGACTCTGCGAAGGAGTCGAGGCAACAATTGTAGCGGAGGGAATGCATATATCAGTCTGAACTGATCCCAAGGGAACACCAGAGCATCCGAGCCGCAAGCGAGGGGATCCCTTGTCCGGGAGACAAATCTGTCCACCTTTGCGTCGAATCTGGATGCTAGCAGATCTACATCCGGTGTTCCCCACCGCTGACATATTGCTCGGAAGACCTCGGGATGAATGGACCATTCCCCTGGGCATAACTGTTGGCGACTCAGAAAGTCCGCCTTCCAATTCTCCACCCCTGGAATGAAGACAGCTGATATACATGGGACATGCTTTTCTGCCCATTCCAGGATGTGACTTACTTCCCTCTGGGCTGCACGACTCCTGGTGCCTCCCTGATGATTGATATATGCCACTGCTGTGGCATTGTCTGATTGAATTCTGACAGGGGACCCTTGGAGTCTGGATGTCCAGGCTACTAGGGCATACCGGGCTGCTCGTATCTCTAAGAGATTGATGGGCAGGGTTTTTACTACATTTGACCATCTGCCCTGGAGAGACCATTGCTCCAGTACTGCCCCCCAGCCTATAAGGCTGGCATCTGTAGTGACCACCTTCCAGGATATCGGACTGAAGGGTTTTCCCTTCTGGAGATTCTGGGGGACCAACCACCAGCAGAGACTCTTCCGAACGGAAGGGGACAAAGCCATCGGGAAGTCTAGAGCCTGAATTTTTCCGTTCCAGGCTGACAATATGGCCCTCTGTAAATTCCTTGAGTGGAATTGGGCGTATGGCACAGCTTCGAATGATGCTACCATCTTTCCTAGCAGCCTCATGCACAGGCGTATGGACGGCTGTCTTTTTGCACAAAGCAGACGGACCAAGCCCCTCAAAGAGGATACCTTGTCTAGAGGTAAGAAAATCTTCCTCTGGTCTGAATCCAGCCGTAGCCCTAGATATACCAGGTTTTTCACTGGCTGTAGGGCTGACTTGTCCAGGTTGATGACCCAACCGTGAGATTCTAGATACTTGATTGTATCGACAATTACCACTTCTAGCTTGGCAACTGAGTGGTCCATCAACAACAGGTCGTCTAGGTATGCCATTATCGTTACACCTCGTGTTCTTAGATCGGCCAACAGTGGGGCCAGAATTTTTGTGAACACTCGTGGTGCTGTGGCCAGACCGAATGGTAAGGCTCTGAACTGAAAATGGCGCCCTTCTACTGCAAAGCGTAGAAATTTTTGATGACCTGGAAAGATGTGAACATGCAAGTAAGCATCTTTGATGTCGATCGAGGCTAACCATTCCTCCCCCTGTAGGGCAGCGGTGACCGATCGGATCGACTCCATCCGGAAGGACCGGACGTTTAGAAAATTGTTTAGACTCTTTAGGTCCAATATGGGTCTTATGTCCCCGTTTGGTTTCGGGACTGTGAAAAGGTTTGAGTAGAAACCCAACCCCCACTCTTCCATAGGAACCTCCATAATTACTCCTTGGAGCAATAGTTGTTCTAACGCCAATAGGAGAGACCCTCTTTTCAGAGGGTCTTTTGGCATGCCTGACCACATAAAATGGGAAGGAGGAGACTCTTTAACTCCAACTTGTATCCCAGAGTTACTGCGGAGAGCACCCATCTGTCTTTGATCGTCTCCCGCCAGGTCTCTGCGAACAACTGAAGTCTTCCCCCCACCCGTTTGAGTGGGGGCAGCCCTTCATAGGCTTGACTTGGAGGCTGATTTAGTACCCCTTCGGATCCAGGGTTTCTTATTACCCTGTGACTGTCCCTGATTTTTACCCCCTGAGTTTGACCGAGGAGGCCGTCGGAACTGCTTAGTAGCAGACGTCCCAGGGATAGGAGAGGTAGTCCTCTTAAAAGATGGACCCCTAGACCTCTTTTTACTCGGTAAGAGAGTACTTTTACCACTGGAAATCTTCTGGATATACTTATCCAGGTCTTCGCCAAAAAGGCGTTCCCCATGAAATGGGAAGCTAACTAAGAGCTTCTTACAGGGAGCCTCAGCAGACCAGTTCTTGAGCCACAGAAGCCTACGCATATGTACCAAAGACAGCATGAGGCGGGAGGCCTGATGGATGGAATCCTTGATGGCGTCAACCGCAAAGCATAATGCTCTAGGCAGATCAGCCAGAGCCTGGGCCTGCTGGTCTGGCAAATCCCTCAGGACCATTTTCATCTGATCCTTTAAAGCTTGGCAGACCCCAATAGCTGCCACTGCTGGCTGTGTAACAGCCCCTGCTGTGGAAAAAGCAGATTTTTTTTTTTTTAATTCTTTATTTAAAGATGTGTCACAGGTACAATAAAAAGGCAACTTCTCAGAACAAGCAATCAATGCAGAGCTTTTTCAGTACTACCATTACTACGTACTACATTATAAAATATCAGAACAAATAATGGCAATAAGAAATACAAAACAGTCTTATCTTCATGTAAGAAACCCCTCAGGCAGGTCATAGAAAAAGCAGATTTTAATAAAGATTCCAATTTTTTATCTACTGGATCTTTGAACATTTGAACATTATCTACTGGACATGTCAGTGATTTGTTCACAGAAGAGATGGCTGCGTCCACCGTAGGAACATTCCATCTCTGGGTGAACTTTTCCTCCATGGGATAGATCACCGGAAATTTCTTAGGCGGAACAAATAGTTTATCAGGATGTTCCCAGTCCTGGTATATAAGTCCATCCAATAATGGATGTATTGGAAAGGAGCAATTAATCTGGGGAGCTTTTAGCGACCCCAATGAGGAGACAGCAGTAGTTGATGGTTCAACAAGAGGCATTTTAAATGCAGATCGAACCATGTCAGTTAGGGTCTGGACCCACAATCTTTCAGTCTGTGATGCTGAAAATGGTTCATCTACTGTCGATTCCTCAAAAACAGAGTTAACCTCCTCCTGATCCCCTTCAGGTAGGTCAGTCCCTTCCTGGGACTGTTGCTCTGCCAACAGGCACTCTAATGGAGGTGATGGAGATCTGGCGCGCTTTCTTTCCTGTAGAGAAGAAGCGATCAATGCTGCCAATCTCTGCTCCAATCCCTCCAGAGTTGAGGCAAAAACCTCCTCTGTTATATATGCAGGAGCAGGTGGACTGAGGACAGCCGCAGTACCTGGCACTCCCGGGGGTTCCTTATGGGTATTAACCTCTGATTTCTCAGGGGAGGAGGGTGCAGATGACTGCTCCAGATCCTCAGAGCCCGATGGAGACCCCCTACACTTCCTGAGAGGTATATCTCAGAGTTTTTTAGGCGGCATATTCCTTAGTTCAAAGCTGAGGTATTCCAGCCGCAATACACCCCTTTACTGAAATAGTCTAATGCAATTTGCTGCTATGTACATCAGTGGGTGTCTACTAATGCGTCTTTCTGGGGATGCCTGTATCAACCGCCCGCTGTAAGCCCCTATACCATGCTACCAGCTCCTTTTCATGCTCTGTGTCCATAGCAAGCAGCGTGGACTGAGTCCTTTTATCTTGCTGGGACGCCCGCACATGCGCAGAAGCGCTAGGCGCACAGAGCGCGTCATCCGCCAGGCTCCGCCCCTTTTTTGAAGCTAAATCTATAAAAGAAAGCGTGTGCGCGCGCGCGTGCATGTGTGCGCTCTTGGCGCCATGTAGGGAGAGGAGCCAGGGTCCCTGTTTCACCAGGACTCGGGGATGGAAGGAAACTACTTGGCAGCATGACAGAGGAATGCAGCTTCCCTGATAGAGAGCTCACTCATCTGCCTGGACTTTCACCATGGAAGGAATAGTCCCAAGAAAAAAAAGACGTTCCACAGCGGCCTCTAGTGGACAAACACAGGTACCGCACTTTTGTCTTTTTTTTTTAAACCTCCTTTATGAAAAACATTTCCAGGTTTACAGTTTTTTTTTTTTTTTTTTTTTTTTAAAACTTCCTTTATGAAAATACATTTCTAGGATTTCTTAGGCATATACAGCTATTAGCGGGAATACCTTTAGGTAACAGGCAGAAAGACATATTAGGCTTGGGGGTCCCCTCAATAGAACCAAGTTCCTGAGGGGCCCCCACTTACCTTTTCCCCGCCGCAGGACTTTGTTTGGTCCACAGAAGCCCAAACTTCACCTCTCACGGCAGGCATTGTACTAGACCTTCAGGGACCGGGTTCCCAAGGATTCCACTCCCCTGGACCTGTATAGCACCCTGCACAGATAGCCTCTTGGTTTTGGGTATGACCAGAGCTCTGGATCCCAGGGTCCAGCCCTCCTAAGAGAGGCATTACAGGCAAAACCTTGCTCTTCTCTGCAAGGCCCGGGTACCGACCGTTTAGCTATGAAGCTTTTTTGGTCGGATCCGGAATAGCTTACTGAGGCCCAAAAGAACCTGTACGCAAGCTCAGTGAAAAACACATGTTACTTCTTGGCCAACACCTTAGACACTGGCAAAAAACTGAGGTACTCCCGGATGGGAGGGGCTTATATAGGGGAGGGTACTTCCTGTTTTGGAAGTTGACAGTGCCAGCACCTGAAGGTAATTCTATATAACCCACATAGTAATGACTATGCCGCTCTGTGTCCCGTGATGTATGAACAAGAAATGGAATTTACTGTAACAAAAGATCCAGTTCTCTTACGTTCATTGATGGATGCTCATTCTTCCGTTCTTGACCACAGGGACGTCCCAAAGCATTGTCTCAATAAGGGGTGTGCTAACAAAGAAACAGGAGCAACAAGACAAATATGACAACCACCCAAACCTCCCCCAGGGCACTTCAACAGCAGCCTGAAAAACTTTGCAGCCACAACAAGCTTCCGAAGACGCAACAGCAATCTTCCTAAACACGCTAAAGTGTGCACAGAAGACCAGGTAGCCTCCTTGCCAGTCGGAGACACAGACACCTGATGTCGGAACGCCCAAAGGCACTAAGCACTCTGGAGGAGTATGCCATTACGCCCCAAGCACTCTGGAGGAGTATTCCATTTAAGGGTCGACATAGGCCACCCCAGATACGTACCATGATTGGGCCCTGATTGAGCACCCTTGGAGCAGATCCATCTGTTGATCCCAACACAGCCTGATCACCCATAGCTTCAGGGCACTGAAGGGCAGCTAAGCCTCCTCCGGTGCCCACCAACCATGAGCCATCCTGACCCAAAGCGCCCACTTAGTCAGACAGTCTGGCATCCTTTGTGATCACCGACCAGTGGAAGAGAAGAAGAATTACAAAGACTGTAGGAAGGGAGACCAAAGCCCTCAGAGGAGAAAGGCCTTGGCTGATAGGCCCAGACAAATCTTGTCATCCAAAGCTGTGGGAGATCCCTCCCATATGCTAGGAATTCCCCAGCAGAACCACCACATGGAACTGTTCATATGGGACCGCCTTGAAGGGGGACACCAGAGACCCCAGGACCCACATGCAAGACCTCAGAGAAGACAGTCGACCAGACAGAAGCAGCAGTTTCGATGTTTCTGGAACCTGTCCATCGGCGGAAAAATTTTGACCTGAGCTGAGTCGAGGATCAAATACAAATACAAAAATAAAAATACAAACATATAATCCCTATGAAAGAACCCTAGGTAAAATAAGTTTCTCTCTCCCCACGTGGCATAAGCCAGTGTATATAACCGTAATAGAAAAAGAGGAGGGGTGTCCGTTTATTAATCCTAAATAGACAATTTTATTATCATAATGCAAAAAATTACACAGAGTCCCACAATAAATAGATATCATCATAGATATTCACCATATAAATAAAATAGACATTGTTGTCCAGCTACCTACAAGACTGAAAAAATGGAGGGGTATCCGTTTATTATTCCTAAACAGACAATTGTATGATCATAAAAAAAAAAATTACACAGAGTCCCAATGCCTCTCCCAATAAATAGATATCAAACCCTTCACCATACAAATAAAATAAACAACGTTCTCTAGTTACCACCAAGACTATCCACAAGCCTGGGGTCCAGGATTGGACTAACCCATCCTGTCTTGGAACCATAAAACTGGTTGGAGTAAAACAAACCCATAAGCACTTTTGCTCCAGGACCGTTAAGCATTCCCTGGAGCAGCAAACACTGGACCGAAGAATGAACAGAACCAAGTCCTCTGAAGGACAAGAATGCCAGACACAATCAATTCGTAGGCCCAGTTGTCAAAACTGATAGAGGTCAACGGACCCATGAACCAGCAAAAACACCCCCCACCACCCTAGAAACGAGTGTGTGCAAAAAAAAAAGTGCATACTACGCAGTTCCATCATCTTCCTGGACTGTGAGAGGAAAGTACTCTTGCTCCTGATAAGGAACCTGATGATGTCCTCCAGATCAACACCGAAGAGACGTTTACCCTAGAAAGGGAAGACTGCCTGGGCCACGTAAGACATCAGGTTGGCAGACTAACACTTATGCCAGAGGACTCGCCAAAGCACCTTGCCAAGATAGAGAGCCTAGAGAGCAGCGGGGCTGCATCCAAGGAAGTATCCTACCTCTATCTAAGGCCCTGGAACATATGGTCTGCCAGGCCCAAGTAGACAGTGGACACCTGTCCAGTACCCAGACCTTTGCAAAAGAGCTTAGTCCACTCTTGTTTAAGTGTCTGAAACCACAAGGTCCATGACCAACATTGGTTGCAGCACCGAACGGATGGGGGCAAACCTAATGCGTCATCTTTTCCCATAGCGGAGGTTTCCCTTTACTTCTTGTCCCAAAGCAAAACAGGAAGTGAGAGGAAATCCCTGAAATTTAAGGGAGTTCCTTGGGGACCCCCAGGTCACTAGAGAGGTAGCAGGAGCTTAGGAAACTTAACAAGAGGCTGAGAAATTGGGTGCAGGAAGGAGGGTTTCAGGTTCCTGGAGAACTAGGCTGACTTCTCAGTCAGTTACAGGCTCTTTAGTAGAGCTGGACTGCACCTTAATAGGGAGGGTGCAGCTATGTTGGGGGATAACATGGCCAAAAAGCAGTGAGGGGCTTTTAAATTAGGTGGCGGGGGGAAAGGATCAGAGGAAGTGAAAGCCGGCAGAGAGCGAAAGTCAGAGGGTGCTATAACCATAATGCCTAAATCCTGGGGGAGTGGATTAGCAAAACAAAATTACAGCCACAGAACAACAAATGGGGAACTAATATGCGCCCGTACAAAACTTAGAGGCAGGTACACAAATGCCAGGAGCGTAGCTAACAAAATGGAGGAACTGGAGCTGCTGTTACATGAGGATTTCGACTTCATAGGAATATCAGAAACTTGGTTTGACAGCTCACACAACTGTCTGGCAACTATCCAAGGATATTCCTTGTATCGGAGAGACAGGCAGGGTAGAAGAGGGGGGGGGGGTGTGCCTGTATATTAAGAATGATTTACTGGAGAACGTGAGGGATGACAATACAAATGGGGCAAAGGGGGAGGTGGAGTCCCTATGGGTGGAACTTCAAAGGGTAGAGACAAGCCGGAAGATAATGGGCATATGTTACAGGCCCTACCCATCACAACAGAAAGTAAGAGAAAATCTTTCCAACATGGAGCCTTCTCCATCACTTCTTGCTCTGGTGACAACTCAAAAGTCACACTGGCGGCAATTGATGGGGCACACTGGCGGCAATTGATGGGGCACACTGGCGGCAATTGATGGGGCACACTGGCAGCAATTGATGGGGCACACTGGCAGCAGTTGATGGGGCACACTGGCAGCAATTGATGGGGCACACTGGCAGCAATTGATGGGGCACACTGGCAGCAATTGATGGGGCACACTGGCAGCAATTGATGGGTACAGTAGCTGCGTTTGATAGCACAGTGGCAGCAATTTATGGGTACAGTGTCTGCGCTTGATGTTTGTTTGTTTTTTTCAGTTTGTTTGAGCGCCAGCGGCCACTGAGTTAAGATATTTTATATATTTGTTCCTGCGCAGTGGAAAACTTCTCAAATAACAAATCTCAATAACCTAAATTTAAAAAAACAAAACATTTTAAAGGAGAAAAATACCGGGGCTTCCATTGTTCATTCCTTCCACTCCCTATCATTCCTCCCATTTGTCTATCTGTCATTTATTTCAGTGCTTTTGGTGAATGACCTAGGACAGATTAAAATATATGTCCTTAAAGTGGAACTTTAGAAAAAAATGGCAAACAGTTAACTGCTTGTGCAGCTCAGGATACAATTTCAACAATGCTGAGATGAATGAACTCCCACAGATGCACAGAAGTGATGTCATCTCGGCACAGCCAATGAAAATAGGGCCAAGATCAGTACCTTGAAGCAGACCAGCCAATGATGTCAGCAGCTGGCAGGGAGTGCCAGGACACTGCAGTTCTGAAGTAATGATGAGTATAGCTCAGCTTTATTGTATTATTATAGCACTGTAATATCTAAACTGACCACAAGATGGCAATATTATATAGTTTATACTTTATATTCTCCCTCACCCCAAAAATGTTTGAAAAATGTAGTTTTGGACTAACAATAAAGCTAATGCCGCGTACACACGACCGTTTTTAATGACGAGAAAAATTTCATTTTTTTAAATGGTCATTAAAAATTATCGTGTTTGGGCTTTCCAGCAGTTTTCCTGACGAGAAAAACGCTGAGAATCACGACAAGAAAAATTGGAACATGCTCTAATTTTTCACGTTGTTTTTTACATCGTCGTTTTTCTCGTCATGAAAAACGGCCGTGTGTAGGCTTTAACGACGTGAAAAAAAAATGCGCATTCTCAGAATCAAGTATGAGACGGGAGCGCGCGTTCTGGTAAAACTAGCGTTCATAATGGAGATAGCACATTCGTCACGCTGGAACGGACTGAATAGCACAAGGCTGAAAAGCGCGAATCGTCGCTCAACAAACTTTACTAACATGAAGGGTGGCGCCATCCGAATGGAACTTCCCCTTTATAGTGCCGTCGTACGTGTTGTACGTCACCGCGCTTTACTCGAACATTTTTTTCCACGATAGTGTGTAGGCAAGGCAGGCTTGAGAGGAAACACAAAAAATCACGTCGAGAAAAATGCATTTTTTTTCAATGACATTAAAAACGGTCGTGTGTACGAGGTATAACATTTAAAGCGGAGGTCCCGCGACCATTCAATTATTTTCTTTTTGTATTCGTTCAGACACTTTCCCAATCATAAAGTAATACTCAAGCCTCGTACACACGAACGAGTTTCTCGGCAAGAACCAGCAAGAAACTTGCTGGCAGAGATTTCTTGCCGAGAAATTCGTTCGTGTGTATGGTTTCTCGTCAAGAAAAGCGACAAGAATCTCGACGAGAAAATAGAGAACCTGCTCTCTATTTTCTCGTCGAGATTCTCGTCAGCCTGTTTCTCGACGAGAAAATTGTGTGTGTGTACACTTACCTTTTCGCCGGGAAGCCCGCGCATGCTCGAAATGACTTTGACGCATGCGCGTTAGCTTCCTAGGCATAGGTAGGGTGAACCAAGATGGCGGCGACGGCATCGAATGTGATGAGCGCATGCTCGTCGTATTCGATGATGTCACCGCGTACGCTCCATTCAAAGAACCGCGGGTTCTTTGAAATGAGCGTGTGTACACTCGGCCGGGACAAGTTTCTTGTCCAAGGATCTCGTCGTAAAAAACGACATGTTTTTAACGACGAGATTCACGGCCGTGTGTACGAGGCTTCACTGTTTGGGTGTTTTAAATCTGCTGCTGTCTGTTTTCGTTTCTAAAGCCCTGTACACACGATCGGATTTCCTATGGATTCTAATCCGATGTATTTTTCCATCAGAATTCCGATGAAGCTGACTTCCATCAGTCTTGCCTACACACCATCAGACAAAAATCCGACTGTCCAAAACGCTGTGACGTAAAACAAGCCGAGAAAAATGAAGTTCAATGCTTCTGAGCATGCGTCGACTTGATTCTGAGCATGCGTGGGTTTTTTGTCCGATGGAGTTCCACACAGATGATCGGAATTTGCTATCGTTTTTTTTTCTCTATCGGATAAATTTAAAACATGTTCTATTTTTTCTCACCGATGGAAAAAAGACCGATGGGGCCCACACACGACTGTTTTCATCGGTAAAACCGATCGTGTGTACAGGGCTTTAGAAATAGTTATAAAAGTTGATCCTGGCCGTTCCCATCTTCCGTTATGCGGTGAACGCTGAGCTCCCAGCATTCACCGCTCGTTCCCGCGCATGCTCAGTGTTTGCGGCGAGCAGCGCCGCAAACTTCCGGGTTACCATCACAACGGGCGGCGGCGGCGGAAGTTCCCGCCCCGTTGTGCTGGCAACCAAACCACTTCCTCTTTCGAAATCCCGCGAGAGCTCGCGGCAGGCCTCCGCAATGACTCCTGGGAACAATGACACAAGCTCCCAGGAGACAGTGCGGCAAGGAAATTATGAAATACCCACAAAATACCTGCCCGTTTCCGCAGTGGACACATACAGGAAGCAGAGATCAACATCAGAAAACCACAGGTACATTAGGGAAACAAATAAAAAAGTTCCGTTTATAACTAAATACATTGCTGTAATGTGATTGAGCAGAAGTTGTAAAATAGGGTGGTGGACCTCCGCTTTAAATAAGGGAAAATAAAAAATGACATATATGATGCAGTCTGTCATGCATTAAAAACTCTTTCTGCATTGTAACATTATCAAGCTGTTAATAAGCACTTTGCAAGAGTTTCCATTGCCTACAATGAGCTTTAAAACTGGGTTGACTCAGGTATATGCTGTGTGCAGGGAATTTAAAACACCCCTAGTCACAACACGTCTATAAACAACCCCAACCAACTGCAAACATTGCAACTGCTCATGCGTAAGCATGTTGCACAGTTACATATTGGAGCTAAAGCAGATCACAGATCTTTTTTCGCATGGGTCCAGTGGCGGCTGGTGCTAAATATTTGGGGGGGGAGGAGACAGACAGGAAGGCGGCGATCGCCGTCCTAAGACTCCCTGGCCAATCGGGTCTCAATTATTATTATAAAAAAATATAAATAAATATGTGTTGTGATGTGTGACCACACCAACACGTGATATAAGCGTGGGTAACTAAATCCACATAGGCATCCACCTAAATCTGTGTATATCTATATCCAACCAAAAAACAAAAACAAAATTCAAAAGCGCATAAAGTGTCCCAAAATATAGTGCCAAAAAATTATATTATTAGTAAAGATATGTATCAAAAAAAGAGTTCAGTGAAACTTAATTCACTCCCACAAGTATAAGTGGCACGTTCTTCATGTACTGTATCCTCCACCTGATGTAAGTGGCTGGTGATAAGAAACCAGCAAACTCACATATTCCCCTACGGCCCCTTTCACACATGCGGACCGTATGTCCGCTTTTTCATCCATCCGTTTACGGATTAAAAAGAGACATACATTGGTCCCTATGAGATAGCGGGTGTCAGCGAATGAACATCCGCTGACACCCGATCTCCTCCGGGTCCGCAATCCTCCGATTCTGCAGACGGAGGAAAATCCTATTTTTCAATCCGACTGCAGAGCGGATCGGATGAACACGGACAGACGGTCCGTGTTCATCCGATCCCCCCATAGGGGAGAGCGGAGATCTGACAGGGCGGTCCCTGCACAGTGTGCAGGGACCGCCCTGTCATCCGCCAGCTCAGCGGGGATCAACGGAGCGCTGAGCAAGTGGACATTCACTGGGCGGATCTTCACGGATCCGTGTGAAAGGGGCCTAACAGGGTGCAATATACTGCAGATCCATAATTGATGATGATCTAAGATCTCCTCAGTTGTAATTAATCCAGGCATCCAACAGGTAATTTCTTTCTTAGATGATCAAAAACAGAATTTTGTTTTGGGGTGTAGTTATAAGTAAGAAAGTAAGACCTATGCTGTGTGTGAGAAATAAGCTGTTAAAATGGCAAAAAAAACAACACATTTTTGCTTTCAAAATATTTATTAAGGTTTTAAAATACAATAAAGTATAAAGATCTAGTAAAAAAAGTGATTGAGATAAACACGGTCAACATCAGTATAACAAATGCTCACTGTTAACACAACAACAACAAAAAAAAAAAAACATTTTATTTAATCTGTTAATTTTCCAAAAAACTGACAAAAAATTACAATTTAAAAAAACTCCCCATACCTCTTACTAAATACCTTGCACTGTAAAAGAGGGGTCATTTGGGGGGTATTTGTACTGTCTTGTCATTTTACGGCCTCAAGAAATGAGATAGGCCGTCAGTACTCATCAGGACTGATAATTTTCTATAATATATACCAGTGGTCTCCAAACTGCGGCCCTGGGGCCGGATGTGGCCCTTTGTTTGCCTTTATCCGGCCCTTGGGGCACTATCCCATCCACTGACAGCAACAATAGGGCATAATTCCTCCCACTGACACCAAAGAAAGAGTTCATATCCTCCCACTGACACCAACGCTGGGACACAATTCCTTCCACTGATACCAACAATAGGACACTATTCCTCCCACTGACACAAATGAAAGGGCACAATTCCTCCCACAGACACCAATGATGGGCACAATTATTTTTATTGGCACCAACGATGGGGCACAATTCCTCCCACTGACATCAACGATGGGGCACAATTCCTTCCACTGACACCAACAATGGGGCACTAGTCCTCCCACTGATGCCAACGATGGGGCACTAGTCCTCCCACTAACACCAAATATAGGGCATTGTTTACTCCAACTGGACATCGGGACATTTTCTACTCCCACTGGCCCTAGTCCGGCCCTCCTAAAGTCTGAAGGACAGTAAATCGGCCCTTTGTTTAGAAAGTTTGGAGACCCCTGATATATACCATAGTTTGTAGACTCTACTACTTTCACACAGACTAAATAATATACACTAATTTGGATTATTTTCAAATAAATGTACCAGAATAGATTTTGGTCTAAATTTATGAAGAAAGATTTTTTCTTTTTTTTACGACAGGATATTTATCTTTTTTAGTTTATGTGTCATTACATATACATACATAAACAGACATTAACATAAGTTTCATTGTATTAGTTTACATGCCATTAAAAGTGTATTTCAATAGATTTGCATCAGTTAACCTACAGTATGTTTTCCACAAAAAGAAAATGCACAAACTTGCTTATTTAGGTAAATGTATTGCTGCTAAAAGTAGGAACCTTTTCTTTGTCTACAAAGGGGAAAATTAAAATTCAAAAATTAAGAAATTAAGAAATTAAGATCCGAACCCAGTCTTCTTCTAAAGCCCCGTACACACAGGCCGAATGTCGGCAGATTTTTTTGGCCTGTGTTTTTTGGCCAGCTTCTGATGAACGTGCATGCTAAAAAACCAGCAGGCGACCGACTCCTGATCAGCGCTCTCAACCAATGGCAGAGAGCGCTGATCAGAGTGTTCTGGCGGGGGGCCGTCCCCCTGTCAGAACACAAAAGCTCAGCGGGGGGGGGGGGGGGGGGAATCTCTGTACTAGCTTCACATAGTTTGGTTGGATGAAAAAAAACTCATATGCCCCGTACACACGATCGGAAATTCAGTCGGAAAAAACTTGGATGGTTTTTCCGACGGAATTACGCTCAAGCTTGTCTTGCATACACACGGTCACACAAAAGTTCTCTGAACTTTCGAGCGTTAAGAACGCGGTGACGTACAACACTACGACGAGGCGAGAAAAATAAGTTCAATGCTTCCGAGTATGCATCGAATTGTTTCCGAGCATGCGTGTTTTTTTTCCCGTCAGAATTGCATACAGAAGAATGGATTTTCCGATAGGAATTTGTTCCATCGGAAAAATTGAGAACCTGCTCTCTATCTAAGTCCATCGGAAATTCGGACAGAAAAAGTCCAATGGGGCATACACACGGTGGGAATATCCGATGAAAAGCTCCCATCTGACTTTTTCCATCGGAAATTCCGACCGTGTGTACGTGGCAATAGTGTGTACCAGGCTTAAGTTAACTGTCTTTGGCCTTCTTAACCACTTGGGGACCAGACTATTTAATCATTACTGGGTTTTTTATCTTTTGTTATATAAACTAAAAAAAGATTGAACCCCTGAATGGGCACTCTTTGGCCTAATCAACATCTCAGGGATTAAAATCTCGAAAGAATGTAAACAAGTCCTCATTGTCATATTCCTTGTAGCACGAAAAAACATTTTACATAAGTGGACCTACCCAGAACCCCCCCACCACTGCTTTGTTTATAGACAAACTTTCTTATGTTTTCCACATGGAATGGGTGGAGGCCTCCTTATATAAGAAATCCCAAAATTCTTTGATGTCTGGAAAACTTTCATTCAAACCTTGCCTACAGATAACCAACAATCTAAAGTACAATGTTTTCAGTATACCCCAAAGATATCAAACGAGACTTTTAACCAATGACCCTCCAGTTGGTATCCTACCTTCCACTTAAAATATATTTTACACTTTAACAACTGAGGCCTCCCCCCTTTCCTCCATCTGCTAGTTGACAGACCGACTGCCATCCATCTTCTAGTTTATTAATGTCCATCCTTCGACCCAGCACTGCTACTTGGTTCTTAAACTATACTAACAAACTGGATGCTGTCATTTTTGCATTGATCCACTGGCCAAATATTGCGGCCATTTTCATTGTTAACTGCATTCTCGCATCAAAAAATGAAATTAAAGAAAAAAGGAGTGATTATTCTAGGAAAAAAAAAAAAACATTCTTTGTTTCCTGTTATAACATTATGCAAATAAAAAGTTTTTTTTACAATTGGCCTAAAGTGGTTGTAAACTCTTACATGTAATCAAGTGAAGTGATTGGCCTCAACTGAATGAAAATCCTCCGACAAAAGTTGCACCTGTTTATCTGCTACCTTCTCTTCTCTACATCTAAAGTGCTGAATTTCTAGTGGTTGTCTGAGAGTTCAGAAAAACAGGGGGTGGAGAGAGCTGAAATTACACTATGCAGAGCTCAGTGAGTGAGAGCTCTGAGAGCTGATTGGAGGGAAGGGACCCCCCCCCCCTTTCACACAGTACACAGGAACAGAGCTGAGGCTGTCAGTCAGCTGGAACACCCTCCCCTGTCACCATTTTTCTCTTAATGTCAGGAAAACTTGTCCGAGGTGATTCATGCTGATAGAGGAAGGAAGCAGCAGACAAAATAACACTTATGCCCCGTACACACGATCGTTTTTAATGTAATTTTTTAAACCGACGTTTTTCTCCTCGTTTTTTTTCATGTTTCCTCTCAAGCCTGCCTTGCGTACACACTATCATTAAAAAAAACGATCAAGCAAAGCGCAGTGACGTTCAACACGTACAACGGCACTATAAAGGGGAAGTTCCGTTCGAATGGCGCCACCCTTCATGTTAGTAAAGTTTGTTGAGCGACGATTCGCGCTTTTCAGTCCGTTACTGTGTAATGAATGTGCTATCTCCATTACGAACGCTAGTTTTACCAGAACGAGCGCTCCCGTCTCATACTTGATTCTGAGCATGCGCGTTTTTTTTCACGTCGTGAAAGCATACACACTATCGTTTTTCACGTCGTTTAAAAAAACGACATGAAAAACGACGTGAAAAAAGAGAGCATGTCCGGAATTTTTAATGGCCGTTTTTCACGTCGTTAAAAATGCTCTGGAGCCTACACACGATCATTTTTAATGGCCATTTTTTAAAATGGCATTTTTAACGGCATGAAAAACGATCGTGTGTACGGGGCATAAGGCCTCGTACACACGAACGAGTTTCTCGGCAAAAACCAGCAAGAAACTTGCTGGCAGAGATTTCTTGCCGAGAAATTCGTTCGTGTGTATGGTTTCTCGTCAAGAAAAGCGACAAGAATCTCGACGAGAAAATAGAGAACCTGCTCTCTATTTTCTCGTTGAGATTCTCGTCAGCCTGTTTCTCGACGAGAAAAGTGAGTGTGTGTACACTTACCTGTCCTCCCGGAAGCCCGCGCATGTTCGAAATGAATTTGACGCATGCGCGGTAGCTTCCTAGGCATACGTAGGGTATACCAAGATGGCGGCGACGGCATCGAATGTGACGAGCGCATGCTCGTCGTAGTCGATGACGTCACCGCGTACGCTCCATTCAAAGAACCGCGGGTTCTTTGAATCGAGCGTGTGTACACTCGGCCGGGACAAGTTTCTTGTCCAAGAATCTCGTCTAAAAAAACGACATGTTTTTTTTGACGAGAATCTCGGCCGTGTGTACGAGGCCTGAGTGTTCTTAATTGAGACAAGTACACACTATAGAGTATGCTTTGTTCATATTTCATGTCTGAGGTTTACAACCACTTTAAAGATGCCATTCACATGGTAACAGCTATATGCTGCTATGTTAATTTCTTTTAAGCGCTTATATGTGTTGTACCTGGAAGCAAGAGTGTGCATTCCCATAGAAATTGCATTACAGAATGCAGGTAAAAAGAAAATTTCTTAAGACTTTTTATTCTCTAAAGTTGCATTCCACGTATGGCTATTTTTGCATAGTTACAGGTACATTAGTCCAGCTTAAACCAATGTAACTATGAACGTGACTTACCTGGAAGTTCAGCTGCCCTGCTGCTTAGAAAATACAGGAGGTCGGCTGCTTCCACCATTCAGAGAACACTGCGCATTTTTTTTAATGAATTCAAAGCATCCTGTGATTGGACAAGGTGGAGGTTGCGATGTCACCGCCTGGCTCTCCACCTCGCCCAATCAAAGAATGCTTTGTATTCATTGAAAAAACTGCAACGTGGTCTCTGAATGGCACCCATGCTGAGTGAGCGACCTCCTGTGGTTACTAAGCAGCAGGACAGCTTCATGGGACCTGAAAGCTAGTGGCAATCGTTGTACAACAGCAGCAGTGCCTACTGCAGTAATTATGAGCTTCCAATCGGATCAGCCAGGTATTGCACATGCACAGTTACATTGGTCCAAGCTGGACGAATGTAACTATGCAAAAGAGCCATACCTGGAATTCAGTAAATGTAAGCTGAGTGTTGGTTTCCTCTAGTAGCTTAATTACCATCGCTGTGTATGTTTTTTTCCCTCAGCGTTTGCCTTATTAACATTCTGCTAAAACTTTATGCATTATTACTGTTTAGACCTCGAAGAAAGGGGTACATCCCGAAGGCTTGTCCTGAAAATGTGGATGTTAGTTCCCATAAACAAGGTATCATGAGCAGTACTAAATTGTTTTGCTTCCTCTAGTAGTTAATCTAACAATATCTGTATTGAACACAATAAAAATGATATAGGACAGCATGCGTGTAATATATGTAATATAGATGAAATATATTAAAAAAAAAGTTACTTTTAGGAAAAGACTGTATTCATGCATGCTCATTGAAAATGCATTGTACTTTATTTTTTAAAACAAAATCAAAAATAATCCTGGATCACATGGAAATATTGGGACAAGATCATTTGGAGATGTTGGACTTATCGTCTTCCACCGATGGACTCCCAGGAACCAGCGGCTGAGTCTCCTGAGCACCTGTATTTTACTAAATACATTACATAGCATCAGAAACAGAATATAGTTTACATCATGGATACATATAGCATGTGAGGCAAGATCAGGAGCAGAATTAAAGAATCTAGACATTGTTGTTCAATAAATGTAAAGGGATTCATGTAATAAAATTTACATTTTTTAAGTAAATTTGTATCTCTAAATGTATTTGGGCACCATTATAATCCCAAACTCAAATCCCTTTAGATCTATTCTATCAATACAAGGGATGAGGTGCCGGATCTCTTGAGGTCACTCAACTCACACCCTACTACAATTGTTGGTCATTGTAGAGATCAAACAAACACTTCAGAAGTATCTAGAAATGGCTTCCAGCAATATTTGGAATTGTATGGAACTTAAAGCGGAAGTAAACCCATCGATTTAACAGTTTCAAAAAGCAGTTACCGTATATACTCGAGTATAAGCCGACCCGAATATAAGCCGAGGCACCTCATTTTACCACAAAAAACTGGGAAAACGTATTGACTTGAGTAAAAGCCTAGGGTGTCCATCTGCACGTCTCACTTTGTCCATGTGTATGCCTCAATGTGTCCATGACTAGACTGGCGTTTAACATGGGAGTCTATGGAAGGGGTGCCCGGATTTGAAAAATCGTTGCTCCCAGTTCGTAGGTCCCCCAGACAACAAACTTTGCACACTTGTAGAGGAGAAATTGTACTACATGTGTGCCAAATTTCGGGTCCAGGAGACTTATAACCGGCCAGTACCGGGTCCACAAAATCACCAAAGAAATTACCGTTTAACATGGGAGTCTACCTGTAAAAAACCTTCACCACCTCAAGCCTTCCCTTCTTCACTCTGCTACTGACTAACTTTATAACAAAATTGCTCCCCTGTTCTGCCCAGTCCTGGCCACTTCTATCTATAGCAACTTACTCTCACAGTGAGACTACAAATGGGCACAGCGAGACTACAAATGGGCACAGCGAGACTGCAAATGGGCACAGTGAGACTACAAATGGGCACAGCGAGACTGCAAATGGGCACAGCGAGACTGCAAATGGGCACAGCGAGACTGTAATGGGCACAGTGAGACTGCAATGGGCACAGCGAGACTGTAAATGGGTACAGTGAGACTGCAACTGGGTAAAGTGAGACTGCAACTGAGCAAAGTGAGACTGCAACTGGGCACAGTGAGACTGCAACTGGGCACAGTGAGACTGCAACTGGGCACAGTGAGACTGCACATGAGCACAGTGATACTGCAAATGGGCACAGTGAGACTGCAAATGGGCACAATTAGACTGTAAATGGGCACAGTGAGGCTGCAGATGGGCATTGTTTACCCAGTAGCTGCTGCATTTTCCCACCCTAGGCTTATACTCGAGTCAATATGTTTTCCCAGTTTTTTTGTGGTAAAATTAGGTGCCTCGGCTTATATTCGGGTTGGCTTATACTCGAGTATATACAGTACTGCCAAGGAGATTGCTAATCATTAAAAAAACAAGATTGTCACCATTTATGATGAGTTCCCTATTGTCCAGCTTTCTCCCCCAAGGAGAAAGACCCTATTACCACTGAGGAAGTTTCCAAACTCCTTTCTGAAGCCCACCTCTCCGCTGAACCCTGTCCCATCACAACTAGTGCATCTCCCTTCTTGTATCCTACACTCTCTAACCAACATCTTCTATCTCTCCCTCTTCACTGGTACCTTTTCCTCCCCACTCAAATGTGCACTGGTTACCCCCATACTTAAAGTGGATGTACACCAGTGGTTTTCAACCTTTCTAGTGCCATGACCCCTTGATATAATTTCCCAAGTTGTGGGGACCCCTAACAGTAAAATTATTTTTGCAGCGCGAGTTTTCAATACCCAAGGCAAGTAATTTGCGCCCCTAACCCACGGACATTTTGCGCTCCTTAAGTCCCTTCTACTCGTACATTATAACCCCTTATGGTACATTTTGGGATGTACCACTCTCTTTGTTCTCCTTTCTTTCCCCCTCTCTATCCTATTTTTTTTCCCCCATCCCTCTCTCTTGCCGTCTTTCTTGTTCTTTCTCTTATTCTTTCTCTCCATTTTTCTTTGTCCCTCCCCCTTTTTTCCTCTCCCTTCTATGTATTCTCTATTTTTATTTTTTATCTCACTCCTTGGTGGGGGGGGGGGATGGTATGAGTGGCAGTGCTGGTGGGGAGTTGGGGTGAGTGGCAGTGCTGAAGAGAGTTCTGATCAGCCAACTTAGGTGCTCTTGATCAAGGTCATCTGCTGAGCTGAGAACTGTAGTGGGGACTTTTAATGGCAACTATAATCACAGGTAGTGTCACTCACTGTGTCTGACTTTGTGGTGTCTCGTAGCAGTGACACCTATGCCAAAAATCAGGAGACATGGTCTCCTTCAGCCCCTCCCACTTCACATTCCTCACCAGTCAGCTGACCTCTAGTCTCTACCCCCCCAGCCATGTGGTGAACTGAATGGGTGGCTGCAAGAGGCTGAGTGGGCGGCTGTGGGCTCCAGGGACAGCCGCGAAAAGGCTGAGAGAGCGGTGCGGGCTTCAGGCCAGGATACGGCTACCCCTGGCAAATCGTCATTCGACACCCGAGGGGGTCCCAACCCCCAGGTTGAGAACCACTGATGTAAACTCTCCATACACCCAGTGAAGTGAAAAGCCTCAGATGATACATAAAGATGAATCAAATGTCCCTACATAGGTTTTACATGTATATCTGCTGTCTTCACATTTATATACTGTTTAGAAAGTTCAGATCCTGTTAGGAGATTTTCTCTTCCTATTTAACACAGAGTGTAATGTCTGGGCATACAGCCAAGATAGCTAAAATTGATGATTGGAGGAAAGGCACACACCCCCTCTCATCATAGGCAGAGACTCTTAGAGGTGTTTTGTAACAGGGCCAGCTCCCTGCTAATCTATTTTAGCAACCTCCTCAGACAGAAATTTCAGGCTGCTTTTAACTGATGTGTCCCAGAATTTGTCAGGAG
The DNA here is from genome assembly GCA_029206835.1 of Rana muscosa. Lineage (NCBI taxonomy): Eukaryota > Metazoa > Chordata > Amphibia > Anura > Ranidae > Rana > Rana muscosa. Next base: position 206,312,722 of record CM055121.1, on the reverse strand, counting down.
TTCTCAGGCTGATAACAGAGAAACAGTTCAGGAGAGAGCTAGGGCTCTTTGAATAGAGATAACAAAACACTGCAGATATGTGCCCAGCTCAAATTTCATGAATCGGGTTTACATCCACTTTAAAGAAACCTCACAGCACCTGTTTGAACAACGTAAGACCCATCTCTCTGCTCCAATTTTCCTTCAAGCTTCTTGAACTCCTTGTCCACAACCATATGAGTTGCTACCTCACTGATAACCTTCTCTATCCTCTACAGTGTGGCTTCCGCCCACAACATTCCACTGAAATTGCCCTACTAAAACCCACTAATAACCAGGGAGGTGCGGTGAGGTCAGTGCCTGGTGAGGCACTGGCTAGTATCAGAGCCAGACACACACAGGTTACATACACCGCGATCGTTAGAGTGAGAGCAATTATTCTAGCACTAGACCTCCTCTGTAACTCTAAACATGTAATCTGTAAAAAAATGTTAAAGCGTCGCCTATGGAGATTTTTAAGTACAGTGGAACCTTGGATTGCGAGCATAATCCGTTCCAGGAGAATGCTTGTAATTCAAAGCACTCGCATATTAATGCGAATTTCCCCATGGAAGTCAATCGAAACAAAGATAATTTGTTCTGCATTGACTTCTATTGCATGCAATTCTGCATGTGGCCAGAGGTAGGGGGGTGCCGGAGAGACTCGGAAATACTCAGAGACAGCTCGGTTGAACTCGGAAGCCCTTGGAAAGGCTCAGAAACACTCGGGAACTGAGTATTTCCGAATGTTTTTGAGTGTTTCCGAGTATTTCCGAACGGCTCCGAACCGTTCCGAGTGTCACCGGTGCCCCAGCACCTCTGGCCAAATGCGGTACTGCACACCGTAGAGACCTGAATCCTGCTAGTTTTGCGAGACAACACTCGCAAACCTAGTCAGGATTTAAAAAAAAAAGTTGCTTGTCTTTCAAAACGCTCGTAAACCGCGTTACTCGTAAACCAAGGTTCCACTGTACGGAAGTTTGGCGCCATTCCATGAGTGTGCGCAATTTTAAAGCATACAGCGTGTGCGCAAATACAGTGTAACATAAAAAGTTGCAACAACCATTATTTTATTCCCTAGGGTGTCTGCTAAAAATATATATATATATGTGTGTATGTGTGTGTGTGTATGTATATATATATATATATATATATATATATATATATATATATATATATATACATATATAAAACGTATGGGGGTTCTGAGTAATTTTCTAGCAAAAAAAATTATGATTATTACATGTAGGAGAGAAGTGTCAGAATTGACCTGGGTGGCAAGGGGTTAATTTCCATAAGTAATATATATACAAATAGTGATGAGCCGAACACCCCCGGGTTCGGTTCGCACCAGAACCCGCGAACGGACCGAAAGTTCGTACGAACATTAGAACCCTATTAAATACAATGGATGCGAACGTTCGAATTCTAAAGTGCTAATTATAACAACTATTATGCATGTTATTGTCCTAAAAAGGGTTTGGGAACCCGGGTTCTGCACCAGGGGACATGTATCAATGCAAAAAGAAGTTTTAAAAACGGTCGTTTTAAAAACGGTCGTTTTTCGGGAGCAGTCATTTTAATGATGCATAAAGTGAAAAAAAAAAAGTCAAATATTCCTTTAAATATCGTACCTGGGGGGTGTCTAAAGTATGCCTGTGAAGTGCCACGTGTTTCCCGTGTTTAGAACTGTCCCTGCACAAAATGACACTTCTAAAGGAAAAAAAAGCCATTTAAAACTGCTTGCGGCTTTAATGTAATGTCTGGTCCCGGTAATATGGATGAAAATCTTTAAGAAAAATGGCATAGCTACCCCATCAACCCCCCCCCCCCCTACCCCAGCCCATTACCAGCCCCTTTGGGTCTTGTATGGATATTAAGGGGAACCCCGCACATAAAATAAAAAAGGCCCTATATACTCTGAACAGCCGTATACAGGCGGTGCATACAAGACAGGGACTGTAGGTTTGTTCTTATGTAGAATCTGTTTGTAATTTTGAACAGGTACATTGTTTAAGTGTAGCTCCAGCCCAAAAATCTATTTTTAAACTTTTTGGAAAACATAGGTAAGGGTTATCACCCCTGTAACATTTGTTTTGCTGTCTGTGCCCCTGTTCAGAACATTTCACCTCACTTTCCGTCCCAATGACAACTGTTTTTGAAATGTGGTGTTTTTCTTGAAACAAGGATTGCTGATAAAGCATCAGTACAGAGGAGACACCTTTCTCCCATATTTATTCTTACAGGAGAGAATTTTCCTTCCTAGTGGTAGATTTCCTCTCACTTCCTGTTGTCTTCTTGCGTTTGCAAGTAGGAGTCGTTTGTAAGTTGGATGTTTGAAAGTAGGGACCTGCCGTATATACTCTGCAGAAATAGGCCCCTTAGTTGTTGGTGTTGGCACAACACTGTAAGCACTCACAGTTACTCTTGGTTGGTGCTGGAACGCCCTGCTGTCAACTATTATATCAGGAATTTTAATTACATATAATTGTTGAACAGTGGTAGTAAAAATTGGGCCTTTGATGGTGGTGCTGGTGCCACAACACTGTAAGCCCTGACAGTTACTCTTGGTGGGTGCAGCAATGGGCCCTGCTGTGAATTATTAGATCAAGAATTGTAATTGCATGCCCCTGTTGAACAGGGGCTGAAAAATTGGGCCTTAGGCACTGGTGGCACAACACTACAACGCCTCACAGATACTGTACTTGGAGCACAGCAATGAGCCCTGTTGCAAAGTATTGCTTCAAAAATTGTAATGACACGCCCCTGTTAAACAGGGGCTGAAAAATTGGGCCTTAGGCACTGGTGGCACAACACTACAACCCCTCACAGATACTGTACTTGGAGCACAGCAATGAGCCCTGTTGCAAAGTATTGCTTCAAAAATTGTAATGACACGCCCCTTTTAAACAGGGGCTGAAAAATTGGGCCTTAGGCACTGGTGCCACAACACTCCAACCCCTCACAGATACTGTACTTGGAGCACAGCAATGAGCCCTATGGCAAATTATTGCAAAAAAAATTGTAATTACACGCCCCTGTAAAACAGGGGCTGAAAAATTGGGCCTTAGCCACTGGTGGCGGCACCCATAAACAAAAATGATCTTCCAAGCTATCATCATCAATCGTATCATTGAGGACTCGGAGGAGGAGGATAGCCAGTCAACATAACAGCACAGGCACTCAGCATCAGCATCAGTCTTGAAGGGATGTGACATGTTAAAATCAATTAGTCTGTTATATCAGCATCAGGTGTGTGGTAGCTGGTGGTGATCCAAGACTGGTTCATCTTGATGAAAGTCAGTCGATCAACCGAGTCGGTGGACAGGCGCACCCTGTGATCCGTGACAAATCCTCCAGCAGCACTGAATGTGCGTTCCGAAAGAACGCTGGATGCAGGACAGGCCAGTAGCTCAATTGCATACTGTGCAAGCTCTGGCCAGTGATCCATCCTCAAGACCCAGTAAGCCAGAGGATTTTCGGTGGGGAAGGTGTCCAAGTCTGACCTTGCCCCTAGATATTCCTGCACCATGTTTATCAGACGCTGGCGATGGTTGCTGGAACTGATCATACTTTGGGGCTGCGGACTAAAGAATTGTCTGAACGCATCGGTCAGACGGCCACCTTCCCCACCGCTCCTTCTTTGACTGGCCGAAGCCTCAGCAACTCGTTGTCCAGGACCAGGAGTTTGTAACCTCCCAGTCTCTGGGAACGCGTTGCACAGACCTTTCTGCAAGGCCTCCCGGAGTTGTCTCATCCTCTGCTCCCTCTGCGACGGTAACATAAGGTCCGCAACCTTACCCTTGTACCGTGGATCAAGGAGAGTGGCCAGCCAGTAATGGTCCCTCTCCTTGATCCGAAGAATACGAGGATCCTTCCGCAGACTTTGCAGGATCAGGGAGGCCATGCAGCGTAGGTTTGCTGAGGCATTCGCTCCGGAGTCCTCTGGGTCACTAAGGACGACATGATCCGCAGCCACCTCCTCCCAGCCACGTACAAGTCCACTGGTTTCTTGGGACTGTAAATCATCCCTAAAAGACTGCTGCTGATGATGCTGAGTGCCAGCCTCCACCTCCATGCTGACACAATCCTCCTCCTCCTCCTCCTCCTCCTCCTCCTCCTCTTCCTGTGCGATGGGTGGGACAGAAGGAACACTGTCTGGGTAAAGGGGGCCTTGAGAGGCAAGGAAGTCCTCCTCTTCCTGCCTCTGTTCTGCCTCAAGTGCCCTGTCCATTATTCCACGCAGCGTGTGCTCCAACAGGTGGACAAGAGGTACAGTGTCACTGATGCATGCACTGTCACTGCTCACCATCCTCGTGGCCTCCTCAAATGGTGCCAGGACAGTGCATGCATCCCTGATCATGCCCCACTGGCGTGGAGAAAAAAAACCAAGCTCCCCTGACCCTGTCCTGGTGCCGTAGTCGCACAGGTACTCATTGATGGCCCTCTGCTGCGTGTGCAGCCGCTGCAGCATGGCCAACGTTGAGTTCCACCTGGTGGGCATGTCACATATAAGGCGGTTCTTGGGCAGGTTCAACTCCTTTTGCAGCTCAGCCAGGCGAGCACTGGCATTATAAGATCTGCGGAAATGCACACAGACTTTCCTGGCCTGCCTCAGGACATCCTGTAAGCCCGGGTACCTGCCCAAGAACCGCTGCACCACCAGGTTAAGGACGTGAGCCACACAGGGCACATGGGTCAGTTGTCCCTGTCGGAGGGCGGAGAGGAGGTTGGTGCCATTGTCGCAAACCACCATTCCTGGCTTAAGCTGGCGTGGCGTCAACCACCTCTCGGCCTGGCCCTGCAGAGCAGACAGGACCTCTGCCCCAGTGTGGCTTCTGTCCCCCAAACACACCAGCGCAAGCACGGCATGGCATCTTTTTGCCTGCGTACTTGCGTAGCCCCGTGAACGGCTACGGAGCACCGCTGGTTCATAGGACAAACCACAGGAAGAGGCCATGGAGGAAGAAGAAGAGGAGGGGGTGGAGGAGAGAGGTGTGTCACAACCAGTAGTAGCATTTTGGAGGCGTGGCGGTGGAACAACCTCCAACACTACTGCACCTTGTCCTGCATCCTTCCCAGCTGCCAAAAGAGTGACCCAATGGGCCGTGAAAGAAAGGTAACGTCCCTGTCCATGCCTGCTGGACCATGAGTCAGCGGTAATATGCACCTTACCGCTGACCGCCCTGTCCAGCGAGGCCAAGACATTGCCTTCCACATGCCGGTAGAGAGCCGGAATAGCCTTCCGTGAGAAAAAGTGGCGTTTGGGAACCTGCCACTGAGGAACCGCACATTGCACAAACTCACGGAAGGGGGCCGAGTCTACCAACTGAAAAGGCAGCAGTTGAAGCGCTAGCAATTTAGCCAAGCTAGCATTCAACCGCTGGGCATGTGGATGGCTGGGAGTGAACTTCTTTCGACGGTCCAGCAGCTGGGGCAGGGAAATTTGCCTGCTAGAATCGGACGTCGGTGTACTGCTAGCAGAGTGGCCGCAAGTACTTGGCTGTGACACACCTAATTCTACACCTTCATTCCTCTCAGTGCATGTTTCAGAGAGGACTGAAGTTATAGTGGGGTTGGAGATCCCAGCTGATGCGGTGCAAGGAGAGGTCCGCTTTGTTCTTTGGTGTGGGTCTTTGAGGTAGGCTTGCCAACGAGCTGCATGGCAGGTCAACATATGTCTGGTCAGGCATGTGGTACCCAAGCGGCTGATGTTTTGGCCACGCGATATACGCTTGAGACATATGTTGCAAACAGCAGCTGTGCGATCTGATGCACTAGCCTCAAAAAAGGCCCACACCAAGGAACTTTTTGAATGACGGGCAGAGGCAGCGCCCTGCACAGGCGGAGCTCTGCGGTGTGATTCCGTCAGTGTACTGCCCTTACGCTGGCCACCAAAGGGCATCCTGCCTCGTTGGAGATGTGCCTCCTCCTCATCCTCCTCCTCCTCCTCTCTCCTATTAGGCACCCACGTGGAGTCAGTGACCTCATCATCCCCTCCCTCCTCATCACTGGAGCCAATCTGGCAGTATGCTGCAGCTGCTGGAACATGACTGCCAGATTGGTGTCCTTCTTGAGCATCCCCTCTGTCTGCTCTCACGCTACTGCCTTCCTGTAGCTGGGTTTCATCATCAGACCCTTCGAAACGCTGGGCATCCTCCTGGAGCATGTACCCAACACTGTGCTCAAACAGTTCGGGGGACTCCTCAGGAGGAGGACATGGTGGGTCTAGGGAAGGAGTGACTGATGATGAGTCTGACATTGATACCAGGGAAGAGGACGCTTTGGCAGCTGCTTTGCCAGTACCCTGAGCCTGGGTGAGAGAGGATGAGGAGGAGGAGGAGGGCTTGGTCATCCACTCTACCAAGTCTTCGGCATGATGTGGCTCAACATGTCCAGCTGCCGAAAAGAAGGACAAGCGTGTCCCATGGCCATGTGCTGATGACAATGCACCGCGTCCACGACCAGCACTGTTGCCCCCAGACACAGAGCCTGCTTGCCCTCTTTTATTGCCTCCTGACTGTCTGCCTCTCCTTGTTTGCCTTCCAGACATTCTAATAGATGGCCTGCAGGGAGATGGGAAAAAAGCAATAAGGGCTACCTTCAGGTGTCCTTCTCTGTCCCTTTACTTAAGGATTTCTAAATATGGTTGAGGATGATTGCTTTTGCACAGAATAGCACAACGACAATTTCCCTGACTGTCCAAAAAACAAGGATTTCAAAGATGGTTGATGAGGAATGCTTTAGCACACTATAGCACAAGGAGAATTCCCCTCACTTTCCTTCTTTGTCCCTAGAAACAAGGACTCGCACAGTGAAAGAAACTGACACTCTCCCTACCTAGAGTTTTCTGTCCCTAGAAAAAATGTTTTTTTAAAGCACACTATAGCACAAGGAGAATTCCCCTCACTTTCCTTCTTTGTCCCTAGAAACAAGGACTCGCACAGTGAAAGAAACTGACACTCTCCCTACCTAGAGTTTTCTGTCCCTAGAAAAAATGTTTTTTTAAAGCACACTATAGCACAAGGAGAATTCCCCTCACTTTCCTTCTTTGTCCCTAGAAACAAGGACTCGCACAGTGAAAGAAACTGACACTCTCCCTACCTAGAGTTTTCTGTCCCTAGAATTTTTTTTTTTTTTAAAACACACTATAGCACAAGGAGAATTCCCCTCACTTTCCTTCTTTTTTCCTAGAAACAAGGACTCGCACAGTGAAAGAAACTGACACTCTCCCTACCTAGAGTTTTCTGTCCCTAGAATTATTTCTTTCTCGTACATCACGGGACACAGAGCGACATAGTCATTACTAATGGGTTATATAGTTACCGTCAGGTGCTGGCACTGGCAACTTCCAAAACCGGAAGTACCCTCCCCTATATAAGCCCCTCCCATCCGGGAGCACCTCAGTTTTTTGCCAGTGTCTAAGGTGTTGGCCAAGAAGAAACATGTGTTTTTCACTGAGCTTGCGTACAGGTTCTTTTGGGCCTCAGTAAGCTATTCCGGATCCGACCAAAAAAGCTTCATAGCTAAACGGTCGGTACCCGGGCCTTGCAGAGAAGAGCAAGGTTCTGCCTGTAATGCTTCTCTTAGGAGAGCTGGACCCTGGGATCCAGAGCTCTGGTCATACCCACGACCAAGATGTTTTCTGTGCAGGGTGCTATACAGGTCCAGGGGAGTGGAATCCTTGGGAACCCGGTCCCTGAAGGTTTGATTACAATGCCTGCCGTGATAGGTGAAGTTTGGGCTTTTGTGGACCAAACAAAGTCCTGCGGCGGGGAACAGGTAAGTGGGGGCCCCCAGGAACTTGGTTCTATTGGGGGACCCCCAAGCCTAATTTGTCTTTCTGTCTGTTACCTAACGGTATTCCCGCTAATATCTGTGCATGCCTGTAACTACTAAAAAAATGTAATAATTTTTAATGGTGGTCAAGAAAAAAAAAAAAAAAAAAGAATGTTTTTTCTATATATGTTTAGTATATTAAACTGCGGTACCTGTGTTTGTCCACTAGAGGCCGCTGTGGAATGTTTTTCTTGTCATATGGACTAGTTTCTTCTCAGAGAGCAAAGTCCAGGCAGCTGGTGAGTTCTCCTACAGGAAACTGTTTCCTCTGCCATGTTGCAGTGTTCGTCTATCCCCCGGCCTGCGGCAAAGGGGGCCCTGGCTCCTGTCCCTGGTTTCCATGTTTGAAAATTAGCGCCGAGGCGCACGTGGCCGCGCGCGTGCGCGTGCACGCGCCTCTATATATAGAGGTGGCCGGAAAAAGGGGCGGGGCCTGGGGGATGACGCTCTGTGCGCGCCGCAGCGCTTCTGCGAATGTGCGGGCGTCCCAGCAGGTTTTTAAAAAGCCACATTATTGCAGTAAGCTGGCTATGAAGTACAGAGACAGAGCTGGCAACATTTAAAGGCATACAGCAAGCGGTTGATACAGGCATCCCCTAGAAAGGCACATTAGTAGACACCAACTGTGATATAGCAGCAATTGTGCTAGACTATTCTCAGTAAAAGTGGTGTATTACGGCTGGAATACCTCAGCTTTAGGCTTAGGAATATGCCGTCCAGTAGCTCCGGAACTGAATCTTCCAGGAAGCGAAGGGGGTCTCATCGGGCTCTGAGGATCTTGGGCATACTCCTGCTGCACCAGTCTCCCCTGAAGTTCAGAGGTAAGTGACCGTAGAGACCCCGCAGGGGTACTTGGTACTGTGGCTGTCCTCAGTCACCTGCTCCTGTGTATGTAACAGAAGAGGTTTTTTCCTCAGCTCTGGGAGGATTAGAGAGAGATTGTCAAAATTTATCGCTGCCTCCCTGTCAGGGAAAGCACGCCCGATCTCCGTCTCCTCCTTCAGAGTGCCTGTTAGCAGAGCAACAGTCCCATACAGGGATCGACCTGCCTGAAGGGGATCAGGATAAGGTTGATTCTGTTATAGAGGAATCAACAGTGGGGGAACCTTTTCTCAGCATCTCAAGCTGAAAGATTATGGGTTCAGTCTCTGACTAACATAAAGGTCCGATCAGCATTTAAAAATGCACCTTGCGGAACCATCAACCACTACTGTATCCTCGTTGGGGTCGCTAGAAGCCCCCAGACTGTTTGTTCTTTTCCACTTCACCCTTTACTGAAAGGGCTCATTTACCAGGATTGGGAACGTCCTGAGAAAATATTTATTCCCCCAAGAGATTTCCGGTGGTCTATCCCATGGAGGATAAGTTCATCAAAAAAAAAAAAAAAAAAAAAAAAAATGGAAGGTCCCTACAATGGACGCAGCCATCTCTTGTATGTATAAATCACTGACATGTCCAGTGGATAATGTCCAAATGTTCAAGAACCCAATAGATAAAAGATTGGAGTCCTTATGAAAATCTGCTTGGTGATACAACCAGCAGTAGCAGCTATTGGGGTCTGCTAAGCAGTGAAGGATCAGTTGAAACAGGTCTTGAGGGACTTGACAGATCAGCAGGCTTTGCCCTAGCTGATCTACCTAGAGCCTTAGGCTTTGTGGTTGATGCCATAGAGGATTCAGTCCATCAGGCCTCCCGCCTTACGCTGTCTATAGTACATATGCGTAGGCTCCTATGGCTCAAAAACTGGTCTGCTGAAGCTCCCTGTAAAGAATGGCTGGTTAGCGTCCCATTTCATGGTGAACGCTTATTCAGGGAAAACCTGGACAAATATATCCAGAAAATTTCCAGCGGTAAAGATACGCTCTTGCCGGTTAAAAGCAGAGTTAGAGGTCCCTCTTTAAGAGGCCTGCTTCTCCAGTCCCTGGGGCATCGGCTGTGTAACAGTTCCGACGGCCTCCTCGGTCAAATCCCGGGGGTAAAAAACAGGGACAGTAGCAGGGTAATGAGAAACCCTGGGTTAGGGGAGGTACAAAACCTCCCCCAAAGTTAAATTCATGAAGCCCCCACTCAGTCGGGTGGGGGGAGGACTCCAGTTGTTCGCAAGAGACCTGGCGGGACACGATCAAGACAGATAGGTGCTCTCCGCAGTAGGTTTGGGATACAGTTTGGAGTTAAAAGACTCTCCTCCTTCCCATTTTTGAGGTCAAACGTGCCAAGGGATCCCCGGAAGAGAGAGTCCCTCCTGTTGGCACTAGAACAACTATTGCTCCAAGGAGTAATTATGGAGGTTCCCCTGGAAGAATGAGGGTTCGGGTTTTACTCAAACCTCTTTACAGTCCCGAAGCAAACGCGGACGGGAGGCCCATATTAATTCTAAAAGGGCTATACAAATTCCTGTATATCAGGACTCTCCGATGGAGTCGATCCGATCGGTGGCCACTGCCCTACAAGGGGAGGATTGGTTAGCCACGATCGACATCAAAGATGCTTATTTGCACATTCCCATCTTTCCAGTCCACCAAAAATTTCTACGCTTTGCAGTAGAAGGGCGCCATTTTCAGTTCAGAGCCTTACCCTTCGGTTTGGCCACAGCACCACGAGTGTTTACAAAAATTCTGGCCCTTTATTGGCCAATCTAAGAACACAAGGTGTAATGATAATGGCATATCTGGATGACTTGTTGCTGATAGACCACTCAGTGAAAAAACTAGACGTGGTCGTTCACAAGACGATCAAGTATCTGGAATCTCACGGTTGGATTATCAACCGAGACAAGTCAGCCCTAAAAACCAGTCAAAGGTCTGGAATACTTGGGGCTAAGGTTGGATTCAGGCCAGAGAAAAATATTCTTGCCTCAAGGAAAGATGTTGTCTTTCAAAGATTTGATCCACTTAGTGGGTACAAAAAAGACAGCCGTCCATACGCCTGTATATGAGGCTGCTGGGAAAAATGGTGGCATCATTCGAAGCAGTACCCTACGGTCAATTCCATTCAAGGAATTTGCAAGGGGCCATACTGTCAGCCTGGAACAAAAAAGTTCAGGCCCTAGACTTACAATGTCCTTGTCCCCTTCCGTTCGCAAGAGCCTCCGTTGGTGGTTGGTTCCCCAGAATCTGGAAAAAAGGAAATCCTTCAGTCCGATTTCTTGGAAGGTGGTCACTACAGATGCCAGCCTTATAGGCTGGGGAGCAGTACTGGAGCAATAGTCTCTCCAGGGCAGATGGTCGGATGCAGAAAAGGCCCTGCCCATCAATCTCTTAGAGATACGAGCAGCCCGGTATGCCCTAGTAGCATGGACATCCAAACTCCAAGGGTCCCCTGTCAGAATGCAATCAGACAATGCCACAGCAGTGGCATATATCAATCATCAGGGGGGCACCAGGAGTCGTGCAGCCAGAGGGAAGTAAATTACATCCTGAAATGGGCAGAAAAATATGTCCCAGCCATATCTGCGGTATTCATTCCAGGAGTGGAGAATTGGAAGGCGGACTTTCTAAGTCGCCAACAATTATGCCCAGGGGAATGGTCCCTTCATCCCGAGGTTTTCCGGACAATATGTCAGCGGTGGGGAACACCGGATGTAGATCTGCTAGCATCCAGGTTCAACACGAAAGTGGACAGGTTTGTCTCTTGGACAAGGGATCCCCTAGCGTGCGGCTCGGATGCCCTAGTGTTCCCTTGGGATCAGTTCAAGCTGATATATGCATTCCCACCGCCACAATTGTTACCTCGATTACTCCGCAGAATCAGGGTAGAAAAGAAACCAGTGATTCTGGTGGCTCCAGCGTGGCCCCGAAGAGCATGGTACGCGGAGATTGTAAAAATGTCTGTGGGGAGTCCTTGGACCCTCCCACATCGTCCGGACCTGCTTTCGCAGGGACCGATATACCACCCTTCCTTACCAGCCCTAGGTTTGACGGCCTGGCTATTGAAGCCCACATTCTAAAAAGGAGAGGGCTCTCTAATGCTGTGGTGTCTACCATGATCAATGCCAGGAAACCGGTATCCAGGCAGATCTACTATAGAATCTGGAAGGCGTACATCGCCTGGTGTGAGGCCAGGAAATGGCATCCACGTAAATATGTAATAGGTAGAATTCTGGACTTCCTACAATGGGCTGTAGATAGGAAGCTTGCCTTGAGTACTATCAAAGGTCAGATTTCGGCCTTGTCAATATTTTTTCAAAGGCCCTTGGCTTCGCATTCACTAGTCAAAGCCTTTATACAAGGAGTGATGCGTATTAGTCCTCCGGTTAATATTCCCATATGTCCATGGGATCTAAACTTGGTTCTGTCGGTTCTACAGAAACAACCATTTGAACCATTACAGCATATTTCCTTAGTGCTTCTCACCAGGAAATTGATTTTTCTAGTAGCCATTTGTTCGGCTAAAAGAGTATCGGAATTAGCAGCTATGTCCTGTAAGGAGCCATATCTGGTTATCCATAAGGACAGAGTAGTGTTACGTCCTCATCCAGCCTTTCTTCCTAAGGTGGTATCGAGTTTTCATTTGAACCAAGATGTGGTTCTTCCTTCTTTTTTCCCCAAGCCTACTTCGGTAGAGGAAAAGTTATTGCATTCTTTGGATGTAGTAAGAGCAGTTAAAGCTTATCTAAAAGCCACTGCTCAGATTCGCAGAACGGATACTTTGTTTATTCTGCCGGAAGGCCCCAGAAGGGGTCAGGCAGCGTCAAAATCTACTTTAGCCAAGTGGATTCGACAGGTCATAATACAAGCCTATAGCTTGAGAAGTAGACCGCCTCCGTTCAAAGTTAGGGCGCACTCCACGAGAGCAGTTGGAACTTCATGGGCAGTGCATCACCAGGCCTCCCTGGCTCAAGTCTGTAAGGCCGCAACATGGTCTTCAGTACACACGTTTACTAGGTTCTACCAGGTGGACGTTAGAAGTCAGGAGGATGTCGCCTTTGGGCGCAGTGTGTTGCAGGCCGCAAAAGATCCTCATGTCTGATAGCGCTCAGCTTATATATGGTGTATCCCCCCCCTCATTTGGCATTGCTTTAGGACATCCCATTAGTAATGACTATGTCGCTCTGTGTCCCGTGATGTACGAGAAAGAAAATAGGATTTTTATAACAGCTTACCTGTAAAATCCTTTTCTTGGAGTACATCACGGGACACAGAGCTCCCGCCCCTCTTTGGGGACACTTATTGCTTTGCTACAAAACTGAGGTGCTCCCGGATGGGAGGGGCTTATATAGGGGAGGGTACTTCCGGTTTTGGAAGTTGCCAGTGCCAGCACCTGACGGTAACTATATAACCCATTAGTAATGACTATGTCGCTCTGTGTCCCGTGATGTACTCCAAGAAAAGGATTTTACAGGTAAGCTGTTATAAAAATCCTATTTTTTTTTTTTAAAGCACACTATAGCACAAGGAGAATTCCCCTCACTTTCCTTCTTTTTTCCTAGAAACAAGGACTCGCACAGTGAAAGAAACTGACACTCTCCCTACCTAGAGTTTTCTGTCCCTAGAATTTTTTTTTTTTTAAAGCACACTATAGCACAAGGAGAATTCCCCTCACTTTCCTTCTTTTTTCCTAGAAACAAGGACTCGCACAGTGAAAGAAACTGACACTCTCCCTACCTAGAGTTTTCTGTCCCTAGAAATTTTTTTTTTTTAAAGCACACTATAGCACAAGGAGAATTCCCCTCACTTTCCTTCTTTTTTCCTAGAAACAAGGACTCGCACAGTGAAAGAAACTGACACTCTCCCTACCTAGAGTTTTCTGTCCCTAGAAAAAATGTTTTTTTAAAGCACACTATAGCACAAGGAGAATTCCCCTCACTTTCCTTCTTTGTCCCTAGAAACAAGGACTCGCACAGTGAAAGAAACTGACACTCTCCCTACCTAGAGTTTTCTGTCCCTAGAAAAAATGTTTTTTTAAAGCACACTATAGCACAAGGAGAATTCCCCTCACTTTCCTTCTTTGTCCCTAGAAACAAGGACTCGCACAGTGAAAGAAACTGACACTCTCCCTACCTAGAGTTTTCTGTCCCTAGAAAAAATGTTTTTTTAAAGCACACTATAGCACAAGGAGAATTCCCCTCACTTTCCTTCTTTGTCCCTAGAAACAAGGACTCGCACAGTGAAAGAAACTGACACTCTCCCTACCTAGAGTTTTCTGTCCCTAGAATTTTTTTTTTTTTAAAGCACACTATAGCACAAGGAGAATTCCCCTCACTTTCCTTCTTTTTTCCTAGAAACAAGGACTCGCACAGTGAAAGAAACTGACACTCTCCCTACCTAGAGTTTTCTGTCCCTAGAAAAAATGTTTTTTTAAAGCACACTATAGCACAAGGAGAATTCCCCTCACTTTCCTTCTTTGTCCCTAGAAACAAGGACTCGCACAGTGAAAGAAACTGACACTCTCCCTACCTAGAGTTTTCTGTCCCTAGAAAAAATGTTTTTTTAAAGCACACTATAGCACAAGGAGAATTCCCCTCACTTTCCTTCTTTGTCCCTAGAAACAAGGACTCGCACAGTGAAAGAAACTGACACTCTCCCTACCTAGAGTTTTCTGTCCCTAGAATTTTTTTTTTTTAAAGCACACTATAGCACAAGGAGAATTCCCCTCACTTTCCTTCTTTGTCCCTAGAAACAAGGACTCGCACAGTGAAAGAAACTGACACTCTCCCTACCTAGAGTTTTCTGTCCCTAGAAAAATTTTTTTTTAAAGCACACTATAGCACAAGGAGAATTCCCCTCACTTTCCTTCTTTGTCCCTAGAAACAAGGACTCGCACAGTGAAAGAAACTGACACTCTCCCTACCTAGAGTTTTCTGTCCCTAGAAAAAATGTTTTTTTAAAGCACACTATAGCACAAGGAGAATTCCCCTCACTTTCCTTCTTTGTCCCTAGAAACAAGGACTCGCACAGTGAAAGAAACTGACACTCTCCCTACCTAGAGTTTTCTGTCCCTAGAAAATTTTTTTTTTTTAAAGCACACTATAGCACAAGGAGAATTCCCCTCACTTTCCTTCTTTTTTCCTAGAAACAAGGACTCGCACAGTGAAAGAAACTGACACTCTCCCTACCTAGAGTTTTCTGTCCCTAGAAAAAATGTTTTTTTAAAGCACACTATAGCACAAGGAGAATTCCCCTCACTTTCCTTCTTTTTTCCTAGAAACAAGGACTCGCACAGTGAAAGAAACTGACACTCTCCCTACCTAGAGTTTTCTGTCCCTAGAAAAAATGTTTTTTTAAAGCACACTATAGCACAAGGAGAATTCCCCTCACTTTCCTTCTTTGTCCCTAGAAACAAGGACTCGCACAGTGAAAGAAACTGACACTCTCCCTACCTAGAGTTTTCTGTCCCTAGAAAAAATGTTTTTTTAAAGCACACTATAGCACAAGGAGAATTCCCCTCACTTTCCTTCTTTGTCCCTAGAAACAAGGACTCGCACAGTGAAAGAAACTGACACTCTCCCTACCTAGAGTTTTCTGTCCCTAGAATTTTTTTTTTTAAAGCACACTATAGCACAAGGAGAATTCCCCTCACTTTCCTTCTTTGTCCCTAGAAACAAGGACTCGCACAGTGAAAGAAACTGACACTCTCCCTACCTAGAGTTTTCTGTCCCTAGAAAAAATGTTTTTTTAAAGCACACTATAGCACAAGGAGAATTCCCCTCACTTTCCTTCTTTGTCCCTAGAAACAAGGACTCGCACAGTGAAAGAAACTGACACTCTCCCTACCTAGAGTTTTCTGTCCCTAGAAAAAATGTTTTTTTAAAGCACACTATAGCACAAGGAGAATTCCCCTCACTTTCCTTCTTTGTCCCTAGAAACAAGGACTCGCACAGTGAAAGAAACTGACACTCTCCCTACCTAGAGTTTTCTGTCCCTAGAAAAAAATTTTTTTTTAAAGCACACTATAGCACAAGGAGAATTCCCCTCACTTTCCTTCTTTTTTCCTAGAAACAAGGACTCGCACAGTGAAAGAAACTGACACTCTCCCTACCTAGAGTTTTCTGTCCCTAGAAAAAATGTTTTTTTAAAGCACACTATAGCACAAGGAGAATTCCCCTCACTTTCCTTCTTTGTCCCTAGAAACAAGGACTCGCACAGTGAAAGAAACTGACACTCTCCCTACCTAGAGTTTTCTGTCCCTAGAAATTTTTTTTTTTTAAAGCACACTATAGCACAAGGAGAATTCCCCTCACTTTCCTTCTTTTTTCCTAGAAACAAGGACTCGCACAGTGAAAGAAACTGACACTCTCCCTACCTAGAGTTTTCTGTCCCTAGAATTTTTTTTTTTTTAAAGCACACTATAGCACAAGGAGAATTCCCCTCACTTTCCTTCTTTTTTCCTAGAAACAAGGACTCGCACAGTGAAAGAAACTGACACTCTCCCTACCTAGAGTTTTCTGTCCCTAGAAAAAATGTTTTTTTAAAGCACACTATAGCACAAGGAGAATTCCCCTCACTTTCCTTCTTTGTCCCTAGAAACAAGGACTCGCACAGTGAAAGAAACTGACACTCTCCCTACCTAGAGTTTTCTGTCCCTAGAAAAAATGTTTTTTTAAAGCACACTATAGCACAAGGAGAATTCCCCTCACTTTCCTTCTTTGTCCCTAGAAACAAGGACTCGCACAGTGAAAGAAACTGACACTCTCCCTACCTAGAGTTTTCTGTCCCTAGAATTTTTTTTTTTAAAGCACACTATAGCACAAGGAGAATTCCCCTCACTTTCCTTCTTTGTCCCTAGAAACAAGGACTCGCACAGTGAAAGAAACTGACACTCTCCCTACCTAGAGTTTTCTGTCCCTAGAAAAAATGTTTTTTTAAAGCACACTATAGCACAAGGAGAATTCCCCTCACTTTCCTTCTTTGTCCCTAGAAACAAGGACTCGCACAGTGAAAGAAACTGACACTCTCCCTACCTAGAGTTTTCTGTCCCTAGAAAAAATGTTTTTTTAAAGCACACTATAGCACAAGGAGAATTCCCCTCACTTTCCTTCTTTGTCCCTAGAAACAAGGACTCGCACAGTGAAAGAAACTGACACTCTCCCTACCTAGAGTTTTCTGTCCCTAGAAAAAATGTTTTTTTAAAGCACACTATAGCACAAGGAGAATTCCCCTCACTTTCCTTCTTTGTCCCTAGAAACAAGGACTCGCACAGTGAAAGAAACTGACACTCTCCCTACCTAGAGTTTTCTGTCCCTAGAAAAAATGTTTTTTTAAAGCACACTATAGCACAAGGAGAATTCCCCTCACTTTCCTTCTTTGTCCCTAGAAACAAGGACTCGCACAGTGAAAGAAACTGACACTCTCCCTACCTAGAGTTTTCTGTCCCTAGAATTTTTTTTTTTAAAGCACACTATAGCACAAGGAGAATTCCCCTCACTTTCCTTCTTTGTCCCTAGAAACAAGGACTCGCACAGTGAAAGAAACTGACACTCTCCCTACCTAGAGTTTTCTGTCCCTAGAAAAAATGTTTTTTTAAAGCACACTATAGCACAAGGAGAATTCCCCTCACTTTCCTTCTTTGTCCCTAGAAACAAGGACTCGCACAGTGAAAGAAACTGACACTCTCCCTACCTAGAGTTTTCTGTCCCTAGAAAAAATGTTTTTTTAAAGCACACTATAGCACAAGGAGAATTCCCCTCACTTTCCTTCTTTGTCCCTAGAAACAAGGACTCGCACAGTGAAAGAAACTGACACTCTCCCTACCTAGAGTTTTCTGTCCCTAGAAAAAATGTTTTTTTAAAGCACACTATAGCACAAGGAGAATTCCCCTCACTTTCCTTCTTTGTCCCTAGAAACAAGGACTCGCACAGTGAAAGAAACTGACACTCTCCCTACCTAGAGTTTTCTGTCCCTAGAAAAAATGTTTTTTTAAAGCACACTATAGCACAAGGAGAATTCCCCTCACTTTCCTTCTTTGTCCCTAGAAACAAGGACTCGCACAGTGAAAGAAACTGACACTCTCCCTACCTAGAGTTTTCTGTCCCTAGAAATTTTTTTTTTTTAAAGCACACTATAGCACAAGGAGAATTCCCCTCACTTTCCTTCTTTTTTCCTAGAAACAAGGACTCGCACAGTGAAAGAAACTGACACTCTCCCTACCTAGAGTTTTCTGTCCCTAGAAAAAATGTTTTTTTAAAGCACACTATAGCACAAGGAGAATTCCCCTCACTTTCCTTCTTTGTCCCTAGAAACAAGGACTCGCACAGTGAAAGAAACTGACACTCTCCCTACCTAGAGTTTTCTGTCCCTAGAAATTTTTTTTTTTTAAAGCACACTATAGCACAAGGAGAATTCCCCTCACTTTCCTTCTTTTTTCCTAGAAACAAGGACTCGCACAGTGAAAGAAACTGACACTCTCCCTACCTAGAGTTTTCTGTCCCTAGAATTATTTTTTTTTTTTAAAGCACACTATAGCACAAGGAGAATTCCCCTCACTTTCCTTCTTTTTTCCTAGAAACAAGGACTCGCACAGTGAAAGAAACTGACACTCTCCCTACCTAGAGTTTTCTGTCCCTAGAAATTTTTTTTTTTTAAAGCACACTATAGCACAAGGAGAATTCCCCTCACTTTCCTTCTTTTTTCCTAGAAACAAGGACTCGCACAGTGAAAGAAACTGACACTCTCCCTACCTAGAGTTTTCTGTCCCTAGAAATTTTTTTTTTTTAAAGCACACTATAGCACAAGGAGAATTCCCCTCACTTTCCTTCTTTTTTCCTAGAAACAAGGACTCGCACAGTGAAAGAAACTGACACTCTCCCTACCTAGAGTTTTCTGTCCCTAGAAAAAATGTTTTTTTAAAGCACACTATAGCACAAGGAGAATTCCCCTCACTTTCCTTCTTTGTCCCTAGAAACAAGGACTCGCACAGTGAAAGAAACTGACACTCTCCCTACCTAGAGTTTTCTGTCCCTAGAAAAAATGTTTTTTTAAAGCACACTATAGCACAAGGAGAATTCCCCTCACTTTCCTTCTTTGTCCCTAGAAACAAGGACTCGCACAGTGAAAGAAACTGACACTCTCCCTACCTAGAGTTTTCTGTCCCTAGAAAAAATGTTTTTTTAAAGCACACTATAGCACAAGGAGAATTCCCCTCACTTTCCTTCTTTGTCCCTAGAAACAAGGACTCGCACAGTGAAAGAAACTGACACTCTCCCTACCTAGAGTTTTCTGTCCCTAGAAATTTTTTTTTTTTAAAGCACACTATAGCACAAGGAGAATTCCCCTCACTTTCCTTCTTTTTTCCTAGAAACAAGGACTCGCACAGTGAAAGAAACTGACACTCTCCCTACCTAGAGTTTTCTGTCCCTAGAAAAAATGTTTTTTTAAAGCACACTATAGCACAAGGAGAATTCCCCTCACTTTCCTTCTTTGTCCCTAGAAACAAGGACTCGCACAGTGAAAGAAACTGACACTCTCCCTACCTAGAGTTTTCTGTCCCTAGAAAAAATGTTTTTTTAAAGCACACTATAGCACAAGGAGAATTCCCCTCACTTTCCTTCTTTGTCCCTAGAAACAAGGACTCGCACAGTGAAAGAAACTGACACTCTCCCTACCTAGAGTTTTCTGTCCCTAGAATTATTTTTTTTTAAAGCACACTATAGCACAAGGAGAATTCCCCTCACTTTCCTTCTTTGTCCCTAGAAACAAGGACTCGCACAGTGAAAGAAACTGACACTCTCCCTACCTAGAGTTTTCTGTCCCTAGAAAAAATGTTTTTTTAAAGCACACTATAGCACAAGGAGAATTCCCCTCACTTTCCTTCTTTGTCCCTAGAAACAAGGACTCGCACAGTGAAAGAAACTGACACTCTCCCTACCTAGAGTTTTCTGTCCCTAGAAAAAATGTTTTTTTAAAGCACACTATAGCACAAGGAGAATTCCCCTCACTTTCCTTCTTTGTCCCTAGAAACAAGGACTCGCACAGTGAAAGAAACTGACACTCTCCCTACCTAGAGTTTTCTGTCCCTAGAAATTTTTTTTTTTTTAAAGCACACTATAGCACAAGGAGAATTCCCCTCACTTTCCTTCTTTTTTCCTAGAAACAAGGACTCGCACAGTGAAAGAAACTGACACTCTCCCTACCTAGAGTTTTCTGTCCCTAGAAAAAATGTTTTTTTAAAGCACACTATAGCACAAGGAGAATTCCCCTCACTTTCCTTCTTTTTTCCTAGAAACAAGGACTCGCACAGTGAAAGAAACTGACACTCTCCCTACCTAGAGTTTTCTGTCCCTAGAAAAAATGTTTTTTTAAAGCACACTATAGCACAAGGAGAATTCCCCTCACTTTCCTTCTTTGTCCCTAGAAACAAGGACTCGCACAGTGAAAGAAACTGACACTCTCCCTACCTAGAGTTTCCTGTCCCTAGAAAAAATGTTTTTTTAAAGCACACTATAGCACAAGGAGAATTCCCCTCACTTTCCTTCTTTGTCCCTAGAAACAAGGACTCGCACAGTGAAAGAAACTGACACTCTCCCTACCTAGAGTTTTCTGTCCCTAGAATTTTTTTTTTTAAAGCACACTATAGCACAAGGAGAATTCCCCTCACTTTCCTTCTTTGTCCCTAGAAACAAGGACTCGCACAGTGAAAGAAACTGACACTCTCCCTACCTAGAGTTTTCTGTCCCTAGAAAAAATGTTTTTTTAAAGCACACTATAGCACAAGGAGAATTCCCCTCACTTTCCTTCTTTGTCCCTAGAAACAAGGACTCGCACAGTGAAAGAAACTGACACTCTCCCTACCTAGAGTTTTCTGTCCCTAGAAAAAATGTTTTTTTAAAGCACACTATAGCACAAGGAGAATTCCCCTCACTTTCCTTCTTTGTCCCTAGAAACAAGGACTCGCACAGTGAAAGAAACTGACACTCTCCCTACCTAGAGTTTTCTGTCCCTAGAAATTTTTTTTTTTTTAAAGCACACTATAGCACAAGGAGAATTCCCCTCACTTTCCTTCTTTTTTCCTAGAAACAAGGACTCGCACAGTGAAAGAAACTGACACTCTCCCTACCTAGAGTTTTCTGTCCCTAGAAAAAATGTTTTTTTAAAGCACACTATAGCACAAGGAGAATTCCCCTCACTTTCCTTCTTTGTCCCTAGAAACAAGGACTCGCACAGTGAAAGAAACTGACACTCTCCCTACCTAGAGTTTTCTGTCCCTAGAATTTTTTTTTTTAAAGCACACTATAGCACAAGGAGAATTCCCCTCACTTTCCTTCTTTGTCCCTAGAAACAAGGACTCGCACAGTGAAAGAAACTGACACTCTCCCTACCTAGAGTTTTCTGTCCCTAGAATTTTTTTTTTTAAAGCACACTATAGCACAAGGAGAATTCCCCTCACTTTCCTTCTTTGTCCCTAGAAACAAGGACTCGCACAGTGAAAGAAACTGACACTCTCCCTACCTAGAGTTTTCTGTCCCTAGAAAAAATGTTTTTTTAAAGCACACTATAGCACAAGGAGAATTCCCCTCACTTTCCTTCTTTGTCCCTAGAAACAAGGACTCGCACAGTGAAAGAAACTGACACTCTCCCTACCTAGAGTTTTCTGTCCCTAGAAAAAATGTTTTTTTAAAGCACACTATAGCACAAGGAGAATTCCCCTCACTTTCCTTCTTTGTCCCTAGAAACAAGGACTCGCACAGTGAAAGAAACTGACACTCTCCCTACCTAGAGTTTTCTGTCCCTAGAATTTTTTTTTTTTTAAAGCACACTATAGCACAAGGAGAATTCCCCTCACTTTCCTTCTTTTTTCCTAGAAACAAGGACTCGCACAGTGAAAGAAACTGACACTCTCCCTACCTAGAGTTTTCTGTCCCTAGAAAAAATGTTTTTTTAAAGCACACTATAGCACAAGGAGAATTCCCCTCACTTTCCTTCTTTGTCCCTAGAAACAAGGACTCGCACAGTGAAAGAAACTGACACTCTCCCTACCTAGAGTTTTCTGTCCCTAGAAAAAATGTTTTTTTAAAGCACACTATAGCACAAGGAGAATTCCCCTCACTTTCCTTCTTTGTCCCTAGAAACAAGGACTCGCACAGTGAAAGAAACTGACACTCTCCCTACCTAGAGTTTTCTGTCCCTAGAATTTTTTTTTTTAAAGCACACTATAGCACAAGGAGAATTCCCCTCACTTTCCTTCTTTGTCCCTAGAAACAAGGACTCGCACAGTGAAAGAAACTGACACTCTCCCTACCTAGAGTTTTCTGTCCCTAGAAAAAATGTTTTTTTAAAGCACACTATAGCACAAGGAGAATTCCCCTCACTTTCCTTCTTTGTCCCTAGAAACAAGGACTCGCACAGTGAAAGAAACTGACACTCTCCCTACCTAGAGTTTTCTGTCCCTAGAAAAAATGTTTTTTTAAAGCACACTATAGCACAAGGAGAATTCCCCTCACTTTCCTTCTTTGTCCCTAGAAACAAGGACTCGCACAGTGAAAGAAACTGACACTCTCCCTACCTAGAGTTTTCTGTCCCTAGAAAAATTTTTTTTTTTAAAGCACACTATAGCACAAGGAGAATTCCCCTCACTTTCCTTCTTTTTTCCTAGAAACAAGGACTCGCACAGTGAAAGAAACTGACACTCTCCCTACCTAGAGTTTTCTGTCCCTAGAAAAAATGTTTTTTTAAAGCACACTATAGCACAAGGAGAATTCCCCTCACTTTCCTTCTTTGTCCCTAGAAACAAGGACTCGCACAGTGAAAGAAACTGACACTCTCCCTACCTAGAGTTTTCTGTCCCTAGAAAAAATGTTTTTTTAAAGCACACTATAGCACAAGGAGAATTCCCCTCACTTTCCTTCTTTGTCCCTAGAAACAAGGACTCGCACAGTGAAAGAAACTGACACTCTCCCTACCTAGAGTTTTCTGTCCCTAGAAAAAATGTTTTTTTAAAGCACACTATAGCACAAGGAGAATTCCCCTCACTTTCCTTCTTTGTCCCTAGAAACAAGGACTCGCACAGTGAAAGAAACTGACACTCTCCCTACCTAGAGTTTTCTGTCCCTAGAAAAAATGTTTTTTTAAAGCACACTATAGCACAAGGAGAATTCCCCTCACTTTCCTTCTTTGTCCCTAGAAACAAGGACTCGCACAGTGAAAGAAACTGACACTCTCCCTACCTAGAGTTTTCTGTCCCTAGAAAAAATTTTTTTTTTAAAGCACACTATAGCACAAGGAGAATTCCCCTCACTTTCCTTCTTTTTTCCTAGAAACAAGGACTCGCACAGTGAAAGAAACTGACACTCTCCCTACCTAGAGTTTTCTGTCCCTAGAAAAAATGTTTTTTTAAAGCACACTATAGCACAAGGAGAATTCCCCTCACTTTCCTTCTTTGTCCCTAGAAACAAGGACTCGCACAGTGAAAGAAACTGACACTCTCCCTACCTAGAGTTTTCTGTCCCTAGAAAAAATGTTTTTTTAAAGCACACTATAGCACAAGGAGAATTCCCCTCACTTTCCTTCTTTGTCCCTAGAAACAAGGACTCGCACAGTGAAAGAAACTGACACTCTCCCTACCTAGAGTTTTCTGTCCCTAGAAAAAAATTTTTTTTTAAAGCACACTATAGCACAAGGAGAATTCCCCTCACTTTCCTTCTTTTTTCCTAGAAACAAGGACTCGCACAGTGAAAGAAACTGACACTCTCCCTACCTAGAGTTTTCTGTCCCTAGAAATTTTTTTTTTTTAAAGCACACTATAGCACAAGGAGAATTCCCCTCACTTTCCTTCTTTTTTCCTAGAAACAAGGACTCGCACAGTGAAAGAAACTGACACTCTCCCTACCTAGAGTTTTCTGTCCCTAGAAAAAATGTTTTTTTAAAGCACACTATAGCACAAGGAGAATTCCCCTCACTTTCCTTCTTTGTCCCTAGAAACAAGGACTCGCACAGTGAAAGAAACTGACACTCTCCCTACCTAGAGTTTTCTGTCCCTAGAAAAAATGTTTTTTTAAAGCACACTATAGCACAAGGAGAATTCCCCTCACTTTCCTTCTTTGTCCCTAGAAACAAGGACTCGCACAGTGAAAGAAACTGACACTCTCCCTACCTAGAGTTTTCTGTCCCTAGAAAAAAATTTTTTTTAAAGCACACTATAGCACAAGGAGAATTCCCCTCACTTTCCTTCTTTTTTCCTAGAAACAAGGACTCGCACAGTGAAAGAAACTGACACTCTCCCTACCTAGAGTTTTCTGTCCCTAGAAAAAATGTTTTTTTAAAGCACACTATAGCACAAGGAGAATTCCCCTCACTTTCCTTCTTTGTCCCTAGAAACAAGGACTCGCACAGTGAAAGAAACTGACACTCTCCCTACCTAGAGTTTTCTGTCCCTAGAAAAAATGTTTTTTTAAAGCACACTATAGCACAAGGAGAATTCCCCTCACTTTCCTTCTTTGTCCCTAGAAACAAGGACTCGCACAGTGAAAGAAACTGACACTCTCCCTACCTAGAGTTTTCTGTCCCTAGAATTTTTTTTTTTTAAAGCACACTATAGCACAAGGAGAATTCCCCTCACTTTCCTTCTTTTTTCCTAGAAACAAGGACTCGCACAGTGAAAGAAACTGACACTCTCCCTACCTAGAGTTTTCTGTCCCTAGAAAAAATGTTTTTTTAAAGCACACTATAGCACAAGGAGAATTCCCCTCACTTTCCTTCTTTGTCCCTAGAAACAAGGACTCGCACAGTGAAAGAAACTGACACTCTCCCTACCTAGAGTTTTCTGTCCCTAGAAAAAATGTTTTTTTAAAGCACACTATAGCACAAGGAGAATTCCCCTCACTTTCCTTCTTTGTCCCTAGAAACAAGGACTCGCACAGTAAAACACACTGACACTCTCCCTACCTATCCTTCTCTTTCCCTAAACTAAAGGAATCCAGGTTAAGCAAGAAAGAAATAAATGTCACTGTCCCTGCCTATGCTTGTCTTTCCCTGCTCCGGAACACACTACACTAGGCCGCCGTGCTGGCGGCCTTTTATAGTGTGGGGCGTGTACTAAACACCCTCAGCAATAATTGGCCACAGGCATCCTGCCTGTGGCCAATCATTGCTCTCCTCGCTGCCGGCGCTGTGATTGGCCAAGCATGCGGGGTCACAGTGCATGCTTGGCCAATCACAGCGCCTGGATGACACTGCGATGGCGTAGTGCATTGTGGGCCGTTCGCGTCACTCGAATTTGGCGCGAACGGCCCAAATCGTTCGATCTTCGTCGAACGATCGAACAGCCGATGTTCGAGTCGAACGTATGTTCGACTCGAACACGAAGCTCATCCCTATATACAAATAATTATTATATATTATTTTTAAGGTAATTTTGTATATTTTAAAAAACTGTACTCTAACAGGTGGCTAATCGGACAACTTACTGAAGTTTGAAGTTATAACTTCAAACCAGTATTATCACAGTAAATAGATAAATAATAAATTATTATCTTATAACATATAGCATAATAATGTATGATTTAGTTTGATTCTAACAGTACCTTTTCAACAGCAGCAGATTCTCGTTCTTCCTCTTAACTGTGTGAGAAAAACATGGGATTATGGGCAAATCTTATACCCATGAACACATGTTTCTTCTATGTAGTTAAAGCGGAGCTCCGCCAAAAAAAATAATATTAAAAGCCAGCAGCTACAGCTACAGCAGCTGCTGACTTTTAATATTTGGACACTTACCTGTCCAGGAGTCCAGCGACGTCCGCAGCAGAGGACGAGCGATCGCTCATCACTCTGCTGCCCCCTCCGCCATCCTCGCTGAGGGAACCAGGAAGTGAAGCCTTGCGGCTTCACTTCCCGGTTCCCTACGGCGCATGCACGAGTCGCGCTGCGCCGTTCTGATTCGTCCTTCTGTGTTCTGGGAGCCGAGTGTCTCCCAGAACACTACGGGAAGTCTGGGGGAAGTCTGGGGGAAGTCTGGGCGAAGAGAGGACTCCCGGATGTGGGTGAAAATACCTGTCTTAGACAGGTATCTTCACCCCCCTCCCCCCTGAAAGGTGTCAATTGTGACACCGGAGGGGGGGAGGGTTCTGATTAGCAGAAGTGAAAATTTAGGGTGGAGCTCCACTTTAAGAGGGCTGGACTGGAAGGGAGCATTGGTCTTTTAGACACATACCCCCTTCTATGACGCTGCAGTGAGAGGCGTGCCTCCACTGCAGCATTTTTATTGGACAGCTGGGGCTAATGGTACTTTACCATTGGTCCAAGACTCCAAGTTGTCCATTGAGCTCAGTGCCTCTGACAAGAAGTGGGGAGAGGCACTGTGAGCTCAACCTCTTGGTCTGCTGCAAACAGAGAGTGCCAGCTTGTATTTAAAGTGGTTGTAAACCCACTTTTTGGACTTTTACCTCCAGGTAAGCCTAGAATAAGGCTTACCTATAGGTAGTGGAAATATCTCCTAAACTTGCGCCGTTTAGGAGATATTTCACTTTTAGTCCGCCGAAAAACGTAACTGCACATGCGCGGGGAAGAAACAAAACTAATGCCCCATATACACGATCGTTTTTCATGCCGTTAAAAATGCCATTAAAAAAAATGGCCATTAAAAATGAGCATTTTTAACGACGTGAAAAACGGCCATTAAAAATTTCGAACATGCTCTCTTTTTTCACGTCGTTTTTCATGT
Source organism: Rana muscosa (assembly GCA_029206835.1). NCBI lineage: Eukaryota > Metazoa > Chordata > Amphibia > Anura > Ranidae > Rana > Rana muscosa. The sequence goes on along the minus strand of CM055121.1, from coordinate 206,286,274 downwards.
CGTTTTTTTTAACGACGTGAAAAACGATAGTGTGTATGCTTTAACGACGTGAAAAAAACGCGCATGCTCAGAATCAAGTATGAGACAGGAGCGCTCGTTCTGGTAAAACTAGCGTTCGTAATGGAGATAGCACATTCGTCACGCAGTCACGGACTGAAAAGCACGAGACTGAAAAGAGCGAATCGTCGCTCAACAAACTTTACTAACATGAAGGGTGGCGCCATTCGAACGGAACTTCCCCTTTATAGTGCCGTCGTACGTGTTGTACGTCACTGCGCTTTGCTTGATCGTTTTTTTAAATGATCGTGTGTACGCAAGACAGGCTTGAGAGGAAACATGAAAAAAAACGACGTGAAAAACGGCAAGAAAAAAAATGGCAAGAAAAACGATCGTGTGTATGGGGCATTAAGTGTCGTTTCTTCCCCAGCCAGTGCCGTGAATCGCGGCTCCCGTGCGCATGTGCGGGAGTGACGTTACGCGGCTCCGGCGAATCACCGTGCCGGAGTCAGCGGCCCAGAAGGAAGAGGGGACAGAAGATGGACGCTGCCTACACAGGGGACATCGCTGGATTCTTTTGCAGGTAAGTGGCACATAATGGGCTAGTATGCGATGCATACTAGCCCATTATGCTTTTCATTTGCAGGCTTTGCAGCAAGCAAAAGTGGAAGTAAAACCCATCAGGGTTTACTCCCTCTTTAAACTGGCCGCTCTGTATGTAGCTTCTGATAGGCTGCGCAAGGAGCCTCGTATCTCCAGAACCATGAGTCGTAGGAGCCCCAAATTTTTACCAGTGGTGGGGCAGGACTTATGCTACCTACTTGTGCAGCTATGTGGGCTACGACCCTCAAAGCTATATATATATCTTTTTTTTTTTTTATGTTCATGCCTCCCCTGACTGCACGTCCCTGCTAATAACCTACTAACTGTTAAAACCAATGGCTGTTACTCCATTTTCGTCCTCCTAAACCTTTCCACTGCCTTTGACAGTCACAGCTCCTCCTCAATAAATGTCACTCTCTTGGCTTCTGCAACTCTGTTTTTTGGTTCTCTTCCTACCTATCTCCGCGCACCTTCATTGTCAACTACAACACTATCTCATCCGCTCCTCTTCCTCTTTCTTTTGGGGTACCTCAAGGCTCCGCCTTTGGGACCCTCCTATTCTCTCTCTACACCTCTTCCCTGGGCCAGTTGATAATCTCCTATGGCTTCCAATACCACATCTATTCCGATGACACAAATCTATCTCCCTACTCCCCAGCTCACCCCCTCTATCTCCTCACAGGTCACACATTTTTATCAGTATTGAATTTGATACCATTTCCTCAATTTCAATCTGTCTAAAACTGAGCTTGTAAAATTTCCTCCTCCCCGATCCTTATGACTTTACAATTGAGATAAACAGCACAATTATTGGTCCCTCTGCACATGCCAGGGTGCTAAATGTAATCCTAGACTCTGATTTCTTCTTCTTCGTTCCACACATCCAATCACTGGCCAAATCTTGTGGCCTTGACCTCCTCAATATTTTCAGAACTCGCCCCTTGTTTATTTACAGCAATAAAAAAACGCATATTTATTCACTGGTTATCTCCTGCCTTGACTACTGCAACTTCATTTTCACTGGCCTTGCTTTAAACAGGCTACCCCCCTTCAGTATATCATGAATGCTGCTTTTATACTTATACACCTTACTAACCGATCAATAACTGCTTCCCCTCTCTGCAAATCCCTTCACTGGCTTCCACTAGTCCAACGTATAAAATTCTAATTCCTAACTATAATATACAAAGCCATCCACAACACTGCCTATAGCTACATCACCAAACTCATCTCGAGAAATTGCCCAAATCATCCATTCCGTTCCTCCCAAAGTCCCAAGACATCTTGCTCTCTAGCTCCCTTATTACCTCCTCCCATGCTTGCCTTCAGGATGTCTTCAGAACCTCTCATCCTCTGGAACGCCTTACCCCAGTATGTTCAGTTAGCTCCTACCCTGTCAGCCTTTAGGCGCTCCTTAAAAACTCATTTATTCAGGGAAGCCTACCTCACCTCCTCCTAAAACCTGTTCTGCAACCACCTCCATCAGATCATCCCCACAGCTATTCCTTTTTGTATCACCTCCCACTCCCTTTAGATTGTCAGCTCCATGGGCAGGGCCCTCCTATTCCTTCTGTATTGAACTGTAGTGTAATTGAGCTGCGCAAAATGTTTGCGCTACATGAATCCTGCATAATAATAAGAAGAATTTATTTCTAGCTTGCAAAGGGAAAATGCTAGGGAATTTGTTCTATACAGTAGAAGTTTATTTTATTATTCAAAGTAGAAGAAAAATGTGTTTGTTAGGCTACTTTCACACTGAAGCGCTGGATGCGCTGGCGGTATAGCGGCAATATTTTTTGCGCCGCTGTAGTGTAGTTTTTGCCGCGATTTGCAGGCGCTAGTGGGGGGGATTTTAACCCCCGCTAGCGGCCTCTTTGCAACGTTTTGAGGGCGTTTTGGAGGCGCTACCCCATTGATTTCAATGGGCAGGGGCGCTATAGGAGCGGTATTTTTACCGCTCCTATAGCGCCTCAAAGATGCGGCTTACAGGAGTTTTTTTACCCTCCTGCAAGCGCAACGCTCCAGTGTGAAAGCCCTCGGGTTTTTACACTGGATACAATGCAGCGGCTTATTTAGGACGCTTTGCAGGCGCTATTTTTAGCGCAATTGCGTCTGCAAAGCGCCTCAGTGTGAAAGGGGCCTTAGGTTTGAGAGGAGAAGGCTGGCTTTTACAGCTGTCTGTGTCCCCGTTGGGGATATTTACATACGAGGGGGCGGAAGTCGGGAAAAGCAGACAACCCTAAAACCTGGGAACAGTAGACAACCCCAAAACCTGATGGAGCTTCTAATATTTTCCAACTCTCTTTCTCCAACGGGACACAAAACCCTGGCAGATTTCAACTCTTTCCCACATTGATGTTCTACTTTAAATTTCTGATAAGCCAAGTAATAAACACTGGAAAGTCTGAGGATTTTGGGAACTCTGTTTAAATCTCAAATCCTATAGCAGAAATGTGTATAGATTCAGGCATTCCAATACTACTCTTCCCTTGGATATTAATATAAGAATTATTAATGGCTGTTTTCATGCCCAGAGGTCATTGAAGCAGTATCACTATGCACTGGCCAATGTGACCATAACTTTAAAAAACAACGTAAAAATAATTAAAGCCATAAAGGACAAATTGACCTTTAATGGAGTTGTCCTTTAATACTGTAAACCCCCACCCACTTGACTGCAGCACATCTGGGCCAATGCTTACCTTCCTCCCTGATCCCGGGGTCGTTTCTTTAACATGGTCCTGGCTGACTGTCTGTTATACTGCGTATGCGCACCGCAGTCCAATTCATTTATACGGGTAAGCTATACTCAAGCAGCCTCCAGTGGTCCCCTAGTGTACAGCTTACCTATGGGAATAAATGAGACTATTGCCGCGTACACACGATCATTATTCACGGCGGTTAAAAAACCGCCGTGAATAATGACAGGAAAAACGAGGGAACCACTTCGGTTCCAAGGGTTCCCTACACAATGACCGTCTGTGGGCTCCGCGGCAGTGTCTCCCTATGGGAAAACTGCCGCGGAAAAAAATGATGGAAAAAACGATGAGAAAATTTAGAACATGTTCTAATTTTTCTCGTCGTTTTTTATGCCGTTTTTCTCGACGAGAAAAACGACATAAAGCCCACGGACGATCGTTTTTCTCGGCGAAAAAAAAAATGTCGTTTTTCTCGTCGAGAAAAGCGGTCGTGTGTACGCGGCATATGAGGTTGATTTCCTAAAACTTGAGAGTGCAAAATCTGGAGCAGCTGTGCATGGTAGCCAATCAGCTTCTAACTTCAGCTTGTTCAATTAAGCTTTGACAGAAAACCTGGAAGCTGATTGGTTTCTTTGCAGAGCAGCACCAGATTTTACACTCTCCAGTTTTGGTAAATCAACCCCTATGGCACCCTTGTGCATTATGAAGAGGAGCTGGCCAAAACTTTTCAGAGAAAATACCACTAGACCAGGTAGGAAAGTGTGTATTATCCCATGTGTGCTGCTCTCAGGTGGGGTGGGCAGAGCAATTATTAAAGAAAAAAGGGAATATGTGGGACTTTGAATGAGAAGAGAAATTATTAAAGGACAACTTTACAAAAGAGGCATAGTTTACTATGACATACTACTGAACAGTAGGGAGGTATTGTAGGCAGATGCAATCTGCTTTCTCCACTGTAGGTGGCGCTCATCCAGAGCAGTATCACAGCCTGGAGAGGAAGTCAGGAGAAACCTGGTTTCTCTATGGTTTCTAGGATCCTGGAGGCAGTGTTCCAGTTGGCTAGGCTGCATCCAGGTGACCTCTGGCGGACATCTTTGAGTCAGCAGAGTCTTTATAGATCCCGGCCCCCATGTTTTAGTGAGCATTTTGCAAAGAGTAGAGAACGACCACCCATCTGTCATGGAAAGTGATAGCAGCAGAGAAAGGTTTCAGATGAGTAGGGACAGGCTAGGGACTTGCAATCCTGTATTGCAACCTCCCCTTTGGGACCAGCCAGGCCACATTCTGCCCTCTGAAGACGGACGCTGTTGGTGCAACTTTACCTTGCCTTGAACGAAATTGTAAGTGTTACCCTCAGCGGCGCTCTCCCGTTCTGAGTTCTGAGTTTATAAATATGCAGATCCCCTGCGCTGTCCCCTTAAGTTATACAATTCATACATATACACCATAAATCATAAAAATATTAGTTTTTAAAATTCAGTTGTACAGAAAATCATCAAAGTCCTCCCAACAAAGTTCTTCAAAGTGCTATTAGTGCTCCAAATCTTCTTATGTGTTATAAGGTGCCGTGCTCCCCTTTTGTGTCCTCACTCACCAAAATATGAGTGTAAATGCGCCTGTGACAGATGAATGCTTAAAGGGTCCACACACCTTTTTTTCCAGCAGCAGCCCATGCACTAGTTTGTAGCACTTAATTGTTATTATTATATAGATACTTTTTTCTACCTTAGCGTGGGCATACAAACATTAGATTACTTATATCTGAATTAAAACTGAATTTTATAATTTATAATTTTTTATGATTTATGGTGTATATGTATGAATTTATACACATATGTACGAGTGATATGAGTTACAGGGTAAGGCCCTGTAACATAATTTTACCCCGACTGCTTCCTAGGTAAAAAATGGATGAATGGTTGCACACTCCCGAAGGATGCCAAAATGTTTATTGTAATGATCAACAAATAAAAGCATAGAAAGAGCTGCGAGCACCAGGAGATAAAAATGTTAACGCGTTTCACGCAGATAACAGTGCTTAATTATAGCACAATAACAATGTTATGATTAAGCGCTGTTATATGCATGAAACGCGTTAACGTTTTCTTCCCCTGGTGCCCACTTTGCTGTATGTGCTTTTATTTGTTGATCATTACAATAAAGATTTTGGCATCCTTCCAGGGTGGGCAGCCATTTATCCATTTTTCCCTGTTGATTTTGGAGGCGAGCTTGGCGGGAACCTCTGCTTTGGAAGCAACACTAGACTTGCGGCACTCACACCTTGAGCAGTGTTTCCCCATCATTGGCCCACTGCTTCAAATCTATCTCTTGATTATTCTCATATTTAAGCCTAAAGCAGCAAGCTTAAATCAATGCCAGTCACATAAATCTGTATTTTAAATTAGTCATGCCAAAGTCCCATCTTTTTTAACAGAGGCTTCTGGCTTACATGAAGCTCGTGGAACACATGGCAGATTTCTCTCTGCCTGAGCTTTTGGATGGGCTAACTTGAATTTTTTCCTGGCCATAGGCTAGTATTTTCCTCTGAAAGGTCGGGGCTGTGAATGTCTGTATAGAGCCCTAAATACTGACATGTGTTTTTAACCACAAACTTTCATCGGCACAGCTGCATTGGTGGCCCAATTATTAAAACCTGAAGGCAACACTAGACCAGTCAAAACTAAGGCCTCATGCCCACGGACGTTTTTACAGCCGCGTTTTTGAGCGTTTTTTACAGCTTAAAAACGCCTGTCCATGTTAGTCTATAGCTTTTCATGCCCACCTAGGTGTTTTTGAGCTGCAAATAGCATAGGCGTTTTTAAGCTGTAAAAAAAAACCAGGACCAGTGCGTTCCGCGGCATCGGCGTTAGGCATAAAAAAACGTGAAGCGTTAAAAAATGCACAAAAACGGCGCGGCAGCGTTTTTGAGCTCCGCGTTTTTATCTTTTTTTTAGAAAAAAATACGGTCGAAAAATGTATACAATAACATGGACAGGCGTTTTTAAGCTGTAAAAAACGCTCAAAAACGCGGCTGTAAAAACGTCCATGGGCATGAGGCCTTATACTAGTGGTCTCTGCTGACCTACATCTTGTTTTCTGTATATAACTAACTACAGATAAAAATATTTATAACTATTTTTATCTCTAATATATAATTAACATTTTTAAAAAAGATGCACATTACAGATAAAGGTCATACCTTTTGCCCAGCAGCTGACATTTCATCTGGCGTAATGCCAAGATTCGCTGGAGAGTCCACCTTGCAGTTTGGTGGCACAATGGATTCACAGCGTCTGTGTATGTTCATTTTACACCCTGAACAAGTATTGCAAAACAAAGGAAAAAAAACAAATTCAACAAATTTTATATATACACCTATTTTCATGCTCATCAAATCCTGGTAACCTCAGCTCTTAGGCCTCGTACACACGACCGATTTTCTCGGCAAGAACCAGCAAGAAACTTGCTGGCAGAGAGGTCTTGCCGAGTAAATCGGTCGTGTGTACGCTGCTAGCGTGTTTCTCGTCAAGAAAAGCGACAAGAAACCTCGACGAGAAAATAGAGAACCTGCTCTCTATTTTCTCGTCGAGATTCTCCTCGGCGTGTTTCTCGACGAGAAAAGTGAGTGTGTGTACACTTACCTGTCCGCCCGGAAGCCCGCGCATGTTCAAAATGAATTTGACGCATGCGCGGTAGCTTCCTAGGCATACGTAGGGTATACCAAGATGGCGGCGACGGCATCGAATGTGACGAGCGCATGCTCGACGTAGTCGATGACGTCACCGCGTACACTCCTTTCAAAGAACCGCGGGTTCTTTGAAACGAGCGTGTGTACACTCGGCCGGGACAAGTTTCTTGTCCAAGAATCTCGTCGAAAAAAACGACATGTTTTTCTCAACGAGAATCTCGGCCGTGTGTACGAGGCCTTAGGCTTGGATTTCTAAGTCTTATATTTGACTCTGATCATACCATAAGGTTTGGTTCACACTGCTGCAAACCTGAAAGTTGCGCGACTTACAGTGCAACTTTGCCAGGCTACTTCAGTGTGACTTTGAAGCAACTTCAGGGAATGCCTAGGTAATCTTCCTGTAATTAATAAAACAAATAATAGTGCTCTAAACCTCAAATGTATAATTAATGATAAACTCCAGTAAATACGGTAAGTGAAAAACTCCAGTAAATACGGTAAGTGAGATCATATAAAAATAAAACGAATATAATTAATAACATAATAAAATAATAACATAATTTTTATATGATCACTATTTTTCACTTATTCACTGGAGTTTATCATTAATTATACATTTGAGGTTTAGCGTGCTATTATTTGTTTTATTAATTATATATGTGGTTCCAGAACACATTTTGAATAGTTGCAGCTGCTTCTCATTTATATATATAATTTGTTTCACAATTATTTCTGAGTCTTATCTGTATCAATGCTTTAGTAATTTTAATTTCAAATCTTCCTGTAATGTTGGATCCAAATCACCTCAATTAAGAGGAGGATCTGACTTAGAGGCGACTACCATTAAAGTCTATGGGCAGAAGTTGACTAGAAGTCGCCTTGCAGTAATACAGGAACCTTTTGTAAAGTTGGAGCGACTTCAGTAGTGCCAATTAAGACAGCTCCCATTGACTAAAATGGGATTTCACATGTCACGAGGCTTGGGGTCACACAAGTCGGATCCCAAGTCGCGGAAGTGTGAACCGAGCCTTATTATCGGTTCACACCATCGCCGCATCCGTCGCACAGTAGGGATCTGGTGCGTGCTGGTTCACCGTTTCAGGTCCGATTTCAGCCTGAATTTTGGGCTGAAATCGAACCTGAAACGCACCAAAAAAGGCACGCGTTTTTCCTGCACACCGCACTGGACCCGCTCCATAGAGAGCCAGTCACACTCTCCTGCTATGCGAATTGGATGCGGGGGAAACGCGCATTCAATTCGCATAGGTGTAAACCCAGCCTAACAGTAAGTACTTCTAAAGCCTCGTACACACGGTCGGACTTCCATCTGACTTTTCCGTGGTTTTTTGTCCGAACGGAGTTGGTCGGGAACACCCATAGCATACACACGCTCAGACTTTTCTGCAAACTTTCTTAAAACTTCTTACAACATCCCGTTTTTCTTTGGACCCTGTATAGCAATGCTCAGCAGATTGCGGGTGCAATGTCTGGCTCCTGCAGACTGTTAGTGTAGCTGTCTGCCCGTACCTTTGATTCGAACAGGCAGATACTGAATCACAGGAAGCTCAATGGACTACAAGAGAGCTCACTAGCACCCTCACAGTTCACTGAGAACTACAAGCCATTAGCCACAAAGGCTGATGGAACTGGCAGAGGCATAACTAGAATCTTCAGGGCCCCGGTGCAAGAAACCATGAAGGGCCCCCATCAGGGGCGTTGCTAGGTCTACAAAAGATCTCGGGCTAGAGCCCATAGCAGTGAAGTAAAGAAAGTCATACGCTTGGGCGGGCATAATAATAATATACATGTGTGTGTGTGTGTATATATATATATATATATATATATATGTTGGAAGGCCAGCATGGTGGCCTGAATTTATGGGAGGAGCCCGGCGGCTATATAGCCAGCCCACTCCTCCACAAGCCTCGTCGGTATTCCTGTGCGCACCACATGGTTTCCGACGCAACGTCACGTCGTTACGTCATTTCAGAGCGACCCTCAGCGAGCGCGGCTCGATTCGACCACTCTCATCCAGGGACCCAGCGCCGTTCGCACGCCCGTCTCGGCCACAGGTAGGCTCTACTTTCTATGCTATATGGATGCCATGCAGGAGATTTTTTTTTTTGCTCTTGGTCCAGCGGAAATCTCCCCTTAGACCCCCGCACTGCCGCTTGTTACCGTGTCACCAGGCACCGTTATTTCCGCCCTCCCGGCCGCCGCTTCCATCACTTTCGGGCATCTGGGACTTGCTGCCGCACCCCCCCCCCCTCACCTCACTGTTCCTGCATTTGTTCCGTCACAGTGTTAGGTGCTAGTCAGGCTGCATCTGTGTCTATGTTTGAACTGCCCAATCGCTGACGGTCGCACCTGCAGTGTACCAGCAGTCCCACTTTTTCAGCCCATGTCAAAGTAGGGACCAGCTGCTCAGTACCGTACTGCTTAAAATTCTTAGTTCACTAGTGATCTGAGGTACAGCAGGAGTTTGCAAAGATGCCGTCATTAATTCATTTATCACATTTAATTGGTTGTAGCTATTTTATTTTAATTTTATTTATTTTATTTATTTATTTATTTATTTTATTTTTCTCCTCCTGTCTTTTTGTTGTTTTGGTTGTTTTGTTTGTTGTTTTGGTCAAAAAAAAAAAAAAAAACAATTTTTTTTAGTGAACATGTTAAAAGGAAAAAAGAAAAAAAAAAAAAAAGAGGAAAAATAATAATGAAGATATATATTAGGGGGGCGGTGTGTGTGTGTATATATATATATATATATATATATATATATATATATATATATATATACACACACAAGTACAGGGGGCAAAGGGTTATACGAGGTCTTGCACCCTGCTTCCTAGCCCACACGCGATGGGCATACCCACCTCAGAGCAAGACACCTGTTGTTTTTCAGCCCCATTTCTGTACATGCTCCAGAGCCCGGTGGTTTCAGTCGCTACTGCAAACGTACCGATTCACGTCTCTGTCATGGGTCATTTCGGCCACTCATTTAGCAGGGACACAGCTGTTCTAAGTTTTACGCGCATTCTCGGCAGCAGCTTCACCCTAAACACGCACCAGTCCTGCACGGCCCCATTTCGGTACATGCTCCAGAGCTCGGTAGGTTAGCCGCATTGCAAAACGCACCGACTCGTGTCTCTGTCATGGGACATTTCTGTCACTCACTTTCACCATCGTTACCGCGTCCGTTCGCTCGTCTAGGTACAGTCGAATCGGTCAGTACCCCCTCGTCACGTATTATCTATTGTTTCTTCCCCAGATCAGTCAAATCCAGCTCCATCCTGCACTAGGTTGGACGCCATTTCTACAGGTAAAAAATAAAAAATAAAAAAAATAATAATATATATGAAAGTTTTTTTTTTTTTAGGGGGAAGGAAATCCCCCGTAAGAACAGAAACAACCCCGATTGTCGTGTCATCCCTTACAGGTTCCGGTCACCACCCCAACCTCGGAAGACAGGATTTCCTATCCAGGCCCGAATTACTCAGAGCCATGTCTCAGGCCGGCAGTGTAGATCTCACTGCCCCTCCCTCACCTTCTCCCACCTCAGAGAGCGGCAGCACACGTTCCCTCAGGGGATGGACCATCCCCAAGTTGACCGCAGAACTGAGACGCCGGCAGGTGCCTTTCCCGGCCACAGCCAGGAAGGCAGAGCTCTTTAGGCTCCTATTTCCGCCACCAGCCTCAACCAACCTCCCCATGCCAGCTTCACCTGGACCAAGCACGCAACGGACAACCCTGCACTCTGTTGCCACGGCCATCACTCAACTCCACACCCTGGTAGCTTCCTTGTCTACCGCAGTCACAGCCATGCAGGCCAGAGTGACGCTCCTGGAGGTCCACCCACCGACCGTCACTCCTGACCTACCCGTAGTCCAGGTCCCGACACCCCCTCCAGCTCACCCTACAGGCAAGTGCCCCGTTGTCCTCCCGGCACATTTGGTCCCAGCCAGCATTAGGAAGGACATCCTGGATGGCAAGGACATTAACCTTGCCTCCCTACTCATCGCAGTCCACGATGTAGCGGATAACAAGGCCTACACATGGGGAGACGTTTCAGTGGTCCTCAAGGCCAAAGACCCAAGGCTGAATCGCAAATTGTCAGTACCAGAATTTGCGCTGGCCTTCGGGACTCTCAGGGATGTCCTGTGCTCGGCCTCCCCCAACAGACGGGAAGAGTTAGACCTATATCTCCACACTTTGGTGGATCTAGGTTACAAGTACGGAGGATTTTCGTTCTACGACTATCACCGCTCCTTCTCAGCCAAAGCAGCTGCTAGGCTGTTGCAGTTCCAAACAGCCACAGACTGGAGTCTCATGGATACCGAGCTCTTCTGCCGCCACTTCGCTGGCCTACGCTAACCGCTATGCACGAACTGCCAGTCCTCTACCCATACTGCCACTTGGTGCTCTAACACCACCAATGTTCGCCCCCACGAAGTCCCCTCCACCTCAAGGGCAGCTATAGGCTTACCGGCCTCCCAGCAGACGGCCCAGGTGGACAAGTTCAGACGCCCAGTACTGACAGCAGGGGGAGCAGCCATCTGCAATAACTTCAACTTTGGTTCCTGCAACTTTAGTCAGTGCCGCCTGCTTCATGTTTGCCTCATATGCCACAGGGCACACCCCAAGACCCTGTGCCAGGTCAAGCAACAGAAAAAGTCTTGACTAGGCCAAGTAAACGTTCTGTGGCTGGAGCACTACCTCATTTCACACCCCACCCCCTCTCTCACCACCTTCCTCGTCCAAGGGTTCACAACCGGCTATCACACAGGCCTCATCTCCTTACCCCACACGTCTCACGAATGCAAGAACCTGCGTTTAGCCGCCACAGATGAACAGGCCATAGATCAGCTGTTACACACCGAGCTGCAGCGAGGCTTTGTCATAGGCCCCTTCACTCAGCCCCCTTTCAACACCTGGAGAGTCAGCCCTATTGGGCTTGTCAAGGGCAAGTTTTCGAATAAAGTTCGCTTGGTGTACGACCTGTCTGCGCCTCATTCTTCCCCCATCCCCAGCCTAAATTCCTTAATCCCCTCGGAAGAGTTCTCCCTTAAATACGCCTCCGTAGACATGGCAATCCAAGCCATAATTAAAACCGGCACAGGCGCCTGGCTCTCCAAAGCCGATATCTCGGATGCCTTTAAGCTCCTACCCATCCATCCGTCCCTCTGGTGCTGGCACGGCATGAAATGGAGAGACTCCTACTACTTTGCTACCAAGCTGACTTTCGGCTCCAAGAGTAGCCCCTGGCTCTTCGACACTTTCGCACGGTCTCTCACCTGGATACTGCTGCACCAAGCCCAGTGTCAAGAAGTCATCCACTACTTGGACGACTTTTTGCTGGTTGAACAGCCTGATACGCCCCCGAAAGACCTCGACAAGTTAAGAGTCGTCTTCGGAAATCTCAATGTTCCCATCGTGGAGCATAAAGTAGATGGTCCAGCACACTCGGTCACTTTCCTCGGTATCATTCTGAATACCACCACCATGCAAGCCAGCCTCCCCCCAGACAAACTGGCCCGCATTAGATCAGTACTCCAAACTTTCACCCGCACACGGGGGTGCACTAAGAAACAGTTGCAATCCCTGCTGGGAATGCTTAATTTCGCGATAAGGATTATCCCCCAGGGACGGTCCTTCGTCTCACGTCTCCTAGTTTTTCTTTCCCAATCACAGGATCCCGATCAGATCCTTAATTTAGACACCGCAGCTGTAGCAGACTTATTGATGTGGGAAGAGTTCCTCACCAGTTGGAACGGGATATCCATGTTCATACCCACGATGTCTCCCCTCTCCCCGCAGGTAATCACAGACGCCGCAGCATCCAAAGGCTTCGCTGCAATTTTTGGCCACCACTGGTTCGCAGGGTCATGGCCGCCAGAGATGCTAGCAATCCCAGGCTTTACTCAGTCTTCCTCCCTGTTCGAGTTATACCCGGTGGTAGCAGCCGCCCGGTTATGGGGCCACGATTGGACAGGACAAACCGTAGGCTTCACCACTGACAACCAGGCCACTGCCGACATTGTCAACAAAGGCAGGTCCAAGTCGCTCACCACGATGTCCTTCCTACGTAGGCTCGTACAATTCTCGTTACAACATCAGTTTAATGTTCACTGCACCTTCCTCCCGAGCAAGTATAACCTTGCCGCAGACGCTCTGTCCCGCTTTAATTATACGTCCTTTTTTCAGCAGAGACCCGGAGCCGACCAGACCTCAGCCCCTATCCCTCCTTGGTCTCAGCTGACCCTGGACTAGAACATCACCTACAGCAAGCATCACAGCTCATCAATCAGTCCCTGTCTTACAACACCTTAAAAGCCTACCGTGCTGCCTGGGACGTTTTCAGCAAGTTTCTGGCACCCCGCTCCGATAATACGGCCGTAGACGTCAAGCACGTACTGGCCTTTATCTCGTACTGCCATAATAGCTTGGCCTTATCCCACAACACCATCCGTCTGTACTTAGCAGGCATTCAGCACTTTCTGGCCTTACAGGATCCCGCAAAACCCTCGTTGTTCACGTCCCACGCAGTCAAAGCCGTCCTATGAGGAGTCCAGAAACTACAACCCGTTATCAACCTCAAACGTCTACCTATAACCGGTGCCATCTTCAGGGACATGTCCAACATCCTCGCCACATCTCTGTTTGGCCTCCTCCCTAGCCTGGTCATACAAGCGGCCATCTATTTAGCTTATTATGGGTTTCTACGGCCAAGCGAATTCACCTGCAATAATCCCACCGGCCAAGTCTTGCGCAGACGTCACTTAGTTCGCCATCCGACTCACCTCACACTCCACCTGGCAGTGTCCAAAACTCAACAGTTGGGTGCCGGCGTGGATATCTGCTTATATAGAACAAACAATGCCTGGTGCCCAGTGGCCATATTGGATCGCCTACTGTCGTACCTACCGGCACAAACAGACTCTACTCCCCTACTCCCTTTCCCAACCAAACCTTTAAGCACCTGCCAGTTCGTCAAGCATGTGAGGATCCTTCTTCGAAGTCTACATCTCAACCCAGCTCACTATACAGCTCACTCGTTTCGCATCGGGGCAGCTTCGGCCGCCTCCCGCCATGGGGTGCCAGATCATGTCATTAAGAAACTAGGCAGATGGAAGTCCGCCTGCTTCGCCCGGTACATTCCTAACCCTCAGCTGGAGATCGCACAAGCTTTTCAAAAACTTGCTCAGTAAACAATCCAAATAAAATGATATCCCTACCTGAATGTTTTTGCCCCCTTATTTTGGCATACCGTCCATTAAGCCAGGGCACGCTTCAGGTCTATCTATGTTGTAAGTCTGCGTCAATGTATCTTACCCACATCCTATCGGCCATAGGGCTCCAACCATAAGTTGGAAGGCCAGCATGGTGGCCTGAATTTATGGGAGGAGCCCGACGGCTATATAGCCAGCCCACTCCTCCACAAGCCTCGTCGGTATTCCTGTGCGCACCACATGGTTTCCGACGCAACGTCACCCACCCTCCCATCCCCTATTAATAACATCCTCAGGAAATCATTTCTCTCCACAATATCTACCACTAATCTTGGGTATGCCCCCTTATTTTGGCATACCGTCCGTTAGGCCAGGGCACGCTTCAGGTCTATCTATGTTGTAAGTCTGCGTCAATGTATCTTACCCACATCCTATCGGCCATAGGGCTCCAACCATGAATATATATATATACTGTGAGGGGGTTTGCTCGGCAGCGGGTGTGTGTGACCCCCGGGATGGGCTCCCCACACAAAACAGGCCCAGCAAACGGAGGTTGTGGTTTTCAAAATCAAAAAAGGTGCGGTTTATTTTCTATTTACAGTGACAAAACACAGCAAAGCAAAAGAAACATAACCAAAATAAATCCTGGTCAAGTTGACCTCTGACTAAACATACAGGTTTCCTAACTAACAACTGGGATCAGCCTAGTGCTGTCCTAGTCCCTAAGTCCCTGGTTTAGTAAAAGTCCAAACAAATAGCCACACAGGCTTTGCCTCACCGCACAGGGGTTCACTCTCCCTAGACAGTCCACACAGGTCTGGTTCCAGGCATGAGCTAACATCTAATGAAGCTGGGAGTTCTTATAGAGGCCTAAATGAGCTGACAAGCTTCAGCTGGTCTCCTCATCTCTGTCTGCACGACGCCCCACACTCTCCCTAGAGGTATGAGTCATCCATGAGCCCACTAGCCTTATACAACTCTCCACCTAGTTGTATAAGTCGGCGTAAAGCCTGAATCTGGGCGAAATATATCTACCCCCCTGGATGCAACCAGGTGACTTTACCTTCCTGCTGTCACATACCCCCCCCTCTTGTTTTAACCTCGGGGTTGGAACACCAGCAATCAGGCATTCATGTACTCGAGACAAAGCATCCACATTCCCCATTTGAACGCCAGGGCGATGCTTTACTGTGAAGTTGAATTCCTGGAGGGCCAGGAACCACCTATTCACTCTTCTATTTGTTTCCTTGTTTTGAGCCATCCACTTTAACGGAGCGTGATCCGTAACCATGTCAAAGTGCCTACCTAGCAGGTAGTACCGAAGGGAATCTAGAGCCCACTTCACCGCTAAACACTCCTTTTCAACGGTGGCGTAATTTACCTCATGGGACTTCAACTTCCTGCTGAGGTAAATGACTGGGTGCTCTTCCCCGTTCCAGACCTGGGACAATACTGCTCCTAACCCCACATCTGACGCATCACTTTGTACGACAAAGTCTTTAGAGAAGTCGGGTGAGTACAACACAGGCTGGCTACATAAGGCTTGTTTCAAGAATTGGAATGCTGCCTCAGCCTCGGGGGTCCATTTAATCATGACCGACCCTTTCCCCTTCGTCAGGTTGGTTAGGGGCACAGCCTTAGAAGCAAAGTGGGGAATGAATCGCCGATAATACCCAGCGATTCCCAGAAAGGCTCGTACCTGCTTCTTGCTGTTGGGACGTGGCCAACTCTGGATGGCCTCGACTTTGTTGAGTTGGGGTTTTATTACTCCCCTCCCAATGGTGTACCCAAGATATTTGGCCTCCTCCTGCCCAATGGTACACTTCTTGGGGTTAGCCGTAAACCCCGCTTCCCGAACAGAGTCCAGGACTGCTTGCACTTTTGGCAGATGTGAGGCCCAATCTGTGCTATGGACAATTACGTCATCCAGGTAAGCCGCAGCATACTTCCGATGGGGCCTCAGCATCTGGTCCATTTTCCGCTGGAATGTGGCCGGCGCATTCTGTAACCCGAACGGCATTCTTTTATATTGGAACGCCCCGTCTGGGGTTACAAATGCGGTTTTCTCTTTGGCCGACTTGGCCAGGGGGATTTGCCAATACCCTTTTGTGAGGTCAAGAGTCGTCATGTATCGGGCTGTTCCCAGCCGGTCGATCAACTCATCTATACGTGGCATGGGGTAGGTGTCAAATTTTGTAACTTTGTTCAACTGACGAAAATCGTTACAAAATCGCCAGCTCCCATCCGGTTTAGGCACCAACACGATGGGACTAGACCAATCACTTTGGGACTCCTCTATCACCCCTAAGTTCAGCATTTTCTGTACTTCCTCCCGTATTGCCTCCCGTCGAGCCTCTGGGATCCGATAGGGTTTTAACTTCACCCTTTCACCGGGCGGGGTAATGATGTCATGCTCTACCCCAGATGTTTGTCCCGGCAGCTCAGAGAATACCTCCTTGTTGCGAAGCACAAACTCCTTAACCTCCTGTTGTTGGGGTTGTGACAAGGTGGCTGCTATTCCAACCTCAGGAATCACGCAACCAGTTTGAGCTGGTGACCAAGTGTCTGCGACTAGGGACTCTCTATCCCTCCAGGCTTTCAACAGATTAACGTGATAGATCTGTTCGGGCTTTCGCCTTCCTGGTTGTCTGACCTTGTAATTCACTTCGCTCACTTTTTCCATTATCTCGTAGGGGCCTTGCCATTTGGCAAGGAATTTACTTTCAACCGTAGGGACAAGTACCAATATCCTATCCCCCGGGGAAAAGGTACGGGTCTTGGCTCCACGGTTGTACACTCTCTGCTGTGCCAACTGCGCTTGGGCCAAATGTTCCTTCACGATGGGCATTACCTGTGCAATTCGATCTTGCATCAGGGCGACATGCTCAATCACACTCCTGTGGGGAGAACTCTCACTTTCCCAAGTTTCCTTGGCAATATCCAACAGCCCTCTTGGGTGTCTCCCATACAGTAACTCAAAGGGGGAGAATCCCGTAGAGGATTGGGGCACCTCCCTAATAGCAAACATCAAATAAGGAAGTAAACAGTCCCAATCCTTTCCATCTCTATCCACCACTTTCTTCAACATTTGTTTTAGGGTTTTGTTGAATCTTTCAACCAGCCCATCGGTTTGGGGGTGATACACAGACGTACGCAATTGCGTCACTTTGAACAATTTACACAGCTCTTTCATAACCCGGGACATAAAGGGTGTACCTTGGTCCGTAAGCAGTTCTTTACAAATACCCACCCGGCTAAAAACAAGAGATAGCTCTTTGGCTATGGTTTTGGCCGAGGTATTTCGGAGAGGGATCGCTTCTGGATAACGGGTGGCATAGTCCATTATAACTAATATGTACTGGTGCCCCCTAGCGGACTTGATTATAGGACCTACCAAATCCATGGCGATCCTCTCAAACGGGACCTCAATGATGGGTAGAGGGACCAGCGGGCTACGGAAATGTGGCATCGGGGCCAACCTCTGACACACAGGGCAGGAGGAACAATAATTTTCTACGTCCTTCATCACCCCCGGCCAATAGAATCTCTGTAATACCCTCTCTCGGGTTTTCTCTGTCCCCAGATGACCTCCAAGAATGTGCCCATGGGCCAACTCCAACACCAACTTCCTGTAAGGTTTGGGCACCACAAGCTGCTCAACGGTTTCTTCTGCCCTTTTTGCCACCCGATACAGTAGGTCCTTCTCTACGCTGAAGTATGGGTAAGTGCAGGTATTATCTGGGTTCACTAACTCACCATCTATTTTCACTACGTTTTCCCGTGCCTTTATTAGGGCGGGGTCTTTCAACTGTTCTGTGGCAAAGTTTTCCCTGTGAACCTCAAGATCAGAAAACTCCACAGACGGTAGGTTTTCGTCTGAGGAGGTGGGCTCCTCTCCAGTTTCTTGAGTCTCCCCTGCCAATACTGATAAGGGAAATTCCGGAGAGTCCTCACCACTCTCAGGGGAGTTCTGGCTATCACATTCCTGGTACATAGGGGCACCAGTGAGGGGCTCAGGATCATCCCACAGTTCCCAGAACTTCAGAAAATCCCTTCCCACAATGGCGTCATGCGGTAACTGAGATACTAAGCCCACTGGATGAGAGAGGGTACCTTTGGGGGTCTCGAAACACACTGTAGTCACTGGATACTCTCGGGTGTCCCCATGCACACAAATAACAGCTACCTTGCTATTCCCAGAGACCTCTGTTTTAACTAACTCAGCCTTTATCAGGGTCACAAGGCTACCTGAATCCAGCAATACCACAACATTTCTACCATTAACACACATTTTGCATAAATGTTTCTCCGTTCCTCGAATGGCAGTGCATGCGACTGTCGCACACAGCGACTGACGTCTGCCTGTCAGAAAGTCACACTGCATGGGTTCCTCCACAACCGGGCAATTGGCTGCAATATGTCCCGCTTGCCGGCAGCGGTAGCAAACGATCCTTCTTGCCGCCTCTTGAGCCGCTGATTTCCCAGGCTGTTCTCGCCAAACTTGGGGTAGAGCTCCCACCCTCTCACTCTCTCCACCCTCACCCCTTGGAATCCTCTTATCCGCCCCTGGGGATGGTCTGGTCTTAGGGTGGAAAGTCCGAGTGTCTCTGGAAGAGGCCGTCAGGTTCTCTGTAGCCAAGTATTTCTTCACACGATCCACAAGACCATCGGCCGTCTCTGGGTCTCCATGGCTTACCCACTTTTGGATGGCAGTAGGAAGAGCTCTCAAAAACCGATCCATTACAACACGTTCCACAATCTTTGGTGCGGACAAAGTCTCTGGCTGTAGCCACTTTCTGCTCAGGTGAATGAGATCATACATTTGAGACCTGGGGGGTTTTCCAAGCTGGAAAGTCCAGTTATGCACACGCTGAGCCCGGACAGCCTGGGTGACACCCAGCCTTGCCAATATTTCAGCTTTTAGCATCACATAGTCTTTTGCTTGGTTAGGCTCTAGGTCATAGTAAGCTTTCTGCGATTCACCAGTTAACAGAGGAGCCACCAGTCCAGCCCACTGCTCCTCAGGCCACTTTTCTCTTTCAGCGGTCCTTTCAAATGTGGTCAAAAATACCTCTGGATCATCCTCTCCAGTCATTTTTGTCAATAAACGACTCACCCCAAAGGACGCGGTATTAGTGGGACGGCTTTCCTCACTGGTCTGCGGACGTTGCTGCATTACTGCTTCCATCTGTTGTTGTAGTCTCTGCTCTTGCTTCTGCAACAGGTCTATGAAGCGGGCCTCAGATTGCTGCTGGGCTCGTTGCTGAGCCTCCAGACTCTGTTGCAAAGTTGCGTTTGTCTGCTGCTGGGCTGCAAGGCTCCTTTGCAAACCTGCATTTGTCTGCTGTTGATTGGCATTTGCTAGAGCCAGCTGCTTCAGTATCTCCTCCATGCTGGCTTAAAAAAAACTGCCACTGGTTCTCCACCAACTGTGAGGGGGTTTGCTCGGCAGCGGGTGTGTGTGACCCCCGGGATGGGCTCCCCACACAAAACAGGCCCAGCAAACGGAGGTTGTGGTTTTCAAAATCAAAAAAGGTGCGGTTTATTTTCTATTTACAGTGACAAAACACAGCAAAGCAAAAGAAACATAACCAAAATAAATCCTGGTCAAGTTGACCTCTGACTAAACATACAGGTTTCCTAACTAACAACTGGGATCAGCCTAGTGCTGTCCTAGTCCCTAAGTCCCTGGTTTAGTAAAAGTCCAAACAAATAGCCACACAGGCTTTGCCTCACCGCACAGGGGTTCACTCTCCCTAGACAGTCCACACAGGTCTGGTTCCAGGCATGAGCTAACATCTAATGAAGCTGGGAGTTCTTATAGAGGCCTAAATGAGCTGACAAGCTTCAGCTGGTCTCCTCATCTCTGTCTGCACGACGCCCCACACTCTCCCTAGAGGTATGAGTCATCCATGAGCCCACTAGCCTTATACAACTCTCCACCTAGTTGTATAAGTCGGCGTAAAGCCTGAATCTGGGCGAAATATATCTACCCCCCTGGATGCAACCAGGTGACTTTACCTTCCTGCTGTCACAATATATATATATATATATATATATATACCCTGTGTATATATAAAATATCGATACATATCTGAGTGTGGATCCCCCCTAACATCAGGATCTTCAGAGAGCCTCCCTACTTACATTAGGATCCCCAGAGAGTCCAACCTTACATTAGGGTCCCCAGAGACCCCCCCCCCATACATCAGGGTCCTCAGAAAGCCCCTCCTTACATCAGGATCCCCAGAGAGCCTGCCTTTGCATCAGGGTCCCCAGAGAGCCCCCTCTCCTCTTACATCAGGGTCCCCAGAGAGCCCCTTCCTTACTTCAGGGTCCCCAGAGAGCCTCCCCTTACATCAGGGTCCTCAGAGAGCCCCCTCTTACATCAGGGTCCCCAGAGAGCCCCCCTTACATCAGGGTCCCGGGAGAGTCCCCCTTACATCAGGGTCCCCAGAGAGCCCCTTCCTTATATCAGGGTCCCCAGAGAGCCCCCCTTACTTCAGGGTCCCCAGAGAGCCTCACCTTACATCAGGGTCCCCAGAGAGCCCTTCCTTACATCTGGGTCCCCGGAGGGCCCCCCTTACATCATGGTCCTGGGAGAGCCCCCCTTACATCAGGGTCCCCAGAGAGCCCCTTCCTTACATAAGGGTCCCCAGAGAGCCCCCCTTACATCAGGGTCCCCAGAGAGTTCCCCCTTACATTAGGGTCCCCAGAAAGCCCCTTCCTTACATCAGGGTCCCCAGAGAGCCCCCCGTACATCAGGGTCCCCAGAGAGCCCCCCATACATCAGGGTCCCCAGAGAGCCCCCTTTACATCAGGGTCCCCAGAGAGCCTCCCCTTACATCAGGGTCACCAGAGAGCCTCCCCTTACATCAGGGTCCCCCCCTTACATTAGTGAGCTGCAGGAGTGAGAACATGTTCCAGGTTCAACCCTAAAAACAGGTGGAACATGCAACATGTTCCCAAAGGCGAACTTAACTTTTAACTATGGTTGCAATGTCTGTGGTGTCATGTTGGTTATGGTCCTTCATGGTGGCAGCCATCTTTGCCCACGACTTGTGAAGCTCTGCTTCCTGCTTAGTGGAAGTACACAGCAAATATGTCCACTAATGACTTATATTTAAAACTCCCTGATACATAATTTTTTTGTTTTCTATTGCTGTTTGTGTCCCCATTGGAGAGAATTCCTGTCTTGATGACTACTTTCAATATGATGGGAAGCAAGGAAAATTCTAACCAAGGAGGACACAGACAATGCTATATTAAAAAGGTTAAAAGACCATTTGGATTGTAGCATACATTTATGAAATGGTTA
The DNA here is from genome assembly GCA_029206835.1 of Rana muscosa. Taxonomy (NCBI): domain Eukaryota; kingdom Metazoa; phylum Chordata; class Amphibia; order Anura; family Ranidae; genus Rana; species Rana muscosa. Next base: position 206,264,737 of record CM055121.1, on the reverse strand, counting down.
CAATTTTAAATGCATGTAACTATAGTTGTAATATTTTTTCAACACGTTAAAAAAAATGGTTACATTTCTTACCTTCGCATTGTAAACCTTGTCGTATGAAGCCCCATAATAATGAACCACAGTGATTACAAAATGTAGGGAAGAAGTAGGTGCGGATGGTGAACTTGTGAGGCATGTTAACAGTAAAACGCTGGAAGCTCACCTGCCAGGTAAACAACACAAAGTTAATATCTTATATAGGAGTACTCTATCCACATCACTACCACAACACAACAGTATTAAAGAATATGTAAACCCAACATTTCATATTCCCAATATGTGCCTGCTGTACCATGTACTTGTATGAAAAAGTATCCTCTTCTCTCTGTATTGCTCCCTATGTGTGAAATCCCTAGTGTTCTTGCCATTCCCTCTGCTCTGACCACACTGAGCAGGAAAACACACTGTGGTCAGTTCTCTAGCTGTGCTGGAAACTCAGTGTGCTCTCCTCCAATGATCAGACTGGGAAGCTCAGTGTGCTGCTGTTTCTCCTCCCTTTACCTCTCCGTGCTGCTGAGAACAGAGGCTATGTAATCACTTATAAAAAAGGAGAATTACGGTATTTATAATGTTTTTGATATCTATACCTTTCATTTCTAGTTTAACCTTTTGGCGCCGGCTTCACGCAAATATGCGGCCTCTCGGCGGGTGGGCCTTGGCGCCTAGGGCCCGCATATTTGCGTGGAATATTGCAAAAATGGCTGCAACGACACAGTTACTGGCGGCAACAGAAAGCAATCAGCGATCGGGAGCTTTACGCTCATGTGACAGCCAATCACGGTGGTCACATGATCATAAACTCCGCCCGGCAGGTGGGGGTTTATGATCGTGCGATCAGGAGTATTCCGTTAGCCACCGGTAACTATGCAGGGTGTGCGCAAATATGTGGCCTCTCAGTGAGTGGGCCTTGGCGCCGAGGGGCCTCATATTCGTGTGCAATATTGCAAAAACAGCTGCGCCTAGAGCACGCGCCCTGCGCGCTCCCACCGCAGTTACCGGTGGCTAGCGGAAAGTTCCCGATTGCTGCTTGCGTTCTGGAGTTTTCTGATCATTTGTCCGCCGTGACAGCCAATCACGGAGGTCACATTATCATAAACCCCGCCTTTCGTCATCCTGAACCCCTTAGAAAAAAAGGAGAATTAAGGTATTTAGAATGATTTTTATATGTATACCCATTAAAATAGGAAGTTGGGGAAAAATTTTATTTTTCCTATGACAACTCTTTAAGATGGAAATTCCAATCTTCTCTCATTTCCTGCTGTGTCTCCAGAATAGGAAGTTCAGGGAAATCTATCCAGCAGGATACAGACTACAAAAAAAAAAAATATTTTCTACTCTAGCCATAAAAGGCTTTGGCTATAGATAAAGCAATATCAGATGTCTTATAAAGTGTATTTTTTTCCATCTTCATAAAAGCACACAACACAAAGAGCACATTAAGCCCTTATCATCAATATCAATCTTGCCCTTTGATTCATTCTTGTAGCCAAGTATCATAAAATCTATCAGAGGTTGAAATTTGAAGTACAGCCAAAGCTCGTTTGACTGTTCTTCTCCTGAGGATCACAGAAGTGCAGTTTGTTCTGCACTCCTGTGACCCATTTTCAGCAGACAGCGGGCTGAAGTCCTCTGTCTGCTGTCTTCACAGAGCCGGTCCAGGCTCGGGGAAGATCACGACAATGGAGCGAGTCGCTGAGAGCCTGAGGTGTGTGTGGGGGGGGGGGGGTAGAGCAGAGAGCCAGTGACTAACAGTCAGCAGCTCTCTGCTTGGGGAGCTGTAAGAACCGAGCGATCAGCAGTGTTAGATCGCTTGGTTCTCAGTCTTAGAAACACCAGGGGGACAGATGCAGCATCAGATCAATGCTGCATCCACCAGTGAGTATGATTATTAAATAAAGAAAAAAAAAACATACTTCTCTTTTAATACTATCTATTACTGTAATGGAACTTCCAATGCTGATGCTCATACTTATGGTGAGTGCTATTGTAGATTTGCATGGTGTGTTTTAGTGAAGCTGAAATAAAGTAAACAACACTGTGAGGGGTAGTGCAGTGACTAAGGCTGCATTCATACTATTGTACCACTGTGCATTGTTACTGCGAATACAGATCTGTATTTTTCCACAAGATGGCAGTGTTCAGCACTTTTCTCACCATAGTATTAGTACATGGGCACAGAGACTTCTGGGAATTGTATGTTGAAAGCAGAAGTCTCCATACAGTTAAGCTGAAATTGAACTACAGCATTCATGAGAATACACTAAGGGGTTGGATCATATTAAAGGAAAAGCCCCAGAAGAGTTGGTGAGAGACTGTGTAAGAGAAAAGAGGGTCGGAGAGATTGTGCTAAGCTGTGCTGTTCCGGATTGGATTGGGCTGGAGTTCACAAAAGAGGCTGGAGAGGCTTAAAGGGGTTCTAAACCTTTGTGTTTTTTTTCACCTTAATGCATCCTATGCATTAAGGTAAAAAAAAAACTTGCAGTCACCGCCGACCCCCCCCTGAGCCCCCGTTTTACTTGCCTGAGCCCCAAATTTTGAGGGCGCGATCCCGCATCGTTCTCCCCATGCCTGATCGGCTCTTCATTGGATAGATTGATAGCAGCGCAGCCATTGGCTACCGCTGCTGTCAATCAAATCCAATGACGTGGCCGCCGGGGGGGGGGGGGTGAGTCATACAATCGGCGGCTATGGACGCTGATTGTATGGCACGGGAGCGTGCCCGCAAGGTAACCCCCTCGGGAGAGAGCTTCCCAGAGAGGGTTAGCTCTTGCGGGGAGGAGCCGCGAGAGACGCCGTGGGACCCCAGAAGAGGATGATCGGAGCCACTCTGTGCAAAATGAACTGCACAGTGGAGTATGACATGTTTGTTATTAAAAAACAAAAACAAAGCTTTAGTGTCACTTTAAGGGACCACTGCATCGAGTGAAAGAGGCTTCCCCGGAGAGACCTGAGAGCCGCAGGAACATGAGGAGGACTGCCGTTACAGCTGCATCCTTTTTTTTTTATTTCAAAGAAGTTTATTAAGGAAAAATATGAAAAACTTGTACATGTTCCAGATGACATGCAACATAGATATAACTATGTAACAGTTCCAATTTCCAACAATGATACATTAGCACATACCTTAAAGGCCACAATGCCTGCACCACAACATGGATCTATAATCACATCCCATGATTAACTTGCCTTAAAGCGGGGGTTCCGCGGCCAAGCTTTTTTTTTTTTTTTTTTTTTTAAGCATTTTATGGGGATTAACAATACTAAAGTAAACTCACTTCTTTGGTCTCTGCAATTGTCAGTTTTCGTGTGAAAAAAGGAGTTATAAAATCCGTTCCTGTGAGTTTCCATTTTGTTTGTGGGCATTGTGAAGCCCACAAGCAATCATTTCCTGGAAGCGGTGAATGCCATGCGAGCATTCACCGCTCATTCTCGCGCCTGCGCAGTGTTTACGGCGAGTAGTACCGTAAACAAACTGGTTGCCATCACAACGGGTGGCATCAATGATAGTTCATGCCCCGTTATGATGGTATCTCTCGAGATTTTGCTGCACGGCGTTCCACAATGTATCTTGGGAAGCACGACACTGTGCTCCCAGAATACATTGCAGCGAAGTCCCACAATGCACTGCGGCCTCGGGGAAAGGCTTAGAAACGCCTACTCCCACGGGAGGGGAATCCCGGAAGTCTAACTGGGAATGGAAATAATACGGTATTTATCTATTTAAAAAAAAAATCTTCTGGCTTTTAATGATGTAGATAGTGTATTGATTAAGTTAGAATATAGTTGATATTTTTGGTGAACCTCATCTTTAAATATTTACAACAGAAATTATATTAAAGTAGTAGTCTGTCCAAAATTAGGTCTACTGGAGAAAGCCCTGGGGTATCCAACCACAGAGACCATCATTTTTCAAATTTGCTAGGGCAAATTGTTTTTGCTCTTTGTTGAAAAATTTACTTTTCCAGACGCAATGTATACCCCATTTGGGTAATCCATTCTTTCAATGAAGGTGGATCAGCTGACTTCCAGTGCATGACGATTATTTTGTGGGCTTGAAAGAGACCTCCAGCTATGGTCTGTTTAGGGATATCTTTGACAGGAAGATCATCTGGGATACCTAATAGACATAGTTTGGGATGTTTCTGAATGTTAACCTGAAATACAGTGTTAATCGTGATAAGACAGCCGCATCTTTAGTTGAATGGGGGCCTCCTACCACCAGTTGCTCTTCGTTCGTACCTAGGATTGTATGAGACGGTCACTGACCCACACATCATCTGACTTACGTTTCAAATTGTGTTCATTTAGGTTCCCCCAATTCTTAGAGACATTCTTCTGCACAGACCCTTCTTGCGTGATCAATACTCCAGTGCCCTTTATTGCTGTGGACCAGGGGTGCCCAACCTTTTGAGGAGCAAGGGCCACTTTAGCGACTTAGTAACTGGTCACGGGCCACAATGAGCGGAGCGGACAGATGACAGGTCCGTGTCCGCTCTGTTTTTTTAAGTGGATCGGATTGGAGTTACGCGGGTGTAAACTGACACAAGTCAGTTAACATCTGTCGCTCTATAGAGGTGAATGGAGGGTCTGAAAAACAGACAGGTAGACCCGATTGGACCGATCGTGTGAAAGGGGCCTAAGGCTGCTTTCACACTGCTGTTCTGCTATTTACCTGCTCCTCAAGTGACTTCAATCTTCACTTCTTCCTCAGAATTCCTGCAGGTATCGCTGACTGCTGCTGTCCCCCAGACAGGTAAGGCCGGTGGCTGCAGCTGGCTGTCATCCAGGGCTGGTACTACTGGTGGGTACTGCTGGCTGGTACTGCTGGTGGGTACTGCTGGCTGTGGTGGGTACTGCTGGCTGGTACTGCTGGTGGGTACTGCTGGCTGGTACCACTGGTAAGTACTGCTGGCTGGTACTGCTGGCTGGTACTGCTGGCTGGTACTGCTGGCTAGTACTGCTGGCTGGTACCACTGGCGGGTACTGCTGGCGGGTACTGCTGGCTGGTACTGCTGGCTGGTACTGCTGGCTGGTACTGCTGATGGGTACTGCTGGCTGGTACTGCTGGCTGGTACTGCTGGTGAGTACTGTTGGTGGGTATTGCTGGCTGGTTCCCGACCCACCATCCCCGAGCATCAGTGTGATTCAAAAAAGTTTGCAATTTTTTTCTGAGGATTGCTTCATATTAGTATTCTGTTTCGATATTTTGGGTGAATTTGTTATTCATATATCAAAACTATTCGTAAGGATGCAATATTTTCTGACGCAATGGAATACATAATGCAAAATTTGGCGGTCCTGAATTTTTCAAACCTAAGAATTACATTAGATGGTGAAACTGAACAGAACTGACTGTGACAATTACAAATTTTATTTAAATCACAAATTTACTGTCACAAATCCTTACAGACAGAGGGGTTTATGTACTAAAGCTGGAGAGTGCAAAATCAGGCTCACGTCTACATAGAAGCCAATCAGGGTCCAAGCTTAATTAAATAAGCTGAGGTTAGAAGCTGATTGGTTTCTATGCAGAAGTGAACCTGATTTTGCACTCTCCAACTTTAGTAAATAAACCCCAGAGGGTCCTCAGTCAGACTCTTTGGGGTTGATTTACTAAAGGCATGTAGACGGTGCAGTTTGCAAAGTACAGTTGCTCCAGAGCTTAGTAAATGAGGAGAAGCTCTGCTGACTTCCATCATCCAATCATGTGCAAGCAAAAATGCTGTTTTTTGTTTATTTTCCTTGCACATGATTGGAAATTCTTCGCAAAGTAAACCTTAACCTCATTTACTAAGCTCTGGAGAAACTGTTTTTGCAGAGTGCACAGTCTATCTGCCTTTAGCAAATCAACCCCAATGTGTTCTGGACTGAGACAAATACACACAATAGAAGATTGCACTTTGTTTATATTTCAGAGGTTTACAGCCACTTGAATTACGGTTCCTGCATGTTAAGGCGTCTATAAGAGATTGGTCCCCTTCCTGATTGGCTGTCAGAAGTAAGGATCACACACGGCAGTGGCTCACCTGTCCTGGCAGTGCAGCAGATCTTGCTCTGGGCGCTTGGTTGTTTGGAAGTCTCTCTGGCCCTCTCTGCTCTCCTTCCCTGTTTACCAGGATTTGTGGGTGTTGAAACTTTTTTTCTGCATTCCAGAGTACACATCCCAGTGTTCCATGCGGCTGTTTTGTTATCCAGTCTCCTCCTCACAGGCTCTCTACAGCTGCTGCCAGGATGGAGAAGGGAGGGAGTGGGGATTTCACACACACACAGCCTGCATCTGCCCTGCAATCCTGAGATGTGCCGTCATGTCTGTCCTCACCTCCTGAGATTTACCGTCATGTCTGTCCTCACCTCCTGAGATTTACCGTTATGTCTGTCCTCACCTCCTGAGATTTACCGTCATGTCTGTCCTCACCTCCTGAGATTTACCGTCATGTCTGTCCTCACCTCCTGAGATTTACCGTCATGTCTGTCCTCACCTCCTGAGATTTACCGTCATGTCTGTCCTCACCTCCTGAGATTTACCGTCATGTCTGTCCTCACCTCCTGAGACGTGCTGTCATGTCTGTCCTCACCTCCTGAGATTTACCGTCATGTCTGTCCTCACCTCCTGAGACGTGCTGTCATGTCTGTCCTCACCTCCTGAGATTTACCGTCATGTCTGTCCTCACCTCCTGAGACGTGCTGTCATGTCTGTCCTCACCTCCTGAGATTTACCGTCATGTCTGTCCTCACCTCCTGAGACGTGCTGTCATGTCTGTCCTCACCTCCTGAGATTTACCGTCATGTCTGTCCTCACCTCCTGAGATTTACCGTCATGTCTGTCCTCACCTCCTGAGATTTACCGTCATGTCTGTCCTCACCTCCTGAGATTTACCGTCATGTCTGTCCTCACCTCCTGAGACGTGCTGTCATGTCTGTCCTCACCTCCTGAGATTTACCGTCATGTCTGTCCTCACCTCCTGAGATTTACCGTCATGTCTGTCCTCACCTCCTGAGATTTACCGTCATGTCTGTCCTCACCTCCTGAGATTTACCGTCATGTCTGTCCTCACCTCCTGAGATTTACCGTCATGTCTGTCCTCACCTCCTGAGATTTACCGTCATGTCTGTCCTCACCTCCTGAGATTTACCGTCATGTCTGTCCTCACCTCCTGAGATTTACCGTCATGTCTGTCCTCACCTCCTGAGACGTGCTGTCATGTCTGTCCTCACCTCCTGAGACGTGCTGTCATGTCTGTCCTCACCTCCTGAGATGTACCGTCATGTCTGTCCTCACCTCCTGAGATGTACCGTCATGTCTGTCCTCACATCCTGAGATGTACTGTAATGTCTGTCCTCACCTCCTGAGATGTACCGTCATGTCTGTCCTCACATCCTGAGATGTGCTGTCATGTCTGTCCTCACCTCCTGAGATGTGCTGTCATGTCTGTCCTCACCTCCTGAGATGTACTGTCATGTCTGTCCTCACCTCCTGTCTGTGCTGTCATGTCTGTCCTCACCTCCTGAGATGTACCGTCATGTCTGTCCTCACCTCCTGAGATGTACCGTCATGTCTGTCCTCACATCCTGAGATGTGCCGTCATGTCTGTCCTCACCTCCTGAGATGTACTGTCATGTCTGTCCTCACCTCCTGAGATGTACCGTCATGTCTGTCCTCACCTCCTGAGATGTACCGTCATGTCTGTCCTCACATCCTGAGATGTGCCGTCATGTCTGTCCTCACCTCCTGAGATGTACTGTCATGTCTGTCCTCACCTCCTGTCTGTGCTGTCATGTCTGTCCTCACCTCCTGAGATGTACCGTCATGTCTGTCCTCACCTCCTGAGATGTACCGTCATGTCTGTCCTCACCTCCTGAGACGTGCTGTCATGTCTGTCCTCACCTCCTGAGACATGCTGTCATGTCTGTCCTCACCTCCTGAGACATGCTGTCATGTCTGTCCTCACCTCCTGAGATGTACCGTCATGTCTGTCCTCACCTCCTGAGATGTACCGTCATGTCTGTCTTCACCTCCTGAGATGTACCGTCATGTCTGTCCTCACATCCTGAGATGTACCGTCATGTCTGTCCTCACCTCCTGAGACGTGCTGTCATGTCTGTCCTCACCTCCTGAGACGTGCTGTCATGTCTGTCCTCACCTCCTGAGACGTGCTGTCATGTCTGTCCTCACCTCCTGAGACGTGCTGTCATGTCTGTCCTCACCTCCTGAGACGTGCTGTCATGTCTGTCCTCACCTCCTGAGACGTACCGTCATGTCTGTCCTCACCTCCTGAGACGTGCTGTCATGTCTGTCCTCACCTCCTGAGACGTGCTGTCATGTCTGTCCTCACCTCCTGAGACGTGCTGTCATGTCTGTCCTCACCTCCTGAGACGTGCTGTCATGTCTGTCCTCACCTCCTGAGACGTGCTGTCATGTCTGTCCTCACCTCCTGAGACGTGCTGTCATGTCTGTCCTCACCTCCTGAGACATGCTGTCATGTCTGTCCTCACCTCCTGAGATGTACCGTCATGTCTGTCCTCACCTCCTGAGATGTACCGTCATGTCTGTCCTTACCTCCTGAGACGTGCTGTCATGTCTGTCCTCACCTCCTGAGATGTACCGTCATGTCTGTCCTCACCTCCTGAGATGTACCGTCATGTCTGTCCTCATCTCCTGAGATGTACCGTCATGTCTGTCCTCACCTCCTGAGATGTACCGTCATGTCTGTCCTCACCTCCTGAGATGTACCGTCATGTCTGTCCTCACCTCCTGAGACATGCTGTCATGTCTGTCCTCACCTTCTGAGATGTACCGTCATGTCTGTCCTCACCTCCTGAGACGTGCTGTCATGTCTGTCCTCACCTCCTGAGATGTACCGTCATGTCTGTCCTCACCTCCTGAGATGTACCGTCATGTCTGTCCTCACATCCTGAGATGTACCGTCATGTCTGTCCTCACCTCCTGAGATGTATCGTCATGTCTGTCCTCACCTCCTGAGATGTACCGTCATGTCTGTCCTCACCTCCTGAGATGTACCGTCATGTCTGTCCTCACCTCCTGAGACATGCTGTCATGTCTGTCCTCACCTCCTGAGACGTACCGTCATGTCTGTCCTCACCTCCTGAGACGTGCTGTCATGTCTGTCCTCACCTCCTGAGACGTGCTGTCATGTCTGTCCTCACCTCCTGAGACGTGCTGTCATGTCTGTCCTCACCTCCTGAGACGTGCTGTCATGTCTGTCCTCACCTCCTGAGACGTGCTGTCATGTCTGTCCTCACCTCCTGAGACGTGCTGTCATGTCTGTCCTCACCTCCTGAGACGTGCTGTCATGTCTGTCCTCACCTCCTGAGACATGCTGTCATGTCTGTCCTCACCTCCTGAGATGTACCGTCATGTCTGTCCTTACCTCCTGAGACGTGCTGTCATGTCTGTCCTCACCTCCTGAGATGTACCGTCATGTCTGTCCTCACCTCCTGAGATGTACCGTCATGTCTGTCCTCATCTCCTGAGATGTACCGTCATGTCTGTCCTCACCTCCTGAGATGTACCGTCATGTCTGTCCTCACCTCCTGAGATGTACCGTCATGTCTGTCCTCACCTCCTGAGACATGCTGTCATGTCTGTCCTCACCTTCTGAGATGTACCGTCATGTCTGTCCTCACCTCCTGAGACGTGCTGTCATGTCTGTCCTCACCTCCTGAGATGTACCGTCATGTCTGTCCTCACCTCCTGAGATGTACCGTCATGTCTGTCCTCACATCCTGAGATGTACCGTCATGTCTGTCCTCACCTCCTGAGATGTATCGTCATGTCTGTCCTCACCTCCTGAGATGTACCGTCATGTCTGTCCTCACCTCCTGAGATGTACCGTCATGTCTGTCCTCACCTCCTGAGACATGCTGTCATGTCTGTCCTCACCTCCTGAGATGTACCGTCATGTCTGTCCTCACCTCCTGAGATGTACCGTCATGTCTGTCCTCACCTCCTGAGATGTACCGTCATGTCTGTCCTCACCTCCTGAGATGTACTGTAATGTCTGTCCTCACCTCCTGAGATGTACCGTCATGTCTGTCCTCACCTCCTGAGATGTACTGTAATGTCTGTCCTCACCTCCTGAGATGTACTGTCATGTCTGTCCTCACCTCCTGAGATGTACTGTCATGTCTGTCCTCACCTCCTGAGATGTACCGTCATGTCTGTCCTCACCTCCTGAGATTTACCGTCATGTCTGTCCTCACCTCCTGAGACATGCTGTCATGTCTGTCCTCACCTCCTGAGATGTACCGTCATGTCTGTCCTCACCTCCTGAGATGTACCATCATGTCTGTCCTCACCTCCTGAGATGTACTGTCATGTCTGTCCTCACCTCCTGAGACGTACTGTCATGTCTGTCCTCACCTCCTGAGATGTACCGTCATGTCTGTCCTCACCTCCTGAGATGTACCATCATGTCTGTCCTCACCTCCTGAGACATGCTGTCATGTCTGTCCTCACCTCCTGAGACATGCTGTCATGTCTGTCCTCACTTCCTGAGACATGCTGTCATGTCTGTCCTCACCTCCTGAGATGTACCGTCATGTCTGTCCTCACCTCCTGAGATGTACCGTCATGTCTGTCCTCACCTCCTGAGACATGCTGTCATGTCTGTCCTCACCTCCTGAGATGTGCTGTCATGTCTGTCCTCACCTCCTGAGATGTGCTGTCATGTCTGTCCTCACTTCCTGAGACATGCTGTCATGTCTGTCCTCACCTCCTGAGATGTACCGTACTTTAAGCTTTGGTTCACACTATTGCACGTGCACGTGCACCCATACGTTAAACATGCAGCCCCAGGCATCATGTGTAGGGCATCCCATTAATTTCAATTGGCTGCCCTACCTGTGAGAAACACAGGGAAAAAAGTCCCCGGCCCATTCTATAAACATACCTCCCAACTTTTTGAGATGGGAACGACGGACACCTATTAGTAGAAGTATGTAGACATAGGACACACCCCCTGTCACGCCCCCTTAAAGGAGAATTATACAAAATAATTATTAGTATAACCCACAAGTGCTTTTTTTTTACCCTTACTATTCCTTTATATTGGCTTATAAATGCAGTAATTTAGAAATTGGATGCAAGGTTTAGCACTGGGAAACACTTTTTAAAAGATAAAAAGTGTATTTCATATACAAGCATATAGCGAGAAGACCAAAATGAGGGACAAGTGAGGAGGAAAGAGGGACAGAGGGACTTTGTTCCAAATCAGTGACAGTCCCTCGAAATCAGGCACAGTTGGGAGCTGTGTTAAAAAGCACCGAACTGCATGGTGTATGGGAAAATGCAAGTGTCTGCAGATGCGTGGGGGGGGGGGGGGGTGCTATAAAAAGAGTAGTATGTTTTTTTTTAAGAATCATACTTATCTAGGTGGATGCAGCATTGATCCCATGCTGCATCTGTCCCCCGCCGGTTAACACTGAGAACCGAGCGATCAAACACCGCTGATCGCTCAGTTCTCACAGCTGTCAATCACCAGCTCTCTGCTCTGCCCCCTCCCCACAGACTCACTGGAGCACTGGGCTGTGGAGAGGATGGGAGCGGCTGGCTCAGGCACTCAGCGGCTCACTGAGAGGCTGAGCCAGGTGCCCGTCCAGGCATGGGCGAGATCTCGACTTCATTGTTGCTTTTTTGCCCGAGCCTGGACCGGCTTTGTGACGTCAGCCGACAGCGGACTTGAGCCACGCTGTCTGCTGAAAACGGGTCTCAGAAGTGCAGAACTAACTTCAGTCCTGTGATCCACAGGAGAAGTAAAGCCAAATAAGATGGCTGTAATTCAATGGTACCCCTGCTCATCTGCTGAAGAGCAGCACGTTTCTTTTGCACTCTGGGAAAGCGCACGGTTTTCCCCGCGTTTCTGACACAGAATGCCTAAGTGTCACAAAATGAAATATTAAAATTTGTTTGCTGCCAGAGCTGAGGTGTGGTGACGTGTGTGGGCAGCTGCTGTCAGGGTGACCTCTCGTCGAGTTTCAACACTTTGAGTCACTGACAATATACAGATTAGGAATTGTGACTTCACTTGCTAAATGTTTATTCCACGTCAGTGATTTAGAAGAACATTAACCACTTCAACTCTGGAAGATTTTACCCCCTTCATGACCAGGCCATTTTTTGCTATTTAGTGCTACTTTCACTCCTCCCCACCGATGTAACACATATATGCGGCCCCACCGCACTGGGCTTTTTTCCGTGGGGCCACATATATGCGTACCTCCATTTGTGCTGGAAGCGCGCCGCACAGAGCACTCCCAGCACAGAGATCGGGGTCTCACCGAGAGCCCCGGGCCCCGTACTAATGATTGGGACCCAAATATCCCGATTCCGGGTCACCTGATCGCTGTGGTAGTCTCTGATTGACTACCACAGTGATAAATCACTGTAAAGCCCACCCCTGTGTTTTTCTCTTTCCGTGAATCGAGAGGAAAGATACAATGCAGAGAGAAAAAAAAAAACGTGTGTAAAAAAAATACCGGTAATCAAAAATAAAAGAAAAAATACATACTGTAGTCAAAGTTTGATCTAGGTCAGTGCCAGGGTTAGTGTTTGGGTCAAAGGTCAGGGTCAAAAGTCAGGGTCAGTATATTTTGGGCAGGTTTTTTTTTTTTTTTATTCGCATCAGTGTCAGTTAGTGTCAGTGTGTTTTAGGTAGGACAAAACAGCCAACAACAACTAACATATAGGGATGAGCTTCGAGTTCGACTCGAACATCGGCTGTTCGATCGTTCGACGAAGATCGAACATTATGGGCCGTTCGCACCAAAAAACGAGCGGTGCGTCACGGCCCATATTGCACTGCGTCATCACAGTGCATTGCTGGCTGATAATTGGCCAAGCAGGCACTATGACCCACATGCTTTGGCCAATCACAGCGCCGTCAGCACAGAGAACCATAATTGGCCAAATGCATCTGTCCCCCGCATCTGTCCTTTGGCCAATTATGGCTCAGGGGATTAAGTACACGCCCCACACTATATAAGCCAGCTTGCACGTCGGCCTTGTGTAGTGTGTTGCGGCGTTGAGAGAGAGAGAGTGAGAGTCATTTAATTTCATTTAGATAGATTGAGCAGGCAGTTGATTCAATTAGCTTCAGTATATTTAGTATATATATGTAGCGCCCTCATTTCATCTTCTTTGTCTAGGGGTATTTCGTATGTGAGGGTGAGATACGCTACGGCCCATGTCCTCCCCATGGCAGTGGGTGAGGTGAAGGCCAGTACCAATTCTTTTCCTCGGGCCTGTGCGTTTCAGTTAAGGACCAAGTCTTGCTGCGCTGACACTTCCATTTACTCCCATTAACCAGAGTACCACACACGGATTAGGGTCCAACTCTTGTTTTATTGTCACACTCACAATCAAACAGTTCTTTACCAGCCAACTGGTTGAGACCCAATAACAGTTCAATACGGTGGGGTGAGCAGGTCGAGGTACTATCCTGATTGTACGCTAAACCACTGTGGTTTCACCAGTGGTTACTATAGCCTTGGCTAGAGAGAACTTAGAACTTAGAACTTGAGAGTCTCTGCCAGCGACTCAATAGAATGTAGATAGGAGTACCTTCGCTGTGTTGTGGCCCCTGTCAGGGTGAGACGTCCCTCCAAGGGAGTTACCAGAGGCCCATCCGTCACTGGGTTGATGCTGCTCCGGACTCTCCGGACGGGTGACCTCCCCGGCCTCCTCACCTCAGACTTGGGCCCCATCCACCTCAGGGACCCTCGGACTCCTCCGCCCTCGCAGGACACAGTCGAAGTCACTGGGCCCCAGGCCTCCGGTTTAGTACCTCACCCCAGGCTGAAGGTGCCTGGGATGGACGCCAACTCCGCTCCGGCCAGGCCAGAACGCGCGATGCAGGAAAAAGACCTTGTGGCGAGGGCGTCTCTCACCTTTATCTCCTCCCGCGACGTCACGGCAGGTTCCCCGCCCCTGCCGCACCATCGCCGGAAAGGGACAAAAAGGCCAGCACTGCGGCAGTGAATCTACCTTAGGCCTGTGGGAACCCCGCCACCCACAGGCCAAGGAGAACAGTACACCACCAAGTCCTCCACGAATTAACAATGGTCCAAATCCCTTCATGATTTATACACACCTGGGTCATACTACCACCCAGGTGTATCCCCCTAAATTTAAACCCCCGCTACATATATATATATATACACACACACACACACACACACACACACACACATTCCAGGCTTTGCATATATATATATATATATATATATACAGTGCCTTGCGAAAGTATTCGGCCCCCTTGAACTTTTCATCCTTTTGCCACATTTCAGGCTTCAAACATAAAGATATAAAATTTTAATTTTTTGTGAAGAATCACCAACAAGTGGGACACAATTGTGAAGTGGAATGAAATCTATTGGATATTTTAAACTTTTTTAGCAAATAAAAAACTGAAAAGTGGTGCGTGCAAAATTATTCGGCCCCTTTACTTTCAGTGCAGCAAACTCACTCCAGAAGTTCAGCGAGGATCTCTTAATGATCCAATGTTGTCCTAAATGACTGATGGTGATAAATAGAATCCACCTGTGTGTAATCAAGTCTCTGTATAAATGCACCTGCTCTGTGATAGTCTCAGGGTTCTGTTGAAAGCGCAGAGAGCATCATGAAGACCAAGGAACACACCAGGCAGGTCCGTAATACTGTTGTGGAGAAGTTTAAAGCCGGATTTGGATACAAAAAGATTTCCCAAGCTTTAAACATTCCAAGGAGCACTGTGCAAGCGATCATTTTGAAATGGAAGGAGTATCAGACCACTGCAAATCTACCAAGACCTGGCTGTCCCTCTAAACTTTCAGCTCAGACAAGGAGAAGACTGATCAGAGATGCAGCCAAGAGGCCCATGATCACTCTGGATGAACTGCAGAGAACTACAGCTGAGGTGGGAGAGTCTGTCCACAGGACAACAATCAGTCGTACACTGCACAAATCTGGCCTTTATGGAAGAGTGGCAAGAAGAAAGCCATTTCTCAAAGATATCCATAAAAAATCTCGTCTAAAGTTTGCCGCAAGCCACCTGGGAGACACACCAAACATGTGGAAGAAGGTGCTCTGGCCCGATGAAACCAAAATCGAACTTTTTGGCCACAATGCAAAACGATATGTTTGGCGTAAAAGCAACACAGCTCATCACCCTCAACACACCATCCCCACTGTCAAACATGGTGGCAGCATCATGGTTTGGGCCTGCTTTTCTTCAGCAGGGACAGGGAAGATGGTTAAAATTGAGGGGAAGATGGATGCAGCCAAATACAGGACCATTCTGGATGAAAACCTGTTGGAGTCTGCAAAAGACCTGAGACTGGGACGGAGATTTATCTTCCAACAAGACAATGATCCCAAACATACAGCAAAATCTACAAAGGAATGGTTCACAAATAAACGTATCCAGGTGTTAGAATGGCCAAGTCAAAGTCCAGACCTGAATCCAATCGAGAATCTGTGGAAAGAGCTGAAAACTGCTGTTCACAAACGCTCTCCATCCAACCTCACTGAGCTTGAGCTGTTTTGCAAGGAAGAATGGGCAAGAATTTCAGTCTCTCGATATGCAAAACTGATAGAGACATACCCCAAGCGACTTGCAGCTGTAATCGCAGCAAAAGGTGGCTCTACAAAGTATTAACGCAAGGGGGCCGAATAATTTTGCACGCCCCACTTTTCATTTTTTTCTTAGTTAAAAAAGTTTCAAAAATCCAATAGATTTCGTTCCACTTCACAATTGTGTCCCACTTGTTGGTGATTCGTCACAAAAAATTTAAATTTTATATCTTTATGTTTGAAGCCTGAAATGTGGCAAAAGGATGAAAAGTTCAAGGGGGCCGAATACTTTCGCACGGCACTGTGTATATATATATATATATATATATATATATATAGGAAGGCTGGTATGCTAGCCTGAAATTATGGGAGGAGTTTGAGGGGTACTTATACAGACCATCCACGAGGGTCAGCGTCGGCTGTAGTGCGCGGTACTCATCGTCATCAGCCGACGCCTTACGACTCGCAACGTCCGTGTAGTTGCTTTCGTACCTTCCAGCTTCGCTCGCAGTTGATCGTATCCCCGCTCGCGGTCGCAGGTAGGACCGGCCGTTACCGTTCGTACGAATCGTAGCGCCGGTACACGTTTCTTCTTTTACAAAAATCACACGGTTCATAACCCCGTGTTTTCCGTCTGCATCGTATGTTTATCGACTAGTCCAGTTGTCTTTCGTACCCTGTCACACCCACGTTGCTACCGGTAACGGTCCGTCCAGACACTACGGCTCTCAGAGCTGTTGTACGAATTACTCACAGCTCGCAAGGCTCTCGCCTCAGTCGCACATCCGTTACCCAGTCGTCGGACTGGTATCCCACACTGCACTTCCTTATCCCTAGTCACTGATGCCCTACACCTCCTACGATACTCTCCCTTCACCTTACTGATGCCCCACACCTCCTACTTACACCATACACCAAACAGTCTGGGCCGGCTCTTGTCGCTAACAATCGGCACTACAGGCCGGACCCTCGACAATCACAAGCCCCTTCAACTTCGAAACAACGAACACCCGTCCGAATCCAGCCGTATCTCCGGCGCTACGATTCGGACCCGGGAAATTCAAATCCCCGCCTTGCACCCGTTATCAGCCCGTATACAGGCACAGCATCGGCTTAGAGATTCGGATCTCTGGCATCCACGTGGTTCCGAGCACAGTCGCACCACCGGCTCATCGGCTCGGACCTACAAACATCGAACCGCCAAACCATCCGAATTCAGCCGTAGCATAGGCTCAAACTTTCGAACCAATGGCATTCCCAAGCGATCCGAGTCCAGTCGCTTCACCGGCTCAATCGACTCGGATCTCTAGCAACTGACCCTCCTATACGATCTGAACCCAGTCGTAGCATCGGCTCAAAGGTACGGATCCTCCGCTAACATGGCCGTTCTGGGCTCAGTCGCGGTCGAGTCACAGTCGCACCACCGGCGCATACCGCTCCGATCTTCAGCAGTAAACTTCTTTAGCCGACCCGAATCCAGTCGTAGCATCGGCTCCAAGTTTCGGATCCTCGGCTGAAACAACCAATTCGTTTGCAGTCGCATACCCGGCTCTAAGCAGCTCCGACCCATACCTCCGATACAACGTCGAACGTCTCAGAACGTTACGAATCCAGCCGTAGCATCGGCCACAATGATTCGAACCCCAAGCCGCTATACACACGCATTACTTACCACTCCCGTTTCATCACGAAACGGCCATCCCCACACACTCGAAAGTCACAAACTCTTCTTCTTTCGTCTCCTTAAGGCATTTGTTCCTCGCAAGCGCTGCGAGCGTTCGACGAGTGGTTGCACACCAGCCACTCACCTCCTCCAGTAGTCAAACGGCTACTCACCGATTTCTCTATCCCTTTCCACCACACACGTCAGTTTAGATTGAGTTTCCATCCCGTCCACCCTGCAATCCAGGTCGGACGATATCTCCCGATAAAAAAAAAAAAAAAGGGGGGCAGGGGGTCTTACACACTTCTTCACCCGGAGCTACCTACCGCTCCCACAACTCTTCAGGCCTACAAAAAACAAAAAACAATAAATATATATATATATATATATATATATATATATATATATATAATAATAAATAAATAAATAAATATATATATATATATATATATATATATATATATATATATAAAAATAAAAATAAATAAATAATAATAAAAAAAAAAAAAAATAAAAAAAAAGGAATATATATATATCTCCATGTCACCCTCCTCAAAGGTCCCGGTCGACCCGTGTCTCGACCTCAACCAAGACAGGGCTCAAGTCAGGTGCGTAAACGCAAGGCCCCTCCTTGCTTTCTCTCCGCACTCTTTCACTACATATTTGCCTTCACATACACAATTCGACCGCTCACCAGGCGCTAGCAACTGCCACATACTTCTACGCATGGCACTCTGTTTTCGAAGCCGATCCGAGATCCTTCACTACGCAGACAAGGTCACCAACATCACCTTGCTGGCAGTGCAGGAGTTGGCAGACCGACCACACGTCATTGAACTACAGATCGAAACATTCCTACTTAGCATACCAGACTCCAGCTACCCGCCCCAGTACGCCCTGGGGGCTCTGGTTCATCAGTCTGTGCCAAGCACAGACGGCACCCGAGCTATCGGTTACCTAGCCAGTCACCTCCTGGCTCACCTCGGTTGCCACGCACTCTTTTGAGTTTTCTAAATTACACTCAACAAGCGCTCGTACGCAAAACTTGGCTATCCTCTGCGCCTGTCATTCCTTATTCTGTCCATCCTCCCTTCCTTCTCCCTACCCACTTTCGTACCTCCTCTATCCCCTCCATACCTGGCATCTCACTCTATAAACATACATTCCCCCCCCCCCTTTTCTTTCTCGTTTTTTCTCCAACCCCCAACATGTCGCAGACCGACTGCGATGACTTTACCTTCGTCCCATCGTCACCACGTTCGGGTTCAGCGGACGACTCCACACAGTTCCTCAGGGCTGGACCATCCCCAGGCTTACAGCCGAACTACGCCGTAGGGGCATCCCCTACCCGGCCACGGCCAGGGAAACCAAGCTGTTAGGCTGCTGTTCCATAACCAGCGGCAACTCTACCAGACAAATTCCGCTGCAGTCGATATCCTCGGCATTACTCAGCTACACGCCTTGGTGACCACACTGGCAACCGCAGTCACCGACGTCCAGGCTAGAGTAGGGGCCCTGGAAACACGGTCAGCCGCGCCCCTATCAGCCCCAGTCTCCACCGTCGTTACCGAACCCCCCACGGTAGGTACGCCCGACGCTTGCACCCCTTTTTCTTCGCACCTGGTCCCAGCGGGCATCAGGAAGGACATCCTAAGCGATAGGACGCGAACCTAGCGTCCCCACGCATCTTCGGCACAGGTCATAACAGGGAACAAGCCGCGTGCCTAGGGGGACGTCTCAGTCATCCTAATGGCCAAGGACCCCAGGCTCGCTCGCAAACTCGAAAGCGACAAGTTTGTGGTAGCCTCTGGAAGCCTTAGAAATGTAACCAGTCCTCCCAGTCAGACTAGGATGTCCAATTTGAGCACCGGGGGCGCAGCCATCTCCAGCAACTTAATTTCAAGGGTTGCTTTTACCCCACCGCAAACTTCTACACATCCGCCTCCTGTGCCAGAAGGCTCTCCCTAGAAATACCTGCGGCGCCAAGCAGCAGAGTCCAGCTGGACCAGGCCACATGCACTTTGGGCGGCTCGACTTTCTCTCCTCACATCCAACTTCCTCTCTAGCAGCCTTTCTAGTACAGGGGACACTACAGGGTTCCACACCGGACTCGTTACACTGCCTGACTCATTCCAAAACTACCCAGTCAAACTCCAGCATACCCTCACAGGAGTTCTCCCGATGGTTTAGGATTCTTGTGAGATCTAAGGAGTCCAAGAGAGGTCTTTAAAACCTTGATGTGCCCACAACCGTGTAGAAAGTAGAAAGACCGGCACAGTTCATCTCCTTCCTGGTAATCATTCTAGACAAACGCGCCATGCGGGCCAGCCCACCTCTCGGTAGATTGACCCGCATCAGGACAGTCATCCATACGTCCACCGACACGCAAGGGTGCACTAACCCACAGCTACAATCCCTACTGGGCATGCTCAAACCACGATGAGGATCGTCTCTCAAGGGCGATCCTTTATCGCACGCTTCTTAGTGTTCCTCTCCCAGGCACAAGACCCTGAGCAAGTCATTAAGCTAGACGCAGCCTCCGTAGCAGGATCTGGCCATGGGGGACCAATTCCTTGAGACCGGATAGGTAGACCCTTGTTTATCCCATCAGCATTTTCCTCGTCACCTCAGATAATCACGGACGTAGCAGCTTCCACAAGCTTCGCTGCAACTTTTGGCCATCATTGGTTTCAGGAGATCCGATCCATCAGAGATGCTCACAATTCCGCTTTTAGTAAGTCCTCCTCTCTATTTGAGATCTACCCCATAGTCGCAGCAACTCAAGTACGGGGCAGCCCCGGGCAGGACAGACCGCCACGTTCGCCACAGACAACCAGGCTACAGTCACAGTCGTTAACAAAGGCAGGTCAATAAATCGTTGTCCGTCATGTCCTTCCCACGCAGGCTGTTGCTACTTTCCCTACATCATCAGCTCAGTAGCCTCAGTGTCCACATCCCCGGTCAATGCAACACCTCGGCCGACGCGCTATCCCGCTTGACCATGCCACATCCTCTCACAGAAGCCGGAGCCGACTCGACCATGTCCGGCGTCCCACATTAGTCGCAACCAACTCTGGAATCGGATAGCACCTCCATGGTGCTACCTCCCTCGTCAATGCATCCTGATCCGCCAACACACTACAGGTGGCGGCAACCACACTCTAGTACCAAACGCTTACCAGCGACCAGCGCCATACTCCGGGACATGTCTGCTATCCTTTCATGTTCTCCCTTCGGTCTATGGCCCAGCCTGGTAGTTCAAGCAGCCACTTACCTAGCCTTTTACGATTTTACGGCCGGCGAATTACTATCACCAGCCCTAAATGCCGAGTACTACTCGGGCACCACCCGACTTGCCACCGAAGTCATTTCATCCTACACCCGACGGTGTCGGAAATGATACAACCCGGTCCCGGAGTAGACATTAAACCTTTCCAGACACACAACGCTATGGCCGTTCTACGGTAATTGGTAAACTCTGCTGTCCGAGCCATCTGAGGACAGCCCTCTACTACCTTTCCCAACTGAACCCCTAAGCGGGAACCAGTTCGTCAGCCACGTCAGAACACTCCTGAGCATCTCGGGCCTTGACCCAGGATGTTACTCAGGACTCGCTTTCGCATTAGAGCAGCCCCAGCTACATCACGAAACAGAGTTCCTGACCACGCAATAAGGAAGATAGGCAGGTGGAAATCCTTGTGTTTCGCCCGACACGTCCCCGATCCTCAGTCAGAAATATCACGAGCCTTTAACAGTCTCGCTCTATAATGGTTTACCTGACATAATAGATCAATTCCTTCCTAACCTTGTGTGACTTTTTGGCCCCTTTCTTTGGCATACCGTACAAAAGGCCAGGCCACACTTCAGGTCTTATTTGTGTTGTTAGTCTTGTGACGTGTTTATGTGATCCATATCTCTTCGGACAGAGGGCTCCGACCATAAATAGGAAGGCTGGTATGCTAGCCTGAAATTATGGGAGGAGTTCGAGGGGTACTTATACAGACCATCCACGAGGGTCAGCGTCGGCTGTAGTGCGTGGTACCCACCCACCCATATCTCCCTTTTCTAGGGCACTCCTCTACAACAATTCTCAGCAGAATTATCTATCACTTCTATTCAGGTATGGCCCCTTTCTTTGGCATACCGTACAAAAGGCCAGGCCACACTTCAGGTCTTATTTGTGTTGTTAGTCTTGTGACGTGTTTATGTGATCCATATCTCTTCGGACAGAGGGCTCCGACCATAAATATATATATATATATATATATACCTGTTACACACACATTCCAGGCTTTGTGTGTGTGTATATATATATATATTGTGAGGGAGTTAGCTCGGCAGCGGGTGTGTGTGACCCCCGGGATGGGCTCCCCACACAAAAACAGGCCCAGCAAACGGAGGTTGGGGTTTTCAAAAAATCAAAAAGGTGCGGTTTATTTTCTATTTACAGTGACAAAACACAGCAAAGCAAAAGAAACATAAATAAAATAAATCCTGGTCAACTTGACCTCTGACTAAACATACAGGTTTCCTAACTAACAACTGGGATCAGCCTAGTGCTGTCCTAGTCCCTAAGTCCCTGGTTTTAAATGTCCAAGCAAATAGCCACACAGGCTTTGTCTCACCGCACAGGGGTTCACTCTCCCTAGACAGTCCACACAGGTCTGGTTCCAGGCATGAGCTAACACCTAATGAATCTGGGAGTTCTTATAGAGGCCTAAATGAGCTGACATGCTTCAGCTGGTCTCATCAACTCCCTGTCTGCACGACGCCCCACACTCTCCCTAGAGGCATGAGTCATCCATGAGCCCACTAGCCTTAGCTGGGCTTATACAACTCTCCACCTAGTTGTATAAGTCGGCGTAAAGCCTGAATCTGGGCGAAATATATCTACCCCCCTGGATGCAACCAGGTGACCCCACCTTCCTGCTGTCACAATATATATATATATATATATATATATATATATATATATATATACTGTATACAGTTTAGCTAGATCTCACTGCAGAGCGTTCCTGGTGTACTGTTCCTAATATACTACAGACAGGCAGTTGATTCAGTTAGCTGCAGTATATTCAGTACTGTATCCTGTGCAGCTAGATCTCACTGCAGACCGTTCCTGTTGTTCTCTTCCTAATATACTACAGGCAGGCAGTTGATTCAGTTAGCTGCAGTATATTCAGTATACTGTATCCAGTTTAGCTAGATCTCACTTTAGCTACAGTAAGTGTAAGGGCTTACAGTGTTCTGGTACCACCAACACCTAAGGCCCAAATTTCAGCAGAGTATATAGGGCAGGCCCCTACTTTCAAACATCTGACTTACAAACGACTCGAAACGGAGGGAGACAACAGGAAGTCAGAGGAAATCTACCCCTAGTAAGGGAAATTCTCTCCTGTAAGAGTTAATATGGGAAAAAGGTGTCTCCTCTCCACTGATGCTTTATCACCAATCCTTGTTTCCCTAAAAACCCCAAATTTTCAAAATCCAATTGTCATTGGGACAGATAGTGAGGTGAAATCTTCTGAACAGGTGCACAGACAGCAAAAAAATGTTACCGGGGTGATAACCCTTCCCTATGTTTTCCAAAAGGCTTAAAAATAGATTTTTTGGCTGGAGCTACACTTACAAAATGTACCAGTTCCAAATTACAAACAGATTCCACTTAAGAACAAACCTACAGTCCCGGTCTTGTTTGGACCGCCTGTATACTGCTGTTCAGAGTATATAGGGCCTGGGGGCCCCACGCCTTTACTTTTTTTTTATTTGGGTGTGGGATTTCCCTTAATATCCATACAAGACCCAAAGGGCCTGGTAATGGGCTGGGGGGGGGGGGGGGGGGGTACCCATGCCGTTTTCCTCAATGATTTTCATCCATATTGACCGGACCAGACATTACATTAAAGCCGCAAGCAGTTTTAAATGACTTTTATTCCTTTAGAAATGTCATTTTGTGCAGGGACAGTTCTAAACACGGGAAACACGCACCACTTTACAGGCATACGTCCGTTTTTAAAACTTATTTTTGCATTGATACATGTCCCCTAGGGCAGGACCCGGGTCCCCAAACCCTTTTTAGGACAATAACTTGCATATTAGCCTTTAAAATTTGCACTTTTGATTTCTCACGTTCGAGTCCCATAGACTTTAACGGTGTTCGAATGTTCGCGCAAGCTTTCAGTCTGTCCACATGTTCTGGATGCGAACCGAACGGGGGGTGTTCGGCTCATCCCTACTGACATACATATATGTGGTATCGCTGCGAGTCCCGGGTGGCCGAGGGAATTGTGGACATCGCTGGAAAGAGAAGGGGCTCAGGGTAAATATTAAGGGGTGCTGGGGGGCCTGCTACACACAGAAGGCTTTTTATCTTAATGCATAGAATGCATTAAGATAAAGAAACCTTTTTCCTTTACAACTCCTTGTAAAGTCTCATTTTTTTTCCTATAAAAATAACAAACATGTTATACTTACCTGCTCTGTTGCAGTGGATTTGCACAAAGCAGCCCAGATCCTCCTCTTCTCAGGTCCCTCTTCTGTGATCCTGGCCCCTCCCTCCTGTTCAGTGCCCCCACAGCAAGCAGCATGCTATGGGGGGCACCCAGCTGAGTCACAGCTCCCTGTGTCCTTTCAGACACAGAGCCCTGACCCAGCCCCACCCCCTCCCTCCCCTGATTGGCTAGCTGACTTTTATTGACAGCAGCAGCAGCCAATCAGGAAGGAAGAATCTCGAATGGCTGAGATACTCGTGGACATCGCTGGACAGAGAGGGGCCTCAGGTAAGTGTTAGGGGGGCTGCTACACACAGAAGGCTTTTTATCTTAATGCATAGAATGCATTAAGATAAAAAAACCTTCTGCCTTTACAACCCCTTTAGGCCCCTTTCACACCTACAGACAGTTTGTCCGTTTTTCATGCATCCGTTGACAGATGAAAAATGGACATCAATGCATTCCTATGGAAAAACAGACGACAACGGGAACAGATGATCATCTATTTTCATCCATTTTCATCCACTTCCATCAACATCCGTTTTTTTGAACGGATGAGAGCCCTACTTTTCATCCGTCAAAAAAAATGGATCGGATGAAAAACAGATGTAAACTGACAAATGGTAAGTTTTTCATATGTTTTTGCATTGGCAGTGGATGTTAAAAAAACTGATGAACTGATGAAAAACAGATGAACTGAACTGATAAGAAATCAGATGAATTGAACTGATGAACTGAACGGTCCATATGTGTCAAAGGACCCTTATGCCGCGTACACACGTTTTTAATGACAAGAAAAATGAAATTTTTTAAAATGGTCATTAAAAATGATCGTGTGTGGGCTTCAGATCTTTTTTGACGACGTGAAAAACGGCCATGAAAAAATTGGAACATGCTCTAATTTTTCACGCGCATGCAAAATGCGCATGCTCAGAATCAAGTTATGAGATGGGAGCGCTCGTTCTGGTAAAACTAGCGTTCGAAATGGAGATAGCACATTCGTCACGCTGTAACGGACTGAAAAGCACAACGCAGAAAAGCGCGAATTGTCGCTCAACAAACTTTACTTACATGAAGGGTGGCGCCATCCGAATGGAACTTCCCCTTTATAGTGCCGTCGTACGTGTTGTACGTCACCGCGCTTTACTCGAACATTTTTTTCCGCGATAGTGTGTAGGCAAGGCAGGCTTGAGAAGAATCACGTCGAGAAAAATGCAGTTTTTTCAATGGCATTAAAAACGGTCGTGTGTACGCGGCATTAGGATTAGTTTTACCATTAGGCATGAAGGGGTTAACTGGTAATTGCCTGGTCATGCCACACTCTACCCAAATAAAATTTATATAATTCTTTTTCACACAAATAGAGCTTTCCTAAGGTGGTATTTAATCACCACGTTTTTTGTTTTTTTTGTAATATAATCGAAAATAGACTGAAATTTTATTTTTAAAGAACAATATTTTTTACTTTCATACATGCCCAATAATTTTTATACTACTAGTGACGGTGATCGGCGACTTGTAATGAGACTAATAAGTTACATTTGGCAGTCATACTGCCTGTCGAATTCCACAGCTATTTAATTTTTGGCAAGAAGCAAAGAATCACAGTGGTGGCATTTGTACAGCTCTGCGAGGCTGCATTTATCTGTGCGTTTCTTTGTTAGCAGTGTGGTCGGAGAGCCATGCAAGGAGGAGTGGGCAAGCTGTCAATCTTGCAGAGCATGCAAGTGGGTGTTTTTGGAATACATTCCAAACAATAGAGATGTCAAAAACTTTTTTGTAAAGGGAAAGAAATAAAACACAAGAAAATACATAAAAACTGTGTATTACAATTGCACTTTTAAACAAACACAACACATGTACAAGTACATGTGGAAAAGACACTGAAACTACATGCAGTTTAAAGTGTGAATGTAGGTCTTAAAGCGGTAGTAAACAGCTGAAAAAAAAAACCCTGCAAGACAATAGCATAATGTGCTAGCATGCATCACATACTAGCACATTATGAAATACTTACCTTAGAACGAAGTCCCCGCAACAGCGCCCGGTCACTGCTGAGGGAGCTGACATGTTCCCCAGGCGTTTCTAACAGGTTCGCCGGCTCCAGTGCTGTAAGTGGCCCGAAGGCGCAATGACGTCACTCCTGCGCATGTGCACTGGAGCCCTCTGTTCTGGCAAGGAGCTCTGAAATTCCGGCACGATACGCCAGGCCTTCAGAGCACATACGTTGCTGACGTCAGCGGCTGCATGCAGGTTGAATATCTCCTAAACCAGGGGTGCCCAACCAGTGGCCCCAGGGGCCACATGTGGCCCGCAGAGCCTTCTGATGTGGCCCGCGACCTCCTGCTCTGGGATGGTGGTTTGGCAATCCCAGATCGCAGGTTGCTGACCCGTCATCCCAGAGCATCGGTGTTGTGAATGAAGCCGGCGGTAGAGAAAGCAAGCAGGTGGAGCGCAGAGCCACATAAGCTGATGCTTCCTGTATAGCACCAGCTCCTGTCACAATCGTTACCAAATACACTCTGCCTGGGCCAGCAACAGCCGGGGAAAACTGAATGGAAGCTTGTTGTTAAAGGTAAGTTTATTACTGAAATTACAGTGTATATATGGGCAAATCTGTATTTCAGTGGTTACTAGGCTGCTTTCAAACTAATCCGCAGGTGCAGCACAGTACACCTGAAGGTTACCTGCACTGAGCCATATGCCGCGTACACATGACCGTTTTTAATGTCATTTTAAAAAACGACGTTTTTCTCGATGTGATTTTTCTTGTTTCCTCTCAAGCCTGTCTTGCATACACACGTTCATTAAAAAAAAACGCTCAAGCAAAGCGCAGTGACGTACAACACATACGACGGCACTATAAAGGGGAAGTTCCCTTCGGATGGCGCCACCCTTCATGTTAGTAAAGTTTGGTGAGAGACGATTCGCGCTTTTCAGCCTCGTGCTTTTCCGTCAGTTACAGCGTGACGAATGTGCTATCTCCATTACGAACGCTAGTTTTACCAGAACGAGCGCTCCCGTCTCATACTTAATTCTGAGCATGCGTGTTTTTTTTCCCCTCGTAAAAGCATACACCAGGGCTTGACAAATTTGCTTGGAATCTAGGAGCCAGCTAAAAAAGTTAGGAGCCAGGAACGCGCCCCGTCCCGCCGAGCTCGCGCGCAGAAGCGAACGCATACGTGAGTAGCGCCCGCATATGAAAGCGGTGTTCAAACCACACGTAAGGTATCGCCGCGATCGGTAGATCGAGAGCAATAATTCTAGCCCTAGACCTCCTCTGTAACTCAAAAGATGCAACCTGTAGAATTTTTTAAACGTCGCCTATGGAGATTTTAAAGGGTAAAAGTTAGTTGCCATTCCACGAGCGGACGCAATTTTGAAGCGTGACATGTTGGGTATCAATTTACTCAGCGTAACAATATCTTTCACAATATTAAAAAAAATTGGGCTAACTTTACTGTTGTCTTATTTTTTTATTAAAATTTTTTATATTTTTTTTCCCAAAAAAGTGCGCTTGTAAGATCGCTGCGCAAATACGGTGTGACAGAAAGTATTGCAACGACCGCCATTTTATTCTCTAGGGTGTTAGAATAAAAAATATATATAATGTTTGGGGGTTCTAATTAGAGGGAAGGAGATGGCAGTGAAAACAGACAGGGAAACTCCATTAGCATTGCTGTTTGTCTTGTCATACCAACGGCCACCACAAGATGGTGCTAGATCACAGAAGGAAGCATAGGCCTGCAGAAGGCCGCAAAGCCGCAGCCTCAATTACAGGCCGGCGCGGCCCGACGCAATCCCGCGGCGCGGAGGGGGGGGGGGGGGCACGGAGAGACAGGATTCCCCAGCTGTGCTGCCCCAGGCGCCAGGTCGCTAATTCTAGTCGCAATGGCGACCTGGCGCCCGGGGTTTGTCGAGCCCTGGCATACACACTACCGTTTTTCACGACGTTAAAAAAAAACGATGTGAAAAAATAGAGCAGGTTCTAATTTTTTTTAGGCCGTTTTTCACGTCGTTAAAAATGCTCTGGAGCCTACACACGATCGTTTTTAATGACCAATTTAAAAAACGGTCGTGTGTACGCGGCAATAGACTTCTGTTACCTGTGGGTTTGGTGCCCTTTTTAGAAATTGCACCACACATGCAGGATATAATAAAAGTCTATGGCAAAGTGCAGCTAACCTGCAGGAAAACCACAGGTGCATGTGGTGCATCAGTGTGAAAGCAGCCTTAAGACCCAATCGGACCCTCCATTCACCTCTATGTCCATTTACCCCCGCTTACCTCCAATCCGATAAAAAACAAACAAAAAAAAAACAGAAGGGGATCGTCCCATTCCGTCTGGGCGGATAGAGTTGGAGGGCCCAAAGAGTAGTGTGGGGTGTGTCCGCGTCTGTTCAGCATATGCAGCGTGGACACAGACCTGTCATCCGCCCATTCCACTCATTTTGGCCCGCGGCCGGTTACCAAGTCGCTTCAGTGGCCCTCGATCTTCAAAAGGTTGGGCACCCCTGTCATAAACTGTTTAGGAGATATTAATTCTACCTACAGGTAAGCTTTATTTTAGGCTTACCTGTAGATAAAGATCACCAAGCTGGGTATACAACCGCTTTAAAGCGTTTCTATAGTTAAACTGTAAAATCATATGCAGCACTTACCTCCACAGAAGTCGATTGTTATGATGTGTTTTCTGTTCTGCCACGACTCTGTAAATTGCTTCGTCCCCTCTGACACACCTTGTTATAAAAATGTTATATTAACATACAGGAAATAGGTCACAGGTCACCTGATGTTAGCTAAAGTAAGTATATTATCGCAAGGCAAGATAACAGGTCAAATAATATGTTTGAATGTGGTAAACTGATGAGAAAACTGGGCTATCATACGGCAATTAACCTAGACAACAATAATGGTACACTACATTAACCTGGCATACACAGCTGTGATAAAAAAACAGCATGAACAGTGAAAAGATATAAATGGCAATAAGAAGTCTCACAGTAGCTCTCTGCAAAAAATTATAGAAAAAAAATGTCCCATAGCGCACTCTGTGTATATTCCCCTGGTATGCCGGACCTTCAGAGCGTATGCGCCAGTGACGTCACCATAGGGTTGCCACCTTTTCTTCAAGTCAAACTCGAACACTTTAGCGGCTCGCGGCAATTTTTTTTTTCTTATAGTATAAGCTATACATGTATTTTGCTAATAAACAACATTTCGAATCATATAAACTTAATAACAAGAGTCCCCCTTTACATCAGAGTCCACAGAGTTCTCCTTTTACATCTGAATTTGCAGAGTTCACTTTCACTGTAAGAGGGGACTCTGTAGACTCTGATGTAAGGGAGAACTCTGGGGTCTCTAACATAAGGGATGCTCTGGGAACCCTGATTTAAGGGGGAACACTGAGAACTCTGATATACGGAGAAGACTCTGATGTTAGGGGAAACACTGTGGTGTAAAGGGGAATCTGATGTAAGGGGTGCTCTGAGAACCCTGATTCGCCTTATTGTACTTACTCAGAGGCAGGAGAGAGAAGGGGGAGACTTCAGTCACAGACAGGGATGGATGGTGAGCTCACTCACCCCTTGGCAGTCGGTACCTCTCATCCAGATGTATCTGTAGCTGCTGGACTTCAGATTTCCGGCCCCAACTTTCCTTTTCTGAGGCCCAGCGCAGGGGATTGGGGTGTGGACAAACACAGAGGGGTAGGGGTGTTTGGGGGGGGGGGTTGTTAGTGCTGGATTTGGGCATTGTGAAAGAGTGTAACAGACACTCTCAGCTCAGACAACTACAATCAGCAACTCTGCTGGGAAGACATAGTCCAGTCTAAATAATGTGTCCGGGTTTCAGGCAGTCTGAAACCGGGACACATGATTCCAAACCCGAACTGTCCGGGTGAATCCTGGACAGGTGGCAACCCTACGTCACCAGCTGCATGCACACTAAATATCTCCTAAACAGTGCAAGTTTGGGAGACATTCACTGTATCTACAGATAAGCCTTATTAAAGTAAAAAAAAGCTAGGTTTACTACCACTTTAACACATGTTGTGGAATTTTAGGCTGCTGTTTGCAGAGCACACAGCCTATAATTCCTGTGCTATCTAAGCACACATCAGATTTAATCTTTTTGAAGTAATGCTATCGTTAAATTAAGTTTGCTAAAGTCCACTCACCGTTCATCCCCATTCATTCAAGGAAACCACCAACACAGGTCTTCTTATCAGGCCATTCCAGCAAAGACTCCCTTAAGCCTAACGCCTACTCATAGGCTTTTATTAAACTCAAAAGATCTCAAGACAGGAGGTGATTGGCTGCAGCAACCAATCCCCTCCCCATGGGCGGGAACCTCATAGGATGTTCCCTCACATGAAAATGACAACACTTGGACATTCCTTCCAACAGGATATGTCATACATGGATATAATAACGTAGGATGGCTTAAGTTACCGTTGATAGGAATTCCTATTCTGCGCTATTCCATAGAATAACGCATAATAAGATTATACTATTATTGAATGGGGGAGGGAGGCTATCTGCAGACGCACGCTACGAATTCCAACCAATGTTGATCAGACACAGCCGAGACAAGAGCGCGCATTTGCCCATAACCAATGATGTCATTGCAGAGCGAGGATACCCCCTCCTCAACGATCGTCCATGCTAATGCACAGAGGGCCCCCGTTGGCGGACATATCCGCACCCTGCAAACATCACACTCCAACCTCAAGACGTTTTCCCCTATCAGACGGGATTCAACCAGCCTCAGACTACCCCAATCAGCTCTTTTAGAGCGGGTTGCGGAAGTACTAACACTGGGTGACACTATGACAATACATATTAAATACATCTCCATAAAAATCTCCACAACAGTCCTCCCTTTTTTGTCATATGCACCCTATGTGTCCCTCGATGAGAGTTGATCTGCTTCTTACACCTGGAAATCAATCAGTTATTAGTCCATAAAAAGGAAAACACGGCTTGACATGTAGACTCTACTCTTCAGGGGCATGACTTATAAAGGAGGACACGACATGGTGAGCTGTAGTAATCGCTGATCCGTCTGTGATCCTCTGTGTCTTGTATGTGGGTCCGGCTTCGGGGCGTCTCATCAAGGAAACTCTGGTCACGCGTCAAATCAGGCAACAGGAGCACCTCGTCACGGCATAGAAAGAATAGAAATAAAAACGACATGAGTATATATATTCCTACTTTCTTTAACCACGATCCGCTGTAAAATAAAAAATTAGATCCCCAAAGATTCCCAGACCCTTAAAAAAAGGACTCCCAACCTTCACTTAGCTACAGCTCTGGCTTCAACAATTACATGAAGAACCCTATCCTTAACGGATGAGAATTGTTCAATTGTATCCCTAGCCTGAGCCCCCCCCACCTTGTACATGCAGGACCCCATGCCCAGACCTGGTCGGGATTGGTGAACAAATCCCTACTAGCTGTCCCTGCCATTCTTAATTTCCTGCGCCATCAGATCCTCGCGATCGACCGCGACCTAAAATGTTGGGACAGCTTCACCATCGCGCATGAACCTCTTGCTTTGGGGGAATTACCTTTATAAGCTGCAGATCCACATAAACACCAAACTAAAGTTCAAACACACTTGTGGGCTGCCTAGATACCCAAACCGACAAGAGGCAGAGCCATTAAAACTAAAACCAATTTTACCCTCTAAAAAATACATTGTTAGGTTCCATTGACAAGTGTCTGTCTGGAGTCTTCACTAGTTTGTCAAAACTCCTCATACCCATAATAACATCATAAATGTCATGTACCTCTGTCATCGCTGGGGACTAAAACTCCTCATACCCATAATAACATCATAAATGGCATGTACCGCTGTCATCGCTGGGGACTAAAACTCCTCATACCCATAATAACATCATAAATGACATGTACCTCTGTCATCGCTGGGGACTAAAACTCCTCATACCCATAATAACATCATAAATGACATGTACCGCTGTCATCGCTGAGGACTAAAACTCGGTGAAGACTCAGAACAGACCATCGGTCCTGTTCGCTTTCTGAGCTAGTCAGGAAATACACTTTAAATAATAACTTGGGATGCTTTTCATAGTTGCCCTCGCTAAAATTTACTAAACAACAAAAATATAAATAAACAAAGATACTCCTCATTCTTTGGTGTGGTTGAGCTGCTTCTTGCAGTGGCTGGCGTGGTCTCATCCCTCAAGCTTCTTTACAACGACCCAGTCACCTGGTTGGAAAGAATGTAAACTGATTACTGAGTCAGGGTCCAGGAGGGAATCGTGAAAACCTTTTGGTGGACATTTTGAAGTTCATGTCACAACGATCGCACCTCCCCCATCAGCCGAGAATATAAGTGACAGCTAATGAGGAAAGTACGACCCTGATTTTGATTGACCTCCAAACAACCCTCATATGACAATAACCCAGACATCGGGACTGTGGTCACTGCATAACCTGTGCGTGGCTTACAATACCTGGAACCATTGACAAGGTTCTTAGCCTCTGGGATGGGAACCTACTTCACCAGACTGCTGCTTGCCGATTCAAATTCTATTAAAGAAAGACAGTCTTGGCACAAACTTGGTTAGAATTACAGAGGTTATTATTAGTTTGACAGAAAAAAAAACTGTCACTCTTACATTTATCATTCTCCCCCCTTTTCTTCCTCATTACAGACTGAAGGAAGAAATGCGTGGTGCAGGAAAAAAGAAACAATGAAATAGCCTATGATACTTTTACCGCCTTAGACTCATATTTATCCATATGTACCGCTGTCTACATACACCTGTTCTCTGTGTACAAACTCCTTGGACCTGAAAAATACTTATAAGCAAAATCATTACTCTATCCTTCATATTTAACCTGCAAAGAATGGTAAAACAATAATGACATTCCTGTACATTGGTAAATTGTCAATGACATTCTTTCAAAACCGATTCAAACAAAACCCTTTGTAACCCTTACTTTTCCCGTTCCTACAAAAATACAACAGCCGCGACGCATCGAAGGATCGCCGCGGTAAGTTCGAACATATTCACGTTACTACATACAAACATTCCGATACAAACGTGGGGTAAATACTTCCCAGTTTCCAAAACCACAAATGAAAAAAACAAAAACAGCCAGGATTCTACCTTCACTCTTTCAGCAATAGGAAAAAATACAATGGGAATATGAGAGCAACTCGAGAAGCTTGCATGGACCAGCCATACAAGGTTCAAAACAAACGGGCATGAGCCACCATTCCTCATCATTACAGATTTCTGAAGCCGCAGCTCAACTACATCCATTCCAGAGGGATACCCAAAATAGTATCCTTGGACCACCTATGTTAATCTTTTTGGGGTTCAAAGGCCTTTGCCCCAAAACTAGGCTTCGTGCACTGTGTGACCGTCTGACTATGGGAAGCCTCCATTCCTTCCCTTTGCACAGACCTCCTTGTGTCCATGGCGATTCGAATCGGCTTATCGTCTTAAACCTGCGTCCAGGTTAAACCGTTGCACCCATTTCGGAGATCACCGCCCGGTGTCTTCTTATACGGTGAATTGCAGAACTACAACCACTATATGGTCAAGTCCTCCAACTAGAAACCCTAAACCGAGGTGTCAACTCTATGGCTTGTTGTCCCAACACTTTTGGAACTACAGCAACAACCACAGATCAACCCCCGAATTAGGCCTCTACCCCTCACAGTGTATGCATACACAAGCGTTTTCCGCTATACACCCATACACTGCGTTGTCAGACTAAACCTCACAGAACACTTACGCCAGTTTACCACCTGCAGAACAATGTGGCTTCTCTCTGTATCTAGATGATAAAATAATGGTGCTACCCCCTGTTTTTCTCTCTACCCAAAACTGTATTTACAGTACAAAACTTCACAAAACTGGAACAAAATATAAAACACTTTTAAACGCCAAAATGCTTTCCATTTTCCTTCCAGACACAAATCTCATTTCTCACCTTTAAAAACCCCAAGCTCCTCCCACTAACTTTCTGCTGATATATAAATGCTGAAAAGAAACTTCCGGTTATGCTCAGCTCTTAAAAAAACCAAACTGGTTTATTTACATATCAATTGTTCAGGAAGAGGGAGGGGGGGGGGGGAGCCCAGCCACATTGCTGTGTCTATCAAGACTCCAAAAAAATCCATGGCTACACATTATATATTTCAACAATTTAAAACCTTGTCAAGAAGATGGTGGAATAAAACCCCCCTTTGCAAATGGGAGGGTCCTGACCCAAACATCCCCTGCAAGCAAAACCACAAGTTGACTCAAATACAAAACTCCTGCAAAAAAGATGGCTCTAGGGGTTTCGACCAAAACCCCCACTCCTCCTCTACAGGCTATACAATACAAGCTTCAAAACATATGAATTGCCTTCTGGGAAGGAAATATTTAAACATAAAAACACATCATTGTACAAAAACTCTGTTAGTCTTACAATCCATCAAAATTCAGTGTAAAGTGAAGTTTTTCTTGAAACCAAAATCCAATGCAAAAAAAACGCCGCGCATATACTGCAAAGTCAGCTGACCCTGCAATAGCTTACATCTACTTAAATGAAAACAGAGAAATCCCCCCTCCTAACACCATCTGCATGGAGTTTGCATGTCCTCCCTGTGTCTGCGTTGGCCTCCTCCCACACTCCAACTGCTGGTAGGTCAGCCAGATCCTATCCATAAATAGGCCCCAGCATGTGCGTGTGTCCGCAAGCGCGTCGTGGCCCCTCAGGGTAAGACCGCGCTATTTTAAGATACCACTCAACTCAAAAGGCGATGCTTAGAAAAGCAATTTAAACCAGCAAATTCATTAAACAAAAACCAGTCTCTCAGTATGTCCCCCTGGTGTCTCACTACTCTCCCCAGCAGTGCACAGGTCAAACTGTAAACGCATAAAACATAAGAAAACTGCGCCGATCAACAAATGCCAATACAGCATATTCAGGAGTCGTGTTTGCCAAACTGGAACTTCCTATCTCAAACTGTAAACGTCTCTCAAAATGGCCGACAAGCCAGGACTACAAAATGGTGGATGACCCACCACAGCACCTCATGGACAACAAAAATTGCGCCATTGACGCATGCAATTTTTTCCCGCCAATAACCCGCATGGGGCGTCACAATGAACACCACATGGGTTCCCCCACACAAAGACAAACACAAATGGCCTCCAGCAGGTTAAAAAGGCCGCACTACCCAATTCGCACTAAACATCAAAAACTGAGAAATTCTATCAGCAACATAGCTGACGAATGCCACATGGTATAGTGCCCAAAAGAAAGGTGTCTAGCCTGTGAGTATCATATAAGGGGAGGTGCCAAGAAAAACTGCGCCTCAAAATAGCAGACAAACCTGCAAGGCTAACAAAAACCAAGAATGGCGCCATTGCTTTTTCCCGCCAAAACCAGCATCTCTTTAAAAGAAAATCAAAAATGTTTCTCTCCACAAAGACTGACTACACCATTGAAACTTTTCTAAATTATCATCAAAATCCACTGAAAAAGGTGTCAGCTACACTCTACAAGGACCACATGTACACTTACAAACTTAGCCTCCCTTTGGCCAACTAAACAGCACATTCAATAAATGTGAGTTACATGACAATATTAAAAACATTCATTTCTCTAAGTTCATATACTCTGAGATATTCACCACGTCTTTACCTAAAGTTCACACACAGTGGCCTCAGCTTCCATAACAAGCCATTGCAGAGACATACTATGTCTGCCTTCTAGCAATGCCTGGCCACTTGGATATGCGGCGGGAACTTTCAACTCAAAAACCAAACACTTAATATTTTTACACTTATGGGGACATGTGTCTTTGTCCCCTATAAAGGCAAAAATCACAATCTAACCATTTCTATTTTTCATAGAAATCACAAACACCACACACATACAGTATATTGTTGCTTGTAACATTTGCTTAGAGTGTCTTTCCCTCAGGGCACAGCCATTGCAACACAAAACAGTGGGCAAGCCCTTCCCCCATTCAAGCACATGGCAGCCAAACAAACAATCTACTTTACAAACTTCTCAGTGCACTAAATACCACAACTATACCTTCATTTCATACACAATATACAGTTTATATTTCTCGCTTAGTTACACTCTTACAGCCCACAGTTTCCATCAGATCATCTCTCAGGGCCCTCCCACTACAAAACATGCTATTTACAGAAAGTCACCAACTTTTACCAGTGTAACTGAGATGCTTCCTGCCCCACCCCCACTAAACCTCATGGCTCAAGGACCAGGACAATGCAGCAGCCATTGCTGGCAGCCAACTGCTCAATACATCGCACGATCTAATCACACAGACACATGCAGGCATACCCACACACAATCAAATTCACAGGCATACGATCCATGACAAAATCACACACACACACATGCGATTCGCAGACATACACACGCACACATACACAAGCTGCAAACTTGAAACATTATTTCAAAAAGACAAAAAATGTTCTTTTAAAGAGTAGAGCCCCCCACATCGGAACGTAGATCCACACTTCCCCCCATCTCGATCCGATGTCCAAAGGGACTCCATCTATTCCCAAAATCCTGGCCCGCCATTACTGTTGTGGAATTTTAGGCTGCTGTTTGCAGAGCACACAGCCTATAATTCCTGTGCTATCTAAGCACACATCAGATTTAATCAGACACAGCCGAGACAAGAGCGCGCATTTGCCCATAACCAATGATGTCATTGCAGAGCGAGGATACCCCCTCCTCAACGATCGTCCATGCTAATGCACAGAGGGCCCCCGTTGGCGGACATATCCGCACCCTGCAAACATCACACTCCAACCTCAAGACGTTTTCCCCTATCAGACGGAATTCAACCAGCCTCAGACTACCCCAATCAGCTCTTTTAGAGCGGGTTGCGGAAGTACTAACACTGGGTGACACTATGACAATACATATTAAATACATCTCCATAAAAATCTCCACAACACACAAAAGCAAATGGATATCATTCAAACAGGAACTTGGTAAGGGAAGCTCACACCATTTGTTAGAGGGAGTCGGGGCTGCCTTGACCTTAGGCCACTGATTGACATGGTCACCGGGGGGGTGTGTCAGAGGGTGAGCCAGAGTCGCCCTCTATTGAAGCTGTAGTAGGCAGAATTTGTGTGTAGCACCCTCTACCTTAGAGTTAGGTTTTTCGATGTTTAGGATATCAGTGTAGGCAAATTTAGGCAGGCCTGTGCTTTAGGCTAGGCCTGCTTGTTTTGATCTGGGGCTGGGCTGGGAGTGTTCAGTGCAGTAGTGGGTGTGATCACCTGTGCTCTGACTCAGAGACGCTTCCCCTGCTTTCAGGAAGATTGTTCTGGAATAGGGGTTGGACCTGAAGTTCTGAGTGACAGGCAGCTCATGTGGGGAGCTCTAACCAATCCCTATCCGGTATTGGCAGGGGACAGGTCTCCCATATAAGCTGAGGTCACATGCTGCTAGGGGGATTCTGTCAGGCAGGAGAAAGGAGAATGGAGGTGTAGGCAGTTGCCGCAGGGCGTCCCCATGTGGGGGGACGCGGCGAGCGCGGAGGAGGGCTGGAGGAGCCACTAGGATGTATTCCTGGATAAAGATCTTCACCATGGAGATAGTGTCAGGCTACTGTCACCAGGAAACACAGGACTTGCACTTTGGAGAAGGTCAGTGTGGAAGAAGCACGAGGAGGAATGTTGAGAGTAGTGCAGAATGCTGTGGCCGGGGAACACAGCGTTTGCAGTTATGGACTGGCTGTGATCAGTAGTCTGTCTATTGCCGTGTGCTGCCATAGCTAGGCCGTCGGGGAGAGGTATTGAGTATCTCTGGCCTAGTAAAGCACTCTGGTAATACCATCCGAGAGACTGTGTAGCTACCGGGGGGAGAGGTATTGTATGCCTCTGGCTTATTGATTTGGCTCAAGCAACACCATTCAAGAGACTTTCTTACTTTAACAAAGTACAGCCAGCAAGCCAGGGTTATTCCCTTTTTGTCTTACTGGAAGTGAAGCGGCAGGAATCTAACAGTTTGCAGCAAAGTAGTTGTACAGGAGGGGAGGAATCTGGAGGAGTGATACTCTTCAGGAGCCAATGTAGAGGAGGAGGAGCAATAGTCTGTAGTGAAGTTATGCAAGGGAAGAGACTGTGAATGTTAGAAGTGCATCATTTTCAGGGCTAAATCTACTAATCAAAGCTCTACAAATGTGATGGAAATTCAATAAGTGCTATGGGCATCTCATATATTCCTTTACCCCAACCAAGTTGTATCCCGCAATAAACACAACAAAAATACGCAAATGACTGCTCATTGTCTCAGAGGTGATATATGGGGGGTCTGGCAGCAGGGTGATTTGGTGGATGTTTGTAACTCGTAGCAACCTACCGCTGAATGTGTATTGTATGTCTTCTGAGTGGTACAGTTGGCTTCCTCAGAACTCTCACCCAAGATCATAGGCCTGTCTTTTGGGTGGGCGAATTTCCCTTTTTCTCTTATCATCCATGGACTGACACGGTGTCTCTTTACACTTTACACGTGGGTTATGTCCCTGCTTGCAGGAGAAGACCTAGGCAGAATGTGAGATGTTATACATACATTCTAAAAGGCAGAGCTGAACAGCCCCACCCAGGGGGCGGTCCCTCCGGACATAACCCTCCCACTACAGTCAGCAGACTTCAGTTTTTTTCTGCCTAGCAGAAGGAGAAGACGTGGCTCTCTCAGGAGCCAGTCTCCTGACCTATTTTTATTCCTTTTCTGGAATTCTTTTTTATTTTATTTTTGAGAATTTTCTATCAACTGTCGGCTGGGCAACAGGTTGGGTACAAGATATCCTCGTAGTCTTCCCTGTCCGACCATCGAGCGTGCTGATCCTCGCCTTGTGTGCGTGAGACTCAGTTCACGACAGGCCCCATGACTCCAGGGGTGGCCGGGTTTGCTTTCATGCTCCCACGGTCCTCTCAAGACTGAACAGTTCCTGACTGACTGTATCTTTCGCGGTGGACCGGGCCGACAGCTACTCAGTACTGCACTGTGATAGTCCTGTCAGAAACACACCAGTGGGTCCCTCAGGGGACGGGTAAGTAGTCTCTCCTGCCTGCAGGTGAGTACAAAAAGCTGTGTGTTTCTCTGTGGGGGATTTTCCCTGTCTCCCCCTGTATTTCATTGTCTCTCTCTGTCACCATTGCTGGCGCTGTGCTGTGTGGGGTGCCTGGGGGTCACACTGTTCTTGGAGGGGCTAATGCTGGTCTGCAGATATGCTTGGGGCCTTTTTTTGTGTGTTTTGGGGCCTGAGCGCCGAGTGGCGCTGTGTGTGTGTGCTGTTTTTTCACTTTTGCTGAGTCATGGCGGCCATCTTGCCGCGGATCGCCTCAGTGAAGTGCGGCGGCCATTTTCTTGTAGCCTGCGCGCTCTTCAGCACTAGTTTTGGCCTCTAGCGCTGCTGTAACAGCGTGAATCTCCTCACACTCTCCTCACAGCTCACCAGCGCTGACACAGCGCGGTACATACAGCGGAACTGAGCGGTCCCTGGTCCGGTTTGGTGAGTCCCCTGGGCGCCCCCTCCTCAGTCAGCACAGCCTGTGGGTGGACTTTTTATCTGAGGAGTCTCAGAGGGGGGCAATATGGAGTCTCTGTCACCAGCTTCCCCTAAATGTCAGTGGACAACAGGCAGTGCTTCAGCACCTGCGGTCCCTAGGGACCAGTTGTGGGCAGTCCTGGAATCATTTCTGACCAGGATGGGAGCTGTGTGCAAGCGCAAGGGAGCAAAAAAGCGCCCTCTCCCCACTTTACTTCATGAGGGCAGTGCGCTGATTCAGATATGGGCCTAGCCACTACCGCTCAGGACCCTAGTTCTGAATGTATTGGATGGTTTTGAACAGGACATTCCTTATGAGGAAAACTCCAGTTCTGAGTCAGTAAATGACAGGGCGCTTGTTAGTGTGCTCATGACTGCGGTGAGGGACACTCTCAAGCTAAAATGCTGCGGATGCAGAACCTCAGGCGGATACACTCTCCTTTGGTTCTTTTAAGGCCAGGCCTTCTAAAGAGGTTTTTCCATATGTACTTTCTTTGACCAGCTCATTGATAAGGTCTGGGAAAAGCCGCAGAAGAATTTTTTTATGGTCCCGCGGCGTTTGTCTATCAGATACCCCTTGAAGATGCCCTACTTAAAAAGTGGGCTTCTCCCCCAGTGTCGACCCTCCAGTCGCCCGGTTGAACAAGGCCATCACTCTCCCGATGGAGGGGACTCCTGCATTTGAGGACCCCACTGACAGGAGGTCAGAAGTGGTGAGCAGAGCCATGTTTGCCTTGTTGGGATCCGCCCTACGGCCTGTGGTAGCGGCGACCCTTGTGTCTTAAACACTTACAGGTTGGGCAAAAATGTTGCACCTAGCTGTACAGGAGCATAATCTTCCTCCAGACACAGTTGCTCTGGCCCACCAACTGGTTCAGGGCCTGGTTTATGTGTGCGACGCCACGTTGGACGCGGCCCCTTTAATATCCAGGGCCTCTGTCTCGGCGGTGGTATTGCGTCGTCTTATCTGGTTGAAGTGCTGGTCTGCTGACCTAGCCTTAGGAAGCTCCTGATGGATCTACCATTTAAAGGTGGTAGACCTTTCGGTGCTGCTCTGGATGACATCGTCATGGATGTCATGGGAGGTAAAAGCACTCTTCTTCCTTAGACTAGCAAGAGTGAGGAGGCCTGCCGCAAACGGGGGCCTTCCTTTCCAGCAAAACGGGGTTTTTTCGTCAGTCAGAGTCCACGGGTAGGTCCTCTCAGACTGACGGCAGTGCGGCTGGTGGGCACAAGTGCCCCTGGGTGCATAAGCCGAACAAGCGGCTCCCAAGCCCGCCTCCGCGTGAAGTCTTGCCTCCGCCCGACTCTGGGGTGGGGGGACGACTTCGCAGGTCACGAATCGGTGGTCCTCCCAAATCTCCGACTGGTGGGTGTGCGAGGTGGTCACCTCAGGATACAGGATAGTATTCCGATCCTGGCCCCCAGACAGATTCTTTCCCTCGAATCTTCCTCTCCTTCCTACCTGTCGGGCAGCCCTCTTGGGGGCTGTACAGGATTTGATCAGGTCCGGAGTGATTGTGCCGGTTCCGTCACAGGAGAGTTTTCAGGGATTCTACTCGAATCTGTTTGTCGTCCCAAAAATAGGACGTGGTTCGACCTATCCTGGACCTCAAGGCCCTGAATGCCTTCGAGAAGGTGCAGAAATTCCGCATGGAATCCATTCGCACGGTGATCGCTACACTCCACCAAAGGGATTTTCTTCTGGCGTCCTTGGACTTCAAGGACGCCTACTTGCATGTTTCGATCTGCGCAAGTCACCAGAAGTTTCTGCGTTTGCGATCAGCGAAGTCCACTATCGATTGTGGCTCTTCCTTTCGGCCTAGCCTCAGCACCAAGGGTGTTCACCAAGGTGCTTGCTCCGGTTCTAGCCTTCTGTTACAGTGAGGTATTGCTGTCGTGGGCTATCTGGACGATCTTCTGCTAAGAGCAGAAAGTGGCTCAGACTTAGAGGAAAGGTGACTATCGTCAATTAGACCCTCAGGGACTTCGGGTGGTTCCTGAACATTCAGGAGTCAGTCCTGGTCCCGACTCAGTGTCTGGAGTATCTAGTTCTGATTCTGGACTCCTTGGAGGCAAAGGTATCCTACCTCTGGAGAAGTTGCTGACACTTCAGTCTGCGGTGCGGGTGCTGACATCCCGAAAATGGTTGTCAATCCGTTTTTTTGCATGAGAGTCCCGGGACTCGTGGTGGCCTCCTTCGCGGCCGTTCCGTATGCCCAATCACACACCAGGGCATTGCAGAAGGAGATCTTGTCCACCTGGGACAAATCCCCGTTGTCCTTGGATCTTCAGATCCAGGTGATTCACCTGGTCAGGGTGCCCCTGACATGGTGGTTGAGATCCTCGGCTCTTCGGTCCGGAAAGTCGTTCCCCTCCCATCCAATGGACGGTACTCACGACGGACACCAGCCTGACGGGCTGGGGTGAAGTCTGGGGAGTCCTGTCGGCTCAAGGCCTTGGACTCCGGACGAGCCCGTTTACCAATCACTGTTCTGAAAATACGGGCCATCGGACTGTGTCTCTCCTCAGGTCGGAGAGAGTACGGGGTCGCTCCATCAGGAGCCAGTCGGACAACGCCACGGCGGTGGCGTATGTAAACCATCAAGGGGGGACTTGTCAAGTAATTTTGGACCGACTCTCGTTACAAGTCAAGATATTTTATTGCATATGCAAGAGA
This sequence comes from Rana muscosa, assembly GCA_029206835.1. Classification (NCBI taxonomy): domain Eukaryota; kingdom Metazoa; phylum Chordata; class Amphibia; order Anura; family Ranidae; genus Rana; species Rana muscosa. The sequence continues at coordinate 206,222,714 of CM055121.1, read as the reverse complement.
AATGGTTAAATGTATATCTTCTGCTTCAGAGATCCATTTCTGCCTGTCATAGATTCACATTCAGCTTTTATAACCCTTAAACCTTCCCATTTCCTGCTCGTAACGTCCTGACCATGTATAATTTCAACCTTTATTCTGACGTCAGCAGGAAATAGGGAAATATCCTTTTTCAGCCAACACCTTATGACAGGATATTTCATACAATGGATACATAAATTATCTCATGGTTCGCAGCCCATATTTGACAGATGTAAGAGTCAGCACATCTTTGCACAATAGAATATGGTCATATGACTTATTCCAGTAATTAGGGTTATTAGAGCTTATTCAGCATATTTAAGTATTAATAGAGTTATATAAAGCAAACATTTTAACTTTAGAAGATATAGTCATATTAATATGCATATTCATAGTTGACATTTAAAGTATAATTTCTAATTTCTCTAACAGCTGCTCCCTTTTATACTTATAATGTCAATAATTTAAATATCCAGGTTCTTTATTTTACCAGGTATTATCATTTAGACAAATAAGTCTTTTGAAAGGACTGTAAGTTCATCTTCATCAGGTTCCGGGTATAGTTCAGTGTTGTTCTGAAAAAACATAGTCTTTGTTAGTGATGTGTCAATCAGTCTTTGAAGAATTCCTCTAATACAAGGAATGCAGCAACATCCACACAGCGTAAGGACCGTGGCTGCCATGACAACAGAGATGAGCAAACCTTTTGCAAGATCACCCCATTTACCAAACCATTTTTCAAAGAGTCCTGTTAAGGGGTTCTCTACACCAGAGTTCTCAGTTAGTTCCTGGGATAACATTTGTAGGCCTTGCAAAGCCTTGGTGATACTTCCATCAGGTGCCGTATTATTTGGAATAAAAGTGCAGCAGAAGGTGCCGAACATTTCGCATACCCCGCCCCTTTCTGCCAGCAACATATCCAATGCTATACGGTTCTGCCACGCTGTCAAAGAGGTGGCGTCCAATTGTGCTGCTATACCTTTGATAGCATCTCTGGTGTAATTCACAAACCTCTGCTGGTTGTAGTAAATGTAGTTTATCCAGTCGACATTCTTATTGGGCTGTACCCATAGGAAGAGTGAGGTGAGTCCTGCTGTTACTTGATTCTGTGCTTTAAATTCATCCGGAACTCCTCGTGGAACACCTATTGAGTCTATATATACCTGGTTGTCAAAATGATTCTGGACACTTAAGTCTCTTAAAATAGTGTTTACCTGTTAGTCTCATCAATTTATTAGTCATAGGAACAATATAAAAGGGAAGCAACAGGCGGGTAAGGGCACAACTACCCTCCCATCTAGGTGGCAGTCTGAGCCTTAGTTTCTTGTCCCCACACAGCCACCAAACATCAGCTAGTTGCCGTTTCTGTTCCTGAAACCATTTTAGTTGATACTTAATGTCTGTAGTTGATGTTGTGGTCACACAGTATTCAGGAGATAGAGTGCCAACCTTTGTACCATCCTTATCTTTGTTAGAGAAACTAGAAAAATTTCCTGGTAATGCTTGTACTGAAGGGGGTGTACTTTGCATTTTAGTTTTAGGGTATCTCTTTTTCTCATTTGCACATTCAGACCCAGTAATATTTTCTGAAAACAGTCTTATTATGCAAGCTAAATCTGTTTCCTCTTCAGGGAGAGGAATGGTAGCTAGTTGTGGTCTTGGGTTTGCACAAGAAATACAATCACTTAACCCCTTAGATTGAGTTGTGTATCTGACCCATTCTATCCACTAATTTTTGTCTCCAAATCCTGTTTCTATACTTAATTGCTCCTTGTAAGTAAAATCTGTTTTAAACAAAGAGGTATTAATTTGAAACTGAGTTGGCTCGGGGCTGGGGTGTTCTGACCAGGGGTTACAACCTAAATAGTGATTCTCCCTAGTAGGTCAGATATTGTACCATATACCAATTAGTTGTATTGTTTAGTTTACAAAATTGGAGCCATTGTTACTGTAAATCAGCGCGGGGATCCCTTGTCGTGGAATCACCTCTTTGATTAGTACTTTGGCTACTGACTGTCCATCCGTGTGCGCCATAGGAAAAGTTTCCACCCACTTTATAAACCTGTACACAATAACCAGACAGTACTTATTCTCACATTTGTTCAATTCAATAAAATCCATGCATATTGTGTGAAAGGGATAAGGGGGTTGTGGGAAATGACCCCTTAAGGCTCTTAGGGCACCTTGTGCATGGTATCTGTTACAAATCGGATATGTGAGACAAAATTTTCAGAGTAGTTTTGTAAACCCATATGTTGTGTACACCCAGTACCATCCCTCCTTTTGAGGTATGGGCCTACCCATGACTCAATAACACAGCATACGTGAATAGTGATGTAGATAAGTTAGGTTTACCTTCTGTACATGTGTATATACCATTGACCAGTGTTGACCCTGTATATAACCACTTTGATTTTCACCTGCCGGTTATGTTTTCTGCATTTCTGATAACCATGTTTCATCAATAGCTCTCTGTACCTCATCATTTACTTGGGAAACTGTATATGTTTGTCATTGCTGTCCTTCAGAAGCTTCCTTTGCTGTCTTGTCTGCTAGTGCATTCCCTAGGGTAATTGGATCTGTTCCCTTTCTATGTGCCGCACATTTACAAATAGCCACTTGTGCTGGTTTTTGTACATATTCTAGAAGGGCAAGAATGAGATCTCTGTGTGATCGGTTTCCCATGGCAACGTAATCATACCCCTTTTTTCCATTGCTGGGCAAATATGTGTAGAGAAAGCGTATTGGCTGTCAGTATAAATATCTATTTATTTTTCCCTTCCCCTAGACTGCAGGCCCTTGACAGGGCTATAATGTCAGCTTGTTGTGCAGAATAGGAACTGGGAAAAGGTCTAGCTTCAATGACCTGGTCATGTGTTACTATAGCATAAGCCGTTTGATTTATCGTTTTTTCTACACGACCCATCAACAAAAATGTCAGCATCTAGAAAGGGAACATCAGTGAGATCCTTCCTAGGGAGTACCCGTTCATCAATTTTGAGCTGCACAATCATGTGGATCCCCATCACCAGGTGTTGGCATTAGTGTAGCAGGATTCAATGTAGTACACTTCTTGATTGTAACGTGTGGTTGTCCCAGAAGTGTAGTCATACATGATAAATGCCTGACTGGAGATAAATAGGAGATTCTGTCTTATAGTAAGATCACCTAAATAACATGTGAGACCTTTAAGTACCAGGGGTGGAACAATACTATCAATGCAGATGACCGTATGGCCAATGAGGCTGCTACTACAGCTTGTACACAGTGGGGCAAATTAGTTAAGTAAAATGCAACTAGTTTGTGTTCGTTCTCATAAACCTGAGTGAGAGCAGAAGTCATGTACCCCTCTTTACAATCTACAGTCTGCTAAAGGGTTTCTACTGTAATTGGGTAGGCTAAGCACAGAGGAACCCACAATGAGGTGCTTCACCTTTGTAAATGCATCCTCTGCTTGCACATTCCACTGGATGGAACCTTTTGCAGACATTTGTGTACCATAGGTGAGATCAGAAAGAGGCACCACCTCCGTAGCATAATTAGCTATCCATGCTCTACAAAAATTTGCCATGCCAAGAAATTACATCATTTCTTTATTTTTACGTGGTTTGGGGGCTTGAAGGATGGCCTCTTTTCGGATCTCATCTGGATGTCTGCCTTTTTGAGATATAATGTAACCCTGGTATTTCACCTTGTTTTTCTAAAGTTGTATTTTATTTTGCTAACCTTGTGACCTTGTTCTGCGAGGAAATGCATCAGAGCCAAGGTGTCAATTTTACATTGTCGCTCCAGAGGAGCCGCTACCAGAATGTCATCCACATACAAGAGAATTTGACTCCCACTGGGAGATACAACTCGAGACAAAGCATTGAACATTTCTTGTGAGTTTTCCCTTGTGCATAAGTCCAAACCAGAACTGACTGTCTGTCTTAATTAGCCCTACGTCTGTCTTTCCTTTTGATCACAAGAAATCGGGGACGTCTTTTAAGGCATCCCCTTCCCCTTGGGTCAAAAAGTGTCAGTCACTGTCTTTTGTCAAAACTTCAATCACGCAAGTTCTGGTTGTACATTCAACAAACCACGCTAATCTGTACCTCTGATTCCCTCTGGATTTCAGTTCCTCATCTGTTAATTTGACCCAATCTGTGATAAGTTCTCCTAGCTCATGCCATGATACCTCAGAGTTCCGCGTGACCGAAACATGAGGTACAGTATCCTGCCTGTATATTTGCAGAATAGGCTGTGGTAGGAGACAAGTAGCCATGTTATTTCCTTCCTTATCACAGTACAGGTATCTTAAGAGCACTTCAGTGTTAGTACAACTCATTAACTGTTTCTCATAAGACCTATCAGGCCCAGTGGTCCTTTTGTAGTAGATAGTGCAATAGAGGTTCGTCTGGACCTTGTACCTTTCCTCACAGGCTCTTCAATTTGGGCATCTTTAATCCCTCAGTTTGTAAATCCAAGCTGTACCAGTATCAGGGCTCATTATCCACAGCTGTGATTTGTTTTTCACACAGCCGATGGGCTTTGAGGCCCCCCTCCACTGGTACGACAGAAATATCAAGAGCATGCAACATGTCTCTACCCAACGAATTAACAGGACATTTAGTTGACATTACAATTTTACACTGAGCCTTTTTACCTGTCTGTGGATTTTCCACAGTAAGGCCTTCAGACACGGCCTCCTGGTGCATCAACCCATTTGCAGATTTTACATATACTAAACCTTTTCCCTTTACCCCTGGTGTCATATCCAGCGGGTGTATCAGGGTCCTACAAGCCCCAGTGTCACAGAGAAATGTTACCCAACTACTCTTTGCAACCCAGGTTATTTCTGGCTTGGCTTCAGCATGCAAACAAGTTTCAACATTACACACATCCAAAATATCAGATTCTTTCCCATCCTTCTGCTTCTCTCTCTGCAGACACACTTTTACCATACAGGAAACACTCCCCCCTCATCCTTTTCTTTACTTTCTTTTTTGGTTGGAAGTGCCCCTCAGCATGCCTCGCATACTTGATTAGCTCCTAGAGTCTGCAGATCCTATGGTTAATCATGTGTTCGTTAACAAAACTTGATATAAGGACTAGCAGCCCCTTCAGGATTGCATTCTTTAGCTGTTGTTCATATGGGCTATCGTTCACTTGATCTACTGGGATTTCTATCCCAGAGTGGTTTTTAAAATTCTTCTTTATCCTAACAATGAAATTATCCACTGTTTCCTCTTCTCCCCATATACACTGATTTATAATGGACCAGTCGACTTGACGTATCCATCTATCCTCTCTCTATCTTTGCTATAAGAGCATTTCTTCTGTTTTTGAGTGCTGCATCATCCTGAGGCAACACCCCTCCCTGGTTGTTTAATCCACTCCAATCTCCCACTACATGATGCCAGTCAGGTCCCAGTACCTGTCTGGTGACCTGCTCTATTTCCCTCACATTGAGATGATAGCTAGCAACCATTCCCATGATACCATCCCTGAATTGAGCTATGTGGACCTTGGGATTGCTGTAAGGAGGGTCAGCGGGGTAACTTGTTGCATACCTCTGTCCCATCTGGTGGTGGGGACTGCAGGTCTGCAATAGGGAATTGGGAGCGGGTGGTGAAGTCAGAGGGGGAGCAGCGTCTGTCGGTGGGATTGGAGAGTCCTCTAAAGGGTGTGTAGGGGCTGTCGGGTGCATTAGGTTTGTCGCATTTTGTTCAGTCAATACTTGCTGCACTAAACTTCGGAGGACGGTCATATTATTGTCCTCCTCTTTGTCTAAAAACATAGTCTTTTTATGATTTTTTTTATGATTTTAACCTACAGTTAGCCTCCTCAAGCCATTTCTTTGCCTGGGGAAGACCTAATTTATTCTGTTTCCTTATTTTTCTTTTCTTTTTTTTTAAATATATATATATATATATATATACACATATATACATACATATATATACACATACATACATGCCGGCATAATTTTTATTTATTTTTTAAGCTTTCTACACAACACAGTATTACACAACAATCCTTATTTAAAAATGCATCAAAATCATACTTTGTTTTTCATGTCTTAAGGAGTTTCACATTCTCTTTGTCTAGACTACACATATACTTTGCATCATCATTCAAACCATCAGACTTTCCATGGATCATACTCATTTTAACGTGCACACGGAGTTTTTTTTTGTAAGGTCTTCTCACACTGACACAATACCTGCACACAGTATCTTATCACTTCTGCAGCTACTCACAAACTTTCTAGTCGTGACATATCACTTCTAGATTATTGATCTTGTGTGCTGCTATAATACTGGTGTCTTGTCTTCTTACTTAATGTTTTTTTTCATTTATAGGGAGAATGAACAGAATTACAAGGCGAACGTAAATTCACCTGACTGGTCAACCCCCCCTGATCAAAACATTAATATTTCAGTAAACTGTAGGGAGCATGAACAGAATTACAAGGCGAACGTAAATTCACCTGACTGGTCAACCCCCCCTGATCAAAACATTAATATTTCAGTAAACTGTAGGGAGCATGAACAGAATTACAAAAGAGACTTCATTTCTCTCGACTGTTGTTCCCACACTTTATCAAAACATTAATATTTGTTGATTCAACGGTATTTATAAATGCCTGTACAGGTTTTTTACACAACATACGAGGCTGGCTGAGCGCAAGGGCTCGTCAAATTACCTCTATTTGTTACCTGGAAATCTATCAGGCCATACCTTTGTATCAACAGGGGTTCATGTTTTTGATGTAGGAATATTTATGTGTCCCCCACGGGAATTCCTACAGTTTACAAGGCTGTCAGGACCTAGGTCCTTTGTCGACAAATTTCCTTTATCTGCACCCGGGTATTGGAATGGGACCATACTCCTATATCAAAGGGATTTAAACTACGGACGTATCTACTTATATTCCCTCAACTTGGATAAAGCAAAACATATACACAACAGATAAACATTCAATTAATCTCTATATTAGATGTATGTAACAAAATCCCTTAATTCATTAAATCCCTAATCACATTTAGGCCTAAAAGTATAATATAATAAATGAAAATATCTTACCTTGCCCCGAGAGCGGTCTCTTGTGCTGATCCGGTAAGTCGCTGCCCGGGAGGCACTAGTTCAGTGAGCCGGCCTCTGTTAACGTCAAATTTAAGACGGAGGACTTACAGTTTTTTGCCGTACGGACATCGGTTCACTGGGTTGTTGGCTAGTGCTTTCCAGGAATTTGGACTTCCGTTTTCGAAGGACCAAAATGTCAAGTAATTTTGGACCGACTCTCGTTACAAGTCAAGATATTTTATTGCATATGCAAGAGAAATGGTTAAATGTATATCTTCTGCTTCAGAGATCCATTTCTGCCTGTCATAGATTCACATTCAGCTTTTATAACCCTTAAACCTTCCCATTTCCTGCTCGTAACGTCCTGACCATGTATAATTTCAACCTTTATTCTGACGTCAGCAGGAAATAGGGAAATATCCTTTTTCAGCCAACACCTTATGACAGGATATTTCATACAATGGATACATAAATTATCTCATGGTTCGCAGCCCATATTTGACAGATGTAAGAGTCAGCACATCTTTGCACAATAGAATATGGTCATATGACTTATTCCAGTAATTAGGGTTATTAGAGCTTATTCAGCATATTTAAGTATTAATAGAGTTATATAAAGCAAACATTTTAACTTTAGAAGATTTAGTCATATTAATATGCATATTCATAGTTGACATTTAAAGTATAATTTCTAATTTCTCTAACAGGACTCGGAGCTCAGCTGCGGCTTCCGAGGTAGTCCGTATCCTGAAGTGGGCCGGAAGAAACGTGTCGGCTCTGTAGGCCATGTACATTCTGGGCATAGACAATGGGCAGGCGGACTATCTGATTCGCCAATCGCCGGACAAAGAAGAGTGGTCCTTGCATATTTCAACTCCTTTGCCGATGGTGGGGCACGCCGGATGTGGACCTGATGGCCTCTCGACTCAATCGCAAGGGTCGAGGTTGTGGCCAGATCCAGGGATCCTTGGGCGATGCCTCGGATGCGTTGGTGGCCCCATAGGGTCCTTATCGCCTGATATAAACTCTGGTGATCCTAATTGTTCCGGATTGGCCTCAGCATCACTAGTACGCTGATCTGGTACGTCTCGTCGCGGACGTTCCCTGGCGGTTGCCGATGAGGGAGGACCTTCAGTCTCAAGGTCCTAGGTTTCATCCGGCTTACAGTCTCTGGCTTTAACGGCAGGGCTGTTGAAAGCCAGGTGTTGAGGGACCGAGGTCTCTCAGACTCGGTCATTTTGACCATGTTAAGGACACGGAAGTCTTCCTCCAAGCAGATCTATCACCGTGCCTGGAAAGCTTATATCGCCATATGCGAAGCGCTGGACTGGCGTCCTCGGACGTATTCCGCCCCCAGAATCCTGCGTCCTCTGCAGTGTGGAGTGACCCAAAAGCTTGCTTTGAGTACCATCAAGGATCAGATTTCGGCCTTGACCGTCTTCTTTCAGCGACCTCTAGCGGGTCATTTCTTGGTTAGCACCTTGTGTTGGGGGTTCGCCATGTGCTCCCTCCTGTCAAGCCTCCTCTCCCACCGTGGGATCTGAAGTTGGTGCTCTCGGTCCTCCAGGAACCTCCTTTTGGGAATATCCGGGATATTCCCCTCTTGCCTTGTCTCAGAAGGTGGCCTTTTAGTGGCAATCACTTCTGTTTGACGGGTGTCTGAGTTGGCGGCTTTGTCCTGCAAGTCGCCATATTTAGTCATCCATAAGGATAAGGCGGTGTTGCATCCGTGACCTTCCTTTTTGCCAAAGGTGGTGTCGACCTTTCACCTACATGAGGACATTGTCCTCCCTTCCTTGTGTCCTCACCCATCGCATCCCAGAGAGTTTGCACTGCACATATTGGATGTGGTACAAGCCTTACGGGTGTACCTGTCTGCTACTGCTTCTATTCGAAAGTCCGACTCACTGTTTGTGACTGTCTCTGGTCCATAACAGGGCCAAGCGGTTTCGTCTGCCATCATTTCTAGGGGAATCAGACAAACCGTCATTCAAGCCTATGCTCTCAAAGGGCGGGCGCCTCCCTTTCCGGTTACGGCGCATTCCACCAGGGCAATTGGTGCTTCCTGGGTTTTCCGACATCAAGCGTCGGTTGCACAAGTGTGCAAGGCGGCGACCTGGTCGTCTGTTCATGCCTTTTAAGTTTTATAAGGTTAATGTGGCTGCATCTCCGGATGCTTCCTTCGGCCGCAGGGTGCTGCAGGCCGATGTTTAAAGTTGCGACTCCTCCGTTGAGGAGCTCTGCCTTCTTGGAGTGAAGTTTTTGGTTTTTCCATTTATACTGCTCCCATCCCTCTTGACACTGCTTTGGGACATCCCACGTGTAAAGTGTAAAGAGACACTGTGTCAGTCCATGGATGATAAGAGAAAATAGGATTTTTTGTACTCACCGTAAAATCCTTTTCTCTGACATCCATGGACTGACACGGCACCCACCCTTCCTTTTTAAGTTTGTACTGCTTTGTTACGAACTGAAGTCTGCTGACTGTAGTGGGAGGGTTATGTCTGGAGGGACCGCCCCCTGGGTGGGACTGTTCAGCTCTGGCTTTTAGAATGTATGTATAACATCTCACATTCTGCCTAGGTCTTCTCCTGCAAGCAGGGACATAACCCACGTGTAAAGTGTAAAGAGACACCGTGTCAGTCCATGGATGTCAGAGAAAAGGATTTTACGGTGAGTACAAAAAATCCTATTTTTTTCTCTGTTCTTTCGGTTCTCAATTCTTAAGTTGAATAGAGAGTCTCTGGATCGTGAACACTTAGCGGAGTCTGAAGATCTTTTTGACTCTCTGGCTGGTATCCCTGAGATAAACTCTGGAGTTTCAGGACATAAGCCTCGTACACACGACCGAGTTTCTTGTCCAAAACCGGCAAGAAAAGTGCCGCGAGAGCTTTTTTGTCGAGAAAAACGTTCGTGTGTATGGTTTTATGATGAGAAAATTGCCGAGAATCTCGACGAGAAAATAGAGAACCTGCTCTCTATTTTCTCGTCAGGATTCCAGATTTCCTCGTCGTGTTTCTCGTCGGGCTGTTTTGTGACGAGAAAATGGTTCGTGTGTATGCTTTTACGACTCTTCCAAAAGCGCGCATTCTCACAAGCAACTATGAGACGGGAGCGCATCTTCTGGTAAAACAAGCCTTCGTAATGGAGAGAGCATATTCGTCACGCTCAAAAATATTGCATCGTTTAAATGTTCTGCATTGAAATCTTCGTTAGAATGTTACATTAATCAAAACGAGTGACCTTCTTTTGCTGCTGATATTCACACAGAGTTATGACTTTTTTTTTTAACCTTTTTCATGCTGCTCTTTATAAGATTTATGTGTATTATATCGTGCAAGTTTTTAGGAATAATTTAAATGGTTATATTTTTAAAAATGATGTTAATTATAATTTCGCAATGTTTTGATAGTGATCTCCCATTTAATTTTGGAATCTATATTAGTTAAATTTCCCACCATGTTTTTTTGCTAATCAGATTTAGTTATTCTTTTGTGGGGGTGATATCTGTCCCTTTTATTGTCAGTCAAATGTATCTGCTTACTTCAAAGCTAGATTTTTAATTTTTACAAATACACATAGTCAAGTTTGAACTTAAACAAAAATCACATTTATTCATGTTTAGAAATAAAATAAAGAGAAGGCAGCGCTGGAGAACCTGCTGCCATTTGTGCATCCCAGGGACCCCAGAGCACACAGCAACCCTGTGTGGACACTAAAATTGGGAGCTTGAGAAGGCCAACATTTCTGAACACAATCTGATGCTGGCCTCCCAGAGGTCAGGAACAGCAGCAGGTGAGATATATGTCCCAAGTCTGTGGTACTACAACAGGCTGCCTTCTGTCCGACCACAATGAAGCAAGGCCATCACTTCCTCTTCTTCCTGGCAACCTTCCCTGTAACCTTCCCTGAAGCCTTCCCTGCAGCCTTCCTTCTTCGTTTGGCTGGAGGCTGGCCCACTGGAGGGGTACTCCTGTCAGGAGGAGGAGGAGGAGATGTAGCAGAAGGGGGTGGGGCAGAAGAAGAAGGTGGAGGTGTAGCAGAAGGGGGTGGGGCAGAAGAAGGTGGAGGTGTAGCAGAAGGGGGTGGGGCAGAAGAAGAAGGTGGAGGTGTAGCAGAAGGGGGTGGGGCAGAAGAAGAAGGGGGAGGTGTAGCAGAAGGGGGTGGGGCAGAAGAAGAAGGGGGAGGTGTAGCAGAAGGGGGTGGGGCAGAAGAAGGGGGAGGTGTAGCAGAAGGGGGTGGGGCAGAAGAAGAAGGTGGAGGTGTAGCAGAAGGGGGTGGGGCAGAAGCAGAAGGGGGTGGGGCAGAAGAAGAAGGTGGAGGTGTAGCAGAAGGGGGTGGGGCAGAAGAAGAAGGGGGAGGTGGAGGTTGAGGTTGGGTCAGTTGTGCCACCTCACATATGGCGGTATTGGGGGTAATTTTCTCCATCACCCCCTTGTTGAGCAAGGTTATGAGCAGGGGCTCGCATAGGAGGCGTTGCTCCATGCTCATCACCTTGAACTTAGCCTCCACTAGGCCGGCAATGGCCTCTTCAGGGGATGTGGGCTCCTGGAGGGTGGCATGGGCCTCACGAATAAGGGCCATTGCTGCCTCACTCGTGCTCCTGTCCCCCCTGCCTCTTTTGTGAAGCCGGATAGGAGGCACCTGGGATCTGGTGCTTCTCCTTTGCCCTGCCACCTCCTGTCTGCCACTGGGCCCTGCCACCTCCTGGCTGGCACTGGGCCCTGCCACCTCCTGGCTGCCACTGGGCCCTTCCTCCTCCTGCCTGACAGTTTCCAGACCCTCCTCCTGGCTGATTTCATCCTGTGTATGAAAAAGGGACATAGTTTAATATGTTAGTTTAATCTTTGCATCAAACTTTGTAATCCTGATTGAAGCAATTAGAATGTAAATCCATAAATCCTTGCTTTAAATTTACCACTACATCAGATTGACTATTTAGCACCCAATTAAGTGCAGAATAATGTCTACAGATCTTGATTTCACTTGTGGAATCCAAAAGATTTTATGTTTGTCATCTTGACATATTTGTCAAACATTAAGTTTATCCCAATACATTTTCATTTAATACTATATCTGGCTCCAGATGGCCAAATCAGGATCATCCAGGATGGCTACCTCCTCTTGCTCCAGAGAAGGCTCAGGTTGGCTGCAGGGAAGTCTGGGGGGAAGAGTGGAGAGTGATGGCCTTGTCTCAATGTGGTCATCCAGGAAGGACATCCTGTTGTAGTACCACAAAATCGGGACATAAACATCACCTGCTGCTGCTCCTGACCTCTGAGAAGCCAGCACCTTAGAGCGTTCAGTCCTGTAGGTACCTCTCAAGCTCCCAATTTTAGTGTCCACTTGTTTTGCTGTGGCTGTGGGCACCTTGGTATGCACAAATGGGAGCAGCTTCTCAAGCGCTGCTTTTCTCACCCCTCTTTTTTTGTGGATGTGGTTTTTCGTCTCCCACAGAGCCGGCAGCTCCCTTACCCGGTCAATAAATTCCGCCAGGAACTCTTTGTCGCTAATAAAGACATTCATATTGTATCTGCAAGTTAAATAAATTATATATAACTAATGTGAGGCAAACAGTCTAACCTCCTTAACATCCTAGTCACCATATATATCCTCCAACATTCTCAAGACAGTATAGGCCAACAATTTGTACAAGTCACAAAATCACATACCTTCGTTCGCACGTCCGTCACTTGAACTCCTCTCTCCGCACACCGAACGTACTATAGTCACATGTGTGTTTGCTATATACACACCACGCATGCGTCAAAATACGAACACGTCGCTCCGCACCCGTCGCCCGCCCATGACGTTCTAACTAACATCTTTTCCCCGCCCCTTCTCTTTCGGCGCGCAGACAGATATGGCGGAGTTACAGCAGGTGTCTGATAATTCCGCAACTAACGAGGAGGAGACAAGCCCGGAGACCGAGGAAACGTCACGATCAAGGAGGAGATTCAAGGCATCGAATATGTGTTTTGCCGAGATGGCGGAGATGGTGGACATCTTGCTCAAGTCTGATTATGACGCAAAGCATGGGCCGTATAGCAAACCAAATAGAAGGAAGGCCAAATCCTCACTAAAGTCGTGAAGAGTCTGAAGGCGAATTTCGGGATGAAACGCTCAAATGAGCAGCTCAGAAAGAGGTGGTCAGACCTCAAACTGAGGGAGCCAGACCAGTTGAGGAGCATAAAGAGAATGCTCGCTAAAAGTAAGTAAAAAGTAGACTTTTATGCTATTAATCTTTTTCTAAACTGACATGTTGCTCTTTATTTTGGTTTCTCATATTGGACTCCCTTCCAAAATGTAATATTTTGAACTTGGTTGGGCACAGTAATCGTTCGTTACGTTACCGACACTTCGTTCGGCCACTATCCGCGGTTTTGGCTTATTTTAGAGCCACAAAAGTAATTAGACATCTGCCATTTTTGCTCCAATATTGTGGCGTATTTTTTCGTCTAGATGATGTGTTTGTAAAGAGAATGAAATGCAAACTTTTATCAGTGTAAAGGAGAGGACACTCAGCAGCTGCTTCCACATCTGTACTTTGGAGCACTATAGTTTGGGCCACCAGACCCGCCTTTTTTGGGTGTCCCACACAGGTGCATCAGAGAATTTTTGTGGTGCCTCCATGTCAAATAAATTACATCCAAAGGTGAATGCTAAACATATTCTTGGTCATAAATAATGCATTCTTCTTTAAATTCCGCCCAAACACACACTTGTACCACACTTCCAAGCAATTTAGCCTGTTTTTATTTTAACATTGAGATTTACAGTGTGATAAATAGACCTTTTGTTTGATTCTCATAGGGGAGAGAAGACTGGGAGGAGGACACTCCAGGGAGCACATGCACCCCACAACTTCCAAGCAACCCCAAACTCCCAAAGACCCACAACCGAAAGATGTGCAGGAAGTTGAGGTGGAGGAAGGAGAAGTGCAGGAAGGAGAGGTGGATGACGTTGTGGATCTGGTCACCACAACAGGTCAGTATCTGTCACCACAGCTTCAGGTAAGAGATGTAGGCCTGCAGAGTTATAATACCTTTTGTTTTTTGTTTTTAGGGGATATAAATGTTGTGAAGGATAGTACACGGTTCTCTGCTGACAGTGCCCTCCGCCTCATCCAGCAAGTGATGGAATGTAGCACGGAACTGGACCTTATTAAACAAAGAATCCATGCGATGGAACAAACATTTAAAGACATTCTCAATGTTTTGGGGAGAATTCAATAAGCCATCCAAACACATTTGTTTTTACATGTTTGTCTTTGCAACTTTTCAAATGTTTTTGACAATCAAACCAGCCAAAAATTGAATCTGCACACAGTGTGTCAACATGTGCTATCTGCCATCAGGGGATATGCATGTACGTCTTTTGGGGGTGCAACCCCTTCCTCGTATCTAAAGTCGGTGAACTGAGGAAGGGGTTGCACCCCCAAAACACGTCCATTGATCACCCCTGATGGCAGATAGCAGATGTTGACAATAGGGATCAGGATTGTAAATTTCTTAGATGAAAAAAATCCCAAATGTGTGCATATTCAATTTTTGGCTGGGCAAGGGGTGGCAGGACCCCATATTAGGACGGGCACATAGAGACATAGTTTGTGTAAGTGAATGTCTCAGATTGCTCAGAGGTATCCAATGTTGTAATTTTTGGAATGCAACTGTTATTTTTTTTTTTTTTTTATAATCAAAAAATTGCCGGGTTGGGGCCAGGCCAACCCAAAAAAACAGAAAAAACTAAAAATGGTGAGAATGTGCACAGAGTAAAATATTTGACCACAAACAACGTGTAGCTTCTTTTTATAATACCCTCTAAGCTTATTTGGTTATTTTGTAAGGTTACATAGTGAAATGGTTGTTATTTACTAAAGTAAAATACACTTGGCACTACAAATGCACAAAGACAAACTAGGAGACAGGAAAGAACAAATAATTAAAGGTTTAAACAAGCTTTTTATTGGGATCCTTAGACATAGGCTGGCATAGGAATTGCCCCCCTACCCGTGAAATACTCCATGTATTTTCCCGAACCTCACGGGCATTTTGGGAGGGCAAGCCAGGACGGGCAGATTCCAGGCCCGGCAGGGGATTTGCAGGGGAAAGTCCAGCCTCTGGCAAAACTGAGGCCATATAGGAATTCGATTTTTGGCTCAGAAAGTTGTGTAGCACACAGCAGCATAATACGACATAGTTTATTTTGTAGTCCGCCAAGTGTATTGAAGTCATAAAAAGGCGGAACCGGCTGGCCATTATGCCAAAGGCATTTTCGACAACTCTTCGGCCCCTGGCCAGCCGGTAATTGAACACCCTCTTCTCTGGGGTCAGGGTCCTCTGGGGAAATGGCCTCATAAGATGCCGTCCGAGTCCGAAGGCTTCATCAGCCAAGAAAACAAAGGGGAGTCCTTCAATATTCCCTGCATCCGGTGGCAATGCAAGGTCGTCACTCTGGAGACGGAGGGCAAACTCCGTCTGGATGAAGGATCCCCCAACGGACATCCGGCCATTCTTCCCTACATCAACATAGAGGAATTCATAACGTGCTGACACCACCGCCATCAGCACAATGCTATGAAACCCCTTGTAATTGTAGTAGTAGGACCCAGAACGGGGTGGCGGCACGATGCGGACGTGCTTCCCGTCTATGGCACCACCGCAGTTGGGGAAGTCCCACCGCGTGGCAAACTCCGATGCCACAGTCTGCCATTCCTGTGGCGTGGAAGGAAGCTGTGGAGTGAAACAAGATGAAATAATATTAGAATACCAAAGTCATACATTACAAGGAAATTCTATAAAAAAAAATTAGAGGCCAACATCAATCAAATTCTACGTTTATTAAGGTGTTTAAAATAAGTATAATGGAAGGCTCATTTATCAGATTCATCACCCCCTCTGATGGGCCATTATTAAATTATTTTGGGGGGGGGAGATGTGTTTGGCCACAGGATAGCATTGCAGTGGCGGTGCGTCCAGAGTGGGCGCTGGAGCACTGCCCCCTCTCTCCTGTTGCCATCACTCAGAACAATACATAGGGTCATGCGTTGCATGAACAAATGTATTGTCTATGCCGCCCACTATTCAGGTGGATGGCCTCTTGTAAAGCGACCGACATATGAATAATTGCGGCATTTAGGGGGTTCAAATTGCATAGCAGAAACAGGTAGTAAAATAGTCTTGCACATTACAACCTGAGGGATGTAATTGGCTTCCTAAAAGTAAAATAGGGGACGCAGGGGGGGGGGGCATTCCTTGGGGAAACACTGGCAGGCTGCTCTGCCAATCATGTTCACCAAGTCTGTTTAATGGTAACATGATTGGCTGATGCAACATCAAGGGAAGGAGAAGACATCAAGGACAGAAGAAGGATGGCGCTGACCACAAGAAGGTAAGTGCAGGGCTGGGGGGAAACTGGCTGCATTAGAGGGGACTAAATGGCTGCATTGGAGTGAACAAAATGGCTGCATTAGAGGGGACAACTGGGGGCGTTTAATAGGCACCAGAGCAAAAAAGGAGGAAGTTTATTTCCTAAATTGGAGTTTGAACCCCCAAACATTTGGAGCAACAGGCGCCCCTGCTGGAAAAGTTAGTGAAGGGAAATATTTATGGAGGAGAAAAAAGGGGCAATCTAAAGCTTCCAGCATGCATGGGGACAAAGGGGATCATTCTCAGCATATTACAATCATGGTAATTAGGGAAGGATGAAAGAAATACAATACATTAGCATACATATAATACATAAAATGTGATGTTAAGGGAGAAAACTTACCCTAATATAGTCCTCCTGCAGGACTTGTATAATGGCAGAACAGGTGTCTGGGATTATGAGGCCCAGAGCCTGGGGGGAGATGCCTGTCGTGAACTTCAAGTCCTGAAGACTTCTCCCTGTCGCCAGGTAACGTAAGGTGGCGATGAGCCTCTGCTCAGCACTGATGGCTTCCCGCATAACAGTGTCCTGCCTGGTAATATAGGGGGACACCAAAGCCAACAGTTCCTGAAAAACGGGGTCAGACATCCGCAGAAAATTCCTGTAGTCCTCAGGATTATTCTCGACGATCTCCCGCAGCAGAGGCATATGGCAGAATTTGTCCCGCTGGAGCAACCAATTCTTGGTCCATGAACTCCTCCTCACACCATTCATGGACTGGTCTTGGTCCAAAACAAGCCGACCAACACCAAGCGCACGCACAGCACGAACTCGACGACGAGAACGTCCAGGCGACATGGCTAATAAGAAACGGTCGTCTTATCAGAACAGAACGCACTTTAGAACAGCAAGGCCTATGAATAACGAACTGAAAATCAGAAACGAACAGGCAAGAATGCACTGTAAAACAGATACGACCTGCCTAGACGCCCTGAAAGTCAAGATACGAACCCACAAGCACAAACTGAACCGCAGAAAACGATCTGAAAAGTACGAAGACTGAAAAGTGCGAATCGTCTCTTCCCAAACTTTTACTTTTACTTTTACTACGCGGTAACACGAGATCAGCAAAAGCAGCCCAAGGGGTGGCGCCAAGAAAAAAGATCTTCCCCTTTATAGTGCCGTCATACGTGCTGGACGTGAGCGCGGAGAACAACGAGGAAATTGGGAAATGTCAGTGTGTACGCATAGAAAGCTTGATGAGAAAATCGACAAGCTTAACAAAAATCTCGTTGAAAAAAACGACGTGTTTTTTACGATGAGAAAATCGGTCGTGTGTACGAGGCCTGAGAGTACTTGTATCTGCTCTGCAAGGCGGAGGGGATGTGGCGGTGTCTTTAGGTGTAGATGGCCATAGCCAGTCCATGCAAGCATCTTCCTTCTCACTGCTTTCTCCCTCATCTGTGTCTGGTGGTGTAGGTTGCGACCTGATAACTGGAACTTGTCTGGAAGAAGATGGGCTGGGCAAAGGCATCTTGGTTCTTGCAGGTACACAGATGGCTTCATTTAGAGGCAGTAGATGATTTCAATGCCAAGTCTTCAGAGGCCCTATTCTCCCATCAGGACAGATTTGGTGAACAGAAAGGCAAGGCAATTGTTTGCAGATGACATACTGCTGGGAACTCCATCGGTCAGCTATCTTATGCTTTTCAGAGGGTCTCAGGTTTCTCAGCAATGCTTTGTCTGCTGGCTGAAGATCATGAACCTGAACCCTCAGATCATAATTCTTCTTGTTCCAATGTCCTCTAGTGTTTTGAAACGTCTCGCAGGTCCTCTTTAGGTACTTACAGAGCCTTTAACGTGGCCTCTGTGAGTTTAAGCTGACGTTCCATCTCTGTAGATGCCGAAGGCCAAATCACTGGCAGACGAGCTTCCCTTCTGAACATAAGCCAATATTGAGAAAAGCCAGTTGCATTATTCTCTGTACTACTATAAGCATGCACCACAGTGGAGATGTGACTGCTCCAATGTAGCTTACATTCTTTAGAAAGGGACCCCAACATGCCAAGCAGGGTTCAATTAAACCCTTCTGGCTGTGGATCCCCTTGAGAGTGATATGGAGTCATTCTTGATTTCTGAATGCTCAACTTTTCTTTATTGAGACTGATTTCAAAGACTCTTCCGTGATAGGAATGGATTCTCTGAGGCAGTTTGTAATGAACAAAAGAGCTTTTACAACTGTGACAGCTCGTTAATCCTTCGCGGGATAGGCATGGACGTCACAAATGAAATGATCAGTCACTACCAGTATGTTCCCTTGGCCACTTGTGTCGGGATCCAGACTCAAGCAATCAATGCATAGGTCCATAGGACCTTGACTCTGAAGGTGGCCCATTGGTGCAGCTCTGGATTGCAAAGTTTTATTCTAGATGCAGGTGTGGCAGTAGCTTTCAACTTCAGCCTGCATGCAAGTATAATTCATCCCTGACTAAATTTAATGTTCTGTCCAGCCCTAAATGCCAATAATCATCATTAATCTATTTAGCACTGCACCCCTATGTCTCTCTGGGAAGAACGATTGCCAGCTTTCTTCCAACTTGTCTGAAGGGCCCCTTTGGTAGACCACTCCATCGCATAGGTGCAAACGATACCACTCTTAATGGACTAGTCAGGTTTCTTTTGAAGAGTCTGTGGCTAGTAGAAGCTCTGGGCAGCCTCCTTCCAAGGCATTCAAAATTAATCTGCAGAGAGGATGTTCTTTCCTCAAATATCTCTCGAAAAGAGTGGGCAAGCCTTCATCTCTTAAGTCACAGTGGAACTTTGAGACTCCAGCAGCAGTGACTCTGATGGCTCAGCCCCAACTGCCCCTCAAGCTATGTACTCTATCCCTTGGTACAAAGCTTGAACCCCCTCTGGTTCCAATTGAGTCCACTCTTCATTGAGAGCCTTTGAGTTGTAGGTTCTTCTTGATAAAGAATCAATGTCCCTATTCTTGACTCCAGAACAATATTTTAGGCTGAAACGGAACCTAGATAGAGAAACCAACTATTGATGTCCGATAGCATCCAGCTTGGCTATGGTAGGAAAAGAACGTGAGTGGGTTGTTGTCAGTCTTCCTTCAACTTGTCCACAATTTCCCACTTAAAGGTCAAGAATTGTAACTTCAGTTAGACAGAAGCTAAGTGAGGAGACGGGCTATCTTTGCAAACCATTCCACAAACTTCCAGTAGTGAAAACAGAATCCCAGAAACGATCTGTCACGTACCTGGGTGGCACCCAGGGCAAGCAAGCAGGTCAGGCTGGCAGGACCGAACTGAAGAGATTTAGTCAGAAACCGAGCCAGGGTCATACACAGTGGATTAGGCAGGATGGTAAGCAGAAGCATGGTCAGGAACAAACTGGGGTCGTGCACAGGAAGTTAGCAAAAGCAGAATTCATGGGTGTAAGCTAAGATTGAAACCAGGACAGAAACAGTAGACAGGTTCAGAGGCAAGCCAGTTCGGTAACGGGAGGTCCAAGAACACAGAATACGAGGGAGCAATGTGTATAGGGAGCTGAGGATCAGCCAGAAATCTGTGAGTATATCTTCCATTTGGCGCCAGCTCTCACTGAGGGTGTGCACATCCCTGCACAAACAAGCATGGCCATGTTAAATATTGGCAAGTGTGTCAGGTCCTTTCTTAGTCACATGCGCATCCCTGTTCTAGTTACCTCCCTAAGAATGAACACCACCCACTCCAATGGGCAGCCTCTAGATGTTTTTCAAGGTATCTGTCAAAGAATTCCTGAAGGAGCTTCGGAGCGTATATATTATTCTCAGGACAGGTTGACATAAATTTTCCTCTTGTGCATATCCCTTCCCTTGATAAGATATTGGATTTGTTTGCCTCGTTTCCTACAATCCATAATTAATTCCACCTCAAATTCCATTTCCTCCCCAACTGTTATCAGTGGAGGAGGTGGATCTTCTCTACCCGGAAAGAGATCTGGAACAGCTGGTTTGAGAAGGGAAATGTGGAAAACCAGGTGAATCTTGTAAGAATTCGGGAGTGATAGTTCAAATGCCATAGGATTTATTTCCCTTTTGATTCCAAAGGGGCCAAT
This sequence comes from Rana muscosa, assembly GCA_029206835.1. NCBI lineage: Eukaryota > Metazoa > Chordata > Amphibia > Anura > Ranidae > Rana > Rana muscosa. The sequence goes on along the minus strand of CM055121.1, from coordinate 206,202,155 downwards.
GAACCTGGTACCCAGCTTCCGAGATGGACAGGAAAGTTTTAAGTTAGCCGTGGACAGCCAAACTTTGTCTCTAACTTCCAGAGCTGGGTTCCCCTTCCTCTTTTTATCATAGTGTTTTTCATAGTCTTCCTGTGCTCTTTGAATAGATTCCTAAAGTACCCAGTAATTGGTTTGAACAAAAGTTAGCCAGTTTTGTACTGTGGGCACTGCTCCTTCTAAAATGGCATCTGGCCAAATGGGAGAGTAGAACCCATAATTGCCACAGAATGGGGATTGATTGGTGGCAGAATGAATTGAATTGTTATACACAAAGTCGGCACATGGAAGTATATAAATAAAGTCAGTGCTTAGCGGGAAACAAACAGAACATGAAGGGCAGCAGCTAGCACAAATGGGTCAATAAACCAAACCTTCAAAAAAGTAAAAGCAATGCTGCGCTCAGACCCAGAGTAAGGTCCCTTTCACACAGGCTTTACGATCGGGTCTGCCTATCAGTTTTTCAGGTGGACCTGATCAGACCATCCAGTCTCTTCTATGGAGTGGCGGATGTCAGCAGGCACATGTTCGCTGACACCCACCACCATCCGATCCTGTCTTCCAAAAAGAGATGAATGGTGGTCCTATTCCCCATCCATCTGGTGGATCGTATCAGATGGAAATGGACAGGCAGTCCATTTGCATCCGATTGCCCCATAGAGGAGAGCCGGACTGTGTCCATGTCCGCTCAGCATAGTGGAGTAGACTTGGACTAGTCATCCGCTTAGAGGAGGCGCCCATATGAAAGGGGCTTTAAAGCGGACCTTCAGTCATTTATTCAACTTTCCTAAATCTAAATCTTCTGCCCTTGTTGTTTTAACTTTGGATAGAAAAACATTTTTTTTTTCTGCCAGTAAATACCTTCTACAGTCCACTTCCTGTTTCTTGTCTGGTCATTAGCCTAGGCTTATGACTAGAGTTGAGCGGACACCTGGATGTTCGGGTTCGAGGGGTTCGGCCGAACTTCGGAAAAAAGTTTGAGTTCGGGACCGAACTTAACCCGAACCCTATTGAAGTCAATGGGGACCCGAACTTCTGAGGACTATTCGCGCTTGTTTCCCGTGCTTAGAACTAAAATCCATACCAGACCTGAAGGGCCTGGTATGGATATTTGGGGGAACTGCACGCATTTTTTTTTAAATTTGTGTCAGGGTTCCCCTTAATATCCATACCAGACCTGAAGGGCCTGGTAATTGAATTTGGGGGGACCCCCACGCTTTTTTTTTTTATCAATGACTTTTCTATGTATTGCCGGGAGCCGACAATTCATTATATCCGCGAGTGAGTTTTAAATGACTTTTTTTCCTTCAGAAATGACACTTTGTGCAGGGACAGTTCTAAGCACGGGAAACAAGCGCGACTTTACATGCATATTGCCGAACACCGGACCCGAACCTGAACATACAGTCAATTGTTCGGGTTCGGGTCCGGGACCCAAAAATGCAAAAGTTTTGTACGGACCCGAACTTTACAGTTCGGATCCGCTCAACCCTACTTATGACATCATGCACAGCTCTCTCTCTCACTCTCATGAGAGTTTGCCAGGAAGGAAGGAAGGAAGGAAGGAAGGAAGGGGGGATGAGTCATAAGAGGACCAATGAGAGCTGCATGGCTGCAGAGCTGGAGGTGTGTGTGTAAATCCAGGAAGTGAACAGGCAGTAGCTTCAGCTGCCCACAGTTAAAATGTCTGCAGCCAGACTCAGTGGAGGGAGATTTCTATAGCATATTTGGCAAGTATAGAATCACAGTATATATAAAAAAAATATGCAAACTGGTTGGAGGGAAGCTTCAGAATGGCAAAGATCTTTTTATTACAAACTGTGTGAGCAGACTGCAGTTCCTCTTTAAGTGTGAATTAGCTAAAAACTGAAATATTTTCAGCTTTCAGCGCTGTCACACTTAAGCCTCTTACACACGATCGGATTTGCATTATACAAATCCGTGGACGTTTGTGCGAAGGGCGTTGGCCGTGTATTTGTTCTGCATACAGACGGCAGAACTTTTTCAGCCAATATGCAAGAAACTACGTGGTTTTTCAGGTCTTTAGCGCCACCCTTTGGGCAACTTCTGCTAATGTTGTGCTATTGTTAGCATTGGTTCGGAGAATGCGTGTTTGTACTTTGGATTTTTTTCCGACGGACCTGTGTACACACGATCGGATAATCCGACAAGACACATTTGTTGTCTATAATATGAAGGTCCATCATTTCTGGTAAGCTGCTGGGCTTGATCACGTTGGTGCTGAGTGCCATCTTCTTTTCTTTTTATTTTATTTAATTTTTACAATTGATTTTTTTTTTTATTATTTCTTTTACAATTGATTTTTGTACTATTTTAACAATGAGGGTGGGGTTTTATTTTTTAAATATATTTTTTCACAGTGATTTTGGAAAAGGGGGTGGTCGGTGTCAGTGGGGCAGTGGTCGGTGTCAGTGGGGCAGTGGTCGGTGTCAGTGGGGCAGTGGTCGGTGTCAGTGGGGCAGTGGTCGGTGTCAGTGGGGCAGTGGTCGGTGTCAGTGGACGATGTCAGTGTCAGTGGGGTAGTGGTCGATGTCAGTGGACGATGTCAGTGGGGTAGTGGTCGGTGTCAGTGGACGATGTCAGTGGGGTAGTGGTCGGTGTCAGTTGACGATGTCAGTGGGGCAGTGGTCGGTGTCAGTGGACGATGTCAGTGTCAGTGGGGTAGTGGTCGATGTCAGTGGACGATGTCAGTGGGGTAGTGGTCGGTGTCAGTTGACGATGTCAGTGTCAGTGGGGTAGTGGTCGGTGTCAGTTGACGATGTCAGTGGGGTAGTGGTCAGTGTCAGTTGACGATGTCAGTGTCAGTGGGGTAGTGGTCAGTGTCAGTTGACGATGTCAGTGTCAGTGGGGTAGTGGTCAGTGTCAGTTGACGATGTCAGTGTCAGTGGGGTAGTGGTCAGTGTCAGTGGTCTTGGGGCTCTGGACCGTGTCGGTATGGGTGGCGGTTGTGGTGTCAGTTTGTTTTTTTTCAATTTCATTTTTTTATCTTTTTACAATTTTGGAATATTTTTTTTTTAGCAGCCCTGTTGGGGGCTTTGGTGACATGTCAGGGGTCTAAACAGAGACCCCTGACATCTCCCATTTGAGACAGAGAAAGGGACAGAGGACAGTGCATAGGTGTGCGCAGCCTATTGCATTAGGGTGTGCACCCAAAAGCTCAAACACACATGAACGCCACCTGCTGTCACAGGGAGAAGGCCCTGATGGTGGGAGACAGTTGATTGGGAGCATATTACCTTACACTCTAAGTATAGATGTAATGTGTTCCTACAGTTGAACCTAGCCTTTAATATAATGGGGGCATTTACACTGGGCACTGGCACCCCAATCACCCACCTGGTGCCACCCCTGGATAATGGTAATGCACATGGGGTGATTAGGGTGTGCCCAGGCACCCCCTGCACACCCTGTGCGCACTCCTATGGAGGACACAGATTCCTCAGTCCTTTTCTCTGCATTGAAGATGAATGGAGAGGAGACAGCGGCTCCGGTCCATTCATAAACTGAAGCAGAGTAACACACAGGTTACTCTGCTCAGTTGTCACAGGACACAGAGCGACCGGTAACAAACGCTCTGTGTCCCATTCAGAAAAGAAAGGGGCTGGTAATTGACATACCAGACCCCCTTTCTCCACTCTCCATCCTGACAGATCCCCCGTGCCCCCCCTCCCCCCCTCGCAGCCTGCTGGAGAGGAGAGAGAGGAGAGGGAAGCCGGCTGCTACGGGGGACGGGGGGAGGAGGAGGAGGAAGACACAGGGGGGGATGTGTACACACGGAGATGGACAAGGGGGGCGGAGGAGGACACGGCACTGGGGGAAGACATTGAGGACAGTCGGGGATGATCGGTGTGACGTAGACAGCTGTGAGCACCGATCCCACCCCCCTGCATGGCTTTTCAGGTGAAAGCCGCGGGAGGGAGAGAAGCAGATGATGAAATGCCATGCAGGGGGATCGGTGCTCACAGCTGTCCCATCGCACCGATCATCCCTGACTGTCAATGGACATTGATGTGTGTATGAACTTGTGACTGGGCCGTGAGCATGCTCTGCTTTTACCCAGAACGCACTCTGCCTCTCCTGTGCATGCTCTGGCCAAGGGGAGTGTAGAGGTGGGCGGGGAGTCTGCTGACATCATGACTCTGCCCACCAAGTGCCGATAACAGACCCGCCCACTGAATCTGCTGTTTTTGGGGGCTTTAAACTGCTAAACTGGACACATTTGACAGGTAAGGAAACATGCAGGAGGCATGTATATCATTATAGTTCAGCACTATGGCAGTACTTTTTAGCTGCCAGCACAGAGAGGGAGCCCTGACAGTGGCCTTATATAGTCTGGGGCGTGTACTAAACCCCCTGAGACATAATTGGCCAAAGCCACCGTGGCTTTGGCCAATTATGGCTCTCCGTTCTTACCGCGCTGATTGGCCAAAGCATGCGGGTCATAGTGCATGCTTGGCCAATCATCAGCCAGCAATGCACTGCGATGCCGCAGTGAATTATGGGCCATGACGCGCCACTCGAATTTGGCCTGAACGGCCCATAATGTTCGAAAACTTTTTATGTTCGAAATTCGACAAACGGTCGAACAGCCGATGTTCGAGTCGAACATGAGTTCGACTCGAACTCAAAGCTCATCCCTAGCTGCCAGTGAGAAGAGGACAGAGAGTGGACTGTGCTGCAGCCACTGTAAACCAGAGGAATAGTCTGCTCACCACTCCAGGTTGCATAGATCACTGTAACTGGCTGTTGTGCATTCTGGGAGGAAAAAGGACTGCTGGGAACCACCTGGGACTATGGGAAATGTAGTCCCCAGGAGACATTTGAAAAAAAATAAGGTCTGAATATTAAACATGTGCATGACGAAAATATTTGTTTTGTTTTGTTTTGATTCGTTAATCTAGTTATTTTGTTTAGTCCAATTTGGTTGATTTGTTCAATTCGTATTCGGAATTCTCAAATTTTCTTCAAATTTTATGATTTTTTCGATTCGAAACATTCAAATCGATAAATTTACTAATCGGTAAAAATGAAAATGTTATATTGGTTTTGATTTGAATGCAGCAAAGTGAACAAACAAAAGAAAAATCTTCATCAAATGATTAAAATTACTCTTTAAATCACCTTTAGCTTAACAAAAACAGCATTATTTCCAAATGGTACTCTTATGCCGCGTACACACGATCGATTTTCTCGACGGTGAAAACACTGTCGAGAAAATAGACGGGAAAAACGAGGAACGGCTTGTTCCCCTACACACGGCTGTTTTTCCCATCATTTTTTCTCTTGGTCGAGAAAAACGACCGTGTGTAGGCTCCGCGGCAGTGTTTCCCTATGGGAAAACTGCAGCGGAAAAAAATGCCGTTAATCACAACGAGAAAAATTAGAGCATGTTCTAATTTTTGTCATCCTGATTAATGCCGTTTTTCTCGTCGGGAAAAATGACCAAAGGCCCACACACGGTCGTTTTTTTTCGTCAAAGAGAAAAAATTACATTTTTCCCGACGAGAAAAATGGTCGTGTGTACGCAGCATAATAACACACACAGGCTTTGATTTCAGCAATATGTGTTGTTAGAATTCAACTGGAGTACAATGTAAAATTTGATTTGAACTTCAGTCCGAATTTCCGAAATTCGGACGAATTTCGTTACGTTATTCGGAGCATTCGGTAAAATTTGTTTATATTGTAATTCGGGTATTCGGATATATATTGGAATCTCCAAATAACGAAAAATTTGTCCGAATATTAATTCTGAACAAAACGAACCACACATGTCTACTGGGCCCCTCACAGTAGAAACCTGTGTATTAGGGAAGATTACCTTATTTCCAGAACTTTTGCCTTTCTAAACATTTGTGATGGGAATGTATGCACTCTGGCGGGGGAATTCGATTCTCTTGATACTTTTTATGTTCAGAAATTGCCAAGAGTTTTCCAAAATAAATAGAGTGGGTGATTTTAGTGATTTCCCAGTTTGTGATAAAATATGGCCCCCTTTTGTATGTAAAACCATTTTTTTGATAGGAAAGGTTTCTCCTCCACGCTAATCGAAAGACAAAAACGAAAACCTCCTGGACACCACCCACCATTCTTGGACAGACCATCACCCCGAGCACCAAAGTCAAAAGTCTCGGAGTCATTTTTGACTCGGAGATGTCGATGGACGCTCAAATAGGATCAGTAATCAGCGGATCTCATTATCTCCTCCGCCTGCTGCGTAGACCCATTCCCTTCATCCCAGAAGAGGACACAGCAGTAGTAGTTGGATCAATTATCAACTCCCGACTCGACTACGCAAACTCCCTCTACCTCGGACTACCCAAATAGCAAATGTCACGCCTACAAGTCGTCCAGAACACGGCAGCCAGACTGATAACAGGAAAAAAAACCTGGGAATCCATCACCCCTGCACTGAGGACCCTTCATTGGTTAACCGTAAAGGATCGAGTCACATTCAAGACCCTCTGTCTCACCCACAAGTGCACACAAGGAATCGCTCCGCAATATTTATGCGAGAAGATAAAGCATTACACCCCCAAACGCAGTCTCCGATCAACAAACCAAAACCTCCTTCACATCCCCAAATTTCGCTACAAATCAAAGGGAGAACGAAGATTTGCAGTCCAAGGACCACGGCTATGGAACGCGCTACCCACGGATATCCGTATGGAAGAAAACCATCGGGCCTTTAGGAAAAAACTTAAGACCCACCTCTTCTGATGGATCATGAAGCTACTGGATGCTAAGCGCATTGAGGCGATTTAGTTCGCATTTGTTAGCGCTATACAAGTTTTTTCACTCACACTCACTCAACCCTTTCTTTTACTGACTGCTGAATGAAATTTATGATTAATTCCTGCCCTGAAATTAATAAAATATCTGATAGACCTTTTGAATGAATACAGATGGCTACATTATATGACCATAGGAATTCAGATATGTTCTACATTTTTCCTGTGTACTGTAACATTTCTCAAATAACAAATCCTAAACTGAAAAAATATTTAAAAGGAGAGAAATACAGGGGCTTATTTTGCTCATTCCTTCTAAGAATACCACTTGCCTGGCTGTCCTTTATTTCGGTGTGCTTTGAGTCACTGACCTGGGGTAAATTAGAATAAATATAACACTGTAATATCTAAACTGACCACATGATGGCAGTATAGAGTAGCTTAAAGGTTTATATTCTTATTCACTCCACAATATGTTTAAAAAAGCAGAAGTCATTTTGGAATAAAAATAAAGTAAAGTAGCAATAAATGCAAAATGGCATACATGTTGCAGTCTGTAGTGCATTAACTCTTGTAAGCTTTGTAGCATTATTAAAATTTTAAAGCACTTTGCAAGAATATCTATTGCTAACAATAGACCTTTAAAAACTTGATTGAGTCAGGTACTGTATAATAAGGTGACCAGATTTTCAAAATGAAATCAGGGGACATTTTTTTTTTTGGGCAAATGGTAAACGATTTTATAAGCACATATTCCTCAAATTATATATGCAGTGTATGTGGTAAATGTTTATGGAAGGATTATATGATATATACGTTATTTCTCACATTTTGTCCATGAGATAAAAAAAAGATAATTCTTAGAATTTTTTGGAAGATAAGATGGAGATAAAACTTTTCAATGCATATTTTGTATTTTATTCTTACCAAAGAATTTTGGTTCAATAATAACAATGAACAATAAATTAACAATTCAGAACAGTAAAAGATTGCATTGTAACAACACGTAGGATACCTTTGAACATAAATAATCAAATATTAATAGCTAACTGTTATAAGACTACAAATGTTAAAGGAACAAAAGCAACATAGAATACTGGAGGAGTTTTACAACATTTTGCGGAGTAACCCTTTAACTTGCATATTTCTCAGAGGAATGAATCTGCCTGAGAATATTTTTGTTTTTGGAGATTTTCTCCACAAATTCTAAACAGGACAATTTAAAGTTAGTTTTCATAACGCCTCCTTCAACCATATGAACTCATACATTTATTGCAATTCCCAAAACCCCCCACCCCCCCTAATCAAGAAAATTTAGCTCCATAAAAGCCCTAAGCAGGTTATAACATTATAATGGACACAGTCAACCAAATCCCCCTCCCAGAAGTACAATCCACTCAGCATTACAGCCAGCACCAAGGAACATATAATACATACATAGGGATTTCATCAAAAACATGTTTACTTGCTAACAACTATACTGTAAAAGGGAAAAAAAGTCCAGTATCCAAAAGTCACACTACTGTTTTGTTGTTTGTGTCAGTATGTGACTGTGTATTTCAGTATGTCTGCATGTATATGTTTGTGACTGTGTCGTGTGAATGTTTGTCTAGAACTGCATTTGTTATTATGGGTCTATATCGTCTTCTTTACTGTCCTCATCATTCTCAACATCACTTTTCTCACTTCCCCCATTACTGTACAAGATCCCTGTCATCTCTGTCTTCACCATCCATTATTATCCCCATCACTGTCTATGACAGTCTGTCATCATGTCCTTATCACGCCCCCGAGCACCTGCTGGGGTGTACATCTGGTGTGCTGAGTGACCGCTGTGCCCACAGATCGGGGTCAAGGGCCAATCACAGTGGCCCTTTACCATGTGATTAGCTGTGTCCAATCACAGCTGATCAAATGTAAACAGACTTGCTGGTTATCAGCAGTACTTTGCTCACATTCTGTCACAGCCTGTGATCAATACAGGCCCATCAATGCCACCTATCAGTGCCCATTAGTATAGCCTATCAGTGCCAATCAGTGCTGCCCATCAATGCCTTCTCATAAGTGCTGCCCATGAGTGCCACCTATCAGTGTCCATTAGTGCAGCCCATCAGAGCTGCTCATAAATGCCTTCTCATAAGTGCCATTTATCAGTGCCACCTACCAGGGCTGCCCATCAGTGTTGCCTATCATTGCCCATTTGTGCCACCTATCAGTGTCCATCATTGCTGCCTATCATTGCAGCCTATCAGTGTCCATCAGTGCCACCTCATCAGTGTCCATCAGTGCCTATCAGTGCAGCTTCATCAGTGCCGCCTCATCAGTGCCGCCTCATCTCAGTACCCATCAGTGATAGTCAATTGTGCAAAACACATACAATTATTGTTCAATTAGAGCTATGTATATCAAAACAGTCCAAAAAACCTGTGTTAGTGAATCCAATGAAACATACAAGGAGCTCAGTCCACAGAGTGACATCTGCTGTTGCTGAGAAATGTGTCAAAAGGAAATCCTTAAAGGGGTTGTAAACATAATTTTAAATTAAAAAAAAAATAACAAACATGTTATACTTACCTCCACTGTGCAGCTCGTTTTGCACAGAGTGGCCCCGAACCTGGTCTTCTGGGGTCCCTCGGCGGCTGTCTTGGCTCCTCCCCGCAATAACTCACCACCTATATGCGAGCTTGCATGGTGGTGAGTTATTGCGGGGGCGCTCCTGTGATACAGCCGGTGGCTTTAGTCGCTCACTGTATCACTCGGCCCTGCCCCCCGACATTGGATGTGATTGACAGCAGCGCAATCCAATGGCTGCGCTGCTTTCAATCAACCAATGAATGAGCCGAGAAGTCGGCCGAGAAGCCTGCTCGTTCACGGCGCGGGACTTTTGAGGGGTCAGGTAATTAAACTGGGGCTTGGGGGGGGGCGCTAATTCGCAGATGTATTTTCACCTTAATGCATAGAATGCATTAAGGTGAAAAAACTTTTACCTTTACAACCCCTTTAACATATTGGGGTTGATTTACTAAAGGGAAATCCACTGTGCACTACAAGTGCACTGCAAGTGCACTTGAAAGTGCACTTGTTAATGCAGTCGCTGTAGATCGCTGTAGATCTGAGGGGAAGCTCTGAAATTAGGGGAAGCTCTGCTGATTTTATCATCCAATCATGTGCAAGCAAAAATGCTGTTTTTTATTTTCCTTGCATGTCCCCCTCAGATCTACAGTGACTGCACTTCCAAGTGCACTACAAATGCACTTGCAGTGCACTTGTAGTGCAAAGTGGATTTGCCCTTTGTAAATAACCCCCATTGTGTCAGTTAACTGGAACCGCCCCCTATAGGTGAAATAGCCGCTCACCTCAGGGAATGATGATCGGTTAAATTACGCTTTTTATAGCAGAGATCTTTAGGTCCTAATCCCTTTCATCACAAGGGCCATCGCTCTCTGGGGGTCTTTGACTCTCTGAATTCTCGCCTCTTGATTCATAAGCCACTCAGAATAAAACAGATATTCATAGCGCAATATTGCCAATGTAAAACAAATTTATTAAAGATAGCAAAATATCTGCTCACAATAAAACCAGTAAACCGCATTTAAAAAAATTCAGGGTTAAGATCACCTCCTCACCGCACATCCGTACATCGGAGTCACCAGAAATGACATCACAGGCTCCGGCTATTTCACCTATAGGTGGCGGTTCCAGTTACTAAAAGCAAATGCACTTTGCACTACAAGTGCAAACTACAAGTGCAAAGTGCACTTGAAATTGCACTGAAAGTGCACTTGGAAGTGCATTGGCTGTAGATCTGAGGAGGACATGCAAGGAAAATAAAAAACAGCACTTTAGCTTGCACATGATTGGATGATAAAATCAGCAGAGCTTCCCCTCATTTCAGATCTACCCCTCAGATTTACAGCAACTGCAATTTCAGTGCAATTTCAAGTGCACTTTGCACTTGTAGTTTGCACTTGTAGTGCAAAGTGGTTTTGCCTTTCGTAAATAACCCCCAATATGTTAAGGATTTCCTTTTGACATATTGTTCAGTAAGACACTGGGGCATTTTTTCAGGCGCTTTTGGGCTACAAATAGCACCTGTAAAGCGCTTGAAAAACAGCTCCCCTGCAGGCTCAGTGTGAAAGCCTGAGTACTTTCACACTGAGGCGATGCACTGGCAGGATGTTAAAAAAACTCCTGCAAGCAGCATCTTTGGAGCGGTGAAGGAGGTGTGTACACCGCTCCTCCAACGCTCCTGCCCATTGAAATGAATGGGCAGCGTGGCCAAACCGCCCTCAAAGCACCGCTGCAGCAGCGTTTTGCGGGTGGTTTTTAATCCTTTTCCGGCCGCTAGCGGGGGTTAAAAGCGCCCCGCTAGCGGCTGAATACCTCCGCAAAAACGACGGTAAAAATAGCGGTGCTTTACCGCCGACGCTGCCCCAGTGTGAAAGCAGCCTTACAGCAGATGTCATTTGTGGACTGAGCTCCTGTATGTTTCGATGGATTCACAAACACAGTTTTTTTGGACAGTTTTGATATACATAGTTCTAATTGGCCAACAATTGTATGTTTTTTGCTCAATTGACTATCACATATATTTGATTTTTTTTTATATATATATATAATCAATTGCATATATATATATATATATATATATATATATATATATATATATATATATAGTGCCACATGAGTGCCTCCTGTCAGTGCCCACCAGTGAAGGAGAAACATTTTGTTATGTTAGCTGCTAGCTAGCATAAAAACTCACCTGCTTGTGGACATTCCCTCTGTACTACTTCTTGAGTCTGACTACAATTCCCATAGTGCCTTGCAGGACCGGAGGGAAGGGGAGGAACGCTGTACTCGGTCCTCTCCCTATGCTGCCAGGAGCGCGATTGGAGCAGAGGTAGGAGGAGAGGGGCGGGATGCTAGAAGACTCTTGAGCTGAGGAGGAGTGGCGGCTACAGCGCTGCTAACTACACTGGCACAGCATAGGCAAGCTGGAGCCGCTCCAGCTCCTCCTACACAGCTCTGCATGTGCTATCTCTCAGGGAACGCTCCCGTCCACCGGGAAACGCCCCCGTCCGCCGGAAAAACACCCCGTCCATCGGGAAACTGCCGCAGCTTGGCTACCGACCGGAAAACCGGGGACAAAAGCGGGGACAAATGGGATCCGGGGACTGCAGTCGGAAAACGGGGATTGTCCCCGGAAAACGGGGACGTCTGGTCACCCTACTGTATAAGCTGTGTGTAGAGGAATTTTAAACACAACACCCTTCTATGCTAAGGTGACCAGATTTTTAAAATAAAATCCGGGGACATATATTTTTTTTTTACTAGTAATGGCGGCAATCAGCAACTCTCTGCCCCTCGCCACTGCCGCCCGCCTCACAGCCTGTCAAGTCTTACTCTCCGGGCCCCCCGGCTACTACTGGGTGGGAAACGGAGGAAGATCACTCCGCCAGGGAAGGCAAGGAGATAGGCAGGCGGTTGGCCGGGACTTGAGCCAAGGCAGAAGAACATGCGAGCGGAGCTGAATGGGCATGCACCCTAAATTGAAGAAATATTCCCTCCACTCTGACCAGCACATGATCATCAGAAAGGGGCACAGATAATGAAAAAAATACACCCCCCCCCCCCAAGCTAGTAGGAGCGGCAGAGCGGGGGTGTGTAATTCAGATTTTTTTTTTATTCTGCACTGACTGTCTTTGAAATTGCCCCAGCCCCTGTTCAGATCCAATCCGGGGACAAGACCGGGGACAGACTTGGTCCGGGGACAGTATCCTCAATCTGGGGACTGTCCCCGGAAACCGGGGATGTCTGGTCACCCTATTCTATGCACAACCCCAACTGAAAACATTGCAGCTGCTCATGTAAGATTTTAAATTGCATACAGCTTATAAGATCAGAAAATTCTGGTCTGGGTAAAGGTTTGGTATAGATTTTGTAGGGACCCCGTGTTCTATTTTTTTATTTGTCTCTGTTTTTAAAATTTTAGACTGGGTGCCTTGAGATTTTACATTACTCTTTTACTGCCGCAACCATAGAAAATACAGTGGTGGCTTCTCTTGACTGTCAGATGGAAACAATCCAGTGGCTGTGTGCTTGATAACTGCGGGTCCCCCCTCCGCCAGGTTTTCCAGGCTCCACACACCCATTAGTGGACCCAGGACCAGTATAGTGAGTCCTGCTTGCTGGTCACTCTTTCCTGTTACTGACCCGGAAGCAATGTGTAGAACGTCACTTCCCGGTCCAGGTGTCACTGTCCCCAATCAGTATGAATGGGGAAGGAACGAATGGACTGCGATCTGCACTCCATTCGTTTCATTGGAGGATAGGTGGAACATCAGGGGTCCCCACCCCCACATACACCCACGTACGACCGTAAATGCATGTGTTGGGGGCACTTACGGGCAATAACGTTGATTGCACTACACAAATTATATATCACCACACACGCCGGAGTGAGGGCAATAATTCTAGGCCCATTATTTAGCTCTAAACTGTTGACCTGTAGATCTTTAAAAGCTCTTTCTATGGAATGTATAGGGTTTTGAAGTTTGTTGCTGTTCCACGGGTGCACGCAATTTTAAAGTGGTTGTAAAGGTTGAATTTTTTTTTTTTTTTTAAATAACAAACATTTCATACTTTCCTCCACTGTGCAGTTAGTTTTGCACAGAGTGGCCCCAATCCTCCTGTTCTGGGGTCCCACGGCGGCTCTCGCGGCTCCTCCCCGCAATAGCTAACCCCCTCTGGGAAGCTCTCTCCCAAGGGGGTTACCTTGCGGGCGTCATACAGTCAGTGTCCATAGCCGCCAAGTGTATGACTCGGTCCCGCCCCCCCCCCGCGTCATTGGATTTGATTAACAGCAGCGGGAGCCAATGGCTGCACTGCTATCAATCTATCCAATCAACGCGAGACTCCGTGGAGAAGAGGACGCCGGGGATGCGCAGAGCAGGTGAACGGGCTCAGGTAAGTAAAACGAGGGGGGCGGTGATTGCCAGGTGTTTTTTCACCTTAATGCATAGGATGCAATAAGGTGAAAAAACACGAACCTTTACAACCCCATTTAAGGTTTGACATGTTTGGTATCTATTTACTCACCACAACCTCATCTTTAAAAAATTTCCCCCAAAAAATGGGTAATTTATTGTATTTGTTTGCCCTGAAATCAACTTGCATTTCCTAAACCATTGCACTAATATAACATATAACATTAAAAAAAAGTAGGACTACAACTATTTTTTCTCTAGGTGTCTTCATTCAGAAAATATGTGTAGCGCCATGCTCCCAATGACTGGACGCTATGTTTCAATTTAGAGGATATCTGAGCCAATAGTTAGGCTCAGATGTAAATAATTGATGTTAAATTAGCCTCTGTTCCGGCTATGGCTGTGTTGGGAAAAACTTCCCATTGTTGCCTGTAGGTGGCGTTACCACCTCAGGCCAATGTGAAAGATTGACAAGCCAGAGTGTATTGGGTGCCTTCCCCGGGAACAGTTCAGTGGGTGTGGTCTACCTGCTGGGCATGCTGGGGAAGGGTACTTAATGGGCAGACGCAATTTTTGGGGTCCTTCGTCCCCTCACAGCCCTCCTGGCGTGAGGGGTGCAGTGTGTGATTTCAGGCCTCGGAACCATGCTGGTCCGAGGCCGCAACTCCAACAAGTAGGCCCAGTTATGCTGAGGGAGGAAGCCCCTCAATAGAGGAAACCAGGGGAGGACCTGTCCTGGAAAAGACCAAGTGGAAGGCTGGTGTCTTGAAGAGGGCCTGGAAATTCTATTGGAGGATGCACCGCAACTAAAGTTTACCTTGCAGTCTGCTAGGTCAGCTTAAAGGCTCTTGACTGTTTGGCTGGAAGTTCGGGTGTTAAGTCCTGTGGCAGAGGACCCCGGATTATCCAATTTTGTCCACAACAGGTCTGTGGCAGAGACTGGTCCTGATTATCGTTCGTGCATCATACCGGCTGCTAGGCCAGGTGAGAGGGGCCTATCCGGGTGAGCAATACCCACTCCAGGAAGAGTGGTGAATGATTGAATAGTTGAGGAGTTTTCCCCAGTGATCTGTGCTGTGTACCTGAACCTACCCCTTTCCTTCACCCTTCTGCTACTTTTCAAATGTTTTATGCAAAAGGGTAAATAAAACCTAACTGCTTAAGATTTTACATCTTGTGTGGACATTGGAGTTTCTACAGACTTTCTTCCCCTAGACAACGAATACTGAGGTAACGTGCAAGGCCCAAATTAAAACCAGTAGCTCCTACAGGGGTGTGCTACACATGTTTAATCTTCAGGCCTAAATTTATTTTTTTAACAAAAAAACGCAAAAACAACCCTGTCCGCAAAGGGGTTAAACTTGCAGGGGTCTCAAACCTGCGGCCCTCCAGCTGTTGCGGAACTACAAGTCCCATCATGCCTCTGCCTATGGGAGTCATGCTTGTAACTGTTTAGCCTTGCAATGCCTCATGGGAATTGTAGTTCTGCAACAGCTGGAGGGCCACCAGTTTGAGACCCCTGGGTTAAAGGATGCTGTAACTGAAAAAAAGGTTGCAAAACTGATCTGGATGACCCGAACTCCACCGCTCTGTCTCAGTATTACTGTATTGTGTATCAAATCTGCAATAAAAAAGGATTACAAAAAACATTAAATTTGTAACAGATCAACCTAAGAACAATATACAATGTAGCAAAGTATATTTTTTAGCTTTGGATAAAGTGGAAATTTCAGAACTTTTGCTGCATTTCACCATGCACACAAATTCCTTACAATGCCTAAAGGTAGACAGCATAGTCAGTAAATGGAGGCAAAGCTATAACAATATAATTGCCAGCACACCACGAGGGGAGGATGTCAATTTGGAGGAGTGGGCATTCCTAGGCAGGCTGTATTGCATGTAGACTAACCTAGGTAACATGTTGATTCTGAGCCTCCAAGATCTGAAATCCAATGAATGAAAGGGGCGGGTCAGGGACAATCAAAGGACTAGAGGATGCTGGATGTCCTCCAGCCAGGAAATGTGGTGGGCTCTGTCTGACTTGCTGTAGCTTTTAATGCACACTGCTAGAAAGTCACACTGTGTGATGAAATCAGAGTACAGAATAAGTGTCTGTACAACCGTACAAGACTGAAGAGAAGGCTGGTGTTCAGCTTTAAGATGGGATTACCCTCATTTTGAAGAGCTTTGCTTTCACTGCCTGTAGTGTCTCCAGGACAGGAAGTGAAGGGAAATCCACCCAAGGGGGCACAGAGATTAAACACAAAACCTGACGGAATTCTATCCAAAACATAAAAAAAAAAATTCGTATGGATGCACGCTAATTTAAGCTCTTGTGCCACTATTCAATTACTTATTTCATACACTTTTCTTTTTATTAAATAAATGAGTTAACTTTTTTTTTTTTTTAATGTGCAAAAACAGTGACGGCTCTTGGCAACCTCTCTACACATTGAGATAAAGGGAAACCAGGGCTCTTCCTGTGCAATGACTCACTGATGTCTGTGACTCAATACACAAAATGGTAGAGTGCGTTTTTCTGACAACCATAGCAACCGAGAATCGCATTCCAAACACTCATTGTGAAAAGGAGGGTCTCAAATTGTATATTTTTCCTAAATAGCAAAAAAATTATTGTTACATAAAAAACAATGTAGGTGCTACAAACACAAAAATCTATAGTCACAGGCTCAGCATACATTTTTGAATTTATAATATTGCCATTGTAATAACAATACAAACAATATAGTTATATTTGACAATCCAGTATAAGCTTACTTGAAAAACCTCCTGTCATGTTGTGAGTGCTGTCTGTCTGCTCGTCATCTCTTGCCACAACTTCTTGAATTCCCTGCATGCTTTGCATCTTCTCTTCTGCTGTTAACTTTTAATTTCTAAGGACTACATATCCCATGGTACCTTGCTGTCTACAAGCAGTGATTTCTGTACTGACTCTGCCTCCTGAAGCTCCCCCTCTCAGCACCTCTGTAGGTCAGAAGGCAGGTTTTTCATCAGATTAGGCGATCCGTCAGCATTTGTAACGGAAGTGACGTTTCTTCGCCACCATCGTGCTACACCCCTTACTCCTCCACAGTAAAGATACACTGAGAAGGGGGCAAACGGACATCCTGTTACACCCACTGGAATTTAGCATTTTACACTTATTTTTAACAGTAAACTGAGGTTATATAGTGAAATACAGTACTTAGAACTCTGTTTGACTGTTTAGATGTTAAATAGCTGATGATCAGACAAACTAGGCAAAATACCATCTTGTATGGCAGTGATGTGCCCACAGTGCTGGGTAGAGCGTGAATTCAATGCATGCAAACCTTACTGCATGCTTAGTTGAAAAACCAAACACTGCCAATAAAGGGAAGAGTAAAGACATGTATAGGGACCTGCCTTACTTCAAAAATAGCTTCTGTTTTGTGCAAAGTTCTTTAATACGGAGATATAGGTTTTAGACTTGGCATTTTATTAAACATAGAATCTTTTTTGCAGCAAAATCAGTTGAATTTATGTTTCTTTGGGTGTGGAGTGGTGCAAACCTGGGATTTCCCAACCCGACAACATCAGATCCAGTGTAACAGGTTCCTAAGTGTGTTCTTACAGGAGTGGCACCTTAGTTCTGAAGCACAAAGATGTAGATATAATTGTGTAGTGGCCAGAGGTCATATCATAAGAGTGAAGCTTAGAACCCAAAGCAAAGTCTAAATCAGGTGTCTCCAAACATTCTAAATAAAGGGCCAGTTTACTATCCTTTAGACTTTAGAGGAGAAGCACTGTGGCCTGTGGGAGTTGAAATTGTCCTGGCATTCTTAACAGCACCTCATCATTGGTCTTTGTGGAAGTAATAGTGTCCCATCATTGGTGTCAGTGGGAGGAATAGTGCCCTGTAATTGTAATCAGTGGGAGGTATAGTGCCCTATCATTGGAGTCCGTGGGAGGAATAGTGCCCTGTCATTGGAGTCAGTGGGAGGAATAGTGCCCTGTCATTGGAGTCAGTGGGAGGAATAGTGCCTTGTCATTGGTGTCAGTGGGAGGAATAGTGCCTTGTCATTGGAGTCAGTGGGAGGAATAGTGCCCTATCATTGGAGTCAGTGGGAGGAATAGTGCCTTGTCATTGGAGTCAGTGGGAGGAATAGTGCCCTATCATTGGAGTCAGTGGGAGGAATAGTGCCCTGTCATTGGCATAGGTGTGCGCAGCCTGTTTCATTAGGGTGTGCACCTGAAAGCTCAAAAACACGGTACCGATCTCTCACTGTGTTCATTAAGAAAGGGAAGGGGCTGGTAAATGACATTACCCCTTCCCCCACTCATACTGAAATATCATCTATGTGTGCCCACTGCAGTAGCCAATGGGAGAGGAGGGAAGCCAGCCATGCTGTGGGAGGGGACACCGGGCAGCAGGGGGAATCTGCACTGCAGGAAGTGATTAGGGTGTGCCTGGGCACAGCTGGCACACCCTGTGCGCACGCCTATGGTCATTGGAGTCAGTGGGAGGAATAGTGCCTTGTCATTGGAGTCAGTGGGAGGAATAGTGCCCTATCATTGGAGTTAGTGGGAGGAATAGTGCCCTATCATTGGAGTTAGTAGGAGGAATAGTGCCTTGTCATTGGAGTCAGTGGGAGGAATAGTGCCCTATCATTGGAGTCAGTGGGAGGAATAGTGCCCTATCATTGGAGTCAGTGGGAGGAATAGTGCCCTATCATTGGAGTCAGTTGGAGGAATAGTGCCCTATCATTGGAGTTAGTGGGAGGAATAGTGCCCTATCATTGGAGTCAGTGGGAGGAATAGTGCCCTATCATTGGAGTCAGTGGGAGGAATAGTGCCCTATCATTGGAGTCAGTTGGAGGAATAGTGCCCTATCAATGGAGTTAGTGGGAGGAATAGTACCCTATCATTGGAGTTAGTGGGAGGCATAGTGCCCTATCATTGGAGTTAGTGGGAGGAATAGTGCCCTATCATTGGAGTTAGTGGGAGGAATAGTGCCCTATCATTGGAGTTAGTGGGAGGAATAGTGCCCAATTGTTAATGTCAGTGGGAGGAAATGTGTCCCAAAGGCCAGATAAAGGCAAGCAAAGGGCCGTAGTTTAGTCTCGAACAAGTTGTCCAGCTTTACTTTAACCACTTCAGCCCCGGAAGAATTGACTGCTCAATGACCGGCCATTTTTTGCGATTCGGCACTGCGTCGCTTTAACTGACAATTGCGCGGTCATGCGTTGCTGCACCCAAACAAAACTTACGTCCTTTTTTCCCCCACAAATAGCGCTTTCTTTTGGTGGTATTTGATCATCAAAAAAAACACAATATTTTGTACTTTTTGCTATAGTAAATATCCCCATTTTTTTTTTTTTAAAAGCACATTTTTTCTCAGTTTAGGCCGATATGTATTCTTCTACATATTTTTGGTAATAAAAATGTCAATAAGCATAAATTGATTGGTTTGTACAAAAGTTATAGCGTCTACAAAATAGGCGATAGATTTATGGCATTTTTATTATTATTTTTTTTTACTAGTAATGGCGGCGATTTGAGATTTTTATTGGGACTGCGACATTATGGCAGACACATCTGACACTTTTGACACATTTTTGGGACCATTGGCATTTATACAGCGATCAGTGATATAAAAATGCACTGATTACTGTAAAAATGTGACTGTCAGGGAAGGGGTTAACACTAGGGGGCGATCAAGGGGTTAAATGTGTTCCCTGACTGTGTGTTCTAACTGACTGACTAGAGAAAATGACAGATCGTTGTTCCTAGCTATTAGGAACTCACGATCTGTCTCTCCTCACAGAACAGGGATTTGTGTGTTTACACACACACGTCCCTGTTTCGCCGGTCACGAGCATTGGCACCCCCGCAATGCAGCGGGCACACGCATGCGCCTGCTATTCCGCTTTAAGGCGACTGACGTACAGCTACGACGCTTCACGGGATCTTGCCAACCTGCCGCAGTATAATGACGGCGGCTGGTCGGCAAGTGGTTAAAGTCTTTTTGAAAAGTGTCAGGTTTAAAAATTAGGTATTGCGAAAATGATCTTTGAAGGAAATTTTCCAATGGGGACACATGTTTCAGTCATGGCTACATGACCGGCTAAGAGGGAAATTTCCTCCTACTTTCCTGTTGAATCGCTGAGACAGGAAGCGAAAGGAAATTTTCCCAATAGGGCTCCATGCACACTATAAGCTAAAAAAATGCCAGAAGAACGCTGGATGAAAAATGCTGATAATAGCATTTTTGTGCCAGCTTCTAGTAGCTTTTAGGAGCATTAGCATTTTATTAGCGTTTTTTCAGTACATGAAGAAAAAACGAAAGAAAAAGCTTAAAAAAGCTGTTAGTAGCATTTTAGTAGCAGTTAGGAACTGTCAGGAGCATTTAGCATATTTTTTTGCTGGAAAAACGC
The DNA here is from genome assembly GCA_029206835.1 of Rana muscosa. Lineage (NCBI taxonomy): Eukaryota > Metazoa > Chordata > Amphibia > Anura > Ranidae > Rana > Rana muscosa. Next base: position 206,181,965 of record CM055121.1, on the reverse strand, counting down.
TCCAAGAAACTCTTTTTCTGCTCGCTGAAGCTCAAAGCCTAAAGTAGTGTGCATGGACACATAGGATAACGCTATTTAGCTTCTAGGAGCAGAAAAAAAATGTTAATAATAAGAATAATGCTTTAAGGTCTAGGAGCTTAAAAAAACGCTAGTGTGCATGGAGCCAAAACACAGGCAGCAAAAAATAAACTGATAGTGGCTTACTGCTTCCTTACTCTATTCATAACAAAAAAAAGTATTAGTTATACACACACTTTATTTAAAACCGCACCCTTCCAACTTCCCCCACCATGTATTTGGGGCTCCGCTTTCCTTCCTGTGTCAGAGGTTTGAGCTGCGGGAGATCAATGAACATACAATTATCGTCCCTCCAATGAATGAAGCCGAAGGGAAAAGCACTTTGTCACTTTGTCACTTCACCTCTATCATTTCCCAGCAATGCTGGCCAGAGAAGGAGTTAATCAAGCACGATCTGTGCTTGATCAGCTTCAGCGGGGTACAAAAGTGCCCTTAAAGTGGACTTGTGTCTATCATGCTATCGCATAGGGGCTATCAGCCTCCCATGTAATAGCACCCTAAAAGGGAAGTTCTGCTTTATGTCCTCCTCTCCTTTTTTAAGGGGGAGGGGAGTGGGTACCAAGATTTGGTATGTACTCACTTCCTTTTCCATGCTGGATTGCCTAGGTCAGTGATGGCGATCCTTGGCACCCCAGATTTCTTTCTCGTACATCACGGGACACAGAGCGACATAGTCATTACTAATGGGTTATATAGATACCGTCAGGTGCTGGCACTGGCAACTTCCAAAACCGGAAGTACCCTCCCCTATATAAGCCCCTCCCATCCGGGAGCACCTCAGTTTTTTGCCAGTGTCTAAGGTGTTGGCCAAGAAGAAACATGTGTTTTTCACTGAGCTTGCGTACAGGTTCTTTTGGGCCTCAGTAAGCTATTCCGGATCCGACCAAAAAAGCTTCATAGCTAAACGGTCGGTACCCGGGCCTTGCAGAGAAGAGCAAGGTTTTGCCTGTAATGCTTCTCTTAGGAGAGCTGGACCCTGGGATCCAGAGCTCTGGTCATACCCACGACCAAGATGTTTTCTGTGCAGGGTGCTATACAGGTCCAGGGGAGTGGAATCCTTGGGAACCCGGTCCCTGAAGGTTTGATTACAATGCCTGCCGTGATAGGTGAAGTTTGGGCTTTTGTGGACCAAACAAAGTCCTGCGGCGGGGAACAGGTAAGTGGGGGCCCCCAGGAACTTGGTTCTATTGGGGGACCCCCAAGCCTAATTTGTCTTTCTGTCTGTTACCTAATGGTATTCCCGCAAAATTCTGTGCATGCCTGTAACTACTAAAAAAATGTAATAATTTTTAATGGTGGTCAAGAAAAAAAAAAAAAAAAAAAAAAAATATTTTTTTATATATTTAATATATTAGACTGCGGTACCTGTGTTTGTCCACTAGAGGCCGCTGTGGAATGTTTTCTTGTCATGTGGACTAGCTTCTTCTCAGCAGAGCAAAGTCCAGGCAGATGGTGAGTTCTCTTATAGGAAACTGCTTCCTCTGCCATGTTGCAGTGCTCGTCCATCCCCCGGCCTGCGGCAAAGAGGGGCCCTGGCTCCTGTCCCTTGTTACCATATTTGAAATTAGCGCCGAAGGCGCACGTGCACGCGCCTCTATATATAGAGGTGAGCCGGGAAAGGGGGCGGAGCCTGGGGGATGACGCTCTGTGCGCGCCGCAGCGCTTCTGCGCATGTGCGGGCGTCCCAGCAGTTTTAAAAAAAACACACTATTGTAGTGAGCTGGCTATGAAGTACAGAGACAGAGCTGGCAACATTTAAAGGCATACAGCAAGCGGTTGATACAGGCATCCCCTAGAAAGGCACATTAGTAGACACCAACTGTGATATAGCAGCAATTGTGCTAGACTATTCTCAGTAAAAGTGGTGTATTACGGCTGGAATACCTCAGCTTTAGGCTTAGGAATATGCCGTCCAGAAGCTCCGGAACTGAATCTTCCAGGAAGCGAAGGGGGTCTCATCGGGCTCGGAGGATCTTGGGCATACTCCTGCTGCACCAGTCTCCCCTGAAGTTCAGAGGTAAGTGACCGTAGAGACCCTGCAGGGGTACTTGGTACTGTGGCTGTCCTCAGTCACCTGCTCCTGTGTATGTAACAGAGGAGGTTTTTTCCTCAGCTCTGGGAGGATTAGAGAGATTGTCAACATTTATCGCTGCCTCCCTGTCAGGGAAAGCACGCCCGATCTCCGTCTCCTCCTTCAGAGTGCCTGTTAGCAGAGCAACAGTCCCATACAGCAGTGGTCATCAACCCTGTCCTCAGGGCCCACTAACAGGCCAGGTTTGCAAGATAACTGAAATACATCACAGGTGATATCATTTGCTGCTCAGTGATTGCAGTATTCTAGTCTGCATCTCCCCAAGGTAATACATAAAACTTGGACTGTTGGTGGGCCCTGAGGACAGGGTTGATGACCACTGCCATACAGGGATCGACCTGCCTGAAGGGGATCAGGATGAGGTTGATTCTGTTATAGAGGAATCAACAGTGGGGGAACCTTTTCTCAGCATCTCAAGCTGAAAGATTATGGGTTCAGTCTCTGACTAACATGGTCCGATCAGCATTTAAAAATGCACCTTGCGGAACCATCAACCACTACTGTATCCTCGTTGGGGTCGCTAGAAGCCCCCAGACTGTTTGTTCTTTTCCACTTCACCCTTTACTGAAAGGGCTCATTTACCAGGATTGGGAACGTCCTGAGAAAATATTTATTCCCCCAAGAGATTTCCGGTGGTCTATCCCATGGAGGATAAGTTCATCAAAAAAAAAAAAATGGAAGGTCCCTACAGTGGACGCAGCCATCTCTTGTATGTATAAATCACTGACATGTCCAGTGGATAATGTCCAAATGTTCAAGAACCCAATAGATAAAAGATTGGAGTCCTTATGAAAATCTGCTTGGTGATACAACCAGCAGTAGCAGCTATTGGGGTCTGCTAAGCAGTGAAGGATCAGTTGAAACAGGTCTTGAGGGACTTGACAGATCAGCAGGCTTTGCCCTAGCTGATCTACCTAGAGCCTTAGGCTTTGCGGTTGACGCCATAGAGGATTCAGTCCATCAGGCCTCCCGCCTTACGCTGTCTATAGTACATATGCGTAGGCTCCTATGGCTAAAAAACTGGTCTGCTGAAGCTCCCTGTAAGGAATGGCTGGTTAGCGTCCCATTTCATGGTGAACGCTTATTCAGGGAAAACCTGGACAAATATATCCAGAAAATTTCCAGCGGTAAAAATACGCTCTTGCCGGTTAAAAGCAGAGTTAGAGGTCCCTCTTTAAGAGGCCTGCTTCTCCAGTCCCTGGGGCATCGGCTGTGTAACAGTTCCGACGGCCTCCTCGGTCAAATCCCGGGGGTAAAAAACAGGGACAGTAGCAGGGTAATGAGAAACCCTGGGTCAGGGGAGGTACAAAACCTCCCCCAAAGTTAAATTCATTGAAGCCCCCACTCAGTCGGGTGGGGGGAGGACTCCAGTTGTTCGCAAGAGACCTGGCGGGACACGATCAAGACAGATAGGTGCTCTCCGCAGTAGGTTTGGGATACAGTTTGGAGTTAAAAGACTCTCCTCCTTCCCATTTTTGAGGTCAAACGTGCCAAGGGATCCCCGGAAGAGAGAGTCCCTCCTGTTGGCACTAGAACAACTATTACTCCAAGGAGTAATTATGGAGGTTCCCCTGGAAGAATGAGGGTTCGGGTTTTACTCAAACCTCTTTACAGTCCCGAAGCAAACGCGGACGGGAGGCCCATATTAATTCTAAAAGGGCTATACAAATTCCTGTATATCAGGACTTTCCGATGGAGTCGATCCGATCGGTGGCCACTGCCCTACAAGGGGAGGATTGGTTAGCCACGATCAACATCAAAGATGCTTATTTGCACATTCCCATCTTTCCAGTCCACCAAAAATTTCTACGCTTTGCAGTAGAAGGGCGCCATTTTCAGTTCAGAGCCTTACCCTTCGGTTTGGCCACAGCACCATGAGTGTTTACAAAAATTCTGGCCCTTTATGGGCCAATCTAAGAACACAAGGTGTAATGATAATGGCATATCTGGATGACTTGTTGCTGATAGACCACTCAGTGAAAAAACTGGACGTGGTCGTTCACAAGACGATCAAGTATCTGGAATCTCACGGTTGGATTATCAACCGAGACAAGTCAGCCCTAAAAACCAGTCAAAAGTCTGGAATACTTGAGGCTAAGGTTGGATTCAGGCCAGAGAAAAATATTCTTGCCTCGAGGAAAGGTGTTGTCTTTGAAAGATTTGATCCACTTAGTGGGTACAAAAAAGACAGCCGTCCATACGCCTGTATATGAGGCTGCTGGGAAAAATGGTGGCATCATTCGAAGCAGTACCCTACGGTCAATTCCATTCAAGGAATTTGCAAGGGGCCATACTGTCAGCCTGGAACAAAAAAGTTCAGGCTCTGGACTTACCAATGTCCTTGTCCCCTTCCGTTCGCAGGAGCCTCCGCTGGTGGTTGGTTCCCCAGAATCTGGAAAGAGGGAAATCCTTCAGTCCGATTTCCTGGAAGGTGGTCACTACAGATGCCAGCCTTGTAGGCTGGGGAGCAGTACTGGAGCAATGGTCTCTCCAGGGCAAGTGGTCAGAAGCAGAAAAGGCCCTGCCCATCAATCTCTTAGAGATACGAGCAGCCCGGTATGCCCTAGTAGCATGGACATCCAAACTCCAAGGGTCCCCTGTCAGAGTTCAATCAGACAATGCCACAGCAGTGGCATATATCAATCGTCAGGGGGGCACCAGGAGTCGTGCAGCCCAAAGGGAAGTAAATTACATCCTGAGATGGGCAGAAAGATATGTCCCAGCCATATCTGCGGTATTCATTCCAGGAGTGGAGAATTGATGGCGGACTTTCTAAGTCGCCAACAATTATGCCCAGGGGAATGGTCCCTTCATCCCGAGGTTTTCCGGACAATATGTCAGCGGTGGGGAACACCGGATGTAGATCTGCTAGCATCCAGATTCAACACAAAAGTGGACAGGTTTGTCTCTTGGACAAGGGATCCCCTAGCTTGCGGCTCGGATGCCCTAGTGTTCCCTTGGGATCAGTTCAAGCTGATATATGCATTCCCACCGCCACAATTGTTACCTCGATTACTCCGCAGAATCAGGGTAGAAAAGAAACCAGTGATTCTGGTGGCTCCAGCGTGGCCCCGAAGAGCATGGTACGCGGAGATTGTAAAAATGTCTGTGGGGAGTCCTTGGACCCTCCCACATCGTCCGGACCTGCTTTCGCAGGGACCGATATACCACCCTTCCTTACCAGCCCTAGGTTTGACGGCCTGGCTATTGAAGCCCACATTCTAAAGAAGAGAGGGCTCTCTAATGCTGTGGTGTCTACCATGATCAATGCCAGGAAACCGGTATCCAGGCAGATCTACTATAGAATCTGGAAGGCGTACATCGCCTGGTGTGAGGCCAGAAAATGGCATCCACGTAAATACGTAATAGGTAGGATTCTGGACTTCCTACAATGGGCTGTAGATAGGAAGCTTGCCTTGAGTACTATCAAGGGTCAGATTTCGGCCTTGTCAATATTTTTTCAAAGGCCCTTGGCTTCGCATTCACTAGTCAAAGCCTTTATACAAGGAGTGATGCGTATTAGTCCTCCGGTTAATATTCCCATATGTCCATGGGATCTAAACTTGGTTCTGTCAGTTCTACAGAAACAACCATTTGAACCATTACAGCATATTTCCTTGGTGCTTCTCACCAGGAAATTGATTTTTCTAGTAGCCATTTGTTCGGCTAAAAGAGTGTCGGAATTAGCAGCTATGTCCTGTAAGGAGCCATATCTGGTTATCCATAAGGACAGAGTAGTGTTACGTCCTCATCCAGCCTTTCTTCCTAAGGTGGTATTGAGGTTTCATTTGAACCAAGATATGGTTCTTCCTTCTTTTTTCCCCAAACCTACTTCGGTAGAGGAAAAGTTATTGCATTCTTTGGATGTAGTAAGAGCAGTTAAAGCTTATCTAAAAGCCACTGCTCAGATTCGCAGAACGGATACTTTGTTTATTCTGCCGGAAGGCCCCAGAAAGGGTCAGGCAGCGTCAAAATCTACTTTAGCCAAGTGGATTCGACAGGTCATAATACAAGCCTATGGCTTGAGAAGGAGACCGCCTCCGTTCAAAGTTAGAGCGCACTCCACGAGAGCAGTTGGAACTTCATGGGCAGTGCATCACCAGGCCTCCCTGGCTCAAATCTGTAAGGCCGCAACATGGTCTTCAGTACACACGTTTACTAGGTTCTACCAGGTGGACGTTGGAAGTCAGGAGGATGTCGCCTTTGGGCGCAGTGTGTTGCAGGCCGCAAAAGATCCTCATGTCTGATAGCGCTCAGCTTATATATGGTGTATCCCCCCCCTCATTTGGCATTGCTTTAGGACATCCCATTAGTAATGACTATGTCGCTCTGTGTCCCGTGATGTACGAGAAAGAAAATAGGATTTTTATAACAGCTTACCTGTAAAATCCTTTTCTTGGAGTACATCACGGGACACAGAGCTCCCGCCCCTCTTTAGGGACACTTGTTGCTTTGCTACAAAACTGAGGTGCTCCCGGATGGGAGGGGCTTATATAGGGGAGGGTACTTCCGGTTTTGGAAGTTGCCAGTGCCAGCACCTGACGGTATCTATATAACCATTAGTAATGACTATGTCGCTCTGTGTCCCGTGATGTACTCCAAGAAAAGGATTTTACAGGTAAGCTGTTATAAAAATCCTATTATTTTGGAACTACATTTCCCATGATGCTCATGCACTCTGCAGTGTAGTTGAGCATCATGGGAAATGTAGTTCCAAAACATCTGGGGTGCCAAGGTTCGCCATCACTGGTCTAGGTGATTCCACTGGAAGTTTGACAAACCAAACCCACCAATCCCCCTTACCTCCTGCCCGCAACCTCTTGGGACACGTCACAATTTCCAGGAGGCTGCGGGACCATTTACACAGCTTAGTGTGGCTCACGCATATGAAGTGGGAAGCCAGCTGTGAAACTGCAAGGAGTCACAGTCTGGCCTCCCACACTAAACATGCCGGTATCAGGGACCCCAAGACCGGTAAATTACTGGCTGGGTGAGAACAGCGCTGGATCCTTGAACAGGTAATGACCAGTAAAGTTTTTTGTTTTTTTTAATTATCAGATTTTTATTAAGTATTTTATCTATACCTTTACACAATCTTTACACAATTTCCACTCAAAGGTATGTCATAAATCAGATACAGTTTTGTTATTAGTTCATATCTCAGGTTCCTCTATTGGAGCAACCCATATAACCTGATTGATAGGAACAAGAAAAATAAGAGAAAAAAGAAAACACCAGACCAAGTAGAAGAAGGCCAGGAGTCTCTTTCTTTCTCTTTACCCGTTCCTATATATATCTATTTTGTGTTGTCGAGTGGGCCTCGTGGGTGCGTATTTGCCCCAGTATAAAGCCCCGTACACACGGTCGGACTTTTGCCCAACAAACTTCGTTTTAAGCAAGTTGGACCAACAATCCGACCGTGTGTACGCTCCATCGGACAAACTTTTTCCGTTTGGTTTTGGATTTCATCGGACAAAAGTTGGGTCTGCAAACGGACAAACTTTGCCCAACAAAAGTCCTATGGAGCAAAGTCCTACCGTGTGTACAGAAAACCATAGGACTTTTGTCCGATGAACAAAACAACCAATGTTAAAATCAACCAACAATAGCAGAAGTTGACCAAAGGGTGGTGGTAAAGAGCAGAAAAGAGCAGAAAAACCATGTGATGTTGCAAAAAGTTTTGGGAAAGTTTGCAGAAAAGTCCTGTGGTGTGTATGCTATGGGTGTGCCCGGCCAACTCCGTTCAGACAAAAAAACATGGAAAAGTCCGATGGAAGTCCGACCGTGTGTACGAGGCTTGAGGCAAAAATAGGAAAGAAGACAAAAACTAGAGAAATAAAGGAAAATAAAAAAATAAAAGTAATGTTTTTTCAAGCATCGCCTATGAACAATTTTGGGGTAGTGAAGTTTGTCACTGTTTCACTGGTTTGACAGTTTTTTTTCTCCAGGGTCTCACTTTCAGAAAATATACACCAATCAGCCATAACATAAAAATCACTGACAGGTGAATAACACTCATTATCTCTTTATTACAGAAGAGAGAAGAGCTGCTGCAGATGTTCACAGCGCTGGACTGAGATCAGGCTCAGGTGAGTATTTAAGGGGGCAGGGGGAGTTGCATGTGTAGCGGGTATTTGAATTTAGGGGAAGCATCTGGCTGGTAGTGTAACCCAGATGCACTGATTGCTAGGGAATCCGAGACCCTTTTATGGTTCTTGGAGGACTCTGGTGGTGTGAGGTTCCCTGCGGCCTGCAGGTGGCATTGTTGCCCTGGCCGGAGTTGAACTCACACCGCAAGACTGCTTCCTTTTTGTCCTTTCCTGGCGCTGGTACAGCGGGGCGGGGAACCCGCTGTGACGCAAAAGGCGAGGGGATAAAAGGGGCGGATGCCCTGACCTTGGGGTTCAGAGTCGGAGGACGCAGCCGCACCCAGGCACCTTCAGCTTGGGTGCTGGCGTTCCGGGCCCAGGTGCCCTTGACCTGGCTGGAGCAGGAGATGGAGTCCATCTCAGGCACCTTTAGCCTGGGGTGAGGTACTATGGCGGATGCCTGGGGCTCAGTACCTTTGACTGAGTTCCGCGAGGGTGGAGGAATCTGAGGGGGCCCTAACTCCTTGGGTGCCCGTGTCTGAGGTCGAGCAGACTGGTGAGCGGAACTTCTCTGGAGAGTCCGGCGCAGCATCGCTGGTGACAGAGAGGCCTCCGGTGACTCCCTTGGACGGATATCCTTCCCCTGACAGGGGCTGTGCTAGCGAAGGTAATTCATGTTCTACTTCACATAGTCAGTGGCAGTGACTATTCGCCACTGGTGATACCACAGTGGTTAGCGATACTTTAAAGGATTGTGCCTCGACCTACTCCAATTAATACTGAACTGTTGCAAAGGTCCCAACTTGATTATGCTGTATGTTTATTCGCTGAGAACAATAAAACTGTGTTGGACCTATTCAGTGTGTGGAACTCTGGTTACTAGGAGCAAAGGGGAGTGGATCCGAGGAAAGGATTTGACCCTAGGACACCTACACAAAGCCCGATCTTTCTGGCCTTCACCTCTTCACTATGGAGGACATGGGCCGTGGTGTATCTCATCCCTCCCCCCTGGTACTGACACCCTAGACAGAGACAGACAAGCCGAGAATGAGAAGGGGTGAGAGGGGTGAGGTCGCTACACATGTAAAAGGCTTTTTACCTTAAAGCGGAGTTCCACCCAAAAGTGGAACTTCCGCTTATCTGATTCCCCCCTCCGGTGACACATTTGGCACCTTTAGGGGGGAAGCGGCCCCCTCTTCCTCCCTCTGCTGCCGGTCAGTAAGAGAGCGCAGCGTGCTTCACGCATGCGCAGTAGGGACCTGACTGTGAAGCCGCAAGGAGTCAAAGCCGGCTTCCCACACTAAACATGCCGGTACCCCAAGACAGGTTAGGTAAACATGCTGGTGCCGAGGACCTGCAGACCGGTAAAGAACCGGCCCGGGTGAAGACAGCACTGGATCCCTAGACAGGTAAGTGTCCTTTTAGTAAAAGTCAGCAGCTACAGGATTTGTAGTTGCTGACTTTCAATGTTTTCTCTCTAGGGTGAAGATCCTCTTTAATATTTTATTACAGGGCTGATTTGGCCATTAACAGGAGCTAAACGGTTAAAATATAAAAATATCTTCCTGCGTCTGAGATACTCAGTTTACATTTTGTTTTTTATGGAACACTAATCTGTATTGTGTCTTTAAGTAAATTATTTATGGATAAAATAGACCGTGACGCGTCTCTTTGTAGCACACAAGGCACTTCCGCCCTGATAACATTGCAGAGCGATCGTTCTGCACCCAGTTTCCTCTCTCTGGATTGCAGGTTTGGCAGAATGAAGAACAGGCGTGACTCATGTGGAAAACATGAATGGAACCCAGATGTGCTTCGGTGGTCACTTCATAAAGTCTCACCCACCTTAAATAGAACCAGTCTTCTCATTGAGCAAAGTCAATCATAACTGTTTACTGTGATTGCATTTTATCAATGTTATCTATATATTTGGTCAGTGTTATCTATGTGTAGCGGGGGTCCCAAATTTAGGGATTGCTATACCAAATTTAATGGGTGATTCGAGTGGTAGTTGGCTCGAATCTTTCAATTTGCTAGACTCTGCCTTGCTGTTGTTTTGCCTGGTGTGCAGTTCCCCTTAGAAGTATGGGTGGCGCTGTCACCTATACTCGGGGTTGAACCACAGGTAATGGGGCAGCGATTTGGTGTCCTCTCTCGGCAGCCGTGCAGTGGGTGTGGTTTACCTGCTGTGCATGCCGGGAGAGGATACATAAGGGGCAGACGCCGCCTGGGAGGGGTCGGTTCCTTTTGGTTCCAGAGACGGAGTCCTGGTGCGTGGCCCCTCCAGGCCATGGGGCCACGTGCACTTCAGTCCCATGCACCTTTAGTCCTGGGACTGCAACTTCAGCCCTGGGCCCAGCAGCTTTAGCTGGAGCCCACTTTGGGAGGAGGAATCCCAGGGTTCCGCCTTGCGAGGGGACCCGTTTCTAGAAGAGGAGGCTGGGGTGAGAGATCACAGTAAAGGAAGGGGCCCAGTAACACTCTGGAGGAATGTCATCCATCCGAAAACAGGGATCTAAACAAAGGGACCATTAGGAGGTTTGGGGCACCATAGATTCTGTGGCAGAGGATCTCCTGAACGCATCCATTAGGGAATCTAATAGACTGTGCACTTTGCAAGTGCAGTTACACTCTGCAAGGGAAATTTCTCCAGAGCCTAGTAAATGAGGGAAAGCTTCACTTTGCAAAGAATACCCAATCACATGCAAGGAAAAAACAAAACAGCATTTTTGCTTGCTCTTTGGATGATGGGAGTCAGCAGAGCTTCTCCTCATCTACTAAGCTCTGGAACAGATTCCCTTGCAGAGTACAACTACACTTGCAAACTGTACAGCCTGTAGTAAATCAACCCCTGTAATTGGCTGCAGTGCAGCCTGTGGAGGAACAACATACCTCACAACTGTCCCTGATTTTGAGGGACTGTCCCTGATTTGGAACACATTTTTGTCTGATCTATATAGTTGTATATAAAATGAACTTTTTATCTTTCAAAAACTTTTTCCCAGTGCTAAATCTTTCATCCAATTTCTAAATTGCTGCATTTGTAAATTTCAAAGCCATTATAAAGGAAAAGTAGTGGTAAAAAAAAAAGCCCTTGTGGGTTTAACTAATCTTTTATTTTTTGTATATTTTTCCTTTAAGGGGGCGTGGCAGGGTGTGTGTCCTATGCCTACATACTTTTGGTAATAGGTGTCCCTCATTCAAATCTCAAAAAGTTGGGAGGTATGGAACACCCCCCCCCCCCCTGCCTAAGGCCTGCTGGGAGAGGCAAAGACTTGTGGGGGAAGTACTTGAAATTCTGGATGGACCCTCCACGCACTGCTATATACCCTTTCTAGCAAACTTTGCAATTAAAAACAGGGATTTTTAGTTTACACATACTGCAAAAATGTTCAAGCTGGCCAACTGCGTCAAAGTAATCCCTCTTAGGACCAGTCCTACTCTGCTTTGCCATGAAAATGCTACGGTGGACACAATGCCAACATGGGGCAAACAGGCACAAAATGGGGGAGAGTGACTCAGTTCAGGTCTGGTCACTGACCTGTAGTGCAACAGATACAAGATATGCCTGTGCTCAAATCCCAATAGCTTGTACATGCATATAATCTATCGGGTACTAAAGGCGTGTGACCACATGTTAATTAGTCGCTCTCTCCCATTTTGTGCCTGCCACATGTTGGCATTGTGTCCATCGTAGCATTTGCATTGGCAAAGCAGAGTAGGGCTGGCCATAAGAGGGATCACTTTGATGCAGTTGGCCAGCTTAAGCATGTATTGCAATATGCGTGAACTAAAAATCCCTGTTTTTTATTGCAAAGTTTGCTGTGAAGGGTATAGCAGTGTGCAGAGAGTTATCCAGAATTTCTCGTGTTAACATGTGGTCACACCCCTGATAGCACCTGATAGATTATATGCATGTTCAAATTCATGGAGCTTATCTAGTGTAGCAAAGTCCCGGGCCCCTGAAGCCCAATGGTGACCTCCAGAGTGAGTGACATCTGACATCCTTCAGTGTAGAGCGGGATGAACAGATGGATGCCAGACACTTTTTGAATGCAAAGAGATTTATTGTCAGAACTGTGGGAGGGAGGTTTAGGGCCAGGACACCCTTAGGTAGATGCAATGTTAATTGTCAGACTCCGAGACTTCTATAGGTAGACAGCTATACAGGTGAAGGCCTCCAGCCACCACTTCTTTATAGGTAGGACCGCTGTCTCCTATGGCAACAATCTTGTAGTTGTTACTAACGGTAAAGGTATTCAACTATCTGCAACATGAACAGTTCTCTTTACCAGACATTTACTCACTGTGGGTCTTCACTTAACAAACTCCTAGTCTCTCTCACTAGACTTCAGATCCACTAGCCACTGGATTTCCTGAGCTCTTTCACTGTAGCACTCGGTATCTTCCTCAAGCGTCACCCCCGCTTTACTGCTGGTTCCCTGGCTTGGCACTCACAGATACTACTCAAGCTTCAGCTGACAGGTTAGGTCCCTGGCTTGGCACTCCTCAAGCGTCACCTCTTCTGTCCCGCTGGATCCCTGACTTGGCACTTTCTGATACTTTCCCACTTCTTCACCGTTCCCAGCTGGCGAGAAGTCTGCTCTGCTACTGGCCTCAGCTTACTCACAACTGTCTCCGGTAGCAAAGTGGATGGTCCCTTTGTGGCGACAGCTTCCCCTCTACCTCCGACCGTGACTGGTTCCCTGGCCGGCGGAACCGTTACTTCTGGTTGGACTACAAGCCCGCAGTCCCAACCCTGCACTACTTCTGGATAGGCTCTCAGATAGCCTAGAAGCCATATGTCACTGGGATAGGCCTTCAGTTTCTGTCCTAGCAGCCTGGGGCAAGACGACAAACATCCACCCAGACAGCCATTTATGTGGCACAGAACCCCGATCACCTGACTCTACCCAAGTAAATAGGCTCTCCCAGCAGGCCAAGGGACCCAAGAAAATCCCTGCCCATTGGCTGGGACACCCCATTCATTCTTAATCTGTCCTTGCACTGCCCTTGTCTTATCTAATGTCACCAGATACCTGGCCACCTAGCGACAGAAGAGAGAAGTGCAGCAATTCCAGAATTAGGGTGAAATCAATTGACCTGCTAACAATTGACCAAGGCAACTATCACTTGGCAAACAAATTTAATAGCAACCCTGTCTAAACATCAGGGTGCTACACTAGTGAAGTCCAAGTGTACCACCCATGTGCCTCAGTGAAATGCATTTGAAATTTGGAGCCAATCTGGGTCATATAACAAAATGCTTCTGCTGCTATAATTTATGCAGCCATGCCCTCTGGTGAGTGCGGAGTGTTGATGGCAATTATTTTTTGTTGGCCAACATAATAGTAGTTTATAAAGTGGTGGAATGGACTTTATTTTATTTGTTTTTTGATGATTTTTTGCACATAAGTGAACAAACATCACGCAACAAATATCATGCAATTACCGGTATTTGTTGGTTCACTTAAAAGTGGTGGGAGGTTTCATACGCATATCTTTTATGAATTGGTGGATTTTTTTAAAATGTACATCTAGATGCATGGTCTTTATTTTATTCAGTTGATGAATTGCACTTTATTTAACTTGAAGAAATACACGTGTTATGTATCTAAATATTCATGTATTTAATTACTTCATTTGGATTTTTAGTATTTTAAGTATTGTATATTTATTTTTAGTGCTGCACTTTCTATATATATATATATATATATATATATATATATATATATATATATATATATAATCTAAATTGTCACACTGGATTACTGCACAGATCAGGAAAAAATATGCAAAGCACCCTGAGATTAAATAAGAATGCATGTAAGGCTCCATGTACACGGGACGTTTTTACAACTGCTCCTAAATGATTAAACTTGATAGATAGTAACCCACGTTTAAAACGTCAATTTTCCCTCGTTTACATGCCGTGTTTCGCAGCGTTTTGCCGCGTTTGCATTTAGAAGCGTTTCAAAGAAATATATATGTAGCGGGGTGTTCCCCTTTAATGCAGAGAGACAAGAAGTTCCAGGTGAGTCGGGAGGAAGTAAAGAGACATTATGGAAGTGAAAGCAGAGGAGAGAGAGACTACATCTCCCAGTACATCTTGCAGCACCCAGGGTGCATTGCTCCAGAACAGAGACTGCTGGGGGAGACTTTATAAAGGGGAGGCGGAGTTTTGGTCGGTCTTTTTGGACACCCCTCTCCTAGCAGGAGGATGTCTGTGCTGAACTGCTGTGTGCACAAGGCCTGAAGCCTGGGCCGTGTGCTCCTTTCCAAAGAGCCCTCTGCCAGCCTAGCAGAGCCTTAGAGACATCTAATCCTCCTTGCTGCAGTACACCAGAAGGATTGAAGACTTGGATGTCGGTGGATTCCTGTTCCTAGACGAATCAATGGAGGAAAGGGACTTGGACTTGTCCAGGTGGTGAGAGCTGTTTAAAGACAGATACTTTATCTTTACTATTCGTTGGGATTACAAAGTTGTTCTTCAAGTGCACCACCGAGAGATTGCTAGCAAATATTGTTTCACTGAACTTCCATTTAGATCAGTCAGGCCTGACTGCATAGGTAGACATTGCTGGGTGTTAGTCTACCCATGAGGGGAAGTAGCTGTAAAAGGGCAGCGCTAGAGTTGCATAGCAATACTTAATTATTCTGATTACTCTGTTTATCTTTATTACTGTTTATTGCAGGGATCTGCAACTTGTTATACTGTTGTTTATTACTTGCCCATTAGCCTCAGTAAAATATCTGGGTAAAGTACATTTGGTGTCAGTTCCGCTTACTTTAATAGGAGTTTTAAAGTATATTCTGTGTATGTTTGTTATAGGACTGCGTCACCAACAGTTGCGGTCACGCGGTCCTATCCCTCTATCACCAGCTGTGCCACGGGAGGTTAGAGCCGATTGCCAGGGGTTGACAGCAGTGCACTACAGGGCCCAAATCAATATCAGCGGCTCTCTTAACTGGGGGTAGCGCTACACGTGGGGGCTCGAGTCCGGGATCCTTGTACGTTGCACACTGCAATCAAGCCGGTCAGAAGTACCAGCATGGACCCGCTGGCAATGTCACAGTGGTGCGCAGCGATTGGCGCCGATCCAACCGCGGCGGTAGTCATTGTACTCCCGGGGGAAAGATGGAAGGAAGAGGAGATAAAACATCTCGTATTGTTACTGTCTCCGAGCCACAAAGCATGGGTGATGGATTTTAGGCCAGATCCAGTGATCTCGTTTACATACGCACTGGTAGAATGGAAAAACGAAATCCCAGAGCATTTTAAAAGTCAGAGTATACAAGCCATAGATAATCAGATCTATCACTTGATACATACGCTGCCAGTGAAGGAAGAATGGTTTCAGACACCAAAGCCATCACCCCCACAATTATCTCCACCACTATCCCCTAAAGCAGAAAAGCTTAAGGAACTATTAAGCCCGGGATCACCGCTGGCCACTATAGGGCCTGAATTGTTGAATGCTCTAGGAGACCTTGTAATTAAGTGCCTGAAAAGCAGTACGGTGCATGTGGAGGCCGGTTACCAGAAGCTTAGCACCTTCTCAGGGAAGCTCCCCGTCCCTGTGGGGGAGGAAGATTTTGACACTTGGGTGGAACAGGCATTGCAGGCAGTAGAAGCATGGGAGGTGCCTGAGGCACAGAAGAGACAGCGAGTCTTAGAAAGTCTGAAAGGTGCCGCGGCAGAATCGGTGAAGAGCTTCCGGTTTGGAAATGAAAACTGTACAGCTCAAGATTGCCTGGCCATGCTGCAGGAAGAGTTTGGTCAGCTGGAGAAGGTGTCAGAGATGATTTATCAAATTGAACACACTCTCCAGCAGCCGAATGAGAAACTGTCAGAATATGTTAGAAGGTTGAACAGGCAGCTATGCAAGATTGTACTGAAGAAGGGAATGCTGCCCAAAGATGCAGATGAAGCACGCATGAAGCAGATCATGAGGGGAGCGCGGCGCTCAGACCCGGTCTGGCTGCACCTGAAAACCTCAGGAGGAGGAATGTCACTAACCTACTCTGATCTAATAAAAATTATTAGGGACGAAGAGGCGCTGGAGGAAGATCAGCAGGTGGCCAAGGCGAATGTCACACCTGTACCAGTGTTGGTACATTCGGTCAAGAGCCCAGAAAGAGAAGCGGAGGTTGACACTCTGAAATCGCAAATGGCCCAAGTGTTGGAGATGCTGACCTCTTTGATGGAGAAAGATCAGAGAAGACGAGAGAAACCAAGCCCAAGAAAGGAGTTGTTCCCGAACACCTCAGCACCGGCCTCCCTACAGGACCGAGAAGAGGTGATTTGCTATAACTGCGGAGGGAGTGGCCACTTTGCAAACGTATGCTCCAGCCCAAAGAAGAAGAGAACAGATAATTGCAAGCCGGCGGGAAACTCCAAAGGGCCCCGGTGAAGGAGTCAACCGGGTGCCCATCATCTTCAGTGCGCTCCAAACTAAAAAAAAAGGCCAAGAATGGAGGAGACAAAACTCCTAGGAGGAGGTATAGTACACCCCCACCAAGATGTACCCCAGAGGGAGGGGGCAAGACCCCTCAGTGGAAGTACAGCACCCCAAAGAAGGAACATCCACCTAAAAGGAACAATAACATCCCTCAGCGGGTTTGTGCCCCCATTGAGAGGGAGAAAGTCAATGCATGCCAGGCTCAGGAAAAATTAAAGTCCAAAAGGAGCAGGGCAAGGGTCGAAAGCCAAAAAAAAGAGGTGACCCCAGTCCGGCCATACCCAAAGGAACTGGTGGGCCCGTCTCCTACTGTGCCCATTCAAGTGGAAGGAGTCTATACTAAAGCTCTTTTGGACACCGGAGCACAGGTGACTTTACTATACCGGGACTTCTATGATAGGCACTTGAGTCATCTGCCTATCCAGAAGATAGAAGAGCTGGAGATATGGGGACTTGGAACCCAGAGTTTCCCTTATGATGGGTACCTGCCCATAAAGATGACTTTCGACCCATCCGTGGCTGGGAAGGCTGAAGTGTTTGACACCCTGGCAGTTGTGTGTCCCCGGCCGCCTGGAGCCAGCAAGATTTCTCTGATCATTGGGACAAACACGGATCTAGTCAGGAGACTCCTGACCCCTCTAGTGAAAGAGAGAAACCATTCAGCCACCAAAATCCATCCCATGCTAAAGACGGCCTACCAACGACTGGTCTTAGAGCAGAAGACCCCGGGAGAGGGGATAGGGAAGGTGTGGAGACTTGGCAGAGAAGGAGTAGTGCTACAGCCCGGAGAAGTAACCTGTCTTAGGGCCACTGTGAAGCTTTCGTGGGAACAACCTGGCCCCTTTGTCATGCTGGAATCAGACCCAAGGGAAGAGTCCTCAGGCCTGGAAGTGATACCAGAAGTGATTCCGTTCAAGGCCCTGAAGAAGGCCCATGGCAGAGTTCCGGTGAGTGTTAGGAACACTACGGGAGGACCCATGGAGATCCCTGCCAGAGTGTTGCTTGGTCAGGTGAGCCCTGCTGCCCCGGTCACTGGGTCCGAAGTCAAGGGGACGGGTGACGGAGGAGATGTTTGGGAGAAACTGTCTGTGGAAAACCCGAACCTACCCTGGGCTTGGAAAGGAGCACACGGCCCAGGCTTCAGGCCTTGTGCACACAGCAGTTCAGCACAGACATCCTCCTGCTAGGAGAGGGGTGTCCAAAAAGACCGACCAAAACTCCGCCTCCCCTTTATAAAGTCTCCCCCAGCAGTCTCTGTTCTGGAGCAATGCACCCTGGGTGCTGCAAGATGTACTGGGAGATGTAGTCTCTCTCTCCTCTGCTTTCACTTCCATAATGTCTCTTTACTTCCTCCCGACTCACCTGGAACTTCTTGTCTCTCTGCATTAAAGGGGAACACCCCGCTACATATATATATATATTTTTTTTTTAAATGGCCAAAAACGAAAAACGCCTATAAGTGAAACGCTGCTAAATGCGGGTTACCGCGTTTAGCCACGTTTTGCGTCGGAAACGTGGAAATCTTCTGCGTCTGAACCCATTTTTTTGCTTTCAAACAAACGCTGTAAACGCAACTGCCTAAAAACGTCAATAAACGAGACTGTGTACATGGTCACATAGGATAACATTGAATGAGTTCAGGGGCAGTTGAAAAAAGTGTCTCTGAACGCGAGTTTAACATCGTCCCGTATAACAGCCTTAGGGCCCTTTCACACAGGCAGATCCCGTGAGGATCTGTTCCTTAAACATCCGCTTGCTCAGCGGGGATCGCTCCATTGATCCCCGCTGAGCCGGCGGATGACTAGCCCGTCTCTGCACATTGTGCAGAAACGGACCAGTCAGATCTCCGCTCTCCTCTATGGGGGGATCGGAGGAACACGGACCGTCTGTCCGTGTTCATCCGATCCGCAGACGGATGGAAAAATAGGATTTTCCCCCGTCTTCAGAAACGGAGCATAGCGGACACTGATGAGATCGGGTGTCATCCGCTGACACCCGCTATCCCATAGGGATACATGTATGTCCGTTTTTCATCCGAGAACGGATGGATGAAAAACAGACATACTGTACGGGCCCCATGTGTGAAAGGGCCCTTACACTGTTATTTAGACAATATATACAATGTATATAAAAAGTCTCCACACCCCTGTTAAAATGTCAGGTTTCTGTGATTTAAAAAAATAAGACAAAGATAAATCATTTCAGAACATTTTCCACCTTTAATGTGACCTATAAACTGTACAGCTAAATTGAAAAACAAACTGAAATCTTTTAGGGAAGTAAAAAAAAAAAAAAAAAGTAATAATAATGTGGTTGCATAAGTGTGCACACCCTCTTATAACTGGGGATGTAGCTGTGTTCAGAAATAAGCAATCACATTCAGGCTTGGTTCACACTGGATCGGCTGTGCATCCCTATTCTCCAGTTCAGAGACAAATCAGGGCAGAATCTTTGCCTGAATTCGGCCCTGAAACGGAGTGAAAGACGCACAGCGTTTCTGTGCAGTGCGCTCCGCAGCCGCCCCGGAGATTTGTGAACTGGCTTCATAGCGAGCCGGTCACATTCTCCTGCTATGCGAATTGGATATGGGGAAACCAACATCCAATTCGCATAGGTGTGAACCCAGCCTCAAACTCATGCTAAATAGGAGTCAGTACACACCTGCCATCATTTAAAGTGCCTCTGATTAACCCCAAATAAAGTTCAGCTGTACTAGAAGGTCTTTCCCAACATTTTCTTAGTCACATCCTACAGCAAAAGCCATTGTCTGCAGAGAGCTTCCAAAGCTCAGAGGGATCTTATTGTTAAAAGGTATCGGTCAGGAGAAGGGTACAAAAGAATTTCAAAGGCATTAGATATACCATGGAACACAGTGAAGACAGTCATCATCAAGTGGAGAAAATATGGCACAACAGTGACATTACCAAGAACTGGATGTCCCTCCAAAATTGATGAAAATTTTTTTTGCTAAATTTTTTGCAAAAACACATCTGAAGTCTCCCAAAATCATGTGGGGAAATGCGTTATGGTCTGAGGAAACCAAGGTTGAACTTTTCGGCCATAATTCCAAAAAAAATGTTTGGCGCAAAAACAACACTGCACATCACCAAAAGAACACCATACCCACAGTGAAGCATGGTGGTGGCAGCATAATGCTTTGGGACTGTTTTTCTTCATCTGGAACAGGGGCCATAGTCAAGGTAGAGGGAATTATGAACAGTTCCAAATACCAGTCAATATTGGCACAAAATCTTCAGGCTTCTGCTAGAAAGCTGAACATGAAGAGGAACTTCATCTTTCAGCATGACAACGACCCAAAGCATACATCCAAATCAACAAAGGAATGGCTTCACCAGAAGAAGAATAAAGTTTTGGAATGGCCCAGCCAGAGCCCAGACCTGAATCAGATTGAAAATCTGTAGAGTGATCTGAAGAGGGCTGTGCGCAGGAGATGCCCTCGCAATCTGTCAGATTTGGGGTGTTTTTGCAAAGAAGAGTGGGCAAATATTGCCAAGTCAAGATGTGCCATGCTGATAGCCTCATACCCAAAAAGACTCAGTGCTGTAATCAAATCAAAAGGTGCTTCAACAAAGTATAAGGCTGGGTTCACACTTGTACGACACGACAGTCATACAACTTTCATCCTACTTTGCTCTGCGACATCAGTCCTACATTGATCCTACATCGGTCCAACATCCATCCGACTTTCATAAACAGGATACTACTTTGATCCGACTTTGTGATAGTCTGACTTGTCCTTTGACCAATCAAAACAATCCCAGTGTGAGATAAATTCCTTTTACTGCTGCTGTAATCACCATGTCGGATGTCAAAAGTCGGATGGTTAGGACAAGGATCCTACTTTGATCCGACTTCAATGATATTCAATGGGCTGAAGTCGGATCAAAGTCGGACCAAAGTAGTACAGGGAGCATTTTCAAAGTCGGACCAACATGTGTCGGACCAGTTAAGACGGCTCCCATAGGGAAACATTGATTTTCACACGTCATGCGACATGAGCTCCCAATGTCGGAGCGTCTGTCGGACCAGTGTGAACCCAGCCTTATGCCACCTTAATTTTTTAGTTTTTCTATTAGTTTTTCTATTTTTACTTCCCTCCATCTAAAAGATTTCAGTTTGTTGTTCAACTGAGTCATACAGTAGTTTATAGGTCACATTTAAGGTGGAAAAAGTTCTGAAACCTGACATTTTAACAAGGGTATGTACTGTACTTATCGTCACACAGGCTGAGAGGAGAGGGCTGGGTAGATTTATTGAAAATCAATAGCCTGGTGTAAACATTAAACTATATTAAGATGGAAAAACTTTGAACTTTAACCTTATGGTGTAAAATTGCAAGGTACGTTAATACCGACAGCCAGGTTGAGTAAACATTCTCTAATGTCCGTGTGCTCCTTAAAGTGGTTGTAAACCCACTTTATAAACAAACACCTACAGGTAAGCCTAGATTAAGGCTTACCTGTAGGTGCATGAAATATTTCCTTAACCTACACGGTTAAGAAGATATTTGCATTTAAATGCGGCGACGCTGACGTCACGCGCATGGGGTTAACCCCATTCACAAATTCGGCTAGGTCGCAACATTCGACGACGTAGCCGAATTCGACGGCTCACGCGCGCATGCGCGGCGTCACGTCTTCGCCGCTCCGGCCAATCACAGCGCCGGAGCGGCGCTGTGATTGGCTGGAGCGGCGATACTCGGAAGTAACCTTCCGGCTATCGCCGCAGCGATGGATGCAGCTGAAGAGGGAGACAAGGACGGCTTCGGGGGCCCCGATCTAAGGTAAGTGATGCATAATGAGCTATTATGCTAGTCATATTAGCTCATTATGGCTTTCTCTTACAGCTAGTTAAAAAAAAAAAAATTTTAGGAGGGTTTACAACCACTTTAAATTAGAACTAAATGCAAAACTTTTTTATTTTTATTTTGGATAGAGCAAGTGAGGGTTATAACCCCTCTAAGGTTGTTGTTTTTTGCTATCTGTGTCCCATTGGGGAGACGATTACCTTCAAGTGGTTCTAACGTTACAAGGTTTACCTAATTCATTACCTGCATTAAGGTTAAAAACCTTTCACTAAATGTTTTCTCCCCCAACTACTTACCTGAATCCAGTATTGATTCACTGTTTCTCCCAGAACAGGACAGATTAATAGCAGTTGGAGCCATTGGCTATCACTGCTGTCAATCACATGCAATGAGGAGAAAGTGGGGGCGGGTTTCAGCCGTGCTGTGTGTGTCTGTGGACGCGACTAGCGTCTTGCTGTGGTGGCAGACACACAAGATGTGGAGTGAACAGCGCTGGGGGATCCCAGAAGTGACGTTTCAGGGCGGCTCTGTACAATACCTGTACACAGAGCAGGTAAGTATAAACCTCTTATTTATTCTAAAGTGTTACTAAACCCAGGACCCTGCATTCACTATATCTGGTCTCCCACATTACACATGTAGCGGGTGGTTACATTTAGGGGGAAGCATCTGAGTGGTAACTAGGCTCAGATGCACAATTGTTAGGTCTCATGGACCATTTCTATCCCTGGGAGATGGTACTGGTGTGTGTAAGTTCCCTGGGGCCTATAGGTGGCGCTGTTGCTTGGGCCCGGGTTGAACCGCAGTACAGGGTTGTGCCTTTTTTTGTCCCCTCTTGGCAGCAGTACAGCGGGGCGGGGAACCTGCTGTGCCTGTCGGGAGAGGATATAAAAGGGGGCGGCCATCTTCCAGAGGGGGGGTTCCACGCTCAGGCACCTTAGGCCTGGGTGCGTGTGTGTCGCCTCCGGGTGCCCTAGGCCCGGTCGGGTTGTCTCTGGGTGCCCTAGGCCCAGAGACGGAGCTGCTGTTCCATCTCAGACACCTTCAGTCTGGGGTGAGGTACTTTGGAGAAAGGCCTGGAGCCCAGCAGCCTTCGGCTGGGATCCGCCGGGGACCGAGACTCCCAGGGATCTGCCTTGCGAGGGGACCCGTATCCAGGACGAGGAGGCCAGGGAGGTGACCCTTTCTGAAGACCCAGCGCAGAGTCGTGGTGACGGAGGGGGCCTCTGGTAACTCTCCAGGGGGATGTTTTTGTCCTATAAAGGGCCCGTTTTCTAACAGAAGGAAGTGCGCGTTCTCTAAGTCACAGTGGCAAGGATACTACGCACCCAAGGTCAGTGGCAGTGACTTTCATCTTTTTCACCCGGTCAGTGGCAGTGACCAACTTCATGGTCTGTGGCAGAGACCGTGCGCCAAGCCTGTTCGTTCTAATCAGAGCAGGAGAAAACCCAATTCGAGTTTGTGCCTGGACCTCCTCCCACCTTATCTGACCTGTGTCTTGTCCCAACCTGTCTGCTCTCAAAGAGACTGTTTATTGTGCTAAAGAGAATAAATACGAGTTGGACCTTTCAGTTGGTGTGGACAGTTGCTTACTGGGGAGAACTAAGGACTTGTCTCTGACTACCACAGAAACGAGGTCAGCACTGGAGGTTTTTAAACACTGGCTGCAAGCAGGCCCGAGAAACTAACACCGCTCAACCTCCCTATTCAGGAGGGTACGGGCTTGTGGTGCGGTGTGCCTCATTCTTTTCCTGCGGAGGAGCCAAGCAGAAGAAAAGCAGGTAAAGTCTGGGGTTGGTGCGCTACACACAGAACCGGGAAATGCAATTATTTTAGTAAATATAAACTACTAAATACCCTTTCTCATCAGCAGTATATTGCAGTCAAATGACTTCTATCAGTGTCTGGTTATAGCTTGTAGGAGGAGTTTTCATTCTCCCATGAGTGTCCTATGACACAGAGGGGGCTGGAGAAGCACCGAAGACACGGAGGGGAACTGGAGGAGGAGCACAGAGGACACAGGGGGGGACTGGAGGAGGATCGAAGGAGCACAGAGAGGAGGACACGGAGAAGGACACAGGGGACAGTCAGTGATGATTGGTGCGGAAGTGGGGGGAGTTACAAACACCAATCTCTCTGTATAGATTTTAATAAAGCAGCTGAAAGCCCCGGGGGGGGGGGGGGGGCGAAGCGGCTGTCAGCTGCTTTATTGAAATCTACACAGGGAGATCCGTGCTTGTAACTCCCCCCACCAGTGCACCGATCATCCGTGACTGCCCAAGTATCGGGTCAAGCATCAGAGCATTTGCAGGAGTACAAGTACTCCTGCAAATGCTCGGTATTGGCACCGATACCTCTCCCTGACCCTCTGTCTGGACAGTGCTGATTCGCCCTGTGCTGATCACTTGCACCCTCCCCAGAAAAAAACAACCCTCTCTAGCAATTCTTATTTTACTGTTGTGAGTTTAGTAACACTTTAAAGTGTTTTATTTTTTTTAAATAACAAACATATCATACTAAGGCTTCTTTCACACGGGACGGATCAGTCATGATCCGCCCCGTGAACCTCTGCTTGCTCAGCGGGGATTGCTCCGTTGATCCCTGCTGAGCCGGCTGATGACTGGGCGGTCCCAGCACACTGTGCAGGGACCGCCCTGTCAGATCTCTGCTCTCCCCTATGGGGGATCGGATGAACACGGACCATCTGTCCGTGTTCATCCGATCCGCTCCGCAGACGGATAGAAAAATATAAATTTTTCTATCCTAAAAAACGGAGCGTAGCGGACACGGGTGAGATCGGGTGTCAGCGGATGTTCATCCGCTGACATCCGCTGTCCCATAGGGATACATGTATGTCCGTTTTTCATCCAAAAACGGATGGGTGAAAAACGGACATACGGTCCGCCCGTGTGAAAGGGGCCTTACCTCCACTGTGCAGCTCGTTTTGCAATCTTCCTCTTCTGCCCCCCCCGGCGGCACTCGTGGCTCCTCCTCGCATCAGATAACCCCCTATGAGAAGCGCTCTCCCGGGGGGGTTACCATGCGAGCGTGCTCCCGAGTCCAGCATTTGCGTCCATGGACACAAATGCCGGACTCAGCCCCTCCCCCCGCGTCATTAGATTTGATTGACAGCAGCGGGAGCCAATGGCTGCGCTGCTATCAACCTATTCAATCAAGAGACGGGACCCTGTGCAGAGAGGGAGAGTGCATTTTCGCTGAGGGAATGAGGGGGCTCAGGTAAGTAAAACGTGGGGGGCTGGGGGGCCCGTCATCGCCAGAAGTTTTTTCACCTTAATGCATAGGATGCATTAACATGAAAAAACGTGAGGGTTTACAACCCCTTTAAGTAAAAAAAGCAAGCTTTAGAAGCACTTTCACTTCCTGTCCCATAGCCAAAAGGAACCTGACTCCCCCCAGCTCCATCTATAACCTGAATATCAATTTTCTGTGAACTTACATATTAAAATATATTTTTGTTGTGTAGCGATGGTCATATTTAGGGAAGGCATCTGAGTGGTAACAGGCTCAGATGCAACAATTGTTAGGATTCCTGGACCAATTTATGCCAGTGGAGGATATCAATGGTGTCTAGTTCCCTGCGGCCTATAGGTGGCACTGCTGCCATAGGCCGGGGTTGAATCGCCATTGGAGTGCTGCCCCCTTTGTGTCCTCTCACGGCAGTAGTACAGCGGTGCGGGGAACCTGCTGTGCATGCTGGGAGAGAGTATAAAGGGGGCAGACATCTTCCGCTCGGTGTCCACTCCCAGGCACCTTCAGCCTGGGGGTGCGTGATGGTGGTCTCCGGGTGCCCTAGGCCCGGGGACGGAGTTGCGGTTCCACCCCAGACACCTTTGGTCTGGGGTGAGGTACTCTCTGGAGGCCTGGGGCCCAGTACCTTAGACTGGGTCCCGCAAGGGATCGAGGGCTCCTAGGGTGTCCCCCGGTGTGGACACCCGAATCTGGGACGAGGAGGCCAGGGAGGTGACCCTTCCGAAGATCCAGTGCAGCATTAGCTGGTGACGGCAGGGCCTCTGGTAACTGTCCGGATGGATGTCCTTTCCCTGACAGGGGCCATTGCTTATAGAAGGTAGTCCACGTTCTCATGGTCTGTGGCAGGGACCCATCGTGAATCAGGTCGGTGGCAGAGACCCAACAACCAGGTCTGAGGCAGTGGCCTTATTCATCTGGTCTGTGGCAGGGACCCCTTCACGGTCGGTGCAGCGGCTGTGCGCCAAGCCTGTTCGCGCTATAACGGAACAGGAGAAAACCCAAGTTCAAGTTTGTGCCTGGACCTCCTCCCCACTGTGTTCTGAACTGTTCTATGTCTAACCAGTCGCTCTCAAAGGACTATTTATTGCTCTGAAGAATAAATAAGTGTTGGACTTTCAGTGGTGTGGAACTTGACTTTCTGGGAGTTAAAGGGTCATTCTCAAGGGAAGTTTTGGCTCTGGACAGGGACACAGGCCCAAAGGTAAAAGGTTATAGCTCACACCTCTACACACAAGAGGATACGAGCTGGTGGTGCGCCACACTCTCCTCCCTGGTCCCCTGCCTAGACGATAGCCATTGACCGAGAAGAGAAAGAGGGAGTGAGAGGTGAGGTCGCTACAGTTATATTAATGCTGCATAAGTAAATTATGTTCTACACTTCCAGGTTGTTTATTATCCCTCACACAGCTTTCCACTCACAATGCCTTTATCTGCTTTTCTATGCAGAAGGACACCATCTTTGTTTATCCAAGGTCAACATTCGCTTCCTAGATACAAAAGATTACACCGTCATGTAGATCCTGGTGCCTATGCAGTTCTTAGCCATGTTCACAAATGTCTGACGAAGATCAGCCCTGGCTGCAGTCTCTCACCTTGCTACAGAGATGCAATGTACAGTCTGTTCAGAGACTGAGGAAATGCTTCCTCCTGCCTGCCGTGGATTGAAGACATCATTTAAGCCTAGGCAAAGTCTCTGGTGGACTGGAGCTCAAGGACTGATTGTTATTGATAAAAGGTACAGGTTGCTGTTATTGTTGCATATTGTGACATATCAGTAATTTATTCACATCACATGTAAATTACTGACAGGTGCACTTTAAAGTGGGAGTAAACTATCTGTATGCCTATAATAACCTATAGGTAATGTAAATATCTCCTAAACGCACGCCGTTCAGGAGATATTTAGTATAGATGCAGTTGTATGGCTGAACTTGTGTTGGGTTCGCACAGAAAATAGTGCAGGGACTTGTTTTTCCCACACTAGAATTGGATCGCATGAGTGTTCTCACCTAACCGATCCGATTCCTGTGCGAGTTCACAGTTCGCACTGCGATCTGTGAACTAAACTGGGGGTGTCATTAACTTTGTTAATGACATCCGCAGCGGTTCGCAGAAGGCAATGTGAACTGCCTGCAGGAGGGATGCGATGTGGGAACCAGCGCTCTAATTGTGCTGGTTCCCACATTGCATATATGTGAACCTAGGGTTAATGTACCAAGTTGATCAATTGATCAACTTGGGTACAACCAGCCTGCCAGATTCTCCAGTGATTCTAGCAAGTGGCTGCTATAGCCGCTAGCGATAATCAATGTCTTCTCCCAGCAGAGACGGCTCCCCCCGCCCGCTGGGAGAAGACAATGGCCCAGCAGGAGGAATTCCCCCATCAACACTGTCTGTGTTGATGGGGGAATTGAACAAATTTCTTTCTTGCAATCGGCCTAAAAGACAACAGCCAATCACTTTTAACGCTAGGTTCACATTTGTGCGAACACAGTCATCGCATGTGATTCGCACCTGCCCTGCAGGGCCGATCGCATGCGATATCTGTGCAATGCGAATTCAGCCATACAGTTGTATGGCTGAACTTGCATTGAATTTGCATGTAGCGACCTCACCCCATCTCTTTCTTCTAGGGGTATCACACACGATAGGGTGAGATGCGCTACGGCCCATGTCCTCCCCATAACTGTGGGTGAGGTGAAGGCCAGTACCAGATATTTCCTCGGGCCTGTGTGCTTCTGTGAAGGATTAAGTCCTGCTGTGCCAACTAGGGTTGCCACCTGTCAGGGATTCACCCGGACAGTTCGGGTTTGGAATCATTTGTCTGGGTTTCAGACTGCCTGAGACCTGGACACATTATTTAGACTGGACTATGGCTTCTCAGCAGGGTTGCTGACTGCAGTTGTTTCAGCTGAGAGTGTCTGTTACACTCTTTCACACTGCCCAAAGCCAGCACTACCAACCCCCCCAAACACATACAGACGGCAGAGGAGAGAGGGCTCGATCTGCACCTCTTCCCCCCACCCCTACCCCTCTGTGTCTGCCCACACTCCAATCCCCGGCGCTGTTCCTCAGAAAAGGAAAGTGGGGGCTGGAAATTTGAAGTCCAGCAGCCTCAGATACATCTGGATGAGAGGTGAGTGAGCTCACCATCCATCTGTAACTGAAGTCTCCCCCCTTCTCTCTCTTTCCTCTAAGTACACTAAGGCAAATCAGGGTTCTCAGAGCACCCCTTAAATCACAGTTTCCCTTAACACCAGAGGCCACAGCGTTCCCCCTTACATCAGAATTTTCTCTGTACATCAGAGTTCTCAGTGTTCCCCCTTAAATCAGGGTTCCCAGAGCATCCATTATGTTAGAGTCCCCAGAGTTCTCCCTTATATCAGAGTTCCCCTTTACGCCAGAGGCCACAGCATTCCCCCTTACATCAGAGTCTTCTCTGTACATCAGAGTTCTCTGTGTTCCCCCCTTAAATCAGGGTTCCCAGAGCATCCATTATGTTAGAGTCCCCGGAGTTCTCCCTTACATCAGAGTTTACAGAGTTCCCACTTATAGTGAAATAGAACTCTGCGAGTTCAGATGTAAAAGGGGAACTCTGTGGACTCTTGTTGTTAACTTCATATGATTAGAAATGTTATTTAATAGCAAAATATATGTATAGTTTATACTAGAAAAAAAAAAATTGCTGTGCGCCGCAAAAGTGTTCGGGTTTGACTTGAAGAAAAGGTGGCAACCCTAGTGCCAACACTTCCCTTTGCTCCCATTAACCAGAGTTCCACACACCGATCACAGTCCAACTCTTGTTTTATTGCATTTCTCACAATAAACAGTGCTTCAGTAGCCAACTGGTTGCGACTTGATAACATTTTGATACAGGGGATGAGCAGGTCGAGGCACTGTCCTAATTATCAGCTAAACCACTGCGATCTCGCCAGCGGTTACTATGGCCTCCTCACCTCAGACATGGGCCCCATCCACTTCAGGGACCCTCGGACTTCTCCACCCTCGCGGGACCCAGTCGAAGTCACTGGGCCCCAGGCCTCCTGGTTTAGTACCTCACCCCAGGCTGAAGGTGCCTGGGATGGACTCCAACTCCATTCCGGTCAGGCCTAGGGCACCTGAGCCGGAATCCGGAACCGCCCGCACCCAGACCTAAGGTGCCTGGGCGCGTGATGAAGAACCTCCAGAAGAGCAAGACCTCGTGACCAGGGCGTCTCCCCCTTTTATCCCCTCCAATGACGCCACGGCAGGTTCCCCGCCCTCGCCGTACCATCTCCGAGAAGGGACAAAAAAGGGCAGAACTATGGCAGTGAATCTACCTTGAGCCTGCGGGCACTCACCACCCACCGGCCAAGGAGATTAATACACCGCCCAATCCTCCACGAATACAAATGGTCATTACTCCCATAGCTACACACCTGAACTTCCACCCAGGTGTACCCCACCTAAATTTAAAGACCCCGCTACATACTCCCCACTGTAATTTGACGCTGGTCCCCAGCGTCTGGTGTGAACCCATGTCTCCCAAAGGTGGTGACATAAGTCTGACCCCAGAGGCATCCCTAAAATTTGAACCTCAATCATACCAAGACCTTCTCAAAAGGGAGGGGAACATAAAACAATAAACTTTTTTCCATAAAATCCTCTAAGCATGTACACATACACAATCCCTCCCTTTTCTGTCTAAGAACCACCCCATACTCAGTAGTCTTGACAGACGAATCTCCTGCAGAGGGAAAGAGAAAAAAAAACAACACGCAAGGAAAACCACATACTGACATTCTGTGTTAATTTGGAATGAATGGGTCCATCAGCCGAGAGACCCACTCACTCCAATAAGTAAAGTGATGCAAATGTACAAGCAACAGCCGTTGCGCAACACCGCCACCTGGTGACGATGCCACGGTGATGACACTTGGTGAAATCTTCAATCTTCCTACATCCCTACTCTGACTCTACCCCCAAAGTCTCAGTCTTTAAATGGTGAGGGAAGAGAGAACAAACAATCAGCTCTCATTCCTCCACAGAGTAGAAAAAAAACAAAAACCCAAATAAAAACTAGGGTACAGTTCGATGCTCCGGCAAGAACACCTCCGGAAACTTTTCACAGGAAACAAGTGAGTCTCTTCTCACAAATAAAACCTCGGGTCAGGCAAAAACAAAGGCTTCAGATGCTTATCGAAAACCTCAATCGAATAGTCCGCGTCCTCTCCATCTTTCCTGCAGATGCGCACCTTGTCTGCGTAGATATGGCGGCCCCACATCCAGTCTGCTCTGCAGTCCCTAAACTTTTTCGACACTGGTGGCGAACAGGACAAGTATCGCCGGGCATGAGGCACTTTAAGTTTCTCCCAAACTAATTCATCGTACAATCGCTGTCGCAGAACTTCAACCTCAAACAACAAGTCTCTGGGCAAGTACGGATATTCCCATCCATACTTGTGAGCGACCCTCTGGGAAAAGAGTCGTTGCAATCGGGCTAAAGGAGGCATTGTGGCCCGCTCACCTTCTCCTGGTTGAACGATGGCCTCCGGGTGCCTGAGGTACTTTCACTACCTCGGATGGCTTTTCTCTCGGTGCCCGTAGTGAGGCTCGCTGTTTCCCCGCCAACAAAACGGGTGATACTGTGGACTGTGGAAGGGCAACCAGCCCGGGGCATGCTGTCCTATGGACATAGGCGAATCTTGGGGTGCACGTAGCTTAGGTAACGGGCGTTTGTCCCAACCCTTCTGGTGAAACAGTTCATCAATCTCACCGTCATCTCCACAATCCGACAGTGACTCTAGGTCGGTGGTGTCATACATCTCCGCGGGAAGGTAGTCTCTGGTAGACGTGGTACTACCCTCCCTAGCGGGCTCCACCGACTGTGGACCCCCAACACCTCCAACCACCACCACAGTCCCAGCCCCTGGCTCACCTTGACCTTTTGTAGAACTGGGATGTCCAGGACTCTTCCAACCGGATCCATCCAGGCCAGGCAAGCGACGGGGTGAAGCTCTTTCACGACCATAGGAGGCCTGCACCAGGCCGACTTTCCTCTTCGGAGGTGGGAGCAGAGAATCTGTGGTGACCGAAGCAGCATCCTCGGATTTTTCCTTCTCAGTCTCTGATTGGGCAGTCACATCGCCCTGGTCAGTGCGTACGGGAACCTCCGCAAAGGCCTGGATCTCCCCTTCCGGAGTAGCGGTACCTGTGAGGCTGTTGAGGTGAAGGGCCCGGGGCCTTACTGTGGATGGCTCCACCTCTTACAAGAACTCTTTGCATGCTTCGCAACGCCCGAATGGCTTCAGGTGAACCACCAGTCCCGAGCATCCGGGACAGATCACACCGAGGGCCTCCGTGTCTCTGCAGGTGTACAGAGCCAACTGTCCTCGGGGCCTGAGTCTTATCCCCGTGTCTGTAAGGGGAGCAGCAAACGTAGTCATCTTCGTGGGGTAGGGAACCGGAATCCACGGGGAGCTTGAGGCCATTCCGACTGTCTGCTGCTCCATCACGCACTGACCACGCGCCGAAGTCCCCACGTGAGTTCCTCCACATGGCCAGACTCCTCCCACGACTTGCACGTTTTCGCGGGCTTCCATCAAGCTCCGCCCACAAACTGTGTAGTCACGGGGTGCCTCATGGCGCAGTGCAGTAAAAGCCCCCACATGTAGTACGTCACACGGCTGGACTTCTCCCTCTTCTCGCTCCTCCGCATGGGCCTTTCCCGTCTTAGGGTCATTTCCACGACTTTGAGCAGGGATGCACTTTGGCCGATCACATGGCCGACCTGCTCGGAACTCCTCCGGGCAGCAAAGTCTAGACACAGCCATTCTTACTTTCAAAGTCAAAACACACATCATCCCGGACTCACGAGCCCCCACGTGTAGCGACCTCACCCCATCTCTTTCTTCTAGGGGTATCACACACGATAGGGTGAGATGCGCTACGGCCCATGTCCTCCCCATAACTGTGGGTGAGGTGAAGGCCAGTACCAGATATTTCCTCAGGCCTATGTGCTTCTGTGAAGGATTAAGTCCTACTGTGCCAACACTTCCCTTTGCTCCCATTAACCAGAGTTCCACACACCGATCACAGTCCAACTCTTGTTTTATTGCATTTCTCACAATAAACAGTGCTTCAGTAGCCAACTGGTTGCGACTTGATAACATTTTGATACAGGGGATGAGCAGGTCGAGGCACTGTCCTAATTATCAGCTAAACCACTGCGATCTCGCCAGCGGTTACTATAGCCATAGCTAGAAAGGACTTAGAACTTGAGAGTCTCTACCAGCGACTCAAGAGAACGTAGATAGGAGTACCTTCGCTGCGTTGCGGCCCCTATCAGGGGAAGATGTCCCTCCAAGGGAGTTACCAGAGGCCCATTCGTCACTGGGTTGATGCTGCTCCAGACTCTCCGAATGGGTAACCTCCCCGGCCTCCTCACCTCAGACATGGGCCCCATCCACTTCAGGGACCCTCAGACTTCTCCACCCTCGCGGGACCCAGTCGAAGTCACTGGGCCCCAGGCCTTCTGGTTTAGTACCTCACCCCAGGCTGAAGGTGCCTGGGATGGACTCCAACTCCATTCCGGTCAGGCCTAGGGCACCTGAGCCGGAATCCGGAACCGCCCGCACCCAGGCCTAAGGTGCCTGGGCGCGTGATGAAGAACCTGCAGAAGAGCAAGACCCCGTGACCAGGGCGTCTCCCCTTTTATCCCCTCCAATGACGCCACGGCAGGTTCTCGCCCTCGCCGTACCATCTCAGAGAAGGGACAAAAAAGGGCAGCACTATGGCAGTGAATCTACCTTGAGCCTGCGGGCACCCGCCACCCACAGGCCAAGGAGATTATTACACCGCCCAATCCTCCACGAATACAAATGGTCATTACTCCCATACCTACACACCTGAACTTCCACCCAAGTGTACCCCACCTAAATTTAAAGACCCCGCTACACGCACAAAAAAGGTGCAGGGACTATTTTTTTATTGTTCTCACCCATGCGATCCGTTTCGTGTGTGAGTTCACAGTTCACACTGCGATCTGTGAACTGAACTGGGGTGTCAATTACAATGTATTGACACCTGCAGTGGTTCGCAGAGGGCAGTGTGAGCTGCCTGCGGGAGAGATGCGATGCGGGAATTGGCGCCGCTGGTTCCCGCATCGGACAAGTGTGAACCTAAGCTCAAAGAGGAAAAACTTGTTCACAGTGCAATATTGGCCAGTTCAGCTGCACTGATATGTATAATATTTGCTACATACAATGGGGGTTGTTTACTAAAGGCAAATCCACTTTGCACTACAAGTGCAAACTACAAGTGCAAAGTACACTTGAAATTGCACTGAAAGTGCACTTGGAAGTGCAGTCACTGTAAATCTGAGGGGTAGATCTGAAATGAGGGGAAGCTCTGCTGATTTTATTATCCAATCATGTGCAAGCTAAAATGCTTTTTATTTTCCTTGCATGTCCCCCTCAGATCTACAGCGACTGCATTTTCAAGTGCACTTTGCACTTGTAGTACAAAGTGGATTTGCCTTTTGTAAATAACCCCCAATAGATCATTATTATTATAGATGATTTATATGGGGCCAGCAGTTTGCACAGCATTTTACAAAATAAAAGTAGAGTACACTGGCAATACACTTTAAATTAAGGGGATTAGGAGGACCCCGCTCATGAGAGTTTGTATTTTTTAATTGCGTTGTTAAAGATATTGTAGATTTTCTGCATGCAGCATCCCAGGTGCTTTGCACTATTGGAAGGAGCAGCCGGAGGCTGGCAGCTGCCTGTTCAGACAAGGCACACCCTGCAACTATCATCTGACAGGCTGGGCTGCCTCTTCCTGCAGCTGTAATGGGAAACCTCCTTGATGACGTTCCTCAGTATGATCTGCATTAGTTCCATCCAGCACTGTGCAGTCCCCTCTCCTCTGCACACACCAAGGGATGCCTGCACCTTTCCTCCCTCTGCTTTAATATATATAACATCTGACAGCATCTGTCTGTCCTGGGCTGTCAGTACAAGGACTGCTCTACAGTGATTTCTCTGTGCATGCCTCCTGCCACCCTCACTTGCCCACCCTTGTGCCCCCCCACTGGATACCCTCCTGTGATCACAGTCCAGGGACGATGATCGGTTCAGCAGCCAAGTTGGTTCATGACCGGGCTTTGGCCGATGGCTATGGCACCAATGAGAAGGCCCTGAAATACCTCAACCAGGACTATGAGACCATAAGGAATGAATGCCTCCAGTCTGGGACTTTGTTTAATGATTCCTATTTTCCAGCCATCCATTCCTCGCTGGGGTTCAATGAACTGGGAGCCAACTCCTCCAAAGTGCAGGGGGTGGTGTGGAAAAGACCTACGGTAAGTCACCGGCTTTAGGAAAGTGCATGTTGTATAAGAGTTGTAGAATCTGGGACTACCGGCTGTGGAACTACAAATCCCAGCATGGGCTGATCTACTGCAAGGTTACTGTTCATAGGTTGTTGCTGTGAAACTGAAATTCTTAAGGCAATCAGGTAGGTTTTACACCTTGGTGTAAGCTCCTTGAGGACAGGGACTGATGTGAATGTACAATATATATGTAAAGCGCTGCGTACATTGATGGCGCTATATAAGTACCTGTAATAATATGAGAGCTGCCAATGTGCTTTTGTAAGTACGTGCCACTGGGCTGTCATCCTCATCCTCAATCCTCATCCTCACTACTTAGCTAATCACACATGCAGAACAAGTATGCGGGAGGGGAGTTCCAGCTTGTCTGGATTCGTAGCACTTCCGGAGTCAATATCGAACTTAGACATGGGGCAGAATGATAGCCTTGGAACTTGTACCCTTATAAAATAAGTCAGCAGTGTGAGGTCCCATCTTTCTGTACTGACAGGTTCCCTATAGAAAGGTTGGGGGGACTACTAATTCCAGCATGTCTAAACAGTATGCAATCATCATGAAGTGCTAATGTTGGGCATACATATGGAAGTTTATTATAATGTTACCCATTCCCATATGGCATTTATAATAACTGAAATGATCAAGACAACCTACCACCAATAATTCATATAAAAAGTGGTAGCAGGAATAGTGGGTGCATTCTTCTGTTCATTTTGTTTAGCAAAAATATCACAAGACTATTCATTTATATCTTGTTTTTATAAGAAAATTGATGCAGAAAGTTTGGTGTCTAAAGCGGAACTCCACCCAAAAGGCAAAGTTATGCTTTAAGGACTCGTTTCCTGCTCCTCTTGAACAATTGGCACCTTTGAGGAGTGGGGGGGGGGGGCAGGTACCCGCTTCCCACTTCTGTTCCGAGCGCCGCGCCGTACGGGACAGAAGTTCTTCTTCTCCTTCCCTCCCCCCTTCAGTCTTCTGGGACACTGACAGGTAGCAGAAGACTGCATTCACGATGCGCAGCACAACTCACGCATTCAAAGTGGGGACCCAGCTGTGAAGCCGCAAGCTGTCCGTGCCGGGTGCCCATAGTAAAGATGCCAGGGACTGAAGACAGCGGGTGAGAACGAATGGGGTGAGCACACCTCTGGCTCGTGGGACAGGTGAGTGGCTGTTTTTTAAAAGTCAGCAGCTACAGTTTTGTTAACTGCTGACTTATTTTTTGCACAGGTGACTGGAACGCCGCTTTAATTGATAAGCTTAAGGCCTCTTTCACACGGGGCGGATCCGTGAAGATCCGCCCCGTGAAGCTCCGCTTGCTCAGCGGGGATCGCTCCGTTGATCCCCGCTGAGCCGGCGGATGACTGGGCGGTCCCCGCACACTGTGCAGGGACCGCCCTGTCAGAGCGCCGCTCTCCCCTATGGGGGATCGGATGACGACGGACCATAGAGTCCATTGTCATCCGATCCGCTCCGTAGACGGAAGGAAAAATAGGGTTTTCCTCCGTCACACTTTTTCGGAGCGGAGCGGATGTCAGCGGACATGTCTCCGCTGACATCCGTGCTTCCATAGGGATGCATGGAGGATCCGTTTCAGGTCCGCCTAAAAAAATGACAGGCGGACCTGAACGGACCTCCGTGTGAAAGAGCCCTAAGGCCCCTTTTCACATGGGCGGATTTTGTTCCGATCAATAGGGGATTCGCTGACAGATCCCCTACTGATCACAGCAGAGCGGGCGGAAGACACATCTATGACCGCTCAGTTTCTGCGAGCGGCTGGGAGTAAACAGACTCCGCTGTCCTTTTTACACCCAACTACCCGCCAATCATATACCATGCTCCCAATTGTCCCTGATTTGGAACGGAGTCCCCCTGTCCTCATTTGTCCCTCATTTTGGTCTGATCTATATAGTTGTATAAAAAATGCATCCAAAAAGTGTTTCTCATGGCTAAACATTACATCCAAACTCTAAATTGCTACTTTTGTAAAGTTCAAATACCAGCATAAAGCAATAGCGGTGGTAAAAAAAAAGCACTTCATGGTTTACCAAATATTTTTTTTATATAATTCTCCTTTAAGGGGGTGTGTCCTATGCTAACATATTTTTGCAAATAGGTGTCCCTCATTTCCATATCAAAAAGTTGGGAGGTATGGTATACTTCTAAATGTAAGAAATCGGCTCCCGTTCTGTTTTTTTTGTTTTGTTTTGTTTTTTGTGGACTGAATCGGACCCAGAGGTAGGTGGGTGTAAATGGATACAAGTCCGTTTACACTCGCCTGTCTTTCGGGATGCATGAACCTTCCGATCAGGTCTGCCTAAAAAACTGGCAGGCGGATCTGATCGGATTGCCCGTGTGAAAGAGGCCTTATTGGCTAACTTAAAGTGGTTGTATACCCTATTTTGTAACTTTTACCTACAGGTAAGCCCATAATAAGGCTTACCTGTAGGTAAAAAGAATATCTCCTAAACCTGTTCCCCCGCAATGAGCCGCTGACTGCAGCGGCGCATAC
Source organism: Rana muscosa (assembly GCA_029206835.1). Classification (NCBI taxonomy): domain Eukaryota; kingdom Metazoa; phylum Chordata; class Amphibia; order Anura; family Ranidae; genus Rana; species Rana muscosa. Next base: position 206,145,264 of record CM055121.1, on the reverse strand, counting down.
GCAGCAGGGATTCTTGGCTAAAGCCCGGCAGCCGCCGGACCGTGACGACATCGCCGCTCCAGCCACTCGCAGCGCTGGGGCGGCGATACCCGGAAGACACGCCGAGGCAAGATGACATCTCCCTTGGCATGGACCAGGTAAGTTCCCGACGCCTCGTTCTAAGGTAAGTATTTCATAATGCGCTAGTATGCGGTGCATACTAGCTCATTATGCCTTTTGCCTTTCAGGTATAAAAAAAAAAAAAAAGTAGGAGCGGGTATACAACCGCTTTTAAAGGAGAAGTACAGCCAAAGCTTGTTTGGCTGTACTTCTCTCGTGGATCACAGGAGTGCAGTCCATTCTGCACTCCTGTGACTCGCTTTCAGCCGACAGGCTAAAGCCCACTGTCAGCTGACGTCACCAAGCCGGTCCAGGCTCAGGGCAGATCGCGACCATATGAGGGAGTGGGCAGAGCAGAGAGCCGGTGACTGACATGCACTGTCTCTTCTGCAAAAAAATAGTTACCTGCTACACGTAATCCTCTGTAGAATGTACAGTAATCTGCGCATGCGCAGCTCAGTTTACATTCCTACACAGGGCCTGTGTGCTGGAAATACTTCAATCATGCACATGCAAGGGAGTGACGTCATCCTGCTAGCCATATACCTGTCGAAAAATCGTTCAAACGGGTTTTCAAAAAACGAACACATGGTCATGAGAGCAAACGATTTTCCCATCATGTAATGACCGAACTGACATAAATGAATCAGTTCTTCATTCGTTTTGTCACATATGCCTAGTGCAAACTGTTAGGGCGAGAAGAACATTAACCTTTCAATTTATCGTCCCAAAGTTTTCCAAACTTTTCCTTCGATTTTTCGGCGCAAAAATGTTGATTTGTGCCCAGTAACTGGACGATAAACTAACTGTCCAAATGACAGATTTTTAAATGATTTTCTGTCTAGTGTATGGCCACCATTAAGCTGGTTAACACATTGTACAATTTTCCTTTTAGATTTACCAAAACATATAATATGAGGTCAAACCTAAACACTTTCAAATTGTATGCAATCAAGCAGGCCCTTGTCCTACATGGTTGAGGGTAAGGGTCCTTTCACACGGGCGGTCTGCCGGACGGACTCCGCTTTGCTCAGCACGGGATCGAACTGCTGATCCCCACTTAGCAGGCAGATGACAGGTCCGTCTCCGCTCACTGTGCAGGGACGGACCTGTCAGAGTCCCGCTCTCCTCTATGGGGAGATTGGATGAAAACGGACCGCCTGTCCATTTTTATCCAATCCTTCAGACGGATGGAAAATAGGGTCTCCATCCGTCTGGATTTCACGGACAGGATCGGATCGGATATCGGCGGATGTCAGCAGACATGTAACCGCTGACATCTGCCACTCCATAGAGGTGAATGAAGGGTCCGATCAGGTCTGCCTAAAAAAAATGATAGGCAGACCTGATCAGAAAGCCCTGTGAAAGGAGCCTTAAAGTAAATGTAAACCCAATTCATGAAATTTGAGCTGGGCACATATATCTGCAGTATTTTGTTATCTCTCTTCAAAGAGCCCTAGCTCTCTCCTGAACCATTCCTCTGTTATCAGCCTGATAACTCCTGACAAATTCTCAAACACATCAGATAAAAGCAGCCTGAAATTTTTGTCAGGGGAGGTTGCTAAAATGGATTAGCAGGGAGCTGGTCCTGTTACAAAACACCTCCTGAGAGTCTCTGCCTATGAGAAGAAGGGGTGTGTGCCTTTCCTCCAATCAGAAATTTTAGCTATCTTGGCTGTATGCCCAGACATTACACTCTGTGTTAACCAGGAAGAGAAGATTTCCTAACACGATCTGAACTTTCTGAGTACAGTAGAACCTCTGATTATGAGCATAATCCATTCCAGGAGTATGCTCGTAATCCAAAGTACTCACATATCAAAGTGAGTTTTCCCATTGAAGTCAATGAATACGAAAATAATTTGTTCCGCATTGACTTCAATGGGATGCATTATCGCATCCGGCCAGAGGTGGGGGGGCGCCGGAGAGCCTCGTAAACGTCCGAGGACACGTCGGCTGACCTCGGAAAACGTCGGAAAGGCTCGGAAAATTTGTATTTCCGCGTCTTTCCGAGCATTGGTGAACGGCGGCGATCGGCTGCGATCGCCGCTGTTCAGCTCTGCTTGGCTCCGGGGCCCCCGCACGTCAGGCCAAATGCGGCAATGCAGGCCCTATTAGGTTAAATTCTGCTCGTCTTGCAAAACAACACTCGCACACCGAGTCAGAATTAAAAAAAAAAAGTTACTCGCAAATTAAATTGCTCTCAAACCAAGTTACTCTTAAACCGAGGTTCCACTGTATATAAATGTGAAGACAGCAGATATACATGTAAAACCTATGTAGGGAGATTTGGTTCATCTCTATGTATCATCTGAGGCTGTTCACTTCACTTGGTGTATGGAGGGTTTACATCCACTTTAATGTAAAGGAAATTGAACAAGAAAATTGTATAATGTATGGCCAGCTTTAGATCTGTTCATACTTTATACAATTTTTATTATCTTATCTTTGTCACCTAAACTCCAACTTTTTTGTATTAAATAACAGCTAACATGGTACAATACTGTACTTTAGCTAGAATAAATTGAGTATTTTGTTGCCAAATATACTGCAATGCAAATAAACCTACTCTTCATCCTGAATGGATCTTTGTAAACGGCAAAACTGTTTGTGACGTTCTCTTTGCCTTTCCTGTTTTACGGTCTTTTTTAACTTCTTTCTGCACCGTTGCTGTGCCTCTTCTTTTTTATGGACTTGAAAGTTATTCTACCGCTGGGAAATCGAAGTACATATCTGGGAGGCTGTACTGTTTGGGCCTCCAGGCTTATAATCGGCCCTTATGAATGCTCAGTGAGTCGCTGTTCTTAACAGAAACCTTGTTTTCAAAATACATTGATGGCGTGAATTTTTGGAGGAAAACTGTAGGCTGATTTTAGGTGGCTGGTGTTACTTATGGTTTCCCACTATATAGTTATATCTACAGTATATATCCAGTTCGGCTCAAGCTATTTTTTTCATTTTTTGCATACATGTTAAAAATGTTATGTTTGGCAATAAAATTACTTAAACCCCCAGAACATATATTTTCTGAAAGCAGAGGCCCTGTAGAAGAAAAAGGTGATAGTTGCAAATTTTTATGTCCCATGATATTTGCACAACAAGAGTTGACCCAAACACCCCCCCCCCCCCCCGGTTTGGTTCGCACCAGGACTCTCGAACAACGCAAAAGTTCAGACCCAAACTCCGAACCCTATTAAAGCCTATGGGACCTGAACTTGATAAATCAAAAGCGCCCATTTTGAAGGCTTATATGCAAGTTATTGACCATAAAAAGGGTATGGGGGGCCCAGGTACTGCCCTGGGGGACAAATGCAAAAAAAATGTTTTTAATTTTTTTTTTTTACAGGAACAGTGATTTTAATGATGCTTAAAGTGAAACAATAAAAATGAAAAGTTCCCTTTAACCACTTAAGCCCCGGACCATTTGGTAGCTAAAGGACCAGAGGTGTTTTCAGAATTTTGCACTGCGCTGTTTTAACTGTAAATTGTGCGGACATGCAATGTTGTACCGAAACGAAATTTGCGTCCTTTTCTTCCCACAAATAGAGCTTTCTTTTAATGGTATTTGATTGCCTCTGCGATTTTTATTTTTTGCGATATAAACGGAAAAAGACCGAAAATTTTGAAAAAAAATGATATTTTCTACTTTTTGTTATAAGAAAAATCGAATAAACTCAATTTTAGTCAAACATTTAGGCCAAAATGTATTCAGCCACATGTCTTTAGTAAAAAAAATGTCAATAAGCGTATATTTATTGGTTTGCGCAAAAGTTATAGCGTCTACAAACTAGGGTACATTTTCTGGAATTTACACAGCTTTTAATTTATGACTGCCTATCTCATTTCTTGAGGTGCGAAAATGGCAGGGCAGTACAAAACCCCCCCAAATGACCCCATTTTGGAAAGTAGACACCCCAAGGAAATTGCTGAGAGGCCTGTTGAGCCCATTGAATATTTTTTTTTTTTGTCTCAAGTGATTGAATAATGACAAAAAAAAAAAAATTGAATAAGTTGTCACTAAATGATATATTGCTCACACATGCCATGGTTATATGTGGAATTACACCCCAAAATACATTCTGTTGCTTCTCCTGAGTACGGGGATACCACATGTGTGGGACTTTTTGGGAGCCTAGCCGCGTACGGGTCCCCGAAACCAAGCACCGCCTTCAGGATTTCTAAGGGCGCAAATTTTTGATTTGACTCCTCACTACCTATCACAGTTTCGAAGGCCATAAAATGCCAAAATAGCACAAAACCCCCCCAAATGACCCCATTTTGGAAAGTAGACACCCCAAGCTATTTGCTGAGAGGCATGGTGAGTATTTTGCAGCTCTCATTTGTTTTTGAAAATGAAGAAAGAAAATTATATTTTTTTTTTTTTTTCAATTTTCAAAACTTTGCCAAAAAGCGAGATCTGTAAAATACTCACAATAACTCACAGCAAATAGCTTTGGGTGTCTACTTTCTAAAATGGGGTCATTTGGGGGGGTTTTGTGCCATCTGGGCATTCCATGGCCTCCGAAACTGTGATAGGCAGTGAGAAGTGAAATCAAAAATTGACACCCTTAGAAAGCCTGAAGGCGGTGATTGGTTTTTGGGGTCCCGTACGCGGCTAGGCTCCCAAAAAGTCTCACATGTGGTATCCCCGTACTCAGGAGAAGCAGCAGAATGTATTTTGGGGTGTAATTCCACATATGCCCATGGCATGTTTGAGCAATATATCATTTAGTGACAACTTTGCAAAAAAAATAAAAAATTATCTTTTTTCCGCAACTTGTGTCATCATACAAAATACTCCATGGACTCGACATGCCTCTCAGTATATAGCTTGGGGTGTCTACTTTCCAAAATGGGGTCATTTGGGGGGGTTTTGAACTGTTCTGGCATTTTATACACAACATTAGGAAGCTTATGTCACACATCATCCACTCTTCTAACCACTTGAAGACAAAGCCCTTTTTGACACTTTTTGTTTACATGAAAACATTTTTTTTTTTTTGCAAGAAAATTATGTTGAACCCCCAAACATTATTTTTAAAGCAAAGGCCCTACAGATTAAAATGGTGGGTGTTGCATTTTTTTTTCTACACTGTATTTGCGCAGCGATTTTTCAAACGCATTTTTTGGGGAAAAAATACACTTTTTTTAATGCACTAAAACACACTATGTTGCCCAAATGTTTGATGAAATAAAAAAGATGATCTTAGGCCGAGTACATAGATACCAAACACGACAAGCTTTAAAATTTCGCACAAACGCGTATTGGCGACAAACTACATACATTTTTAAAAGCCTTTACAGGTTACGCCGTTAGATTTACAGAGGCGGTCTACTGCTAAAATGACTGCCCTCGATCTGACCTTCGCGGTGATACCTCACATGCATGGTGCAATTGCTGTTTACATATGACACCAGACCGACGCTTGCGTTCGCCATTGGGCAAGAGCAGGGCAGGACAGGGGTGCTTTTTTTTTTTTTTTTTTTTATTAATTTTGCTTTTTTATTTTATTTTTAAACTTTTGCTTCCATATTATTTTTTTTTTTTTTTAACATTTTTAATATTATCTCAGGGAATGTAAATATCCCCTATGATAGCAATAGGTAGTGACAGGTACTCCTTTTTTTGAAAAAACTGGGGTCTATTGGACCCTAGATCTTTCCTCTGCCCTCAAAGCATCTGACCACACCAAGATCGGTGTGATAAAATGCTTTCCCAATTTCCCAATGGCGCTTTTTATATCCGGGGGGGGGGGACATTCCCTCCCACTGCTTGTAAAAGCAGTCCAGAGGCTAATTAGCCACTAGGATTGCTTTTACATGAAAGCCGGCCACTGGCTGAAAAGAATGATACCAAGATGATACCTAAACCCGCAGGCATCATTCTGGTATAAACATTCAAAGTCCAGCAACATACCAGTACGTTGCTGGTCCTTGTTGGACATGTATTGTAATCTTTTTTTTCATGCAGCCTGTTGGCTGAGCGAAAAAAAAAGATTGATCGGTGGGTATGCCGCTGTTGTGTTACACTATGTGATTATTCTTGCTCTGTGTCTTTAAGATCTGTCCCCTTCTTTCTAGCTGAACTCTCTCTCTCACCGTAGTTCTTTATATATCTCCTCCACTTCCTGATTCTGGTCATTACTCCTGTATTTCTTCCATGCTAAACATCTTACATGTGGCTTACAACTGCAACGTTTTTCTACCTATGAATATCCATCATTAAACGGAACATTCGAAAGGATTCATCGTCTGTCGTCCTAACTGTGAGTTTATTCATTGAGTTAGTTAAGCTGCCTGTATCGATGCAAGGGATGAATATCAAACCAGCTTGAGTAAGGCCTACTTAAACCTGGAGATGAACTTTATCGCTTTGTAGTTGAGACAGAACAGTAGAAAAACTGAGTTTCACAGCCTAATTACAAGATTTCTGCATGTCAGTACTGAAACAGACAAGATTTACTGCCCTCATAGCAAGACAGAAGGGACAAAGCAGCACATGGCAGCCTTATAGCCTGAGACAATCTGCACAGTGTCATATTTCAACACACAGATCCTGCCTGCTTTCACAGTCAGTCTGCTATCATGAGTGACCAAGCTTCTGCATGTGAACTTACATCTACCTCCCCACAAGTTCCTGAAGAAACTGAGTTACCCAAACGCTCAGTTAAACCTACTTGGAAAGTAATGGAGAATTATGAAGCTTCAAGGACTGAATTGTCAAATAGCTTGGAATTAGTCTGGGAGAAAATCTTTGCTGAAGCCAATACAGTGTCTGTTGAACGTGAACTACTGACACTAGAGGGCGCCATTAAAAAACGTTCTGCCTCATATGAGCTTTATCAGCTTACCAGCATCAAATTCACTAATGTCTTACAAAACATGAAGTCAGAAAATGCGATGATGCAATTAAAGCGCGTCAATGCTCTCAATATTGAAAGAGACAGTTTTATCCAGCAAACCAGATTAAAGGCAGAAGCAAAAATAAAGCTGTTACAGGACACTGCATCTCACAGATCTGTTTCCACCAGACGTTCTAAAAACTCGTCAAGATCCCATAGTTCAAGATACTCAACACTCAGTGAGCGACTTATTAATGCCCGCGCTGAAGTGGAAGCCAGCAAAGTGCAGGTGGCATATGCAGAAAAAAGAGCAGAGTTGGAAGCGCAGTCAGCACGTCAAAAAGCAGAGTTGGAAGCTCAGAGGGCAGAGTCGGAAGTGCAGTCAGCACGACAAAGAGCAACAATGGAAACCTTAAATGAACAGTGTAAACATGACGCAGCTATGGCAAAGCTAAGGGTCCTACAGCAAGCTATCAGTGCAGACGAAGGTGCAAGTGAGAAAGACAGCATTAACCTAAACATAGCAGATATGGAAGACCCCCTCAAACGCACTAAAGACTATGTCCTAAGCCACTGCAGTGCACACTCCATTGTCTCCAATGCTCCCGACTACATAGAGACTCCTTCACAGCTTCAAGTTAAAGAGGTTCCAGCAACTTCCTGCACTCAAAATCACTCCACTGCATTTCCTACCTGCCTACCTTGCCTGCCTTCATACGTCACAGAGCATCAGCGCAAGCTTCAAGCAAGTCATCAATCTCCAGTCATCGGTACAGCCTTGAATCAACGTACCATTGGAACAACTGACTTCAAGCAAGCAACTCACCTGGATGCATCTGCTGCACCATATTTCCCTGTGTCCTTTAACAACAATGTCAAAGATAACGCAATCAGCACCATACAGCCAACAGCATCTCACATAAAGGCGGAGACAACTGAGACAGAAAAGTTTGTGAGGTACATGCTTCGCAGAGAGCTCACAAAGACTGGTCTTACAAGCTTTGATGACCAACCTGAGAACTACAGAAGTTGGAAATGTGCCTTCAGAACTACAATCAGCAATATTGGCATTACAGCTGATCAAGAATTGAATCTGCTGATCAAATGGCTTGGTCCTCTATCTGCTGCACGTGTTAAGCCATTAAGATCGGTTTTCATGGACAATCCTACTGCAGGCCTCACAGCTGCATGGGAGCGACTAGAGCAAAGTTATGGCAGTCCAGAAGCTATAGAAAATGCTTTGTTCATGCGTCTGGAAACTTTCCCAAAGATATCCGGTAAGGACAACAAGGAGTTCCAGAGACTGAGTGACCTTCTCCTTGAGCTTCAGCTAGCCAAGACAGACCCAAAACTACCTGGACTCAGTTACCTTGACACTCCAAGAGGGGTAAACCCAATTGTCTCCAAGCTCCCGTATGGTTTGCAAGAGAAATGGACTGCACTAGGGTCATCATACAAAAGAGAGAACAAGGTTTCCTTCCCTCCATTCTCTTTCTTCTGTGAATTCATCAGGAAAATTGCAGAGACCAAGAACGATCCAAGTTTTTCCTACGGTGAGTACAGCCTCTTCTCACCCTTTCCTAAGAGTACCAGTCTTCAGGGCAACTATAGAAACCATAGCGGCCCAGTGTCCGTGAAAAAGACTGACATCCTTCCCACTCCTACCACAGTTCTAGCCACGAACAAACAGAGTAGGAAGATTGAAAACCCTAACAGAGAGTGTCCCATACACAAGAAGCCACACCCCCTCAAATGTATCGGCTTTAGGAAAAAGCCTCTGGAAGAGCGCAAGGAGCTTTTAAAGACATTTAGGGTATGTTTCAGGTGCTGTGCTTCTACAGAACATTTTGCAAGGGACTGTAATGTGTCCATCAAGTGCATAGAGTGTGGCTCTGAAGAACATGTGCAAGCCCTCCATCCTCTTGAGCCCAGCTCTGCACAACCTGCCAACACTCCTCCCAGGTTAACGCATGGCGGGGAGAATACAGACCAAGTGCCTAATTCTACCATCATTTCTTCATCCTGCACTGAAGTTTGTGGAGAAGACCGCTGTGGTAAGTCCTGTGCTAAGATATGCTTGGTGAACATATACCACAAGGATCAACCAGAAAAGTCTCTAAAGGCATATGCTATCTTAGACGATCAGAGCAATCGATCACTTGCAAAATCGGAATTGTTCAATCTATTTGAAATAAAAGGCGAAGCCCATCCTTACACCTTGGGTACCTGTAGTGGAACTATAGAGGTTTCTGGAAGAAGGGCTCATGGACTCATGGTATCTTCTCTCAAAGGTAACTTGCAATTACCCTTACCTACACTTGTTGAGTGCAATCAGATACCTGCTAACAGGGAAGAAATCCCTACTCCAGCTGCTGCTTTCCATCACCCTCACCTCAAGGTAATAGCAAATGAGATACCGCCGCTTGACAAAGATGCTCGGATCCTTCTTCTGTTAGGAAGAGACATTCTAAGAGTTCACAAGGTACACAGACAAGTCAGTGGACCCCCAGATGCCCCATTTGCCCAGCGCACAGATCTAGGGTGGGTCATCATAGGCAACGTCTGCATAGGCAAAATGAAAAGACCTACCAACATTTCGTCATTCAAGACAAATGTTCTGCCAAATGGCCGAAACACTTACTTTGATCCATGCCCACATCACTACTGGGTGAAAGAGAAGATAGCCAGCCACGAATGGCAACATGGTATCTCAGGTGACACAAGCCCTTTCTCCTGCCATGATGGCGACTTCGGGTCTACAGTGTTTAATGCAACCAGTGAAGATAACATACTGGCTCCTTCAATGGAAGACAAAGAATTCATCAAGGTAATGGACAATGAGTTCTTTCAAGATGACTCCAATAACTGGGTAGCACCCCTACCCTTTCGTCTCCCAAGAGAGAGATTGCCCAACAACTTACAACAGGCCATCAGTAGATTCTCCTCCTTAAAGCGAAACTTAAGCAGGAAACCAGAGATGCAAAAGCACTTTGTGGACTTTATGCAAAATGTATTTGACAGAGATCATGCAGAGCCTGCTCCACCACTAAAGGAGGGAGAAGAATGCTGGTACCTTCCATCCTTTGGCGTGTATCACCCACGCAAACCAGACCAAATCAGAGTTGTCTTTGATTCCAGTGCTCAGCACGAAGGTGTTTCTCTTAACAACATGCTCCTTACTGGACCCAACTTGAACAACAGTCTAATAGGAGTCTTGATTTGTTTCAGACAAGAGCCCGTAGCAGTAATGGCCGACATTCAACAGATGTTTCACTGCTTCATCGTCAGAGAAGACAACAGAAACTACCTCAGGTTTCTATGGCACAAGGACAATGACCTCAACAAGGAAGTTATAGATTATCGCATGAAGGTACATGTCTTCGGTAACAGTCCTTCCCCAGCAGTGGCAACTTATGGGCTAAGGAGAACAGCTCAGACTGGAGAAGTTGAATATGGATCTGATGCCCGTCAATTTGTTGAAAGAAACTTCTACGTTGACGACGCACTTAAGTCCTTTCCAACTGCTAAAGAAGCAATTGATCTTCTCACCAGAACAAAGGAGATGCTGTCTGTAGCAAACCTTAGACTGCACAAGATTATATCCAACAGCCAGGAACTTATGAATGCCTTTCACTCTGAGGACTATGCCACTAGTCTAAAAAACCTTGACTTAGGTACAGATGTGCCTCCTGTACAGCGAAGTCTGGGTTTGTTGTGGAACATCAAGCAAGACAAATTCACCTTCCAAGTGTCAACTTGTGACAAACCCTTCACTAAGAGAGGAGTCCTGTCCGTGGTGAATAGCATCTATGACCCACTGGGTTTCCTTGCTCCAGTTACCATTCAAGGTAAGATTTTACTAAGACAGTTGTCTACTGAGAACATAGACTGGGATACTCCCTTGCCTAGTGAGAATCAACACAAGTGGGAAAGGTGGAGATTCTTTGAAGTCACTAGAAAAACTTCAGATTCCCCGTTGCTATGTTCCAGGATCCACTTCAACTGCTAACCGGAGAGAGATTCATATTTTCTCTGATGCATCAGTTGAAGCTATTGCTGCAGTAGCCTATTTGAAGACCTCTGAACTGAATGGAGAATCACACTGTAGTTTTGTCCTAGGCAAGGCAAAACTCACACCCAAGCCTGCACATACCATACCAAGACTTGAACTTTGTGCAGCCGTGCTAGCAGTAGAAATTGCAGAGGTCATACGATATGAAATGGACACTAGAATTGATTCTTTCACCTTCTATACAGACAGTAAGGTAGTACTTGGTTACATAAACAACCAAACAAAACAATTTTATGTGTACGTCAGCAACAGGGTTGAACGTATCAAGAGATTCTCTCTACCAAGTCAATGGCATCACGTTCCCACTGAACTCAACCCAGCTGACTGTGGGACCAGAGCCGTGTCACCTGCCGCTCTTCAGGACAGCTTATGGCTGTCACCTCCAAGGTTTCTGTGTGAGGACTCTTACTTACTCCCTATTGACACCACCTATGGGCTAGTAAACCCTGAAGATAAGGAAATAAGAATTGTGAACACCTCACTCCACACTTCTGTAAGTACAAAACAGAAGCTGCGGTCACACCATTACAGGCATCGATGGAAGCAGGTGCAGTATCTAGCCAATGTGTTCTGGCATCGCTGGAAGAAAAAGTATCTTCACCACCTTCAAGGTCGTAACAAATGGCAAGCATCTAAGCCGAATCTTAAGGTTGGAGACCTCATCCTTCTAAAAGACAAGGAAGTTTGTCGGAATGAGTGGCCTATGGGTCCTATTACTAAAGTTATGCCCAGCGACGATAACAAAGTCCGGAAGGTAGAAGTCAAGGTAACCAAGGGAGGATCGACACAAACCTTTAGTCGACCAATTACAGAGTTAGTACTCCTTTTGCCAGGTGAGTGACTTGTGCAAGGACTAGCCATGCTGTTGGCACGGCGGGGAGTACATTGCTGCCATCTACAGGTTCTACTCAGAACTTTGGAATTATTTGAAGACATCATACTGTGACTTTATGTTCTTCATCCTGTTGAACTTACGTTTATTATTTGCTTGTTGCATGTTTTTCATTACAGGTTCCAGGACATTCGTCAGTATTGGACTTTTTGAAAATATATATTTTAGTTTTAAGGTTATGAAATCTAAAGATTTCAGACGGGGAGTGTTGTGTTACACTATGTGATTATTCTTGCTCTGTGTCTTTAAGATCTGTCCCCTTCTTTCTAGCTGAACTCTCTCTCTCACCGTAGTTCTTTATATATCTCCTCCACTTCCTGATTCTGGTCATTACTCCTGTATTTCTTCCATGCTAACATCTTACATGTGGCTTACAACTGCAACGTTTTTCTACCTATGAATATCCATCATTAAACGGAACATTCAAAAGGATTCATCGTCTGTCGTCCTAACTGTGAGTTTATTCATTGAGTTAAGCTGCCTGTATCGATGCAAGGGATGAATATCAAACCAGCTTGAGTAAGGCCTACTTAAACCTGGAGATGAACTTTATCGCTTTGTAGTTGAGACAGAACAACCGCCCTTCATCCACCCACTTCTAATGATGGGCATACATGCACCATTTATATATGCCGAAGCATGGGGGCATCTTCCCGCAAAAGTTATGCCGCGTACACATGGTCAGACTTTTCCACGGGCAAGCCTCTGTCGGAATTTCGACCGTATGTACGTGGCATTAGGAGCAAAATCGCTCCTCCGCTCCTCTGCCCCAATGCTTCGGCATATATGCTTTTTTTTTTTTAACTGTGGTGGTGAAATCACCTCCTACAGCACTGGAGTCGCAGGGATCAGGCCTGTCTCTGCGAACGCTGCAGTTATGTGTGTTGTGTTTTGCAAGTGACAATGATCGATCGATACTGCACTTGGGTGGCCTGGGCTGGACGGAGGGGCAAAACGCAGGTGCTAGCAGGTATCTGGGCTGATCCCGCTAACACTGCGTTTTTGGGAACCCTAAACTGCTGGGGACGCTAGTATAGATCTGATCAGATATTGATCTGTTCAGATACTATACCACTAAGGGGGGTGTATGCTTCACGCGTGGGTGTTAGCGTTACTGGCACTAACCTGACGCTGCCTGGGGTGTGACGCAGACCCTCTCTGACGCTAAAACCTAATTGATATCACCCGCCGGGCGATCAGGGGGTTAAACCTTTATTGGGTTATATACGGCGGGTGCCCTGACACTATAAAAAGCAAACTAACTGACCAGCGTCACCCGTAACACTTATGTAGCGGGGTGTTCCCCTTTAATGCAGAGAGACAAGAAGTTCCAGGTGAGAGGTGAGTCGGGAGGAAGTAAAGAGACATTATGGAAGTGAAAGCAGAGGAGAGAGAGACTACATCTTGCAGCACCCAGGGTGCATTGCTCCAGAACAGAGACTGCTGGGGCAGACTTTATAAAGGGGAGGCGGAGTTTTGGTCGGCCTCTTTGGACCCCCCTCTCCTAGCAAGAGGATGTCTGTGCTGAACTGCTGTGTGCACAAGGCCTGAAGCCCGGGCCGTGTGCTCCTTTCCAAAGAGCCCTCTGCCAGCCTAGCAGAGCCTTAGAGACATCTAATCCTCCTTGCTGCAGTACACCAGAAGGATTGAAGACTTGGATGTCGGTGGATTCCTGTTCCTAGACGAATCGATGGAGGAAAGGGACTTGGACTTGTCCAGGTGGTGAGAGCTGTTTAAAGACAGATACTTTATCTTTACTATTCGTTGGGATTACAAAGTTGTTCTTCAAGTGCACCACCGAGAGATTGCTAGCGAATATTGTTTCACTGAACTTCCATTTAGATCAGTCAGGCCTGACTGCATAGGTAGACATTGCTGGGTGTTAGTCTACCCATGAGGGGAAGTAGCTGTAAAAGGGCAGCGCTAGAGTTGCATAGCAATACTTTATTATTCTGATTACTCTGTTTATCTTTATTACTGTTTATTGCAGGGATCTGCAACTTGTTATACTGTTGTTTATTACTTGCCCATTAGCCTCAGTAAAATATCTGGGTAAAGTACATTTGGTGTCAGTTCCGCTTACTTTAATAGGAGTTTTAAAGTATATTCTGTGTATGTTTGTTATAGGACTGCGTCACCAACAGTTGCGATCACGCGGTCCTATCTCTCTATCACCAGCTGTGCCACGGGAGGTTAGAGCCGATTGCCGGGGGTTGACAGCGGTGCACTGCAGGGCCCAAATCAATATCAGCGGCTCTCTTAACTGGGGGTAGCGCTACACGTGGGGGCTCGAGTCCGGGATCCTTGTACGTTGCACGCTGCAATCAAGCCGGTCAGAAGTACCAGCATGGACCCGCTGGCAATGTCACAGTGGTGCGCAGCGATTGGCGCCGATCCAACCGCGGCGGTAGTCATTGTACTCCCGGGGGAAAGATGGAAGGAAGAGGAGATAAAACAGCTCGTATTGTTACTGTCTCCGAGCCACAAAGCATGGGTGATGGATTTTAGGCCAGATCCAGTGATCTCGTTTACATACGCACTGGTAGAATGGAAAAACGAAATCCCAGAGCATTTTAAAAGTCAGAGTATACAAGCCATAGATAATCAGATCTATCACTTGATACATACGCTGCCAGTGAAGGAAGAATGGTTTCAGACACCAAAGCCATCACTCCCACAATTATCTCCACCACTATCCCCTAAAGCAGAAAAGCTTAAGGAACTATTAAGCCCGGGATCACCGCTGGCCGCAATAGGGCCTGAATTGTTGAATGCTCTAGGAGACCTTGTAATTAAGTGCCAGAAAAGCAGTACGGTGCATGTGGAGGCCGGTTACCGGAAGCTTAGCACCTTCTCAGGGAAGCTCCCCGTCCCTGCGGGGGAGGAAGATTTTGACACTTGGGTGGAACAGGCATTGCAGGCAGTAGAAGCATGGGAGGTGCCTGAGGCACAGAAAAGACAGCGAGTCTTAGAAAGTCTGAAAGGTGCCGCGGCAGAAGCGGTGAAGAGCTTCCGGTTTGGAAATGAAAACTGTACAGCTCAAGATTGCCTGGCCATGCTGCAGGAAGAGTTTGGTCAGCTGGAGAAGGTGTCAGAGATGATTTATCAAATTGAACACACTCTCCAGCAGCCGAATGAGAAACTGTCAGAATATGTTAGAAGGCTGAACAGGCAGTTATGCAAGATTGTACTGAAGAAGGGAATGCTGCCCAAAGATGCAGATGAAGCACGCATGAAGCAGATCATGAGGGGAGCGCGGCGCTCAGACCCGGTCTGGCTGCACCTGAAAACCTCAGGAGGAGGAATGTCACTAACCTACTCTGATCTAATAAAAATTATTAGGGACGAAGAGGCGCTGGAGGAAGATCAGCAGGTGGCCAAGGCGAATGTCACACCTGTACCAGTGTTGGTCCATTCGGTCAAGAGCCCAGAAAGAGATGCGGAGGTTGACACTCTGAAATCGCAAATGGCCCAAGTGTTGGAGATGCTGACCTCTTTGATGGAGAAAGATCAGAGAAGACGAGAGAAACCAAGCCCAAGAAAGGAGTTGTTCCCGAACACCTCAGCACCGGCCTCCCTACAGGACCGAGAAGAGGTGATTTGCTATAACTGCGGAGGGAGTGGCCACTTTGCTAACGTATGCTCCAGCCCAAAGAAGAAGAGAACAGATAATTGCAAGCCGGCGGGAAACTCCAAAGGGCCCCGGTGAAGGAGTCAACCGGGTGCCCATCATCTTCAGTGCGCTCCAAACTAAAAAAAAAGGCCAAGAATGGAGGAGACAAAACTCCTAGGAGGAGGTATAGTACACCCCCACCAAGATGTACCCCAGAGGGAGGGGGCAAGACCCCTCAGTGGAAGTACAGCACCCCAAAGAAGGAACATCCACCTAAAAGGAACAATAACATCCCTCAGCGGGTTTGTGCCCCCATTGAGAGGGAGAAAGTCAATGCATGCCAGGCTCAGGAAAAATTAAAGTCCAAAAGGAGCAGGGCAAGGGTCGAAAGCCAAAAAAAAGAGGTGACCCCAGTCCGGCCATACCCAAAGGAACTGGTGGGCCCGTCTCCTACTGTGCCCATTCAAGTGGAAGGAGTCTATACTAAAGCTCTTTTGGACACCGGAGCACAGGTGACTTTACTATACCGGGACTTCTATGATAGGCACTTGAGTCATCTGCCTATCCAGAAGATAGAAGAGCTGGAGATATGGGGACTTGGAACCCAGAGTTTCCCTTATGATGGGTACCTGCCCATAAAGATGACTTTCGACCCATCCGTGGCTGGGAAGGCTGAAGTGTTTGACACCCTGGCAGTTGTGTGTCCCCGGCCGCCTGGAGCCAGCAAGATTTCCCTGATCATTGGGACAAACACGGATCTAGTCAGGAGACTCCTGACCCCTCTAGTGAAAGAGAGAAACCATTCAGCCACCAAAATCCATCCCATGCTAAAGACGGCCTACCAACGACTGGTCTTAGAGCAGAAGACCCCGGGAGAGGGGATAGGGAAGGTGTGGAGACTTGGCAGAGAAGGAGTAGTGCTACAGCCCGGAGAAGTAACCTGTCTTAGGGCCACTGTGAAGCTTTCGTGGGAACAACCTGGCCCCTTTGTCATGCTGGAATCAGACCCAAGGGAAGAGTCCTCAGGCCTGGAAGTGATACCAGAAGTGATTCCGTTCAAGGCCCTGAAGAAGGCCCATGGCAGAGTTCCGGTGAGTGTTAGGAACACTACGGGAGGACCCATGGAGATCCCTGCCAGAGTGTTGCTTGGTCAGGTGAGCCCTGCTGCCCCGGTCACTTGGTCCGAAGTCAAGGGGACGGGTGACGGAGGAGATGTTTGGGAGAAACTGTCCGTGGAAAATCCGAACCTACCCAGGGCTTGGAAAGAAAGAGCCAAGGCCCAGCTGACCAGGTGGGAGAAGATCTTTTCCGAAGATGAATTCGATGTGGGGTGTGCAAGAAGTGCCACCCATCGGATCCGCCTCCAAGAAGATAAGCCCTTCCGAGAGAGGGTCAGGCGGGTCCCCCTGGCAGATCTGGAGGATCTGAGGGAACAACTTGTAGAACTAAAGAAGACTGGTGTGATCCGGGAGTCTAGAAGTCCCTATGCCTCCCCAATCGTGGTGGTCAGAAAGAAGAATGGGTCGTTGAGGCTTTGTATCGATTACAGGACTCTCAACAGGAGAACCATCCCTGACCAATACACCACGCCAAGGATAGAAGATGCCCTACAAAGTTTGTCTGGAGCCAAATGGTTCAGTGTGATGGACCTCAAGAGTGGGTACTATCAAATCCCTATGCACCCAGAAGACAGGGAGAAGACAGCCTTCATAACCCCGGTGGGATTCTTCGAATTCAATAGGATGCCTCAGGGTCTGTCTGGAGCTCCTGCTACCTTTCAACGCCTTATGAAGAAGACTGTTGGAGACATGAATCTTATAGAAGCCCTTGTGTACTTGGACAATGTCATTGTCTTTGGAAGAACCTTGGAAGAACATGAAGCCAGGTTGGAGAAAGTATTGAGAAGACTCAGCGAAGAGGGACTTAAGCTTTCCCCCGAGAAGTGTCGGTTCTACCAGTCTTCTGTGAACTATCTGGGGCACATAGTGTCTGAAGAAGGGGTGGCCACAGATCCTGAGAAGTTGGAAGCAGTCACTTCCTGGCCACGACCCACCACAGTAACAGAGCTCAGATCCTTCCTGGGGTTCTGCTCCTATTATAGGAGGTTTGTGGAGGGGTTTGCTCGAATTGCCCGCCCGTTGAATGAATTGCTAAAGGCAGAAGGGGAAGAGGATGACTCAGGGCCCAGGAGGCCTGGTGAGTCAGTTCAAGATCAGTGGAACCCAAGGTGTGAAGAGGCCTTTCATGCTCTGAAGAGAAGCTTAACCACTGCCCCAGTCCTGGCCTACGCCGACCCTACCAGACCTTATGAATTACATGTGGATGCCAGCCATGAGGGTCTAGGTGGTGTACTCTACCAAGAACATGAAGGACAACTGCGACCAGTGGCCTATGTGAGCAGGAGCCTGACCCCCTCAGAAAAGAATTGCCCCACTCATAAGCTGGAATTCCTGGCCCTCAAATGGGCGGTAGTAGACAAGCTAAAAGACTACTTGTATGGGGCAGAGTTTACTGTGAAGACAGACAACAACCCCCTGACCTAACTCTTCACCACCGCAAAACTAGATGCCACCGGACACAGGTGGTTGGCCGCATTGTCTGGATTCAACTTCAGTCTGAAGTACAGACCAGGAGCCGGAAATAGGGATGCAGATGCCCTGTCCCGGAGGTCTCATGCCACGACAAATGACTGGGAAGATTGGACCCAAGTGGCACCGGACGGGGTGCGGGCCCTTTGTCAAGGGGCTGAATTCCAAGCCAGAGGAGGCTCCAGAGCAGAAGAAATAGGGGTTACCATGGTAGGAGTCCCCAAACACTATTGTGGGGTAACTCAACTGGAGGAAGACAACATACCGAGACTGTCCAAGAAGGAGTTGAGGTGTGACCAATTGGAAGACCCCATGGGGAGATTGGTCCTCGAAGCCCTGGAGAATCAGGATCCCAACAAATTCCTACATCACCCCTCAAAGGAGGCTCGCCTGTTGAGGAAGGAATTGGACAGGCTACAGGTACATCAGGGAGTGGTCTACCGAAGGGGCCCCTCTGATGACTCAGAAGATAAGTGGCAGTTATTTCTTCCAGAGAAGCACCGAGAGACTGTACTAATTGCCCTGCATGACCATCATGGTCACCTAGGGGCAGAAAGGACCTTCCAGCTTGTCAGAAATCGGTTCTATTGGCCCTGCATGAGGGCAGAAGTAGAGGAGTATTGCCATTCCTGTGCACGATGCATTCAGAGAAAGACCCTACCCCATCAAGCTGCCCCAATGGGCCATTTACAGAGTCAAGGCCCAATGGATCTGGTATGCATTGACTTTCTCTGCCTCGAACCCGACCTGAGTGGATTGGGGAATGTTCTGGTAATAACCCGCTATGCTCAAGCTTTCCCAACCAAAGACCAGAAGGCATCCACCGTGGCCAAGATACTTATGGAGAAGTATTTTGTCCATTACGGACTACCACAGAGACTCCACTCAGATCAAGGAAGGGACTTTGAGAGTCGGTTGATCCGAAGACTTTTGGATTCATTAGGAATAAAGAAGACCAGAACCACGCCTTGCCACCCACAAGGAGATGCTCAGCCGGAGAGATTTAACCAGACCCTGCTCAACATGTTGGGAACCTTAGAAACAGAGAAGAAGCAACACTGGAGTCAGCACATATCAGCCCTAGTACATGCCTATAACTGTACCACAAGTGACGCCACTGGCTACTCCCCTTATCGACTTATGTTTGGGAGAGAAGCAAGGCTACCTGTGGACCTGGCCTTTGGCACTTCTATAGACAACACCTCAGCTACATCCCACAAGGGATACGTGGACAGACTTAGACGTAGCTTGCAGGTGGCCTATGAACAAGCCCAGGCGGCTTCGGATCAAAGGGGGGCCCGCAACAAGAGAAATTTTGATCTGAAGGTTCGAGTGCAAGATCTGCAGCCCGGGGACCGAGTACTGCTACGCAATCTGGGGGTCCCTGGAAAACACAAGCTTGCCGACAGGTGGAGATCTGAGCCCTATGTTGTCTGTAGGAAGTTGCCCGGTTTGCCTGTCTACAAACTAAAGCCAGAAGGAAAGGTGGGTCCACTGAAGACGTGGCATCGGAACCACCTGCTCCCACTTGCTGAGGCAGTCCGAATACCTCCCGTGAGAGACTCCCCTGAACCGGCCTCTATCCTGGATATTCCTAGGCCGAACACTCGGTCCCAGACCTCTCGAGCCAAAGATGGGGAGGCCTCCCAATTGAGTACAGAAGAAGGTGGAGAACTGGACTGGCTGTGGCCTCCCTCGACTCTGGGAACGTCCGCCATAGATCTCCCAAATGGAGGGGATACCCCAGATGCAACGCTGAATCCGGAGGCTACTGAATTCATACCCTTCAGTCCCTCAGCTGATTACTGGGAAGATGTTCCTGACGCTTGCGCAGAGGAGGACTCTAGAGATTCCATACGTCAGTCGACTTCTGAATCAGAGGTTCCAGAACCAGCAATGTTACCTGAACTTACTCCTGAAGAAGAGCCTGTGGTGCCAGAGTCAGAAGCACCAAGAGAGCAGAGGGCTCGCAGAGTCATCAGGCCTCCCAAGAAACTAACTTACCCCCAAATGGGGACGAGCTCAGAGGACTCTGTTGTAACGGCTAGGAGAAGTGTTGAACAACCTGATCCTTCCACCGTCCATTTGGTGGAGGGCAACCCCAGCTCACTCTCTGGCACAGTTAGGCAGGCCACTCATGGTAGTGTGACCTGTGGGCAAGAGAGTTCCATCCCAAAGTTTTGGTGGGAATTCCCTATGCCAACATCATGCTCGACATTGTCCAAAATGGTAAACAGTATTTGTTGAAGTTTATCTTTGGGGACCAAAGAGTTCAAGTGGGGGGAGTGTGTAGCGGGGTGTTCCCCTTTAATGCAGAGAGACAAGAAGTTCCAGGTGAGAGGTGAGTCGGGAGGAAGTAAAGAGACATTATGGAAGTGAAAGCAGAGGAGAGAGAGACTACATCTCCCAGTACATCTTGCAGCACCCAGGGTGCATTGCTCCAGAACAGAGACTGCTGGGGCAGACTTTATAAAGGGGAGGCGGAGTTTTGGTCGCTCTCTTTGGACCCCCCTCTCCTAGCAAGAGGATGTCTGTGCTGAACTGCTGTGTGCACAAGGCCTGAAGCCCGAGCCGTGTGCTCCTTTCCAAAGAGCCCTCTGCCAGCCTAGCAGAGCCTTAGAGACATCTAATCCTCCTTGCTGCAGTACACCAGAAGGATTGAAGACTTGGATGTCGGTGGATTCCTGTTCCTAGACGAATCGATGGAGGAAACGGACTTGGACTTGTCCAGGTGGTGAGAGCTGTTTAAAGACAGATACTTTATCTTTACTATTCGTTGGGATTACAAAGTTGTTCTTCAAGTGCACCACCGAGAGATTGCTAGCGAATATTGTTTCACTGAACTTCCATTTAGATCAGTCAGGCCTGACTGCATAGGTAGACATTGCTGGGTGTTAGTCTACCCATGAGGGGAAGTAGCTGTAAAAGGGCAGCGCTAGAGTTGCATAGCAATACTTTATTATTCTGATTACTCTGTTTATCTTTATTACTGTTTATTGCAGGGATCTGCAACTTGTTATACTGTTGTTTATTACTTGCCCATTAGCCTCAGTAAAATATCTGGGTAAAGTACATTTGGTGTCAGTTCCGCTTACTTTAATAGGAGTTTTAAAGTATATTCTGTGTATGTTTGTTTATAGGACTGCGTCACCAACAGTTGCGATCACGCGGTCCTATCTCTCTATCACCAGCTGTGCCACGGGAGGTTAGAGCCGATTGCCGGGGGTTGACAGCGGTGCACTGCAGGGCCCAAATCAATATCAGCGGCTCTCTTAACTGGGGGTAGCGCTACACTTATATGGTGATTACTGGTGAAAGGGTTAACTAGGGGCAATTAGGGGGTTAAAACCTTTATTAGGTAATATATGGGGGTACCTAACGCTATATAAAAACCTGACGGCGAAACTAAAAAAAAATTACTGGCTACCTATCGGCATCACCGACACTAAGACAGCGATCAGAAAAACGATCGCTTAGCGACAGTGGTGATAGGGGGTGAAAGGGTTACCTGGGGGGCGATCAAGGGGGTTAAACCTTTATTAGATAATATATGGGGATACCTGACGCTATAAAAACCTGCGGCGAACCTAAAAAAAATAACTGGCTACCGATCGGCATCACCGACGCTAAGACAGCGATCAGAAAAATGATCGCTTAGCGACGGCGGTGCTAGGGGGTGAAAGGGTTATCTGGGGGGCGATCAGGGGGTTAAACCTTTTTTAGGGGGGGGTTAGGGGGCTACACTGGACCTAAAACTAACTTTAGTGACACTTTTACAGTCACAAATGTCACTGATTGCAGTGATCAGTAAATAAATGGTCACTGCAATCAGTGACACTGTGACTGGGGGGTGATCTGGGGTGTCTGGGGGGGCGATTTATGTGCCTATGTGTCCTAGTGTCAGTGTAGTGTTTTGTGCACTAACCTGCATCTTCTCCTGTGCGGCGCTCGGTATATGTAAACATTACACAGGCAGGGAAGCTCTCTCATTCGCCGGGAGCGATCGAGAGGGGGTGGCCGGAATCAAACGGCTGTCCCCTCATCCCTGATCGGTCCCAAACGAATAACGGCCGCTCACTGTAAAGAAGGGGGGTCCGATGGGACCCCCCCAACTATACAAAGGCAGTCACGTAGATATACGTGATTCTGCCTGTCGGTGCCTTTCTGCCGACGTATATTTACAGTGGGCGGTCGTTAAGTGGTTAAAGTGGAGTTCCACCCAAAAAAAAAGAAAAAAAATTCACAAAAAACCTGCAAAAAAAAAGATAAAATTTACTGACCCGAAATACCGGCTGCTATGCGGAAGTCCCTAATCTGCCTCTTCCTTGTCCACGGCTGGTCTTCTTCCACATCCTCCTCGCGTTGTCTTCTAGTGAATGGGGCGCGCTGCCTTCTGGGAACTGTGTGTATCCCAGAGCGCAAGGCGCCCATTCAGAAAACAATGCAAGACTCGCGCATGCGCAGTAGGAAAGGGCAGTGAAGCCGCACGTCTTCACTGCCTGTTTCCCTTACTCAGGATGGCGGCGCCGGGAGCTGCCAGGATCGGCCTGGGGGGGGGGGGTTGCTGACATCGCGGGCGAGTAGGACAGGTGAGTGTCCTTATTAAAAGTCAGCAGCTACAGTGTTTGTAGCTGCTAACTTTAAAAAAATAAATAATTAAAATTGCGGGTGGAACCCCTCTTTAAAAATAGTGCCTGGGTAAGTGTGCCTGTAAAGTGGCACATCTGTACAGTGTATAGAACCTGCTGCAGCAAAACTGACATTTTATAAAGAAAAAAAATTACATTTAAATTGCCAGCAATAGAAAAATGTTTAAAAAAAACAGCGTGGGGGTCCCCTCAATCCATACCAGGCCCTTTTGGGTCAGGTATTGATTTTAAGGGAAACGCCACACCAAAAAAAAAATGGCATGGGGTCTCCCCAAAATCCATACCAGACCCTTATCCGAGCATGCAGCCTGGCCAGGAAAAGGGGGGGGGCGAGCAAATGGTGCGGAGAGGAAGGCTGAACCATACCAGGCTTGACATGACAACTACTGTAACAACCACATTTTTGGGTTTGGGGTTTAGATTAGGGATGAGCTTTGAGTTTGAGTCGAACTCATGTTCGACTCGAACATTGCCTGTTCGCCCGTTCGCCGAACAGCGAACAATTTGGGGTGTTTGCGGCAAATTCGAAAAGTCTACGGGAGAAATCTAAAGTGCTAATTTTAAAGGCTTATATGCAAGTTATTGTCATAAAAAGTGTTTGGGGACCCGGGTCCTGTCCCAGGGGACGTGTATAAAAGTTTTAAAAACTACAGTTTTTTCGGGAGCAGTGATGTTAATAATGCTTAAAGTGAAATATTCCTTTTAAATTTCGTACCTAGGGTGTGTGTATAGTATGCATGTAAAGTCGCGCTTGTTTCCCCTGCTTAGAACTGTCCCTGCACAAAGTGTTATTTCTGAGGGAAAAAAAGTCATTTAAAACTCACTCGCGGCTATAATGAATTGTTGGCTCCCGGCAATACATAGAAAAGTCATTGATAAAAAAAAAAGCGTGGGGGGTCCCCCCAAATTCAATTACCAGGCCCTTCAGGTCTGGTATGGATATTAAGGGGAACCCTGCCGCAAATTAAGAAAAAATGCATGGAGTTCCCTCAAATATCCATACCAGGCCCTTTATCTGAGCACGCAACCTGGCAGGCCACAGGAAAAGAGGGGGGGACGAGAGAGCGCCCCTCCTGAACCGTACCAGGCCACATGCCCTCAACATGGGGAGGATGTGTCCCCATGTTGATGGGGGCAAGGGCCTCATCACCACAACCCTTGCCCGTGGTTGTGCCTGCGGGCAGGGGGCTTATCGGAATCTGGAAGACCCCTTTAACAAAGGGGACCCCCAGATTCCGGCCCCCCCTATGTGAATTGGTAAGGGGTACATTGTGCCCCTACCATTTCACGAAGAAAGTGTAAATTAAAAAAAACACAGACACCTTGGAAAAGTCATTTTATTAAAAATAAAAAAATTTTAAAAAAACATTCCAGCAATGACATCCAGTGTCCGGCGGCGATCCGATGTCCAGCGCTGTCCACACGAAACTTCATTGGCTGAGCCTGAGCGGACCTGATGGGGAACTTCCTCGGCAGTGTATTAAATGAATAGACCCGCCCCTTCTAAAGTTCCCCATCAGGTCCGCTTAGCCAATGACGTAGGTGTAAGGCTAAGCAGACCAGATGCGGAACGTGAGAAGGGGCGGGTCTATTCATTTATTACACTGCGGAGGTAGTTCCCCTTTAGGTCTGCTCAGCCAATGACGTAGGTGGGGTCTGACATACGAGGGGGCGGACCTGATGGGGAACTTCCTTCACAGTGTAATAAATGAATAGACCCGCCCTTTCTCACGTTCCGCATCTGGTCCGCTTAGCCTTACACCTACGTCATTGGCTGAGCGGACCTGATGGGGAACTTTAGAAGGGGCGGGTCTATTAATTTAATACACTGCCGAGGAAGTTCCCCATCAGGTCCGCTCAGGCTCAGCCAATGACGTCTCGTGTGGACAGCGCTGGACATCGGATCGCCGCGGGACACTGGATTTCATCGCTGAAATGTTTTTTTTTTCTTTTTTCTTTTTAATAAAGGACTTTTCCAAGGTGTCTGTTTGTTTGTTTTTTTTTTACATTTTTTTTTTTACACTTTCTTCGTGAAATGGTAGGGGTACAATGTACCCCTTACCAATTCACATGGGAGGGCCGGGATCTGGGGGTCCCCTTTGTTAAAGGGGTCTTCCAGATTCCGATAAGCCCCCTGCCCGCAGACCCCCACAACCACCGGGCAAGGGTTGTGGGGATGAGGCCCTTGTCCCCATCAACATGGGGACATCCTCCCCATGTTGAGGGCATGTGGCCTGGTACGGTTCAGAAGGGGGGGGCGCTCTCTCCTCCCCCCCTCTTTTCCTGCGGCCTGCCAGGTTGCGTGCTCGGATAAAGGGTCTGGTATGGATTTTTGGGGAAACTCCACGCATTTTTTTTTTTTTTTTTTTAATTTGCGGCAGGGTTCCCCTTAATATCCATACCAGACCTGAAGGGCCTGGTTATTGAATTTGGGGGACCCCCACATTTATTTATTTTTTTATTACTTTTCTATGCATTTCCGGGAGCCGACAATTCATTATAGGCGCGAGTGAGTTTTAAATTACTTTTTTTCCTTCAGAAATTACACTTTGTGCAGGGACAGTTCTAAGCACGGGAAACAAGCGCAACTTTACATGCATACTATACACACACCCCCCAGGTACGAAATTTAAAGGAATTTTTCACTTTTATTGTTTCACTTTAAAACGGCCGTTTTTTAAAAAAAAATTTGCATTGATACATGTCCCCTGGGGCAGGACCCGGGTCCCCAAATACTTTTTAGGACAATAACTTGCATATTAGCCTTTATAATTAGCACTTTTGATTTTGAACGTTCGAGTCCATTGTATTTAATAGGGTTCTAAAGTTCACGGGAACATTCTGGCTGTTCGCAGGTTTTGGTGCGAACCGAACGGGGGTGTTCGGCTCATCCCTAGTTTAGATATACTTTAGAGAAAACTAAATAAGAATCAGTTGACTACTTTTTTTTTGTCTGAAACCTAATTTGGCTTTGGGCAACTGCTCCAATTTTTTGGGTTTGCGTAAACCAGATATTGAAATTTACAAACACGTCATTTGCCCATCATGACCAGCACTGGAGGGTGTGGGTCCAAACTGGACTTTACAGGACGTCAGGATTTGCATAAATTTTTATCATTGTATATCAATGCATTTCCTGATTATTTTAACATACAGGGCCATCTTAATGCATGGGCACTCCTGGGCACTGCCCAGGGGCCCCAGGTGCATGAGGGCCCCATGATAATCCTGCATTACATTATTATATTATTATTATTATATTATTATTATACACGATTTTATATAGCGCCAACAGTTTATGCAGCACTTTACAATGTATAGGGGGGACAACACAATTACAGTACAGTTCAATTCAAAAGGTACAGGAGGGCCCTGCAAATATTACATCATATTTGCCAACTATCATTGATTTGCTGGGACAGTCACGTGTTTACTAAGCTGTCCTGGCTAGGGATGAGCTTCGAGTTCGAGTCGAAATCATGCTCGACTCGAACATCGCCTGTTCGACCGTTCGCCGAATTTCGAACAAATTCGAGTGGCGCGTCGCATCCCATAGTTCACTGCTGCATCGCAGTGCATTGCTGGCTGATTGGCCAAGCATGCACCATGACCTGCATGCTTTGGCCAATCACAGAGAATAGAGAGCCATAATTGGCCAAAGCCAGGGTGGCTTTGGCCAATTATGTCTCAGGGGGTTTAGTACACGCCCCACACTATATAAGGCCGCCTGCGTGGCGGCCTTGTGTAGTGTGTTGCGGTGAAAAATAGACAGAGAGAGAGAGAGAGAGACAGTGTAATTTCTTTTGAGTTAGAGCAGGCAGGCGAGTCAGTTAGCTGCAGTTACAGTTTGTAGAGGATATATATGCATCCCAGTTGTGTGTGTGAAATTTTATATATATATATATATATATATATATATATATATATATATATATATATATATATATATATATATATATATACACACTGTATTAAGTTTAGCTAGATCCGTTCCTGTTATTCTCTTCCTAATATACTGACAGGCAGGCAGGTGATTGTGGTAGCTGCAGTATTTTCAGTTATAATACTGTGTACTTTGCACAGTGTGCACCTAAAGCTACCTGAAGAAAATTGCTGGTGTTCTCAAAAAATAATACCACAGGCAGGGAGCTGCAGTATTTACAGTTAGTCTACTGTGTCCTTTGCACAGTGTGCACCTAAAGCTACCTGAATACAATTGCTGGTGTTCTCATACTAATACCACAGGCTGGGAGCTGCAGTATTTTCAGTTAGTGTACTGTGTCCTTTGCACAGTGTGCACCTAAAGCTACCTGAAGGCCATTAGCATACCTCCCAACTGGCACGGATTCTGCGGGTTTTACCCGCATAGGCCCCTCCTTCCCGCAGTCCCGTGAGAGTGTCATTTTTCCCGCACAGCAGGAAGCAGAAGGCACAGCAGACAGCCATGAAGAGGAGGAAACCGCGAACGAGCAGGTAAGCCCCCCCCCCCGCGATCGGCGGCCTCTCCCCCCGCTCAACAGCTTTTGTTGGCAGGGGAGAGGGGAGATCTGAATGTCCCGCGGTGGGACTTTTAAAAGTTGGGAGGTATATGCATTAGTATGTCTGGAAGGACAACAAGGAGGGGCAGACAGTCACGAGCCAATAAAAGAGGGCAAGCAGGCTCTGTGTCTAGAGGCAACAGTGCTGGTCGTGGACACGGTGCATTCTCATCAGCACTTGGACTTGCACTTTCGGCAGCTGGCCGTGTTGAGCCGCAAAATGCCAAAGACTTGGTAGAGTCACTGACCTGCCTCCTGATTGGCGGGGAGTAACTGTAGCGTGAAAATAGCGAAAATTTATTCGCTATGGTCACACAATTGGTTGGGATCGGGGCACACTCTCTGCCTATTTAAAGCCTATTAGATAGAGATACATTCAAAGTCCCAAACAACTATGTACTTTTATGTATGCCAAATTGGTTTAGATGGCACATTTTCATGTGTGACCTAATAAAGAGGACCTATGATGATCACTGATACAAGGTTTTCATCCTGCTCTGGTGACCATTGTTGCCTGACTCAAGGTAGTGGTAGTGGTGCTAGTTCTGGGGTTGAGGCCACCTGACCAGGACTCGGCAACTCCAGAAATACGGCTAACATGGATATACAGCCTCCTCTATCTTCAATAACCCTGCAGAGCTTCCCGGTTTTGGCATTACTGACATTAATAGCCATCACTGTTCGCTCTTTATTTTGACTAAATGTGGGAAGTGCAATCTGACTTCTGTCTGCCTCTCAGAAAATGAAGAGTCAGCAGCGCCCATTATGGAGAATTCCATTAACTGAAGGTATAAGATAAAGAGCAACATCCATATACACAGAGGAAGCTTTTGGACTGCTTTTTTTATTTATTCTGTATATATTTTTAGATTGTTTGTTTGTCAGGCCAAAGATGAGCACCCTGTCATTATCTGCATGGGAAGGGAAGGGGTGGCGGGGGGGATAAAAATTGTTATACCTTTTTAAGGAGTTCAACTTTAAAGTGACCCTTTCGGTAGACCATTTTATTACAACCAAAATCTTCCTATAAGATTATATTAGAATGTGCATTTAACATATTTTAGGCATGTTATGTACCTGTAAAAACCTCCCTGATGTAGACCTCCAAAAACTCTGAGACTGCTACTGGGCGCCGCCATCTTGTAAGTGATGTCAGCAGCCCCAGTAGACACAGAGCTGTCACTCAAGTGACACTCTATAGTTTATCCTCTCTTCCTCATCCCAGCGGTGACATAAAAAGTTATATATAGAGGTGAGGGGAGAAGGACCTTTCATTAAAATGCAATTTAAATGCACTATACTTTGTTAATACTATTTCCTGATTGCCTTTTAGGACTTGTGTTCCAGCCCTCAGTTCATCTCAGAAGGAGCAACTCGGACAGACATTTGTCAAGGAGCTCTAGGTAAGATGTGGAACTATCTAGCTGCTCATAGCAATTAAAAATGTTGTGCCCAGTGCACTTTGCCATGGTCATTACCAAATGCTGGTACATTTCTTGTATGGCATTGGTATAGGCATTACCAAACCAATTTAAAAAGTTACATAGTTAGTCTGGTTGAAAAAAAGTCTAGTTCAACCAATAGAAGGGGGAATAATTTTTTTTATAAAATCCTATATACACAAACCTATACCCTCAGTTGATCCATAGGAAGGCAAAAAAAATAATAATAATGATCCAATTTGCTCCAGCAGAATAAAAAAATCCTTCCTGATCCCCCAAGAGGCAATCGAATATTCCCTGGATCAACTTTACTTATAAATATCAGTATCCAGGTATATTGTGTACATTTAGAAAATAATCCAGGCCTTTTTTTAAAGCAATCTATTGAGCTCTTACTGTGAAGAAACCTTTCCATATTTGGAGATTAAATCTCTTTTTCTTCAAATGTAAAAAGTGCCCCCCTGTCCTCTGTGATGACTGATAAGTGAATAACTCAACACCAAGTTCACTATATGGACCACTTATGTATTTGTACATGTTGATCATATCCCCCTTCATCTCCTTTTCAGGAGAGAATAAATTCAGTTCCTCTAATCTTCCCTCATAGCTGAGCTCCTCCATGCCTTTTATCAGTTTGGTTGCCCTTCTCTGCACTTTCTCTGGTGATTAAAATTCCTGGTGCATTCTCTGTAATGAAAAGTTTTAAAAAATAGGTTCATCTTTAGGAGCATGTTACATTTTACACCCATATTTAGGGTGTAATACTGTATGTAACATGCTCCTATTCACCCACCACCACAGCCCCCCTCCCTGTGTCAGTGGACAGGGGTTCCTCTCCCCTTACCCACTGTACCATTTTGTCCCATTTTGAAAACGGCGTAGCTTTGTGTGGTTCCACCCACACAGCCATGTCATTTATTCACAACAATCTGTGAATGAAGGAACTACAAGTCCCATCTTCCACTGTGGTCGATCAGCACGTTTCCTTCTAGTCCATTCATACTGCCTCCAACCCTGTAACTGAAAGCCTGTAAAGAGATACAGGCAAGATAGCTGCAGACAGTGTGTGCAGGAGCCTGGCATTGCACCTGCGATCCACTGATTGCGGGTGCAATGCTCTGCAGGTTCCTGTGGAAAAAAAATAATAAATGCACATTTTATTTTTTTTTTCCCCTGCAAAAATATGTGCATTTATTATATTTCTTGTTTTCACGAAGGTGAACTTAGCCTTTGAAGCTAAAAATAACTGAAATCCAATGAAAGAAAGGTGCAGGCCAGGGACAGTCAGATTGGAAAGGAAAGGGCTGTGGATGGAGCTGGATGTCCCCAAGCTAGATGAGATCCAGATTCACCAGGAGATTTAGTTATAGCAAATTTTATCTGAATTTGCCTGGACCTTTCTGTGCCTCAACATCAGAGTCACCAGACACATTACAATCTGATAATACAATCTTTGTACAATCAATTTCAGACTCGCCAAATCAATATGTATCCAATGCAGGCATGTTGAGTTTAAGGGAGATTTCTCTTCACTTTCTTTCTTAGAGACAGAGCAAGAAGAAACAAGCATTATCTTTTAGGGACACTAAACCTTTCATTCTCCATCATAAACTAAAATAAAAGTTTTGGCTGGCGTTGGACTTTAACCCCTGCATGCCGACTGTCCTCACTGGACTGGGCTTTCTTCCGTGGAGCCGCATATCTGTGTATCTCCCTTTGTGCTGGGACAGCCCCACACGCGGCGTGCTCCTAGCATAGAGACCAGGGTCTCACTGAGAGCCCTGGGCTCCTTTCTAACGATCAGGACCTGGAACATACTATTCAGGGTCACCTGATCGCCTTTGATTGGCTATCACAGTGATCAGTCACTGTGAAGCCCGCCCCTGTGTCTTCTGTCTCTGTGAATGGATGAGACAGATTCATTGTATCTTTGTCCTTGCAGAGATAGGGGAAAAAAAAGGTGTGTAGAGAAAATAAAAATAATAAATAATAATAATAATAAAAAAAAAAAAACCTAGATCAAGGTTTCATCTAGGTCAGCCCCAGGGTTAGTATTTGGGTCAAGGTCAGTATTTTTATGGACAGGATTTTTAATTTAATTTTTTTCTCTTAAATTAGTATCAGTGTCAGTGTGTTTTAGGCAGGATAAAAAAAAAGCAAAATGCGCACTATTGTTTCTGGGCTGTACTACGGGTACAAACGAAAGCTAACATACACATATGTGGTATCACTGCAATCGTCAGGAGCAGGAGAATTTATTTTGGGGTTTTATTTGGTAGGTTGTGGAAGTAGCAAGAAATATACAGTTACATTTTAAAACATATATTTTTTTATTGTTTTACTATTTTGGGCCAGTTTTCCTTAGATAATAAAAAAAAAAATCAGGAGATATCCATTACCATTTATCACCAAATAAAAGCCCATTTTTGTCCTGGAAAAAAAAAACGGGTATAATCCACCTGGATGCACAAAGTAGTTGTGATGATATGTAACGGTTTTACTAACGCATGTCAAAGTTGCAAAATTGGGCTTGGGTATTAAGATTTGTTTTACCATTAGGCGCGAAAGGATAATACTTTCATCTTCACATCAAAGCTTCAGTTTTGGTTGATTTAACCTTTTTAAAGTGATTGTAAACGATCACCTTGTAAAACAACACATTCAGTTTAAAATAGAAATGAAAGGCGAAACATTTTGGTATAGATATAAAAAAACATTAATACCCTTTTCTCTTTTTTTATACTAAGTGATCACATTCCCTCTGTTCTCAGCTGCATAAGAGCTGAGGGAGGAGAAACAGCAGTACACTGAGCTTCAAAGTAAATGGCTGTGCAACGGGGGGCGTGTCAGAACAAGTCTGATCATTGGAGGAGAGTACACTGAGTTCCCAGCATAGCTAGAGAACAAACCATGCAGTGCTCTCCTGCTTAGTGTGGTCAGTTTTTAATAGGAAAGCAGAGGGACTGGCAGGAACACCAGGGATTTCACACAAAGGAAGAAATAAAAAGAGAACAGAATACTTTCTTATACAAGTACATGGTACAACAGGTACATATCTGGAATATGAAGTGTTGGGGTAACAAACGCTTTCAAAGAGAAGTATGGGTTTCATTTTTATTTTTAATTCATACTTACCTCGGTGGATGGAGCATTGGACCGATGCTCTATCTGTCCCGTGCCGTCTCTGCACTGAGAACCGAGCCACTGAACACCGCCGATGGCTCGGTTCTCACAGATCCCAGAGAGGAAAGCTGCTGACTGTCAGTCAGCGTCTTTCCTCTCTGCTTCTCCACGCTCATTGGAGCGCTGAGCAGTGAAGGGGCGGGGAGAGGTTGTCTCAGCCTCTCAGCGGCTTGCTGAGAGGCTGAGCCTGCCATCAATCAGGGCAGCTGGTGGATCCCGACTTGGAAGTCGTGATGATGCGCTGCCCTGACTGATGGCAGTGACGTCAGTGGAGAGCGGACTTCAGACCGCACCCCGCTGAAAACAAGTCACAGGAGTGCAAAACGAATTGCACTCCTGTGATCCAGAGGAGAAGCCCAGCCTAAAAAGCTCAGGCTGGACTTCTCCTTTTTAAAGTGGAGTTCCACCCAATTTTTTTCCTTTTTTTTTTTTTCCACTCCTCACCCCCTTACATGCCACATTTGGCATGTAATTTTTTTGGGGGGGGATTGGGGGCTTCAGTAGGAGTGGGACTTCCTGTCCCACTTCCTCCTTCCGCCCTGGAGCCGCCTAGGCGATACGTCATATCGCCTTGTGGCGGCTCCTCCCTGTAGGCGATCACCTGGGACGTGACAGGTCCCAGGCGATCGCCTGTCCACTCACAGAGCGCTGCGCCGTTCGCGCATGCGCAGTGAGTGCCCGGCCGTGAAGCCGAAAGCTGCCACAGCCGGGTGCCCATACTGTGAATGGACGCGCCGGCGGAGGAAGGGGGAGAGGAGCGGAGCTCCAGGCGGCGCATCGCTGGACAGTGGAGCAGGTAAGTGTATGTTTATTAAAAGCCAGCAGCTACACTTTTTGTAGCTGCTGACTTTTAATAAACATAAAAAAAGGGTGGAACTCCGCTTTAAGTTACCCATGCACTGAACAGTGCTTACTCAGTTGGCAGGTTGGTCTGTTAAGTATTTTAAGAGATCACAGGAAGCTGACACTGTGACAGGAAGAATATTAACAATATGTGATTTCCTGTTACAGGGTGCCAAGATCCAAACACAGTTTCAATGACTTTACCTTATGATGTTTGGTGATTAGGCATGTTGGTTATAACCGTGCATTATAATCAGTATTATATATGGAGTAGGGAGTAATGAAATAGTTAATGCAGCTTTGTAATCAATAATTTATCATTTTTTGCATTTTTAATGCAAGAATCTGATCAGCCTCTGCCAGTCTCCTGCATACCTCCCAACTTTTGAAGGTGAGAATGGGGGACATCTAGGGGGGAGATTGACCTGTGGCAAGCGTAGTGTGCCGCGGCGAAAAGTGGGTGTGGTAGCATAGTAAACTGTGTTGTCTGCAAACACAGTTTATTATGCTACAGTTAGGAATGGACAGAGTAAGTGATTTGTACAGATAACTTACTCTGTCATTTCAGGCAGGGAAGCCTTCCCTGCTCTCCATCCTTACATATTCCCCACAGCAGCCGGTGGAAGAGGGGAGGGGGAACCTGGCAGAGCTGGGGGGGGGGGGGCGGGCAGGAGACAGTACAGGGTGACAGGAGAATGGCAGGATAAAGGAGAACAGCGGGGGGGACCGGAGAAGAGCACAGGGGGGGGACCGGAGAAGAGCACAGGGGGGGGGACCGGAGAAGAGCACAGGGGGGGGGACCGGAGAAGAGCACAGGGGGGGGACCGGAGAAGAGCACAGGGGGGGGACCGGAGAAGAGCACAGGGGGGGGACCGGAGAAGAGCACAGGGGGGGGACCGGAGAAGAGCACAGGGGGGGGACCGGAGAAGAGCACAGGGGGGGGACCGGAGAAGAGCACAGGGGGGGGACCGGAGGAGAGCAGGGGGGGGGACCGGAGGAGAGCACATGGTGGGGGACCGGAGAAGAGCACAAGGGGGGGACCAGAGAAGAGCACAGGGGGGGCAGAGAAGAGCACAAAGGGGGCCAGAGTACAGTAGGGGGTTGGAGAAAGGGGGTGGGGTGGGAGAGAGCAGAGAAGTTGCTGGGGAAGATCACAGAAGTGCCAGGAGAAAGCTGGGGGGCCCACGGGCAAAAAAACCTGGAGAGGAGGGGTGGCATACAGAGGAACCAATGCCCTTCATGTTCTTCCTGCAGCTGCTGAATGCCCACTTTTCCTCCTCTCTCTTGCAGGCATTTAGTGGCTGCAGGAAGAACATGGAAGGTATTGGTTCCTCTGTATGCCCCCCCCCCCCTCCTCTCAGGCTGGGTTGCAATGGCGACCACTGTAGTTATGCCCCTGCAGTGAAATAAAGGAAAATAGTTCTGGCAGGATGAAGGAGCAATGTGGAATGAATGGAATGCTGGCAGGATTCTGAGGCTGTGACAGTTGCAGACTAGGGCATACAGAGGGTTAACAAGACTAGTAGATGAAAAGATTGTGGACCTGAAAATGCTGAGGAGGAGGGCTGTGAGTGTAGTGAGAGCTGGACAAGCAATGAGAGAAAAAAAGTGCAGAGTATGAGGAGTTATGGTGTGCAGTGATGCTGGAAAGATTACCGTACTTCATTTACCTTCTACAAAGCACATTGCGGTCGGTACAGAGGCACTGGGCAGTGACACTTGGACAGGAGGGGATCACATCGGCACTGCACAGTGACAGAAGACACAAGCAGGAATGGGGTCAGATATCAGAATCCTCTCACATGCAGGGACTTCACAGTGCTGAGTGATGGGAGAAAGGGAGCAAGCTCCACCACCTGTGCCTCCGATAAACCTGTACCCTGTTTCTGGCCGCACTTTCATTACTGTGAGGGAAGCCGCTCTGCACACAGTTTCCTCCGACACCCCCATAATGGGCGGCACCAGGGGGGGGCTCTTTCCTTGCTGTGCGGGAAATAGGTGTCCATCGCGGGACTGCGGGAAAACTGTGTCTGTGTGGGTAAATCATGCAGAATCTGTGCGGGTTGGGAGGTATGGTCCTGTACAGCAGGACTGGAGTGTGAGACAGAGAAGCAGCACAAGGAGCCATCCGTCCATGTGCTGACAAGAACTATACTGATAGGAGGAGAGTTTAGAGTAACAGAAAGATGAGTTCATCACTGTGCTACTTCTCCTTTCACAGTCTAGTTACAGGCTGGGACGGGCCATGCCAACCTGGGATCAGAGGAAAGGCGGTAAATGATGCTGGTCATCAGATTGAGGACACCTAGAGGCAAAAATAAAGTACTTTGGGGGATGAAGGGCTCTGGTTTGAAGGCAATTATTGAAGTAAAAGCTGGTTTTGTTATTTTATCTTTTAATTGGCTATTCATTTTTTTATTCTGAAGAGATGAGTTTACAGGGATTGCCTAACGGCAAACAGGGGAGGAGACAGCACGATTGAGGTAGATCGTTTCAAAAGATGGAAAAGTCTTGGAGGTGAACATGGTAAGAGGAGATGAGGAACTAGAGAGGTCTTAAGACCGATGAAGACGGTTTGGGTGAGATTTTTAGACAACATTGGTGATGTAGCTGGGGTCATAGTTGTGGGTGGTTTCGTATGTTGTTTTTTATTAGTTGGGCAAACAGAAGCCAGTGGAGTCAGTCAGAGAGATGGGGACACTATGGTGGACATTGAGTGCTTGGTAAGGTCTGGTAGCATCATGATAGATTAAAGTGGGGGGGGGGTAGACTGTGTAGAGGTTGGCCTAGGAGGAGGGAGTTGCAATAGTCGATATGAGAAATAACAACAGAGTATATTAATAACTTGGTGGTGTTATTGGTTAATAAGAAGCGTATTAAGGTAAAGATGACAAGATTTTGGACAGTGATAGATGTGGGACTGAAAGGACAAGTCTGTGTAAAGGATTACACCTAGCACCATGACAGGAGAGGAGGGAAGGATAGTTGTGGTGTTAATCTCAGTGGAAAAGTTGGGGGAGCAGGCACGGGTGGCAGAAATATTATGAGCTCAGGTTTAGGAAGTGGTGTGAAAACCATAGTGATATGTCCGTAGGGGTAGAGAGAGAGATTTGGGTTTTGCCAGCATAATGATAGTATTGGAAGTCATGGGAGGATAACCGCCGACCCAAGGAGGAGGTGAAGATGGAGAATAGAATGGGTCTGAGGACAGAGCCTTGGGGGACCCCTACGGAGGGAGCAGGGGAGGACATAGAGTTGTAGGTGACACTAAAGGACCACTTGGACAGGAAGAGAACCAGGAAAGAGCGTAGTCTTGGAGGCCAAGGGAGTGGAGTATACCAATAACATCAACAAGTCCCATTTGTATTGGCCAGATGGCAGCTGTAGCTGGTCCTAGTTGGATAGCGCTCACCCCTGCTTGCTACCTCTTTTCACCATTTGTGTACACAAACAATGCTAGGTAAAATCTTATTTGATATAAGGGATTTATATAAACTGTATATGCAAGTATGTCCTGCAGGTTTGTGTTTTGCCTCCGTCTGAGTCTTACGTTGCCAAGGCTCATTACATAAGGAAAGGCTTTTAGCCAAGAAAGCCCAAGAAAGCACTTTACATCATTACAATCAATAATATTGTTTTTCTGCAGTAACCGTTATGTAGAACCCATTGCATTAGCAGCAGTCCATTATACCTCTTAGTTTAGCCTACTGCAGCTAGACACAGTTCAAGCCAAGAAAACAAATTGAAGGGAACGTCTACTCTTTTTAATGTTTTCAAAGAGATCAGCTTGCTGTGAGTATCCAGTGTAAAAGCGGAGCTCCACCCAAAAGAGGAAGCTCCACTTGTCTGCCTCTCCCCCCTCCCCTTCCACTGCCACATTTGGCACCTTTTAGGGAGGGAGAGGGGAGCGCGTACTTGATTTTGACAGAAACCCGCTCCCATTTCTGGCTGAGCAGGCCCATTCACAGAGCACAATGCGGTACGCGAATGCGCATTAGGTACCTGGCTGTGAAGCCGCAGGACTTCACTGCCGGTTTCCCCTAGTGGAGATAGTGGCGGCAGCACCCATTGGCCAATTGAAAAAAACGGTTCGGATGAGGACACTTTTGGATTCCTGGACAGGTAAGTGTCCCAGTAAAGTGGTTAGTACACCACAGCTGCTGTACACTTCCAGTGAATTCGCCTCACCATACAACGTATAAAATAAAATGAAAAATATAAGTGCAGCGCTATTAATCCATCATGTGAAAAATCCAGTGAAAGCAAATTATATTCAAAGAAATAAATCTATATAATAATGTGTTCAATTAAAGTTCATATGCTGAAACTTTTCTGCGTTGAGTTATTGTGACTTCTCAATTCATATATCATCCACCACTGAACAAATTGTGTCTTCAGCAGATTATGTGCACACCTTCACCCGCTGTTATACCTGCTCACCTCATACATGAGTCAGAAAGACTCAAAACAATTCCTTTCTTTCTCTCAGCTATGGTCTCATCTCTTCCACATCCGACCAGCTACTCTGTATCCACTTTCCAATCAGTAGCCTCCCAGGGGGATCGCAAGAAAGATCTCTTTTATATATACTGCCCCACTGCTTTTCTCCTTCCTCCACACCAGCGTTATTACTCGGTATTCCTGATAGGATATGGCGCCTCATTTATGCAACAATAAATATAGGATACAGTACATAGTGCTCTCTGTTTGCAACAGATCTATTGAGAAAGCCCAATCAGAGGGCGATATGCGTGTAGAGGGAAAGAGCAGAGCCCGTGAGGTCACACAGCCACAGTGGTGAGCAGGACTATACAGAGTTGGTTTTAACTGAATATCTTGTAAGTGTTTTTTATTTGGGCATTTTAATAAATGTTGCAAACGGAGAGCACTATGTATCCTCTATTTATTGTTGCATGAATGTGGAGCCATATCCTGTGTATGAGGTGAGCAGGTATAACCGCATGTGAAGGTGTGCACATAATCTGCTGAAGACACGATTTGAACAGTGGTGGATGATATATGAATTGAGAAGTCACAATATATTCAACGCAGAAAAGTTTCAGCATATGAACTTTAACCACTTGCTTACTGGGCACTTAAACCCCCCTCCTGCCCAGACCAATTTTCAGCTTTCAGCGCTGATGCATTTTGAATGACAATTGCGCGGTCATACAACACTGTACCCAAATGAAATTTTTATAATTTTTTTTTCCCCACAAATAGAGCTTTCTTTTGGTGGTATTTGATCACCTTTGCAGTTTTTATTTTATGGTAAAAATAAATAAAAATGCAGAATTAAAAAAAAAAAAATATTTTCTCTAGTCATCTTCCAGGACGGCACACCTGAGAGATGAGAGGCTCCTCCCTACAGGAAACACAATCAATCGACAGCTGTTTTAAGTCCCCACCCTTCCCCTTGATCCTCAGTTTGTAGAGAAGTAACTCCAGAACCTGGTTCACAAGGGAAATCATTCCTCATAGGCACTCACCTTCTAGTGTTCTACAATTTTCCCTCCTCCAACGGGCGGGAAGTAGGTCTGCCGTCCTGGAAGATATCCTAGAAAAGCAGTTACCGGTAAGTAACTGTCAATTTATTTTTATATTTTGTTATAAAATTTTGCAAACGGGTAATTTTTCTCCTTCATTGATGTACGCTGATGAGGTGGCACTGAGAGGTGGCACTGGTGGGCACTGAGAAGTGGCACTAATAGGTGGCAGTGATGGGCACTGATGGGTGGCAGTAATGGGCACTGATCGGCACTGGTAGGTTACTCTGATAGGCAGCATTGCTAGGTGGCACTGATGAGGCACTGATTGGCACCACTGGTGGGCATTGATAGGTGGCACTTGTGGGCATTGATAGGTGGCACTCGTGGGCATTGATGGGTGGCACTGGTGGGAACTAGACATGTGCATTCGTTTTCGTCCGAATTTCGGGTATTTTCGTTATCGTTTTAACAAACAAACGCATGCGCAGAATCCCAAATCTGAAAGATCCGACATAAAAAAAATGCTTTATTTTTGTTTTTGTTGCTACAACAGTTCGATATAGATAGGAGATTCGACATGATGCTGACAATAGCGATCTGTGTCTATCGAACCTGAGGTCGAATGTGCCAAACCTTAACTGTATTAGTCCAAGATTATTCTACATAGAGAGGAAAGATTTGACATAGAGAGAAAATATTCAACATTATAGAGACAGTGTTGGGGTAGACCATTCGACTTGAACGATGAAAATTCGACGAAGCAGTGAAAAACATACAAACGTCGAATCTGTCATTGAAGGCTTATGGTGTCTGTTGAAAGTTCTAAGAAGATTCGACAAGCAGCTAAATTGTACGACGCCGCAATCGTACATTTCCGGTCAAATGCTCGGCCCATAGGCTATAAAACAGTGATGGCGAACCTTGGCACCCCGGATGTTTTGGAACTACATTTCCCATGATGCTCATGCACTCTGCAGTGTAGTTGAGCATCATGGGAAATGTAGTTCCAAAACATCTGGGGTGCCAAGGTTCACCATCACTGCTATAGAAGAATTTGAATGTTGGTTGACTAGTAATAATAATTTATAAATATAATTATTACTAGTGTCATACAACATAGCTTGTAGGCGGAACATTGGACCGGAAATGTACGATTGCGGTGTCGTACAGTTTAGCTGCTCCGTCGAATCTTCTTAGAACATTCAACGAACACCATAAGCCTTCAATGACAGATTCAACCTTTAATTAATTCGGATTTTTGTACGAATGCATTTTTTAACGAAACAAAATAAATAAAAACTAATTTCGGGAGTAACTAAATAAATGTATTTTTCGGACGAAAACGAAATTCCGAAACAAAATATTTCAGTGTGCACATGTCTAGTGGGAACTTGCAGGTGGCAATGCCAGGTGGCACTGGCAGGGGGTACTGGTGGGCACAGATGAGGCAGAATTGCCTCTTTCTCTTCGGGACTGATGTCCCTTACACATAAGCCGGTGATCGGCTGTCAGCGTGAGGAGAAAAAAATAAACGATTGCCGGCTTTTGTTTACATCACATGATCAGCTGTCCATTGGCTGACAGCTGATCACGTGGTAAGGGGCCGGGACTCGGGTGATCACAGCGCACGCCCGCGAAGGGGAGGGCATCTATTGACGGCCCCCTGGCATTTGGGGTCCGCGCTGTGGCCGTCATTCGGCTATAGAGCGGGAGCCAAGTGGTTAATTGAACACATTATTATATAGATTTATTTATTTGAATTTAATTTGATATCACTGGATATTTCACATGATAGATTAAAGGGGTTGTAAAGGTTTTATTTTTATTCTTAAAAAATAACAAACATGTCATACTTGCCTCCACTGTGCAGTTCGTTTTGCACTGTGTGGCCCTGATTCTTCTGTTCTGGGGTCCCTCTGCGGCTCTCGGCTCCTCCCCGCTTCAGATAACCCCCTTTTGGGAAGCGCTCTCCCAAGGGGGTTACCTTGCGGGCGCGCTCCTGAGTCCTGCATTCGACGTCCATAGTCCAAGAGCCGAGAAGCCTGGGCAATGATCGAGCGCGTTTGTGACGCCGGAATTTCCAGGGCTCAGGTAAGTAAAACGGGGGGCTGGGGGGGCCGGTAATCGGCGGATGTTTTTTCACCTTAATGCTAGAATACACTATAGTGAAAAAACATGAACCTTTATGTAGCACTACCCCCGTAGGAGCTGCTGGTTTAATTTTTGGGTCTGCCCTTACCTCACTGTTCCCTGTTTCTGCCATAGGGGTCCCATTGGAGAGTTGTTCACAGATGTCCGCACCAAACACTTAATCTCTTTTTCCAATGCTTTTATTAACAACGTCAGAGGGATGGAGGGTTAGGGGAGATTCAGGTACCTTGTTTTGTGGATCAAGGGTACTTCTTTAATCCAGAGGACAAACGGCTTCCACAACTGGATCTAGCAACCACCGGATAGGCCTCTCTCACTGATCTAGCAGCCGGTGCGGTGCTCGGTCATAGTCTCTGCCACAGACTTGTTGAATATACTAGAGTCGTTGTACAATCCTCTGCCACAGGATTGTATGACCAAGAACTTTTGTAAAGTCAAAGAACAGTCACACAGTACCAGTTTCTTTCAGCCATCCGGCAATACTATGAAGTAGATCGGTCGGGATGCGTCCTCCAATTGAGTCTCCAGGCTCTTTCTGAGATACCAGCCTTTTTGCTCGGTCCTCTCTGAGAAAAATCCTCCCCTCGTTTATCCAATTGCTCGGCTTCTCCTGGCAAGCAAGACAGCACAAGACCACCCCTGGACAAGTAGACCCCAGAAACTCCTGGGCCTACTTTCAGTAATGATGCCTCGGGCCAGCAGGCCCCGAGGCAGAAGAACTGCTACGACATACCTTAGGCCAGGAGGTCAGAGAGACCCTGAAAATGGTGTCTGTCTCTTAAGTACCATCTCCCAGAATGCACAGCGGGGGAACCACTCCCACTGGGCTGTTTCTGTGTTGGTCCATATGTACCAACTAATATCTCTATTTTTATGTGGAATATCTCTGAAATTATGTGAGATCTAACGTTAAAACCACTTGATCTTACCGGATCTAACGAATATCTATTAGCCTGAATAATTTTTGGCCAGAAAATTTGATAAGGGGGGGGCCAGCCCCCCTCATTAATCACTTAATTGGTCTCTAATTATGTGAGATCTAACGTTAAAACCACTTGATCTTACCGGATCTATCAAATAGCTTCCAAAATAGCTAACTGTTTGGTCAATTTTTTGATAAGGGGGGGGCTGATGACGGGTTAGCCCCCCCCAGCAAATAACTGTTAATATTGCTTCTTCTGTGTGAGATCTAACGCAAACAATGGTTGATCTAATCTGATCTAACAAACTGCATAAGATTTTTTCAAAAATTTTGATAAGGGGGGGCTAACCCGTCACCGTCAGAGGTAAATTTACATATAGCGCCTACTCATTAGGAGCAGGGCGCTACATTTACAACCCCTTTAATATTTTTCATTTTATTTTATATGTTGTATGGTGAGGTGAGCACATAACACTTTAGGTAGGTAGTGATAATTGTCTTTTATACACAATGTGGCTATATTAGGTCATTGATGTAACAAGCATCTACACCCCTTTGTTACGTGTGGCTGCAGAGAATGCCCTAGCCGTGGCTGATTGGGTTCTTATTTGGCATGAGTGACAGTTCGCTTCCGGGTTTGGTTTGAACCAAAGTTCTTCAGACCAAACCCATGCTCCTCTCTACTTAGAACCTGTGTCATGTTGCTGTCTGTAACCTTGCTGCTGGAATTCACCCTCTTTATGGGCCCTTTCACACGGGCATTCCGATCAGGTACGCTTGTCAGTTTTTCAGGCGGACCTGATCGGACACTTAGGCCTCTTTCACACGGGGCGGATCCGTGAAGCTCCGCTTGCTCAGCGGGGATCGCTCCGTTGATCCCCGCTGAGCCGACGGATGACTGGGCGGTCCCCGCACACTGTGCAGGGACCGCCCTGTCAGATCTCCGCTCTCCCCTATGGGGAATCGGATGACGACGGACCGTAGAGTCCGTTGTCATCCGATCCGCTCCGCAGACGGAAGGAAAAATAGGATTTTCCTTCGTCACACTTTTTCGGAGCGGAGCGGATGTCAGCGGACATGTCACCGCTGACATCCGTGCTTCCATAGGGGTGCATGGAGGATCCGTTTCAGGTCCGCTTAAAAAACTGACAGGCGGACCTGAACGGACCTCCGTGTGAAAGAGCCCTAAGTTTACCTCTATGGGGCAGCGGATGTCAGCATTACACGCCCCAGTAAATCAGCCCCTTAGTGTTTTGGAGAGAGACAATTATACACTATAGAAATATATGCTTTGTTCTGATTTCATGTCTGAAGTTTACAACCACTTTAAGATTGCATTATCTTCCCGTCAGTGTAACGTGTATGTAGCGGCAGTGCAGATGGGCCTTAAAGTGATATTAAAGTGGTTGTAAACCCAACCACACAACTTGCACCTACAGGTAAGCCTAGATTAAGGCTTACATGTAGGTGCAAGAAATATCTCCTAAACCTACACAGTTAAGGAGATATTAGCTGAAAACACTGCACCGATGTCTATGGCGCATGCGCGCCGTAGACAACGGCGCAGGCGCACTAGCGGGCCGGCTTCAATAGGATCATGCCAGTTTTCTGAATGGGATCATGCCGGCCCCGTGCGCATGCGTGTGACGTCATTGCCGCTCTGGCCAATCACAGAGCCGGAGCGGCGATACACGGAAGACGGTCGGAGCGGACATGGCGGCGGGGGACGAGGAGCGCTTCGGAGGCTTCGATCTGAGGTAAGTGCCACATAATGAGCGAGTATGCATAGCATACTCGCTCATTATGCTTTTTTCTTGCAGGTGTTGTTTTTTTCGTTTTTTTGGAAAAGTGGGTTTACAACCACTTTAAAGGCAATTAAAAAAATGTAATAAAAAATTACGAACATGTTATACTTACCTGCTCTGTGTAGTGGTTTTGCACAGAGCAGCCCCGATCCTCCTCTTCTCGGGTCCCTCGCTGGTGCTTCTGGCCCTTCCCCCAGCTATGGGGGCACCCTAGCAGGCTCGCTCCCTAGCCACTGCTCTGCGTGTCCACTCTCTCCTCATTGGCACACTGGCTGTGATTGACAGCAGCAGGAGCCATTGGCCAATGAGGAGGCAGAGTCCCCAGAGAGCCGCTGCTCTTGTGCACATTGCTGGATCGTGATGGGGCTCAGGTAAGTATTAGGGAGCAACGGGGGGCTGCTGCACACAGAAGCTTTTACAACCACTTTAACGCCCAGCTGTCATAAATATGTGTCCATGCTCATATCACTATAACCGAGCACTCTCTGTCACTGTTCATGTTCATGAGCCAGCAGGACGGGCTCCCAATCATATCACCTCTGAAACAGCTAATCAGAGTGATCGCATGATCAGGAAGCCACTTTAACTGCTTGCCGACCGCCTCCTGTACTTTTACGTCGGCAGAATGGCACGGCTGCGCAAAGTGACGTGTGTATTTATACACGTCACTTTGAATTTCGCGCCGCCGCCCCTGCCGCAAGCTCCGTGACTGTGCCCGCGGGACCCGTGGACTTGATGTCTGCCGGTGTCCCACGATCGGGTCACAGAGCTGCAGAACGGGGAGAGGCCAGTGTAAACAAGGCATCTCCCCGTTCTGCCTAGTGACAGGACACTGATCGTCTGCTCCCTCTGTGTCGTGTCACAGTAAGACCCGCCCCCCTACAGCTAGAATCACTCCCTAGGACACACTTGACCACTTCCTAGCCCCCTAGTGGTTAACCCCTTCCCTGCCGGTCACATTTATACAGTAATCAGTGCATTTTTATAGCACTGATCGCTGTATAAATGTGAATGTTCCCAAAATAGCGTCAAGTGTCCCGATGTGTCCGCCATAATGTCACAGTCACTAGCAAAAAAAAATTAGTAATAAAAATGCCATAAAACGATCCCCTATTTTGTAGACGCTATAACTTTTGCGCAAACCAATCAATAAACACTTATTACGATGTTTTGGTTTTTTTTACCAAAAATATGTAGAAGAATATGTATCAGCCTAAACTGAGAAAAAATGTGTTTTAAAAAAAATAAAAAATTGGGGATATTTTTTATAGCAAAAAGTACAAAATATTGCTTTTTTTTTTTTTTTTTTTTCAAAATTGTCGCTCTATTTTTGTTTATAGCGCAAAAAATAAAAACCGCAGAAGTGATCAAATACCACCAAAATAAAGCTCTATTTGTGGGGGAAAAAAAGGATGTAAATTTTGTTTGGGAGCCACGGCGCACAACCGTGCAATTGTCAGTTAAAGCGATGCAGTGCCGAATCATAAAAAGTGGCCCGATCATTTGGCAGCCAAATGGTCCTGGGCTGAAGTGGTTAAGGACCACTGGGAGGGGCAGCGAAAGGTTAAAACCCAGTGGCGGCTGGTGGTGTGTGTGTGTGTGTGTGTGTGTGTGTGTGTTTTTTTTTTTTTTGGGGGGAGGGCGGTGAGTCAGTAGTTGGGGCTGCGCACTTACCCCATCTCGCGGGCAGCAGCTTCT
The DNA here is from genome assembly GCA_029206835.1 of Rana muscosa. Classification (NCBI taxonomy): domain Eukaryota; kingdom Metazoa; phylum Chordata; class Amphibia; order Anura; family Ranidae; genus Rana; species Rana muscosa. The sequence continues at coordinate 206,100,438 of CM055121.1, read as the reverse complement.
CGGTTTCCCTGCATCTCCTCCCTTCTCCTTCTGGCGTCCAATCGGATCTTATCTCCTTTTGGCCAATCGGGTGATAGGTCTCAGGACCTGCTTACTGATTGGCAGAAAGGAGAAGCAGTGTTACAATAGCGAATATTTATTTGCTATTGTCACACAACTGGGTGGGCTTCAAGCGCAGTGCTCTGCGCCCCAAGCCCACCCTTATTTGAAGACTATTGGAGCCTCTGGCTCTAATCACGTGCTTAAAAAAAAAAAAAACTCTGATTGGAATCCATGCGTCCGGCGCCCTGCATGTAGATTAGGTGGCCGGACGCATTGATGGGGGGGGGGGGGGGCGGCGCCCATGCCGCCCCTAATGGATGGGCCGCCACTGTTAAAACCTGTTCTGATTCAAAAGAGAAGTCCAATGTGTGTGTGACTCAGGTGGTACAATGTAATCTGAATGGCTTTGTATTCTCTGTCATGTGTCAATACGATCTGCTATTCAAAGCTCATTCAAAGGAGGCCAGGAGCAGGTGGCAGTGGCCCTTCCTTACTGTCGTCACTTAATAAAGAAATGCTTTGTGACAATCACTCCTGAAAATAAAACCCCTGCAGGCGTTTACATTGAAGGTATAATCTTTCTAATATCGGTTAGATGCACATGGCAAATAAAGCTTTAAAGTGAACCTGTATTTCTTTCCTTGACCGTAGGTCACAGGCTTAGAAAATTAGGTCTTATTTTTCCTGCTAACGCAGTTCTGTGGCTCTGTAAACCCAGGAGCTGGAAGGCAGTGCTGAAGCCAAACTAAAGGTAAGTAATAAAAACACCGCTGGCAGCATAGGTGTGCGTAGCCTATTGCATTTGGGTGTGCAATAAGCCCAAACACACAATACCGATCGCTAACGGTGTTCATTCAGAAAGGGAGGGGGCCGGTAAATTACATATTTACTAGCCCCTTCCGCACTCCTAAAACATCCCAGCAGCAACAGCCGATAGGTGAGGAGGGAAGCTAGCAGCGCTGCGGGGGGAAAGATGGGAGCCAGGGCAGTAGAGGAAATCTGTGCTGCACAGGGTGATTAGGGTGTGCCTAGGCACACCTGGCACACCCTGTGCGCACGCCTATGGCTGGCAGGCAGCTCTTTATTGCAGAAGCCTCTTCTGCAAAAACAAACACTTACCTGCTTCATTAGGATCTTCTATTGAATGCACTCTCTAGGTGTGAAGAAATGATGGACTCCTGGGCTCATGTGCGGGATGACGTCATTCTGCCACCGGCCAATGAAGAGGTCAAAAACCCAGCACCCAGAAATGGTCGGGGAGAGGATCACAGCAGCCGGTTTTACCGCCACATCGCTGGAACGAAGAGGTGAGTATTTCTTTCAGTGTAGTTCTGCTTTAAAAGTGATAGGTTGAGTTCAGCTTTAATTTGTTAGCCACTTATTTAAAGTCAAATTATTTCTACTGGTCCATCTAAGATTATTCCCTCCCATAAAATGCGACCTGCCAAGGGTGTCTCCATTGCTCCTTCATAGATAGTGGAGCCACCATACAACAGGAAATGTGTTATTGGCCAGATCACTAGGAGGAAAAAAAAAGAAGAAAAAAGTAAACTAATGCCGTCAATCAAGGACTGGTAAGGTGTAATATATTACATTTCTGTTTTTGGGTTTAGATACAGTTTTTATTGTCCTTCAAAGACAGAGACCTGTTTAGAGTTTCTTGTATCTAAATTACATTTCATGATGTGTTCTCTGTCTGCACAAAATGCACCATTAACTCTGAGATTGCAACATGTGATTATGCGGTTTAGCAGAGGTGAGGGTTTTCCACCACACCCAAAGGGAGGAATCCAGTGTGTGACTCAGCTGGTACAATGTACTCTGGATAGGTTTGTATTCTGTGTCAATAGGATCTGCTATTCACAGCTCATTCACAAGAGGCACGTTCCTTTATATACTATTGTCACTAAAAACAGAAGGGACAGATCAAACTCTTTGTGACAATCCCGCCTAAAAACCGAAGCCCAGCAGGCAATTAGAGTGACGTCATATTTTTTTTTTAAAAAAACATTTATTGTGTTCGATGCATATGGGAAACAGGGCTGTTACTGATTAAAATTTTCGTGTTCGATTTAATAGATTTTTTTTTTTTTTTTTTTATAGATTAATCGACTAATTTCGATTAATTATAACGCACATACAGATCCAACTACTTTTAGCTGATCTCCTTGCAGGCCGATTCCCAGTGCAGCTACCAAGCACTGGAAAAATGGATAGCAGGATACAAAAAACACAAAAGGCAGCGCTCAATGGGAATAGCATTAAAACTTTTATAGTCTTCAAGTAGGTAACACAATAAACATTGCACTGGAGATCAAATCAATGTAGCTACATAAACTGTAAAAATGGTGCGAGTAATACCAAACAGTAGCAAAAGCAGTCATAAAAACATGTAGCTAAGTATGATACTGGTATAAAAATGTGTACAGCGATACCACTGCTGAATCCAGATGAGGAGGGGCTAACATCAGTCCGTCGGCATGTAGATGTCCCGTGAAGGGAACTATCACAACTCCCAGTGGATGGCTGTAGAATCCCAGGTTGATAGAGGGAAGTGATAGAGGGAAGTGTAACAGCCCTTGCGTGTGGCAGATAGTAAGGTCCCGCCAGCATGCAGATATGAAGGCACAGCAAAGGAGCCATTCAGATGGACCTGGCAAGCCCTGCCGGTGTCTGTGACGTCACCGGATCTCTGACGGAACTCCCTGAAGACCCGGAAGCCGGCAGAGAGGTGAGTACCGATCAAAAAAAGGAATCGATTAATCGAGGAATTAATAGTTAATTTCCACAGCCCCAGAAATAAAGCTTTAAAGTGAATCTATTTTTTTCATGACAGCAGACATCATAATTTATTCCTCCCTTTCCGTGCCGCCACTGCTCACAGATCATCCTCCAGGGTGCACAACACCCAGTGTCCCATTTATGTCTTTAATACATAGATGAAATGCACATAAGGGAACGCTTTTGCCTGCCAAATGATTTCTGTTTCTGTTCATTCTGTTCTCAAATTTACACACCTCTGCCAAACCGCACAGATTTGTTTTGGCTGCAGGAGGCATTATTTTTCTCTGCTGCAGTTAAAGTGGTTGTAAACCCTTACATATACCCAGTGAAGTGCCTGGCCTCGGGTGATACATGGAGATGAAACAAATCCTCTTACATAAGTTGTACCTGTTTATCCTCAGTCTTTTCTTCTCTACATCTGTTCAAAGTCCAGAATTTTTAAAGCTTGTCTGAGCTTTCAGAAAACAGGGAGCGAAGCTAAGTGAGTAGAGCTCTGAGAGCTGAGGGGAGGGGAGGGAAGGGATCCCCCCCCCCCCCACACACACACACACACACACACACACCTCACAGGAGCAGTCCTGAGGCTGTCAATCACAACCTGTGTGCTGGAGCTCCCTCCCCATCACCTTTTTTTCTCCTGGTGTCAAGAAAACTTGTCAAAAGTGACAGATAACCGAGGAAGGAGGCAACAGACAGAAATGACATTTGGTGCTCTCCATTGTCAAGTACACACTATAGAGCAGTGGTTCTCAACTCCTGTCCTCAGGACCCACTAACAGGCCAGATTTAAGTATTGCCTCGGGGAGATGCAGACTAGAATAGTGCAATCACTGAGCAGGAAATGACATCACCTGTGATGTTATTTCAGTTGTCTTGCAAACCTGGCCTGTTAGTGGGTCCTGAGGACAGGGGTTGAGAAGCACTGCTATAGATCATACCTATTAGTAAGACCTCCTTCACACTGAGGCACATTTCAGGCACTAAATGGCACCTGAAAAGCTCCTGAAAACTGCTTCCTACTCATTTAAATGGATGCAAGCAGCATCTTTGGAGCATGTTTGGGGTGCTTAAAGTGCCTCAAAAATGCCGCTCTCTATTGAAATAAATGGAAAGCACTTCAAAAGCGCCTGAAAAGTGCAGCAGAAGCACTGCAAAATGGTTCTTTTTTTTTTTTTTCTTTTTTTTTAAGAGCACGTTGTATCCTCTGAACAGTAAGTGTGTCCTGAGACACGATTGGCCAGGGAGTCCCAAGACTCCCTGGCCAATCGGATCACAGGAACTGCTTCCTGATTGGCCGGAAGGAGAATCAAGAAGACAATAGCGAATATTAATTTGCCATTGTCGCACAACTGGGTGGGCTCAGGGCGCAGTGCTCTGCGCTCCGAGCCCACCCTTTTTTGAAGCCAATTGAAGACTCAGGCTCTAATCGCGTGCTTAAAAAAAAAAAAAAAACATTGAAATCCATGCATCTGAATAAGGGCCAGGTGCATGGATTAGGGGGGTGGCGCCCCGTATGGATGGGCCGCCACTGATGTGCTTTGTTCATATTTCATGTCTGAGGATTTACGGGCCTTGTCCCTCCCCCAACCTGAAATTGGACCGTGCAATGAGATGCTGCAGACTGATTTAGCTCCTCTCATTAGCATGCTCATTGTTGGCACATAAGCACTGCAGCAGAGCTGAGTGGTTCCTTTCACTGCTTCCACTTCCAGTCTGAGCTCTGTTGTACAGGAACTGTAAAAGGCACATACCAAGTCAAATTCAGTTACCCGCTCTGCTTACTGGTGCTGTGTTGTCTAAGGATGCACACAACCTGGCTTAGTAGCATGTATGCACGAATGCCTCTTGGCTCCTGGCTTGAAAAGAAGCCACCTAGAGGAAGGAGAAGCTGACTGAGGTGGCAGGGGAATACCAGAAGAGGAGGTAAGGGACCTTTCTATGCAATATTGTTGCACAGAGTAGGTAAGTATGCCATCTAAATGCAATGTAAATAAATGGGACTTTAAATATACCCCTCAGGAGACCAAACAACACTTATAAACATAAACAGTTAAAAAATCATCAAAATCTTTTATTATCAAAGCGTTAAAAATCAGAGGTAGTAGAAAACACTTTGGTTGTATAAAACATAAGAATGAAGACAACAGCATCTTCCATTCAACTGTCAACGTGTTTCCTCAGGACAGAGGTGCCAATCTTCAATATGATGAGATACAACGCTAAAGAAACGGTATTCAAAAATCAATACATAGAATATGGTATTACTACTGTAGCGCCCTGCTACTTTTGCACAGGGGCTATTCTGTAAATTTAGTATTCTCTGAGCTGTAAATAGCTCAGAGCGATTATTTGAAGTGTTGGTTTCTGTTCCAGCTTTGGCTGTTTGTGCGTATTTCCCACTGTTGCCAGTAGGTGTCACTGTTGTCACAGGCCAGTGTGAGAAATACATCCAGCTGAAGTGCATTGGGCTGTTTCTGGGGAAAGAATGTCCAATCAGGAGCTTCTTTGTAGCTGGGCATGCTGGGGAAGGATATTTAAGGGGCAGTGCCATGGGCTTCGGGGCTCCTTCTTGCCTCATGGCCCTCCAGGCCTGAGGCTATGCTGCTGTGTTTGCTGCAAGTAGGCCCAGAAGCCTGTCTGGGGCCTACTTAATGAAAGGTGATCCTGTGCTGTCTGTCCTGCGGGAGGAAGCCACTCAAGTGGAGAATATTCCAGGGGAGGACCTTAGTGGATAGGACCGAGCTGATGGCTGGTATCTCAGAAAGGGCCTGGTGACTCGTTTGGAGGATGCAACCAAGTTAACCTACCTCACAGTACTGCCGGATGGCTTAAAGGTTCAGGTACTGTGCAGCTGACCTAACTGACTACTGGCTAAACAATCCTGTGGCAGGGGATTATCCAGGAGTTTCCACTTTTCAACCAAGTCTGTGGCAGAGACTTTGTCCGTGCTTCATACCGGCTGCTAGGTCGGTGTGAGAGGCCTATCTGGTTATCGCAAGAACCAGAGACAGAAAGCTGTTGTCATCTGGATTCAAGAACTGCATTAGTGATCTGCAAAACCAAGTTATCTGAACTTCCCCTAACCCTCTATCCTTCTACCTGAACTTGTTTAACCACTTCCCTACTGTGCACGAAAACCCCCTTCCTGCCCAAGCCATTTTTCAGCTTTCAGCGCTGTCACACTTTGACAATTGTGCGACGTGGCTCCCAAACAAAATTTGCGTCCTTTTTTTCCCACAAATAGAGCTTTCTTTTGGTGGTATCTGATCACCTCCTGCGGTTTTTATTTTTTGCGCTATAAACAAAAAAAGAGCGTCCAGTTTGAAAAAAAACAAATTTTTTACTTTTTGCTATAATATCCAATTTTTATTTTTTTTTATTCAAATTTTCCTCAGTTTAGGCCGATACGTATTCTTCTACATATTTTTAGTAAAAAAAAAAAAAAAATCCCAATAAGCGTATATTTATTGGTTTGCGCAAAATTTATAGCATCTACAAAATAGGGGATAGATTTATAGCATTTTTTTGTTTGTTTTTACTAGTAATGGCGGCGATCTGCAATTTTTATTGTGACTGCGATATTGCGACGGACACATCTGACACATTTTTTGGGACCATTCACATTTATACAGCGATCCCTGCTATAAAAATGCATTGATTACTGTATAAATGTGACTGGCAGGGAAGGGGTTAACACTAGGGGGCGAGGAAGGGGTTAAATGTATTCCCTGGAAGTGTTTCTTACTGTGGGGGGAGGGGACTGATTGGGGGAGGTGACCGATGGTTGTCCCTATGTACAAGGGACACACCATCGGTCTCCTCTCCCTGACAGGACGTGGATCTGTGTGTTTACACACACAGATCCACTTTTCTGCTCGGTTACTGGGCAATCGCGGGTCGGGTCCCCAGCAACGCGGCGGGTGCGCGTGCGCGCCCCCGCCCCCTAGCTCCTTTTTAAAGGCAGGACGTCATATGACGTCCTGTCAGAACGAGAGAGTCTTCCGCCCGCTGTCATTTGACGGTGGACAACAGGTTAATAAAGCAATTGAGAAAAAGACTGAAGTGACTGGCAATCACATCTTTCAAAACCACTTAACATAGACTCTTAAGTTCTGGGACGGTGAAATGTGGGGTAACGGCAGGACCCCAAATGAATCCAGCAGCCCCTTCGGGGGTATCGCTACACTACCAAGATATGGGCAGAGCTAAATGTTCCAAAGAAGAATAAATCTGTATTCTCATACATGTAAAGATGACAAAACACAGTAATCAAGAAGAAAAAAACCTGTCCATGTTGCTAGAAAAAAGAAATAAAGCACACACCTGTCCAACAAGAATGTTAGACCAACATCTGGATCGTGGGAGCAGACAGTCTCCTCCGGCCTGAGGGGATACAAACCCATAAAATCTGCAATAAAAATCAAAAATCATGCTACAACACAGAAAAATAAATCCACGTACGATCTTTCCCAAAATAAGGTAGATGTACTCACAGATTAAAATGTATTTGTCACTTAAAGCGGAGGTTCAGGCAAAATAACATCCATATACAAGCACACTCCTTAAAGAACGAACATGTACATTAGCCACTTTTTTTTTTTTTTTATGTAGTACATACCGTACTAATGTCATTTCCAATTTCGTCTTCCGGGTACTCACTCCCGCGGGAGTAGGCGTTTCTATTCACCCGCAATGCAATCTGGGAGTTCGCCCAGATGTGACATGTCCTGCAGAAAAAGTTCCCCGGCGGATAAGGTTCCCCCCCCCCCTGTACTGCGCATGCGCGGCACGAACCTCAACGGAGTTTCCGAAAGTAGCCGAACAGGAAGAGCTGCGAGTCGGCTCTACACAGCGCCTGCGCAGTCAGCTCTACATGACTCCTAGTCATTGCGCAGGCGCCGTGTAGAGCTAACTCGCAGCTCTACATGTTCGGCTACTTTCGGAAACTCCGTTGAGGTTCGTGCCGCGCATGCGCAGTACAGGGGGGGGGAACCTTATCCGCCGGGGAACTTTTTCTGCATTACACCATCCACCACCAGGAAGTCAGTGCTTGTGGGCTTCAAAATGCCCACAAGCAAAATGGAAAATTCAGACGGCTGATTTTAAAAGTGCATCTTTTGCCAGAAAAAAGACAGGGGAGGTTTAAAGTCACCAAACACGTGAGTACTAATTGGTGATCTACAAATACTTTGCATGCAAGCGGAAAAAATAAATAAAAATGCCGCGGAACCTCCGCTTTAAATTGTAGCCAGAACGAAGTGGTGTGGTTTGGAGTGTTCAAAAGGATGCCTGTTATGTATCCCGTATTAAAAAAGGTGTGTTGTGTCCTACAAAGATGAAAAGAACGTAAGAAAAGCAAACTGCCACAAGGAGTTTTTACAAATAAAGATACTTTCTACAAAAACAATGTTCCAAAAAAAAAAAAAATGCACAGAGAGGAAAATGTGAGATGCATATTACTCCAGACCTTATGAATAATATCTGCCACACACCCTCATGTCCTCACCTGTGATGGTTTGACAGAATCGCAAACTACAATGATATGGCATCCTTATATCTCTCCCAGGGGCCACTCCCCGATGCCCACGGGTCCAAAGGGCACACAGAATTTGCCCAATCGGGCCATTCTGACTTGAACTCAGTGCTTAGTAATTATCCATCACTGAGAGGATGCCCTGCAGGGTGAGCAGCATTCCATTCCACTTCCATTTGGCTTCTTGAAATAATGACATTTTGAGAAATAAAGAAAGTTTTTGCTTACAATTCACACCACAAACACTCACTCCAGATGCATTTCTGCATGCGCAATTTTGATGCATTTTCAATGCGTTCCAGTGAGTTTTTTTTTTTCCTCTTTTTTTTTCCAAGGCTTCCTGTTTTTTGCATGTGATGCCAACCAATGCGTTTTGAATGCGTTCCAGTGTATTTTTCCGTGTTCCAGTACAGTCCTGTGTACTTTTTTTCTGCACTAAAATGCACTAGAACTGACTGCACTGGTGTGAGCTATGCTATTGGAACCCATCTAATCTACTGTCTGTTCCCTTTTGCACTGCACTCCATCTGGTGCGAACCGGCCCAGGCTGGTTCAAACCAGGTTCAGTCCAGTGCGTTTTTAATCTGCACCAAAAATGCATGCACAGTGTTTTCCATATATTCCAACGGCCCTAGTTCACACCAGTGCAGTGCATTTAGAAACCTGCTGCATTTTTTCTATATAGATTGCATCTGGAATGCAGCAAAATGCATGGAAAACACACCGGAACACATGTAAATGCACCAGAAACACACCGCAATGCACATGTCCCGAATTTGTGAGAAAGAATAAAAAAAGGGGGAAATGCATTTAAAAACGCACTGGAACGCATCAAAAATGCATGTAATCACACATGCAGAAACGCATGAATAGTGAACTGGCCCTGAGAACATATATATAAATAATAACCAGTATTAGGGGAAACCTTTTAATGTTTCTGGCATCCAATCAGATGCTTGTTTCATTCTTTGCTTTGTGCTAGATATATGTTAAACGCAAATAACCAACAACGTTCATTCTATAGCTGCATTTTCCTCCTCTCTGTGCCTGGAGACAGTTGGGGATTTTCCATCAGGCCGGCATGTATTGGAATATTCAGAAAGAGGCACAGAGCTCCCTTTCATACAATCATTTCATCACAAATCACGCGACTTTGCCGCCTGAGAATACAGATATTTATAACATTTACTGCAGACCTACGCTTGCTTCTGGTTTGACTTTATAGGCAATAAAGAGCCCATAGATTTTCATCAGTTTACTAATGAAATCAAATAAAAACTGAACTTTAATCTGCTTGGATTTGCCTGTTCTGCCCCCCCCCCCCCCACACACACACCCATCAACATTTTTATCTTAAATTGAAACCCTTTTCTGTTTTTATTCTACAGCTTATTATAGACCCATCATCACCGGGTCTCTATGCTCTTCTATGCAATTCAGGCATATCACGTCTGCTGGGAGGGATGAGCAGGGTGTTGTGCATAGCTTCCTGAAAACATCACCGCTCCCTGGCTTAGTACTCATCCTGTAAGCGTAGTTCCAGCCAAAAGGGAAACCTCCACTTATCCACCCCCTCCTGTGCCACATTTGACACCTTTCAGGGGGGAGGGGTAATGGGTGCCTGTTTTTGACAGGTACCCGTAACCACTTCCGGAAGACGGTGGCATGGCCCCCTCCTCCTTCCTCTGCCGCCGGGCCAGTTGGAAAGCTCAGCGAGCTTGGCGCATGCGCAGTAGGGAATAAACGGTGAAGCCGAACGGCTTCACTGCCGGTTTCCCTTACCAGGAATGGCGGCAGCAGCACCCGGAAGTTACACAGTCGATACACAGTCTACATTTTCAATCTACAGCTCTGTAAAATGCAATGCAATATGGCTACCTGGAGGTGTTCTGTACACAGAATATGTACAGAACACCCCCCATAAACATCATGTCCTGCTTGTGTGATTGACTAACTAATTTTCCCAGAAGTCTGCACGAAGATGCAAGTCAGATTTCAGGCATCCCCTGCAACAAAAACTTAATTTTTGGTGATATACTCCCAATAGGAACATGTCTAAAGGGATGCAGACCCTACAACTTTCCTCAGGTGCAGCAGCTGGTTGATAATTATGAAACCACTCCCATTAGACTCACTGTGCACAGGGGCACAGAGAAATACACAGGGATTTCTTCAGAATAAAAAAAGGTAGGGATCTGCAACAAAATTGTTAAAATCTTTCCAATGTACATAGATTACCCAGGGGGGAATGATTTTTTCTCAACAAAAGTGGCGTTACGCTTTAAGGATATGCTCATTGGTTAAAATTGAATATTGGGGGAGACAAAGTCGGAATGGAGGTGAGTATTGCAGCCAGAACATTTTTTATTTATTGTTTCTTGTTTAATACCTGCTGGGGTGCCAAAAAAGGTCTAGGGGTCGGGCTTTAGGAATAAGCACTTAAAAATCAGAACTTTATGAATAATATTGGTGGATTTTTCTAATTAAAGATCTCTTCTGTTTTCTTTCCAGGTGATTGTTGGCTGCTGGCTGCTATCGCCTCCCTCACCCTCAATGAACAGATCCTCTCCAGAGTGGTCCCAAAAGATCAGAGCTTCCAGGAGAACTACGCAGGGATCTTCCACTTCCAGGTAATCCAGGGAAGAACATCTGGCAATGTCAGAACGGACATTATTTGTACTGTAAGAGGCTAATGCTGCGTACACACGATCGTTTTTCACGTCGTTAAAAATGCAATTTTTTAAATTGGGCATTAAAAACGATCGTGTGTAGGCTCCAGAGCATTTTTAACGACGTGAAAAATGGCCTAAAAAAATGAGAACCCGCTCTATTTTTTCACGTCGTTAAAAAAAAAATGAAAATGCTCTGGAGCCTACACACGATCGTTTTTAATGCCCAATTTAAAAAATGGCATTTGTAACGACGTGAATAATGATCGTGTGTACGCGGCATTAGCCTCTAAAGAGTATTACAGTATAAATACGGTAGAAAAACGATAGTGTGTATGCTTTAACGAGGGAAAAAAACGCGCATGCTCAGAATCAAGTATGAGACGGGAGCGCTCGTTCTGGTAAAACTAGCGTTCGTAATGGAGATAGCACATTCGTCACGCTGTAACGGACTGAAAAGCACGAGGCTGAAAAGCGCGTATCGTCTCTCAACAAACTTTACTAACATGAAGGGTGGCGCCATTCGAACGAAACTTCCCCTTTATAGTGCCGTCGTACGTGTTGTAAGTCACTGCGCTTTGCTTGAGCGTTTTTTTTAATGAACGTGTGTACGCAAGACAGGCTTGAGAGGAAACAAGATAAATCACGTCGAGAAAAACGTCGTTTTTGAAAATGACATTAAAAACGATCGTGTGAACGCGGCATTATGCATGATGCTTGCTAACATGAAAATGTATTTTTGCCTATAGTGACCAATCGGCTACCAGCTATCATTTCTGCAGTGCAGAGTTGGAAATGAAAGAAAGCATTCTGATTTATTGATCTGGGCAGCAGGAAATGTTGGTGCGGGCACACTTTTTGTCCGTGTGTACACCTGCAAGCCCTGTACACACCTCAAAATGCAAGTTACTTGGCATCCTATTGTTTTTAATGGGTCTGGTTCAAATAAAGGGTCGTCAGGGGACAATGTGTGTTCGGAGCTGCCGACCTATTCAGAGCAGCCGCTACATCGGCATTCACTTCCACAGGCTGCCTTTTACGCAGCTTGGGGTCAATGCAGGTGCAAAAACGAATGCCTTATTCACACAATACAGGAGCCAGTACCCGCGTGAATAAGGCCATACCCAGCTTATTGTTTGGCAACAATGTAACACAGACAAAGAAAAACAAACGCTACTAACAATATCCTTGTTGTGAAACAAACGCTTATCATTTGCCATGCAAAATAGTGAAAAGATTCAGGTTTTTAGTATACAAAATGCTTCAGAAAAAAAATAAATAGATGCTTTGGAAAGAGATAATTGTAAACTACAATACTGGTTTATAAGTAAATACCCACGTACCCTGTTAACCCAAAAATAAACCCTACCCCAAAAATAAGACCTAGCGTGAGTTTCTGGGATGGCTGCAATATAAGCCCTACCATGAAAATAAGTAGCATCTGAAACAAGAACTGTCTTTCACCAGAAAAAAACAACTTTCTTCTTTCTTTCTCTGTCTACAGTACTCATTATCCTTTGAAGCCTGCCATACACTTAGTGGTCTAGGTATAAACAATTTGTGCGAATGCCTCATCATTCATACAATACTTGAGAACAATCCCCACAATGTGTCTATTATGTCCACTAGGTGGACCTGATAATCATAGGAAATACACATAGTAGACACTTTATGGGGATCATTTCCTTTGGCTGTGCAAATGCTTATTTTTTTTATAAATAAAGACCCCTTAGCATTTTGACAACTGACACATCTGATTTTCTGGTAACAGAAGATTAGTGTGAAGGATTTTAATCCCTTTAGTAACCTAAGGAGCTATGTTTTCCAGTTTGGGTCTTAGTGTGGGCAGTGCGAAGGTTTTTAGTTCTGTATCCACCCAAAATCTCTAGCCTCTGATCAGAATCATTTAAAGATGACTTGAATAATAAACACAATAAAAATGTATTTATTCATTTTATCTACTTCAAGCAAATTTTCCAACAGGGATCTCGCTTACTTTATTTCTTTTGAGAGTATACTTGAATTATCAAGAATTGCAAAATTCAAATTTGATTCTCTTTCCTTATAAACTTGCAGATAGTCCAATGGTTTTCTATACGCAGTTAAAGGATTGAACACATCTCTGGCATGCATGGATAACCACGAACATACATGTAGCACCCTGATGTTTAGGCAGGGTTGCTCCTAAATTTACCTGCCATATATCATTGCCTTGGCCAATTGTGAGGGATCAATTGATTTCACCCCAAGTCTGGAATTGCTGCACTTCTCTCTTCTGTCCCTAGATGGCCGGGTATCTGGTGACATTAGATAAGACAAGGGCATTGCAAGAACAGATTAGGAATGAATAGGGTATCTCAGCCAATGGACAGGGATTTTCTTGGGTCCCTTGGCCTGCTGGGAGAGCCTAGTTATTTGGGAGATGTCAGGTATTCTGGGTTCTCTGCCACCTGGACGGCTGTCTGGGTGGACGTGTGTTGTGCTGCCTAGGCTGCTAGGCTGAAGTTTGGGCCTATCCCGGACATATCTGGCTGCTAGGTGGTCTGAGGGCCTATCCAGAAGCAAGAGAGCAGCGTAGGGTTGGGATTGCAGCTTGCAGTCCAACCAGAAGGGTTGATTTAGCCGGCCAAAGAACCTGTCGTGGTCGGAGGTAGAGGGGAAGCTGTCGCCGACTCGCCACTAAGGGACCAACCACCTTGTTACCAGGGACCACAGTGAGTAGCTGAAGCAAGTACCGGAGCAGTCTTTTCACTAACCGGGGAGGTTGAAGAATTGGGAAACTTCAGCAGGCGTCAAGCCAGGGACCCAGCCAGTGAGGTGACGCTTGAGGAGTATCTGGACTGCCAAGCCAGGGACCCAGCCAGTGGGGTGACGATTGAGGAGTATCTGCACTGCCAAATCAGGGACCCAGCCAGTGTGGTGACAATTGAGGAGTATCTGGACTGCCAAGCCAGGGACCCAGCCAGTGAGGTGACGCTTGAGGAGTATCTGGACTGCCAAGGCAGGGACCCAGCCAGTGGGGTGACGATTGAGGAGTATCTGCACTGCCAAATCAGGGACCCAGCCAGTGTGGTGACAATTGAGGAGTATCTGGACTGCCAAGCCAGGGACCCAGCCAGTGAGGTGACGCTTGAGGAGTATCTGGACTGCCAAGGCAGGGACCCAGCCAGTGGGGTGACGATTGAGGAGTATCTGTACTGCCAAATCAGGGACCCAGCCAGTGTGGTGACGATTGAGGAGTATCTGTTGTGCCAAGCCAGGGACCCAGCCAGTGGAGGTGACGATTGAGGAGTATCTGTTGTGCCAAGCCAGGGACCCAGCCAGTGGGGTGACGATTGAGGAGTATCTGGAGTGCTGAGCCAGGGACCCAGCAGAAAAACGGGGGTGACATTTGAAGAAGATACTAAAGTAAGAAGATTAGAAGAGCTCAGGGGATTCAGTGGCAGTGGATCAGTAAGTCTAGTGAGAGAGACTGGGAGCTCAGTGGGCTGCGAATCTACAAGTGACTGTATGAAAGTAAAGACGTTCGTTACAATCTGTTAGGAACTGTTCTAAAATTGTTGCCATAGGAGACAGCGCTCCTACACATGCAGATGTTGTGTCCTGCTGATGCCTTTCACTGCATTGCTGTCTACCTATAGAAGTTTCAGAGTCTAATCTAATCCTAAGGGTGTCCTGGTCCTAAACCCTCTCTCCCACTGTTCTTTTCAAGAGAAAAATAAATCTCTTTGCATTCAAGAAGCGTCTGGCACCCATGAATCTACCTTACATTACCCCCACTATGCCTTGCAACCCACTCTATACAGAAGTATGTCAGCTGTCCTTGGCTCTGGAGGTTCTCACTAGACTAAAGGAGGCCCGGGACCTCGCTACATACACATTTAAAGGGATGCTAGAAAACGTTTCAATTAACACCATAAAACATGAGCCTCGCCCCTTTTCTTTCTGTGCATGCTTTCAAATAATTTATTAAAGATGTTGGTTAAATAGAGAAACTATCCTGGTATTAAATCAAGAAGATATGGAGGGTAACCTTCATAGATCATTTTATTTTTTTCAATAAAGAGAAAAAAATTGAAAAAAAGTTCCATGCTACCAGAGGTTTGTTAGAGAACCACCTTTTAGCTTATACAATTTTTCAAAATGTCTCCGATTTTTTTCTTTCTAGTTCTGGCAGTTTGGAGAATGGGTGGATGTGGTTATCGATGACAGACTTCCAACCAAGAATGGGGAGCTCGTCTTCGTCCACTCAGCTGAAGGGAGTGAATTTTGGAGTGCGCTGATGGAGAAAGCCTATGCAAAGTAAGTGGTGGGCAACTCATATCTTATGGGCTCATTCACACCAGCCCTGATGAGCTGTACTAGTCAGCGTTGCCCAATGCGGTCCCAACGCATAGACAAGGCAATTTTGTCTTGTGTCCTACCAATGCGCTGCATTGGTGTACACTGAAAAAATAGGACATGTTCCATGTTTGTACAGCACATTCCAACGTGCTTTACCATGCCGCAACGTGCCGCCATGAATAGAGTTAAATAGAAGTTAATAAAAGAAAAAACAAAAGCAAACACTTCAATATGCTTTAACATCATCTTGTGCTTGCACGTTATACGCCCCTTAAAGTATAACTAAAGGCAAACTTTTTTTCGCTTTGGATAGAGTGGAGAGGGATTAGAACCCCTGTCAGTTTTTACTCCTGTCTGTGTCCCCTTTAGGGAGATTCATCCTCTGTTTGTCCTGTTTACCATTATCATTGAAAGTAAAGGATAATACCAAATTTTGGGTTGTCCCCAGAAAAGTAATAGAGGGGAAACCTTCCAATAGGGACACTAGTTCTGGTGACCTGGGGGGGGGGGGGATTTGCTTAGTTTGCAGGACGTTCTTCTCACTTCCTGTTTTGGCTATGGGACAGGAAGTAAAGGTGAATCTCCCCAATGGGACAAAGATGACAAAAATAAACCTTACAGGGGGTTATAACCCTCCTATAAGCACGTTGGGATCCTACGGGGTAAATGACCACGCTATATCAAGATGCCACTCAACTCAACTATTCTGTATCCAAAATAGAAAAAAAAGGTTTTTCCTATAGTTCTACTTTAATGCACCCCTGCTTATGTGAATGAGCCCTTAGCATTAAGTAAGTTAGAGGCTAAGTTCACCTTTTGGAGCATGTTACACAATACACCTATATTTAGGGTGTTACATTTAACATGCTCCAGCAGCCCCCCCCTCCCCCCATGACAGTGGGTGTAAGTTCCCATTTTAAAAAACATGTCATTCATTCACAGCAATCTGTGAGTGAGAGAACTACAAATCCTGTCTTCCACCGAGGCAGATGGCCCGTAGTTCTTAATAAACTACAAAGGCGGTGATTAGCGCACTCGTCGTTCATTCACAAGCCCTGCAGCTTTCAAATTGATGGGCTGAAACTGTAGAGCTTGTCTGCAGGAGCCTGACATTGCACCCATGATTCACTAATCACTGTTCCAATTCTTTGCAGGCGTGTGCAATAAAAAATAATAAATGCATTTTTTTTCCTGTAATATGTGCATTTATAATTTTTTCACAAAAGGAGAACTTATCCTTTAAAACACCACTTGCTACAGTGCCTTGAAAATTTTTTCATACCCCTTAAAATTTTCCACATTTTGTCATGTCACAACCAAAAACGTAAATGTATTTTATTGGTATTGTATGTAATAGACCAACACAAAGTGGCAATTAAAATCTAGTGGAACCAATTGCCTTCAGAAGTCACTAAATTAGTCCCCCTGTGTGTAATTTTAATCTCCGTATAAATACAGCTGTACTGTGAAGTCCTCAGAGGTTTGTTAGAGAACCTTAGTGAAAAAACAGCATCATGAAGGCCAAGGAACACACCAGACAGGTCTGGGATAAAGTTGTGGAGAAGTTTAAAGCAGGGTTAGGTTATAAAAAAAAATATCCCAAGCTTTGAACATCTCACGGAGCACTGTTCAATTCATCATCCGAAAATGGAGAGAGTATGGTACAACTGCAAACCTACCTACCAAGACATGGCCGTCCACCTGAACTGACAGGCTGGGCAAGGAGAGCATTAATCAGAGAAGCAAGAGGCCCATGGTAACTCTGGAGGAGCTGCAGAGATCCACAGCTGAGGTGGGAGAATCTGTCCACAGGACAACTATTAGTCGTGCACTCCACAAATCTGGTCTTTATGGAAGAGTGGCAAGAAGAAAGTTATTGTTGAAAGAAAGCCATAAGAAGTCCTGTTTGCAGTTTGCGAGAAGCCATGTGGGGGACACGGGAAACATGTGGAAGAAGGTGCTCTGGTCAGATGAGATCAAAATGTAACTTTTTGGCCTAAAAGCAAAACACTATGTGTGGCGGAAAACTAACACTGCACGTCACCCTGAACACTCCATCCCCACCGTGAAACATGGCGGTGGCAGCAACATGTTGTGGGGATGCTTTTCTTCAGCAGGGACAGGGAAGCTGGTCAGAGATGATGGGAAGATGGATGGAGCAAAATACAGGGCAATCTTAGAAGAAAACCTGTAAAGCCCTGTACACACGATCGGTTTGACTGATGAAAACCGTCCGATGAATGGTTTTCATCAGACCAACCGATCGTGTATGGTACCCATCGGTCTTTTTCCCATCGGTTTTAAAAAATAGAACTTGTTTTAAAATTTTCCGATGGATCAAAAACCGATGGTAATTTCCGATCGTCTATGGGCAAGTCCATCGGTTAAAAAACCCACGCATGCTCAGAATCAAGTCAACGCATGCTCAGAAGCATTAAACTTCATTTTTCTCGGCTCATCGGAGTGTTTTACGTCACCGCGTTTGGAACGGTCAGTTTTTTGACTGATGGTGTGTAGGCAAGACTGATGGAAGTCAGCTTCATTGGATTTCCGATGGACAAAACCATCGGATTAGAATCCATAGGATATCCGATCGTGTGTACGAGGCTTTAGAGTCTGCAAAAGACTTAAGACTGGGGCGGAGGTTCACCTTCCAGGAGGACAAAGACCCTAAACATACAACCAGAGCTACAATGGAATAGTTTAGATCAGTGGTCTCCAAACTGCAGCCCGGGGGCCGGATGTGGCCCTTTGATTGCATTTATCTGGCCCCTGGGGCATTATTCCCCCCCCACTGTAAGCAACAGGGGGCCATAGTTCCTGTCATTCTATTCCTTCCACTGGCACCAATGATGGGCACTATGGAGAACTATTCTTCCTCCTAATACCAAAGATGGGGAACTGTTTATTCCCACTAAGACCATGTAATTTTCTACTACCACGGGCCACAGTCTCGCCCCCCTAAAGTTCGAAAGACAGTAAACTAGCCCTTTGTGTAGAAAGTTTGGAGACCCCTGCTTTAGATCAAAGCATATTCATGTGTTAGAATGGCCCAGTCAAAGTCCAGACCAAAATCCAATTGAGAATCTGTGACAAGACTTGAAAATTGCTGTTCACAGACGCTTTCCATTCAATCTGACAGAGCTTGAGCTATTTTGCAAGTGTAGCGCCTTTGTATTGGATATACTTTCTCCCAGAAAACAGCCCAATCAGGAGCTTCTTTAGCTTTAGATGGGGAAGGATATTTAAGGGGCAGTGCCATGTTCTTCCGGGGTTTGTCTTGCCTCATGGCCCTCCAGGCTATACTGATGTGTTTGCTGCAAGTAGGCCCAGAAGCCTGTCTGGGGCCTACTTAACGAAAGGTGATCCTGTGCTGTCTGTCCTGTGAGAAGAGGAAGCCACTCAAGCGGAGAATATTCCAGGGAAGGACCTTGCTGGAGAGGACCGAGCTGATGGCTGGTATTTCAGGAAGGGCCTGGTGACTCGTTTGGAGGATGCACCCAAGCACTAGCATTGCTAGCCAGGTGCGGGGGGGCGGGCCGCACCCGGGTGACACCCACCAGAGGGGTGACACCCGTGGGTAGCGCAGCGGCACCACACTGACATCGCCCGCTCGCTGCCCTGTGCCTTAGGCTCACGCTGCGGCTGTGTCCCTCAGCGGAGCGGAAGGAAGCCGCCGCCCCCTCTGCCTCCTCTCTGTTTACATCCACAGAGGAGGAGGAGGAGCCCGCGCTCGAGAGACACACCGCTGTGTGTATCTGCCGCTCTGTTCTGAGGTCTGTAAGGTAAGGGGGGCATCTTTACTGTTGGGGGGAGGGGGTGTCTGTACTGCTGGGGTCTGCACAAGGGGGAGTTTGCACCAGGGGGGGCTGTAACTGAGGGGGTTGTCTGGTACTGAGGGGGGGATCTGTAACTGAGGGGGGGGATCTGTAACTGAGGGGGGGATCTGTAACTGAGGGGGGATCTGTAACTGAGGGGGGGGGTCTGTTACTGAGGGGGGTCTGTTACTGAGGGGGGTGTCTGTACGAGGGGGGTCTGTAACTGAGGGGGTGTCTGTAACTGAGGGGGTCTATACTGAGGTGGGGGTGTCTGTACTGATGGAGAGGTCTGCACTGAGGTGGGGGTGTCTGTACTGAGGGGGAGGTTCATACTGAGGGAGGCGGGTCTATATTGATGGCGGGGAGTCTGTACTTAGTGGAGCAGGTTTGTACTGAGGGAGGGGATCTATACTGTGGGAGTGGGGTCTGTAGTTAGTGGAGGGGGGTCTGTACTGAGGGGAGACTATAGTTGTTGGGGGGTGACACCATTTTTTTTCGCACCGGGTGACACCAACCCTAGTGACGCCACTGCACCCAAGTAACCTACCTCACAGTACTGCCGGATGACTTAAAGGTTAAGGTACTGTGCAGCTGACCTAACTAACTGACTACTGGCTAACAATCCTGTGGCAGGGGATTATCCAGGAGTTTCCACTTTTCACTCAAGTCTGTGGCAGAGACTTTGTCCGTACTTCATACCGGCTGCTAGGTCGGTGTGAGAGGCCTATCCGGTAGTCGCAAGATCCAGAGACAGAAAGCTGTTGTCATCTGGATTCAAGAATCGCACTAGTGATCTGAAAGAAACCAAGGTATCTGAAATTCCCCTAACCCTCTATTCTCTATCTGAAGTTGTGTAATAAAGCAATTGAGAAAAAGACTGAAGTAACTGGCAATCACCTTTTTCAAAACGAACATAGACTCTTAAGTTCTGGGACGGTAAAGTGTGGGGTAACGGCAGGACCCACAAAATTATTTCCAGCAGATTACACAAAGAAGAATGGGCAACAATGTCACTCTCTAGATGTGCAAAGCTGGTAGAGACATCCCCAAAAAGACTTGCAGCTGTAATTGCAGCAAAAGGAGGTTCTACAAAGTATTGACTCAGGGGGGCAGAATACAAATGCACACCACACTGTTTACATATTTATTTGTAAAAAAAAAATTGAAAACCATTTCTCATTTTCCTTCCACTTCACAATTATGTTCCACTTTGTGTTGGTCCATCACATAAAATCCCAATATGGAAAATGTCAAGGGGTATGAATACTTTTTCGTGTCCATCTATGCTGTTTAGCATGGATGGGGGAATCTATGAATTTCTTTCATACAGCCTGCTGACCTGAACAAGAGAAATCTTTACATGTATGGCAAGTAATGCCGCGTACACACGATTGATTTTTTTCGACTGTGAAAACACAGTCGAGAAAATCGAAGTGAAAAACGAAGAACAGCTTGTTCCCCCCACACACGGCCATTTTAAATGACATTTTTTTTTTTGGTCGAAAAAACGACGTGTGTGGGCTCCCCGTTTTTCTCGTCCAAAGGAAAAAATTTAATTTTTCTCGACGGGAGGCATTAGACTAGGCACACTTTTCATGGGAATGTTACCACTTCAGCCCTTCTGTTCTCCCACATTTCTCTAAAGCCTCCATAAGTTACTATCGCTAACATCTTACGATTACATAAAGTAAGGAAAAGGGAATAAACAGCACAGAGAAAAATCATGAAGAAGATAAAGGCACAGACCACTAATTATGCTGGGTCTTTGGCTTAGGAGATCAGCCAACTTGCATATTAGTGGCTAAAATGGTTTGCGTAGGTCTATCCTAATGCCTAGTAAACATGGGCCAAATGTCAAGAGGCATCGGCCGGTTCAATAAAAACCGACCAACATTCGGCCCGTGTGTATGTCTCCCGGTATGACAGAAGACAGCTGTTTGGCCAGCTTCTGTCGGATGAGCATGCTGGAAATCCAGCAGCCAACCGGCTCCCGATCAGCGCTCTCAGTCAATGGCCGAGAGTGCTGACCAGAGTGTTCTGGCGGGGGGGTCCCCCTGTCAGAACACAACTCAGCGGGCTAGATTGCTGTACTAACATCAGTTCGTTAGTACAGCGGCTCTGATCCCTGGGTTGAACGGGAAAAAAAAAACTATTAGTGTGTACCAGGCTTTAGACTACAGCAAGAATTTCTAACTTTGTTGATTCAAGTACAGAGATGTGCCAAACATTTCAGGGGCCATTTCTAGCAGAAGATGGATGAGTCAGGTCAGATGAAAGGCCGTGCTATAAAATCCAGATGCATTTTCAAACTTCTTGTCCTCAAACACAGGCTGAATGGGTCTTATGAAGCTCTGTCCGGCGGGGCCACCACAGAGGGTTTTGAAGACTTCACCGGGGGTCTAGCCGAGTGGTACGAACTGAAAAAAGCTCCAAACAACCTGTACAAGATCATACAGAAGGCTCTGAAGACAGGCTCTCTCCTGGGCTGCTCCATAGATGTAAGTGAGGGTCTTAAAACCACGACTAAAAAACTTTGTCAAAAGCAATATAAACTCTAACAATGAACTTCTCTTATTTGCTGCTTTGGGGCGGTTAACTATACAGTTGAAAGCATTTTGTTACATGATCTGTTCAATGAATGGAAAAATACTTTCTAAGAATTCTGAAAAGGTGATGACTTACAGTGCTATTGCATTGTTCCCAGCTCTCCCTGTGGACTACAGAGGAGGGTTTGTAGTCCAGTCCCATAGTGAGGAAGCTGCTTCTCCATAGATACAGTATAGTGAGCGTTGTCACCCTAGGACAGGAAGGGTGTTACTGGCAGGATCACCAGGTGAAAGGGAAAAAAGATTGAAAAAATAAAACAAATGCAGCCTCAACATCTCATGCCGCGTACACACGACCATTTTTCTCGTCTGGGAAAAATTTCATTTTTTCTCTTTGACGAGAAAACCGCCCATGTGTGGGCTTTCCAGCATTTTTCCCGACGAGAAAAACGGCAAGAATCACGACGAGAAAAATTAGAACATGCTCTAATTTTTCTCGTTGTGATTCACGGCATTTTTTTCCGCGGCAGTTTTCCCATAGGGAAACACTGCCAGGGAGCCCACACACGGTCGGTTTTCTCGACCAAAAGAAAAAATGTAATGAAAACCGGCCGTGTGTAGGGGACCAAGCCGGTCCTCGTTTTTCATGTCGATTTTCTCGGCGGTGTTTTCACCGTCGAGAAAATCGATCATGTGTACACGGCATAAGGGTTGATAAACGGGGGTATATTACATTTATGCTCTTGGGTTTAAAAAGAGATTTTTCAATTCAGCCAGTGAACAACCTCTGATGACTGTTTGAAAGTGAGGCCGAAACCAAATTTTGAGTCGTTACTAGAACAAGAGAAAGGGTAATTTTACAATAAGGACACTTGTTGGGTTACAACTAGAGAGAAAGAAAATTGCTCTTTGTGTGGAAGCAGTGGTCTCTCTGCAAAAGTCCAACGCGCTTCCCACTTAGTCATAGCTAGATTTCTCTATTCATGTGTAGCCCTATTTGTACACCCTCTGCAGGCTACTGGTGTGTTGTGGCACCACCTGTGTGGTATTAAAACCTACACTATAATGTCAAAAGTATTGACATTAGGGTTCGAT
This sequence comes from Rana muscosa, assembly GCA_029206835.1. Taxonomy (NCBI): domain Eukaryota; kingdom Metazoa; phylum Chordata; class Amphibia; order Anura; family Ranidae; genus Rana; species Rana muscosa. The sequence goes on along the minus strand of CM055121.1, from coordinate 206,077,607 downwards.
ATTGAGTTGGCTCACCCTTTGCTGCTATAACAGCTTCAACTCTTCTATGAAGGCTGTCCACAAGGTTTAGGAGTGTGCCTATAGGAATGTTTGACCAATCTTCCAGAAGCGCATTTGTGAGATCAGGCACTGATTGACGAAAAGGCCTGGCTCACAGTCTCTGCTCTAATTCATCCCAAAGGTGTTCTATCAGGTTGAGGTCAGGACTCTGTGCAGTTCAGTCAAGTTCCTCCACCCCAAACTCGCTCATCTGTGTCTTTATGGACCTTGGTTTGTGTACTGGTGCGCAGTCTTGTTGGAACAGGAAGGGGCCATCCCCAAACTCCTCCCACAAAGTTGGGAGCATGAAATTGTCCAAAATTTATTGGTATGCTGATGCCTTAAGAGTTCCTTTCACTGGAACTCAGGGGCCCAAGCCCAACCCCTGAAAAACAACCCCACACCATAATCCCCCATCAGCCACCCCCCCCCCTCCACCAAAAGATTTGGACCAGTGCACAAAGCAAGGTCCATAAAAACATGGATGAGCGAGTTTGGGGTGGAGGAACTTGACTAACCTGCACAGAGTCCTGACCTCAACTTAATAGAGCACCTTTGGGATGAATTAGAGCAGAGACTGCGAGCCAGGTCTTCTCGTCCAACATCAGTGCCTGACCTCACAAATGTGCTTCTGGAAGAATGGTCAAACATTCCCATAGACACACTCCTAAACCTTGTGGACAGCCTTCCCAGAAGAGTTGAAGCTGTTATAGCTGCAAAGGGCGGGGCCAACTCAACATTGAACCCTACGGACTAAGACTGGGATGCCATTAAAGTTCATGTAAAGGCAGGTGTCTCAATACTTTTGACAATATAGTGTAAGTTGTGTTACTTTTTTTTTTTTTAAATCGGCACAAGGTACAGTAGTACTTATATTTGATAAGAATGGTCCCTTGCTGGTGGCTGCTATCCTGGTCCTCTGCCCCTTATACCACTGCAGTGGTAATCTGTCATAGGCATTCGTCAAGTGTGCCGACTATGCCCCTACTTTCCACCCCACTCCTCTATTGATAGAAGCTGTACTATAACTTCCATCAATGAAAAGTGCTCTATGAAAAAAAAAATCTTGAATTGTTTTTCTTTCCTTTTTTTAAAAAGATTCTTTTGACCGCTTCTAAAAAAGATGAAAGCGACTATGTGGGGTGTGGGTTCCGTGACAGCACATAAGGAGATAAAAAAATAAATAAAGAGCAAACATTTGTATTCTTTTCTTTTGTTTAATATTCCATGAGAGCTTTGTCTCTATGCAGCCATGCGGAAGAACTTTTGTTACCTTTTCTTTTACAGATCACAAGTGCCGCTGAGACCGAGGCGATCACCTTCCAGAAACTGGTGAAAGGTCACGCCTACTCCGTCACCGGCGCAGAAGAGGTGGGTACTGTGAGAGAATAATGTAAAGCCCCTTTTATCAAAGAGTTAACAGAACGTTTGGTCTCATGGATTGATGTGTCCATGGGAAATGTCTGGATCATCCTTTGTTCCTATTATTCATCTGTACTGGAAACGAGGAGCACACCGATAGATGAGGCTCTCTTACAGCCATTTCAAAGTATCCAGTTTAAAATTTCATGTGGCAACTGAAAACCTGTTGGGCGCTATAAGACAATACAAATTTTACAAAATGTTCTCAGATTTGTAATTCAGAGTTTTGACAATATTTCCTTTTCCAGGGCATTTCCAGAAATGGCATTTATAGACCCAAAATAAAAAAAATATAAAAATATTTCACCAATGTACTTAATATAATATAAAAAAAATCTATTTTTTTAAATAAAAATCTGAATTCCTTCAGTGTCTGGTCTATGCCCAAGCCCCCTTTTTGATAGAGCACACACAACGAATCCCTCTATGTTGGTTACATGACTTAAATCGGAAGTAAACCCATCCATAAAACAGTTTATTTTCCTGCACGTGTTGGAAATGTAACACTCCCATTGGTTGTGCTCTCAACCAAACTGTCAAACCATCCAATGGCTGGTGTCATAACTGATCACATGTGTAGAATCATGGCAGTTGTAGATTAAACAGAGACCAAGATGGCAGCTTCCTTGGCTGAAAACGATAGGGGGGTTTACTTACACTTGAACAGCGGAGGGGTGCCAGATTTGGTATATTATAGAAGTTTACATTTCTAGTCTTTATATAAAATTTTAGTTGATTGCAGACTGCACATGTGGGTTAGTAGGCATTTATTATTAACATTGACTCATGTTAGCGAACCATCTCCTCCCTATATTTTTTACATAACATTCTTCTTTGGTTTGGTCCAATAATCACAAGCAATGCTCCAGGTTTAGGCATCACTTGAAGACTACGGTATATTATTTGCTTCTCCCATAAGGGAGTATCGCAGCCCCAGTGACTACTTCCAAGACAGGCAAATACCTCCTTGCCTATTGTTCTCTTGGAGATGCCCACCTTTTATAGGTAGGCTTATTGCATTATGGTTTTGAATTTGTAAGCAATTTTAATTTAACAGGTGGACTACAGAGGAAATATGGAAAAGCTCATCAGAATCCGCAATCCATGGGGAGACGTGGAGTGGACGGGTGCTTGGAGTGACAAGTGAGCATTAACAGAAGGACAAACTATTAGTAAAGTGGGCCATTGCTGAGAGGATGACAGAGCTCCAACATATCTTACATAGAAGATTCAGCACTGCACTTTACATCTAATTAATGTCACCAACCTATACCTTCTCTACTTTCATCCACCTCCATTGCGCCCCACAGCCAGAAATATTCAGTACTTTTGGGTATGGGGAACAATATGTGACACTAACCCCTTCAAAGAGTACTTGGTGTCTAAGCAGCCAGTCAGTGCTGGAAGAATGGGGAAGGGGTAGGCATTAGAAACATTAATAGGGCTGAAAAGGGATTGGGGCACTCTTGGGCACACTAAAGATATACAAATTAGCAGTGCATGTAGTATGTTGCATTGGACAGTGGGCAGAGATAGATACCGTATTTCCCGGTGTATAAGGCGACCGGGTGTATAAGACGACCCCCTAATTTTACATTTTTTAAAGATTTTTTTGCCTGTACTCACCTTTATAAGACGACCCCCCCTTCCGAGACTTCTGACGCTTCATATTTCTTCCTTCTTCTTGCTGGAGCTGGAGCCAATCGCGGAGAGTGATGTATTCTATTAATGAATACAAAGCCTGCTTGGATTGGCAGAGGCTGTGACATCATCAGCCCGCGACTCTCTGACTCTCAAAGCCAATCCGAGCAGGCTGTATGTAGCCTGCTCGGATTGGCAGAGATTGTTACTCCAATCCGAGCAGGCTCTGTATTCATTTGAATACATCGCTCACCGGGATTGGCTAAGCGGTATATACTGTATGTAGCCGAAGCTACATACAGTATAACCGTACATCCAGCAGGCATCCGAGCTGCTGACCCGGCATATAAGACGACCCCTGCTTTTTGGCCATTTTTTTTTTTAAGTGTAAAAGGTCGTCTTATACGCCGGAAAATAGGGTAGTCTATATAGCCTGGTACACATGTTAAATCCAATTTGGGGGTCTTAATCAAGACATTCAGATGAGATAGTAGATCCAAATGATAAGATAAGTAGGTGCTTTATTGTATATAATCATTGCAATGGAGAGACACAACACAGATAGACTTCCATCCTTGCCAGGCAGAATGAAGCAGGAAGTCTCTCTGACTTAAAAACATCAAGTTTAACAATATATACTCTATGAATATGCATAAGCCCTAGGCGTTTTATGGGTGTGATCGTATAGTTTAGTCCAATCAAGGTCTATATCTTCTTAGTAGCAAGGGAACAGTTAAATGGGTGGTTATAACATCTGACTGATAGAAAGTAAAAGAAAACTTGGGCGCCCCCATTTTGGTACTGAATAATTCCAGCTAGATAGGACTGATCATCCGTCTTTTTTTTGTATTGTATTTTCGGATGAAAATCGTACTGATTAAACTAAGATTGTACGATCTGATATCGTACGAGAACAAGTTTCATGTTTGTTCCTTCAAATAATTTTCGGATGAACTGTCGGGATCGGCACTTGGAAGTTGTGTACTAACGATTAGATTATCGTATGATCGATTTGAAAGCGGTATTTTTTGTACGATTTTCTGATCGTGTGTACTAGGTGTTAAGCCTAAGCTGTCCGGTTACCCACAAAGAACACTTTATTTACTGTGCCACAAGCAACAGTCCCACAGACCGATATAAAACTCAGGGCAAAAGGTATTTTTAAAAAAAATCTGTTTTTCATTGTCTGTCTGATCCTAACTTAAAAGAGAACTTGGTTAACATAGTTCGGGCCTGCTTGGCATCCATGTGTGACTGTCCACACATGGAACGGTTAGACCAGTGATGGCGAACCTTGGCAACCCAGATGTTTTGGAACTATATTTCCCATGATGCTCAACTACATTGCACAGTTCCAAAACATCTGGGGTGCCAAGGTTCGCCATCACTGGGTTAGACTAATGGAGGTCAGTAATAAGCAGTATGTAACATACAGCACAGTGTATAGAGTACAGTGGTCACAAGTATTCAAAAATACAACATAGCATAAAAAATGCAGAGGTCAGAAGTATGTAATGTACAACTTGGAATATAGGTTATATGTGTCAGGAATATATAACATCCTGCACAATGTATAGAGAAGGGGATTGCAAAATACAACATAGTGAGTAGACTGCAATGGTAAGGAATAGGTGGTAATATACAACACTGCGTATAGACTTCCACAGCCTGAATTATGTGTTGTACAACACAGTCGAAAGCAGGGGTGTCCAAACTTTTTTGAAAGTGGGCCAGATTTGATAAAGTGAACGTGCGTGAGGGCCGACCATTGTGCGTGAGGGCCGACCATTTTGCCTGACATTCTTTGAACCATTAAAATTCGGTGTAAGTGTGTTCGTCCGAGCACTAATACACTGCCCAACAAGAATTCTCCTACCTTTGTGGCTGCGTGTGGTGAATATATATATCTCCTCTTTGGTCTCCAACAAATCCCAAACCTCCGCTCAGGGTAAGGATGAGCTCAGGTTGTAAAAAATATATATTTTCTCTATCCCCTGAGAAATCTGGCCCTTATCTCTTCTGTGGCCCCCAAGCCCTGATCAGGGCAAGGATGAGCTCCTTTTTTTAAATTCTTATATATATTGAAATATTTGCTTTATATCCGTTACAGTAGTAAACTTATCTTATCCCCTGAGAAATCCTCGATGACCTCTGGCGAGCCTGCTAGGACGCTGACAGCATGCAGCGCCGTAGCCAATCACCGCCACCAATCACAGGCACTGAGACACAGAGCTCTGCAGCTGTTGACCGGGAAATGACTCAGTGTCTGTTATTGGTGATGCGCGCTTCCCAATGGGCTTTGGAACTTGCCCCAGCAACACTCAACAACACGCCTAGCTTATCAGTGAGAGGCTCTCAGGGATTAGAGAATATATATATATATATATATATATATATATATATATATATATATACACATGTATGTATGTATGTATGTGTGTGTGTATATGTATATGTATATATATATATATATATATATATATATATATATATATATATAATATATATAATTTTTTTTTTTTTTTTTATTTTTTTTTTAAACCAAGCTCATCTTTACCCTGTGCGGAGCTTGGGGGGCCACAAAAGTGATAAAAACAAATTGCAAGTGGGTCCCATATAAAACCGGCCCGTGGGCCGCAATTGGCCCACGGGCCGGACTTTGGACATGCCTGGTCTAAAGAATGCAGATATCTGGAGTATGTAATGTGCTGCACAGCCTACCATGTGCAGCTGTTACTTCTGCCTTCCATACAATCTCCACAAATTAAAACGTGTATCTGGTGCTGCAGCTTTGCTTGTAATCCATGGATACAATGTTATTAACCCTTACCATGATCCATTGCCAAGGGAAACTAGGGTGACTGTCCACACATGGAACGGTTAAACTAGTGACCATAGTTTAATGCAGTTTTCAAGTAGACCTGTCATATAAATTAGAACCCAAGCATAACTCCCAACGCATGCCAGGCACACTCTGCACCAATCCCCACTGCCATCTCTGACATTACTCATAATTGTCAATACAACCAAGTATTGTCATTAATTGCACTCTAAAGCAGTGAATGATAAATCTACCCATTCTGGTAGCACCGCTTGTTCAACACACTTGAAGCATCCATGGCATACATGGTTTGTGGGATAACATCTATCACATGTAGGGTTTTCAGCAAGTAAGAAATATCTGTGATAACAAGCACTTTGAGGGGTTCTAAGTAGCCCCATTCTGGCCTGAACAACGTATTGGGATGTTTGGGGGCAGGAGCCAGTTGTGGCCACCATAGCTTGGATTCTTTGCCAAAAGCCACCTCTGCTCGGGTGACCAAGTTTTTATTCTATTAAAGTAGCTATTGCTAAATATCAATTTTTTTTTATTATTTTTCTATTTATTCCTCACCTCCAGCTCCAGTGAGTGGAATTCTGTGGATCCCAGTGAGAGGGACAGACTGATTAAGCGATGTAATGACGGCGAATTCTGGTAAGTGACTGTGACTTGATCTAAAGGAATGATCTACAACATTATATATAGTTAGTGTACATGTTAGATTATGTATGGTTATTGTATAGCCATAAAGTTTAAAGGAGAATTGTGGGGTTACTTACTAAAAACACAAACCTACATACTCACTCGCCTCCATGCTGCAGCATCCTTGTAACACTGCAACTGTTCTGTGCTCTAAAACAAAGAGCTGACCCTTCACATGGCCACTGATCAGTTGGGGCAAAGGTAGATGTCAATCGGACATCAGAGTAAATCTGACAATAACCTGCTATCATCTGATGCTGGGTAATAAATGTACTCCTGTATCGCAAAAGAATGTAAGGCCAAGAAAGGTTTGACCATAATTCTCTTTGCACTCTCCCCCTAGCCTGTGATTGGACATTGAAAGAGCAGAAGCTTGCTGGTGAGCTTATCACTCTGCTCTTTCTCCATGTCCCTATGTTCTTTGTAATAGCATGAGTAATGCATCATATCTGAATAACTCTCTTCTCTCTCCTGAGTCTGAGCTCTGCTGTACAGGGGATTAAAGAAGTCTCATACCAAGTCAAACTTAGGTACTTATGCTTGGCTCGTTTAAAAAACATGTTTTTTAAATAAATATATTTCTGCACTGCATCTGTGTCTATCACATAGGCATAGTGACTGGTAGCACTGTACACAGTGACGCTGAACCTGCACTTTTAAAGAATCCATGCCACTGAAGAGGCTCAGCCGCTGCCCCTGTTTCTGTGACAGGTGCAGCAACCAGGTAGAGTGCCCAGTAATGCCAAGTTTACCTGTGGTTTTACCAGGCTCAACTTTACCGAGTTGCACTGAAGATAAGTTCAGCTCCCTCTCCCCTTACACTGCAAGTTTTTAATGCTTGTTTTATCTAGAGTAAAGGAATAAGCAACTATATTTGCCTTATTCCTCACTCTTCCAGCAGCTGGCATTCTCCTCCCCTGTCCAGTGCTCTAGGATGTGGGCAGGTCCTCATGTACCATGCAGGACTGCTGATCTTGCAATGCCCATGATGATGTCAGAATGCTTGCAACCTGCAGAATAGATGCAGCTTCGGGAGGAGGGAGCCTGTGCAGAATGAAGAATACGGTAATCATACCTGCATACTCCTTGCTGTCTGGAGGGGGGCCACTGCAGCAGTCATGGATTCATGTAACTCGGAGTTCAGCTTTAAGTCGGCACCCTTCAGCTTTTATTTTTCTTGCTGTTGGTTATTTGTGCTCATTTTTGTGCCCTGGGGATTTGAGGGATCCTGCTTACACTGCTGCACCTGTTCCTTTTAGCTTTATAGTGACTTACCAATTAGGCCGGCTGATGTATGTTTGCCTTCTTGTTAACCAGAAGTGACATCGTGAAATGAAAGGTTTAGCCTATGATGCTGGTAATCTGGACTTGCTTGACACTTACCAGGCTCCTTTAATAAAGCTCATGAGATGTACAAATTAGATAATTCTGTACATTGCCATGTATGTTCTGCTGATTAGTCATTAGCAGGCCGATCGAAACATTTCACATAATGAAGACTCTGTTACAGTTTCATGTTCAAAGGTAATGTTGAACAATCATAAAAGCTCAACCTACAAGCAACCTATGGCATGGAAGAACAATGGGAAAACCTCAAATATATCTAAAGCCGTAAACTTCTTTGGGATAGCATTGGAAATATTTAAAGCTGAATTTTAACTTACTTATACCTTATATTAGTCTTTGTGCTTCTCTATGTAAAGCTACTGTATTTACAGCCATGACAGAAGCTATATGTATCAATGACTGTTTGTACAGCCTAAAGGACCGTCCGTACACATGATCGGATTTTCCGACGGGAATTGTGTGATGGCAGGCTTTTGTCGGAAAGTCCGACCGTTTGTATGCTACATCGGACAATTGTCGGATTTTCCGACAACAAATGTTGATCAGTATGCTTTAAAAACTTTCAACAACAAATGTGTGCTGTCGGATTATGTGATCGGGTGTACAAAAATCCTTCGGAAAGAAAACCACACATGCTCGGAAGCAATGCTAACCATAACACAACATTAACATAAGTTGCCCAAAGGGTGGCACTAAAGAGCTGAAAAAAACACATAGTTTCACGTTTGTTGGCCGACAATTCTTTGCCGTTTGTATGCAAGACAAGTTCATGGCCAACGCCCTTGGGACAAAAGTCCTACGCTATGTCCGTGGAAAATCTGATCGTGTGTACCAGGCTTAAGAGTATCTGCGGTTAGGGACATATGATTGTTGTGGGATGGAACTGGTGAAATTGTGAAAAATAGAAAATTTGCAAACAGGCAGCTTTTTATTGTGGAAGAGATATGCAATGTCTATTCTGCAATCATTTAAACTTGCCTAAATTTACCCGCATTGCTCTGCAGAATGTACATGAGGTTGTGCAAGTGCAGCTCCATTTACCTGGCAGGTGTCGGATCATTGAAACCTAGGTGAGTATTCTTGCCTTTAGTTCAATTTAAGTGCAGTTAATCACTGTCTGTGTGAACGGTCACAGATAGCTGCAGCCAGCCCTGGGAGAAGGGGAGGGCAAGAGGGGCAGCTGCCCAGGGCACACTGGTAGAGAGGGGGTGCCCCCTTATTGCACGCTCCAATGTGCAACTACCTTCTAACCGCTAGAAAGCAAGCGATTGACCATTCACTAGTGCACACGCTATGCCAACCTTGCACAGCCGGAGCAAAGGGGGCAGAGAATGGGCACAGGGCGGTGCACCAATTCTATGTCATGCATTAGCAGTGGATGAGGGGGAGTGCAGTCCCACATCCTTGTCCTGGGCACTGGACGAACCTGTCTTGGTACTGGCTGCAGCTGCCATTGACCTGTCACTGCTTTGTATGAACTCTTTGCATACACTTGTCATCCCAGCCACAGGAATCCGTAGATTCTTGCAGCTGGAATTTGCAGTGTGTGCCAATCGCCATTGTGAATACACCCTTATTCTCACATACTATGGACCTGAAAGCTGATCGATTAACATGGATTGCACGGAGGTTTTGGTTGGAAAAGCAGTTCCAGCTCAGACACCCATGTACACAAGTTAAGTCATACCGGCTGCATTTTGCTTTGCCAAATAAGCTCTTTGTATTGTGTAATAACATTTCTCCCCCTACAAGTCAATAGGGATACAAAATTCAGCTTAACCACTTGTCCACCGCCCACTGTCAATTGACGGCGGGTGGAGGATACTCTCGTTCTGGGAGGACGTCATATGACGTCCTCCCTTTAAAATGAGCTAGAAGGCGCGCGCTCGCCGCGTTCACAAGGCCCCGGTGCGCGTGCCCGGCGGCCGCGATTGCCCGGGAAACGAGCAGGAAAGTGGGTCTCTGTGTGTAAACACAGAGATCCACGTCCTGTGAGGGAGAGGGGACCGATAGTGTGTCCCTTGTACATAGGGACAACCATCGGTCACCTCCCCCAGTCAGTCCCCTCCCCCCACAGTAAGAACACATTGAGGGAACATATTTAACCCCTTCCCGCCCCCTAGTGGTTAACCCCTTCCCTGCCAATCACATTTATACAGTAATCAATGCATTTTTATAGCAGGGATCGCTGTATAAACATGAATGGTCCCAAAAATGTGTCAAAAGTGTCCGATGTGTCCGCCGCAATATCGCAGTCACAATAAAAAATCGCAGAACGCCGCCATTACTAATAAAAAAATAAAAATGCTATAAATCTATCCCCTATTTTGTAGACGCTATAACTTTTGCGCAAACCAATCAATACGCGCTTATTGCGATTTTTTTTTTTTTTTTTTTTTACCAAAAATATGTAGAAGAATACGTATCGGCCTAAACTGAGGAAAATGTTATTTAAAAAAAAAAAATGGGTATTTATTATAGCAAAAAGTAAAAAATTTTGTTTTTTTTCCAAACTGGACGCTCTTCTTTTGTTTATAGCGCAAAAAATAAAAACCGCAGAGGTGATCAAATACCACCAAAAGAAAGCTCTATTTGTGGGGAAAAAAAGGACGCAAATTTTGTTTGGGAGTCATGTCGCACGACCGCGCAATTGTCATTCAAAGTGTGACAGCGCTGAAAGCTGAAAAATGGCCTGGGCAGGAAGGGGGTTTTCGTGCCCGGTAGGGAGGTGGTTAAAGGAGATCAGAAAAAAACTCTGGAGCATCTGAAATGCAAGATGCATGGATGCATCTGAGAGCCAACTGCATTCATAAAATGATAAAGTAAAATCTGATTGTCATGGATTGTGTGTTTACTATTCTATACTGAGTAGGCCGTGCGTCTGTCTTCTTTTCCATGATTTTAAAAAGAGAAACATTCACAAATTATTCCACCTCTCACTGCCAGGAGGAAATGGCACTCCTATTATTCCTGGCAAGATAACGGGTGGAAAACTTTGCCCTCTGCTGGTAAAAATTGGTAACAACATTCCAATATGTCCAAGAAAGCCAAAATTGTGATTGGTAAAAAAAGAAAAAACTAATATATGGGGCCATGCCAAATTTTGGACTAAGTTCTATACTCTGCTTCAACAGGACAACAGAAAAATAAACACTATAACACAACTTGAATATATCACACACACATACATATTCAAATTTGGGCATTTGAAATCATACTTCATCAAGTTTTAGATTTGTTTGCTGGAATGATGGCCACTCTCAGAAGTAATGGTGTGTTGCCCATAGCAACAGTTCAAAGTTTGGAGTTTACATATTTGCCGTGGTGGGATGTGGGGTGGTGCCCATGGCAATCAAAATAACTGACTGTTCTTCAGGAGCACGGGAAGGAAACTATGTGTCTGCATTACTCATATCATACAATCAAATACAGCGTGCTCTTCTAGAAAATAGGACATATGAATCAGCTGTGAATAATTTATAGAATAATGCAGTACAGTAAACCCCCGTTATATCGCGGTTCAGTTTTTGCGGTCCCGGTATATTGCGTTTTTTTTCTGTAAGACCTATTAACATTATTTTATTGATTAAATCATTGTTAATTAAATATTTTTGTGTTTTCCATTGCTCTTGCTATGTCTCTCAGTATCTTTTATGTGTTTAAATGTGTTTTTATTGTTTTAAAAGTGTGTTTAAAGACATTAAAATGCTTTTAAAGTACAGTGAAAGTTATAAAAACATGCCTAGTGTGTATTTAAATAGGGTATTTCTATTTCGCGGATTTTCACTTATTGCGGGTGGGTCTGGAACGTAACCCCAGCGATGGAGGGGGGTTTACTGTACATCGCTGGGTGGAGACGTGTACACGGTGGGTAGCATGGTTGTCTGAGGTCCTACATTCATTTCCTTTTTATGCACGTTTTCTCCAGGCACTCCAGTCGCAGTTCAAGTGTACGTCGCTACCAAATCGCACAAGCCTTGTGGTGCACTGGCGCTAAGTGTGTTGGGGTGCCAGTAAAAATTAATGACACCAAAATGAACTGCACTTAGCTTCAGGCTGTACCACAGAGCTATAGTCTGATTGGGTCCTAAATTAATATGTGTTTTTTTTTTTTGTTTGTTTATATCTGATTGGAGCTCAGCTGTAAAGGACAACTACACTTTAAGAGGTCTATTTAAAAAAAAAATCCATAGTGCAAATATGCCAATCATTTGCACAGGCTCCACAAATCTTCACTGTAATTTTAATAGGTAGTTTTAAGGGATTGTTGGTGCTATCTAGTGATTAAAAATTCAGTATTTTTCCTGATTGAATTCTAAAAAAAAAAAAAAAAGTACTGCATTATTGCCAACAGATGGCGATGATGACCCTAGGAAAGATCTTTTAGGAAAATTATAGAGAATATTCATAGAGCCAGTGTGAATGATTTGACATTTACACATCAATTTTGTTTATATACATAAGCCCATGAGGAAGTCGTCCAATGCAGCCCCCCCTGTGCCACACAGCCTATGCAAGAAAAACATCCCAGCTGGGTCCAGTGCCTAGTGCTTACAGCTGCCACAGCCCTGGTCATTCCTGAGGATGGCCCTCAGTGGGAGGAATAGTGCCTCATCATTGGTGTCCGTGGAAGGAATAGTGCCTCATCATTGGTGTGAGTGGGAGGAATAGTGCCTCATCATTGGTATCAGTGGGAGGAATAGTAATGTAGATATTTGCCAGCACACCATGGAACGACGTGAGTAGCGTCCAAACGGATGATTTATTGCATGATCACAACACAAGGAGAGTGCAACGTTTCGGAGTCACGATCATCGTATGCCTGACGAAGTGGTCCTGCGTGACTCCAAAACATTGCACTCTCCTTGTGTTGTGATCATCCGTTTGGACGCTATTCACGTTGTTCCATGGTGTGCTGGCGTCAGTGGGAGAAATAGTGCCCCATCATTTGGTGTCAGTGGAAGAATTTATGCTCCATCATTGGTGTCAGTGGAAGGAATAGTGTCCCATCATTGGTGTCAATGGAAGGAATAGTGTCCCATCATTGGTGTCAATGGAAGGAATAGTGTCCCATCATTGGTGTCAGTGGAAGGAATAGTGTCCCATCATTGGTGTCAGTGGAAGGAATAGTGTCCCATCATTGGTGTCAGTGGAAGGAATAGTGTCCTATCATTGGTGTCAGTGGAAGGAATAGTGTCCCATCATTGGTGTCAGTGGAAGGAATAGTGTCCCATCATTGGTGTCAGTGGAAGGAATAGTGTCCCATCATTGGTGTCAGTGGAAGGAATAGTGTCCCATCATTGGTGTCAGTGGAAGGAATAGTGTCCCATCATTGGTGTCAGTGGAAGGAATAGTGTCCCATCATTGGTGTCAGTGGAAGGAATAGTGTCCCATCATTGGTGTCAGTGGAAGGAATAGTGTCCCATCATTGGTGTCAGTGGAAGGAATAGTGTCCCATCATTGGTGTCAGTGGAAGGAATAGTGTCCCATCATTGGTGTCAGTGGAAGAATTTATGCTCCATCATTGGTGTCAGTGGAAGGAATAGTGTCCCATCATTGGTGTCAGTGGAAGGAATAGTGTCCCATCATTGGTGTCAGTGGAAGGAATAGTGCCCCATCATTGGTGTCAGTGGAAGAATTTATGTTCCCTCATTGGGGTTAGTGGGAGGAATAATACCCCATTGTTGATGTCAGAGGGAGGAGGAATGGTGTCCCAAGGGCTGGAAAAGGCAAGCAAAGGGCCGCAGTTTGGAGACCACTGCCTTATAGGAACAAGATAAACAAAAAAAGAATGCAGTGTCATGCTATAGAGGGGGAGAGAGAAGGTATGGGGGGTAAATCTGGATAATGCTTTGGCTGACTTTAATATGTAAAATGTATCCATAGAATTCCGCAGAAGGTTAGATTATAAGCTCCTCTGTTTTCTTTCTGAGTATGTCAGTGCATATGATATATTTCCTCCTCTCCCTCCTAGGATGTCATTCAAGGATTTCCTGAGACACTTCTCCAGGCTGGAGATCTGTAATCTCACTCCCGACACCCTGAGCTCAGAGAAATACAAGAAGTGGAGTCTGGTGAAGATGGATGGGATGTGGAGGCGAGGATCCACTGCTGGAGGGTGCCGGAATTTCCCAGGTAGGTCACGGGGAGAAAAGCAGTCATAGCTTCTTTAATATTTTGGCTGCTGATTTGTGTAGGTTACAATAGTTGCGATATTTCCTCCACATTTATGAGCTGCTGGACAAGGCTTGTGCACTCGTGTATAGTACAGATTCCATATCCAGCTCCGCCAGTGTTCTCTGCATGCTTCCAACAGAGCCCCAAATCAATGCCACTTTAATTAAAATGAAGCAACTGAGTCACTGTTGGGAGGGGGAGCAGGGGGGCTGAGCTGTTCAGTCACTACTAGGAGCAGAGTTAGGCCTCATGCACACTGCAGTTCAGATGTTCAAGTTTTTTTTTCTTTGACTGTACCCTCCATGTTAACCTATGTGTCCATGCACACGATAGGCATTTTCAGGATTTTAGTGGCAGTGGAGTTTACAGGCAGAAAAAATAAAACATCACTTTGGAGAGGAGCTTTTGAGCATAAAAAAATGCTCAAAAGCTCCTCAACTTGCGTTAGCACACATTAACACGCATTAACATTAGGCTCATTAATGCATTCTAATGGCCAGAATTCTGATCATTAGAATGCATTACCGTCAAACGTGTCAGCGCGCATTAACGCCTATGCAAAAACGCCACTTTTTACCACGTTTTTGAGGCTGCAATCTCCTGGAAAAAAAACTGTTTCAAGCTGACAGGTGTGCATGAGGCCTTACTGAGAGAATGACTTGAAATGACCTTAGTGTTTCTGCTGTGAAATTTGATAATAAATTACTCCACAGTGCCTGCAGCTACAGAGGTTAGTGAGGGCTGTTTTTTTTGTTTTTTTTTAAAGCTCATTTACTACTTGTATATATAAATACTTAACTGTTGATAGCTTGGTCACTTAAACCATACCCTGTAGTCAGTGGCAGCTGGTGGATTTTTCTTTTGGGGTGACGGCAGCATTAACCCCCTTCCCCGGCGGAGGACGCCAGTGCGGCACCTACCCAATCTAGGGATGGCATGCCATACCTCCCAACTTTTTGAGATAGGAATGAGGGACACCTATTAGCAAAAAAGGAGAATTATACAAAAAAAATGATTTGCTTTTTTAACCACTACTATGCCTTTTTATATTGGCTTTTGAGATTTACAAATGCAGCAATTTAGAAATTTGATGAACGGTTTAGCACTAAAAAACCCTTTTTGAAAGATAAAAAGCGCACTTTACATACAACTGTATAGATCAGTCCAAAATATGGGACAAACAAGGAGGAAAGAGGGACAGAGGGACTTTGTTCCAAATCAGGGACAGTCCCTCGAAATCGGGGACAGTTGTTATGGCATGCTGCGGTGTCCTCTCCTCCTCTCCCAGGATGGGGTGCGGGCAGCGGCTCCGGTGTCTGCTACTCCCGCAGCTGTGTGTCTTCTTCTTGTTCCTCCAAAGCTAGGCATCCAATAGGATCGCCTGATGCTTTGGCCAATCGGGAGACGGGTCTCACTGGATAGGGAGGGCGGCATAGGTGTTGGGGGGGGGGGTGCAGTGTCCATGCACCCACAATGCACGGGCCGCCACTTTATAGCAGTACAATACAGTACATGGAAAAATGTATGTTTCTTTCTACAGACACCTTCTGGATGAACCCGCAGTATATGATAAAGCTGAATGAGGAGGACGATGATCCGGATGATGGAGAGGAAGGCTGCACATTCATTGTGGGTCTAATACAGAAGAATCGGAGGAAAGCCCGGAAGGTGGGAGAGGACATGCACACTATTGGCTTTGCCATCTATGAGGTGGGTTACTGTTATTTATTTTTACACCAGTGCCTGAAGGGTCAGTACACCAATAATATACACTTTTTTTAGTTAGACACTGGTGGGTTCAGCCAATATCTGTGCAGGATTACCTTTTGAAACACAGATCCTTGTTGTTTTATTTAGTCTTGCTGACTTTGTGGGAGCATATATACCCACAAGGAGCAGGTTGTACTGCAGCTCTAATAAGGAGGATGCTGATAGGAGGGAGCAGAGTGACAAAGAGATGAGCTCATCAGTCTCCTGCTTCTCTTTTCACTGTCCAATCACAGGCTGAAGGGGGACAAGACCTGTAAAGCCCTGTACACACGATCGGATTTCCTATGGATTCTAATCTGATTAATTTTTCCATCAGAAATCCGATGAAGCTGACTTCCATCAGTCTTGCCTACACACCATCAGTCAAAAATCCGACCGTCCCCAACGCTGTGACGTAAAACATTCAGACAAGCCGAGAAAAATGAAGTTCAATGCTTCTGAGCATGCGTGGGTTTTTTTGTCCGATGGAGTTCCACACAGACGATCGGAATTTGCTATCGTTTTTTTTCCCATCGGATAAATTTTAAACATGTTCTATTTTTTCTCACCGATGGAAAAAAAAACGATGGTGCCCATACACGATCGGTTTGTCCGATGAGAAAAGTCCATCGGACTGTTTTCACCGGTAAAACCGATTGTGTGTACACAGCATAAGTGTTACTGAACTGCCGCAGAGAAAAATCAGGTTATCTGCCTTGCCAGATAGTGCTGTGCAAAGCTCTGGACTGGATAGACAGAAACACAAATCTGTTGGCATGTTCAGTAGCTCCCTCATATATAATTAATTTAATTTAAATTTAAATTAAATTCGTATTTTCCGCTGTTTGAGTAAGTTCAGCTTTTAAATGACAGTAGATTTCCCTGACATACATGATATGTAGATTTTGTATTCACACATTGTTACTGACATCTAATAATTCCCACTTTATTATTTCTGATTTCAGGTCCCACCCCAGGTATGTTGAGTTGATATTTTATAATCTTCTGCCTAGATCCAGGTCACATTTTATTGTTTTAGCAGGTGAGTGTAAATATATGACAGCATATAGTCATGGAGTACTTTATACATTACTCCCTCTGTTTAATCCTGGTGGTAAGTGGTCAGGTTCCAGTAACCTAAGAATCTGCGTTCGTTTTCAGAGGGCTGATAAAAAAAAAAAAAAAAGATTCCTCCATTCACACAAATGAGGTGGATGGAAGAAACCCTCCAGCTGAGACATTGTACCCTGACAGCGGCCGCAGCAGGGATCGGCACAAACTGATCAAAATGTGCCCAGTCTCTGACAAACTGTTCAGTATATGGCCAGCTTTAGATCCCATATAATGCATTTTTCTTTTATTTAGCTTTCCATATCCTATTGAGGAGATTTTCTTACTTCCTGCCCCTGAGGCATAACAGGAAATGAGAGGAAATCTCCCCAAAGCCAGGTAGAATGCCCTCTTTGACATTTGTTACTGAAACAAGTGTTCCCATGCCCTTCTGTTCTGAGGTCACCTATACATTTCTGGATTCCCCATCACTTCCTGTCCTGGTGACCATGGTCAGCAGGACAAATATAGAGGGTTAATCTCCCCAATGGGGACACAGACAGCAATAAGAACCTGGGAGTTGGTTCTAACCCCTCACTACTTTATTTATTTAATTTTTTTAAGTAGTTTTGGCTTTAGAAGCACTTTAACCATTTGCCGACCAGCAATGTACCGGTACGTTGCTGGATTGGAAAGGTGATATCTCGGTCATCACTGCAGCTTTAGCAATGATCGAGAACATTTTCTTTTGCCAGCAATTCTCTTCGCTGTAAAAGTAATCCTAGCGGCTAAGAAGCCACTGGATTACTTTTACAGGTGGCGAAAGGGTGTCCCAACCCCCCTGCCACCACCACCTTTTACTGGGCTCTCCCATGCGATCAGGGAGCCCGGTACGGATGTGACCGGTGGCATCCGGTTCCTGGGACACCGTGAGAGGAACTGAGGTTGTTCCTCTCACTGTGTGACGTCAGAAACCGGAAGCGAGGAGGATTCTGTCACCGGTTTCTGTCACCGGTTCACCGCCTTGAACAAGAATCTGATCAAACCTATCGTGGTTTGATCAGATGCTATGGAGGCCAAAGAAGAGATCTGGGGTCTAATAGACACCAGATCTCTCTGTAAAGAGGACCTGTCATGGCCCATGCTATCACAAGGGTTGTTCATCAAAGAAATAAAATAAATCATTAAAAAAATTAAAATGTAACGCATGCCCCTTCCCCTGAGCTCACACGCAAATGTGACCATGCACGTAGGTCCCACATGCATATGTAAACGGCAATCGCACATGTAAGGTATTGCACTTGAACGTCAGAGAGAGGGAAATAATTTTAGCACCAGACCTCTGAAACTCTAAACTGGTAACCTGTAAAGGCTTTTAAAGTGTCACATATGGAGATTTCTAGGTACTGTAGTTTGCTGCCGTTCCACAGGCGAACTTAATTTTAAAGTGTGACCTATATTATATCTAATTAGTGTATCATCATCTTTTATATTTTACCAAGCAATTGGATATTATATTGTTTTTTGCATTTATTAAAGTGTATTTTTTTCCCCAAAAATTTGCAATTAAAAAACTAAAATATCGGATTACCCACCATTTTATTCTCTAGGGCTCTTGCTTACACAATATATAATGTTTGGGGGTTCCAAGTAATTTTCTAGCAAAAAAAACATGTAGGAGAGAAATGTCAGAATAGGCCTGATGTTGAAGTGGTTACTATATCTAAAGCCACATTTTTTTGGTGGGTGCCCTGCTTTTGTTGCAGCTGCGAGGACAGACCGATGTTCACCTGAATAGAGATTTCTTCCTGCGGAACAAGGCCAAAGATCGCTCAGACACCTTCATAAATCTCCGAGAGGTTCTGAACAGATTCCGGCTGCCAGCTGGGGAATATGTCATTGTACCATCCACCTTCGAGCCCCATAAAGTGGGAGACTTCTGTATGCGGATTTTCTCAGAGAAGAGTGCGGAGTCGCAGTAAGTATCCCATGATAATCACCTGGTTTGCGGTTGAGGTTTGACAAACCTGCAGAAGAACCAAATTCAGACATAAAGCACATAAGCTGTGATCTGTTAAACTGGACCTGTCACCAGGGCTGCTGTTAGAAACCACGGGGCCCCATATAGTCAATGCTTCAGTTTTGAATAAACACAGTGATGATCGGTATCATTCACTCATTGTGTTCATTAAGGAAAGGAAGGGGCTGGTACATGTGACCATAGGCATGAGCACAGGGTGTGCTGAGTGTGCCTTGTGCGGTGCCAATTCCCCCTGCTTCCTGGCATTCCCTGTCTCTCCCCTGCAGTGCTGCCAGCTTTCCACCTCCCCTCTCCAGCTGGCTGCTGTGGGGGATGTTTCAGGATGAATAAATGAACACAGTGAGCGATCTGTGTTCATTCTTAACTGAAGCATAGTAAACTATGTTTACTATGCTTACCTTTGTGAATGAACAGGAAGCCACTGGGCAAAGAGCACATCCCATTCCTTCACTGACCAATGCAGCTGAGGCTGCAAAGAAAGGGTGAGGGGAAGCTGTCCTCAGTTCCTTTCCCTCTGTTTAGACCCTTGGTACCCCCCCCTCAACAGGGCTCCTAAAAAAACAAAGTAAAAATAAAAAGTAAAATAATTTAAAAAAAAAGCTATATATATTGCAGTCCTTAGATGTGGTGGCTGCTTTAGCTTTCCTTTTTTCAGGCTTATTTTTCACGTGGTGATCATGCAAGTAAAACACACTTCCTGTCCTAGGGTGGCTACGTTCAAGTGCTGTACTACATCTATGGCAGCAGCCATGGTTGTCACCCAGGCTGGACTTGTCTTCCCCTCTTCTTCTCCGCAATACGGGAGTAGAAGAATTACTCGTTCAGACAAGGAAAATTGCATTGATTGAGTTTTTAGTAAGTGACAAGGTCACTTCATTTCTAGCAAGGTCAACAGGTATTTTTTACCAGTCCACATCTAAGACCCCTTTCACACCGAGCCGCAGTCCCATTGGTGGTAAAGCCCAAAGAAGGGTTTCGACGCTTCAGAAGCCCTTTTCAGGCGCTTTGAAAGTGCTGCCCATTCATTCCAATGTGCTTGGCGTTTTGCTCCCAAACCACCCCAAAGATGCTGCTTGCAGGACTTTTCATAACGTCCCACAAGTGCACCGCCCCAGTGTGAACAATCACACTGGAATGAATGGGAGGTGGCTTTCAGGCGCTTAGCAGAGACTATTTCCAGCGCTAAAGAGCCTGAAAGCCGCCCCAGTGTGAAAGGGGTCGAAGGACTGATGAGCCGCAATATAACATGTTTTTATTGCTATATGTTCTGGTAATTAGAGATTTAATGGGTAATTATTTATCCAGTGAGAGATTTTTGGTGTGGTCCCCAGTAAGCCTTCTACACCCAAGACATCAATCCCCTTTACACCCATAATTTCATGCATTGTTTAATTAACCTCTACTAACTGATCAATCTTAATGCTTTCAGGGTTGTCGATGATAAGATCGAGGCCAACATTGACGAAGTAAGATTTACTTTTATATCTTTTAAAATATATTATTCACAATAAAGTAGTATGGAACCCTCAGCATTTGTTTAGCTTACCACATTGAACACAATAAAACGAACATTCCCTAATAAACGATTTGTTCAAATTCTTACCCAAGCACTTACAGTTTACAAGTCTCAGTGCTGCTGGGTCTTGCTCTCTTAATGCTGCTTCCCTGAACTTCTGGTCTTCACTAGAAAGAGTTAACAGTGGACAGTGCAGTCTCAAGCCAGTCTGTTTATATTGGAGGGGGGAGCAGGTTATCGCCTTGCTATCCTTGGTGTGTGTTTTTATTGATGCAAACAGTGTGGGGAGACACAACTCTTCCCCCTGCATGTAAGGCTGACTCTATAGGATGCAGCAAGAGAAATGAGCCACCCCGAAACAGGAAACCTGGGGCTGCAGTCATGGCATTAATGTTAAACTGGAACAGGCAAGGATAAAAAGATAAAGAAGTTGCATACTAAGTAAATGATTAAACCAGCTGCTGAAAGTGTTAAAAAAAACACTCATTGGTACTTCATATCGTTTTTATATTTAATATTTATAAAAAAATCTTTATTTTACAAATAAAACGTTTAATACTGGTTGCATTTGTGTTACAGAGTACCTTGATAGGGCACAGCAGGAGCTGTTTACTTTCCGACTCTTTTTTCTTTTTCCTATTTAAAACTCCATACAGCCCTGCACAGGCATGGAGGTTGTGGGATCCCTACTCTGACTGTTTTCCAGTTCATTTATCTGGTAGCCATTTAAAGGGCTGTTACCTATAAATGATATTGTTTTCATAAAGTGTTTTATGTACATTTTTAGTAGCAAGGATGTAAATAAAATGATGGGTATAAACAGCTTCAAAATCACAATTGATGCATCTGGTTTGAACATTGCTTGTGACATGTGGACAGATTCTGACTGAGGGTGATCATTGGAACCTCAATACGACAGAAGTGTCCCAACTTGTTGTAAACCATTTTGGCAGTGGAGACAATTCTTCACTTTAAATAGGCTACAAATAACCTGTGTGCACCATTGTTTTGTCCACCGGTTATTGTTTAACCACTTCAGCCCCGGACCATTTTGCAGCTAAAGGACCAGGCCCCTTTTTGCGATTCAGCACTGCGTCGCTTTAACTGACAATTGCGTGGTCGTGCGACATGGCTCCCAAACAAAATTGGTGTCCTTTTTTCCCCACAAATAGAGCTTTCTTTTGGTGGTATTTGATCACATCTGCGGTTTTTATTTTTTGCACTATAAACAAAAATAGAGCGACAATTTTGAAAAAAATGCAATATTTTTTACTTTTTGCTATAATAAATATCCCCAAAAAATGTATAAAAAAACATATATTTTTTCCTCAGTTTAGGCCGATACGTATACTTCTACATATTTTTTGTAAAAAAAATCGCAATAAGCGTCTATTGATTGGATTGCGCAAAAGTTATAGCATCTACAAAATAGGGGATATTTTTATTAAAAAAAATTTATAGTAATGGCGGCGATCAGCGATTTTTATGGTCACTGCGACATTATGGCGGACACATCGGACACTTTTGGCACATTTTTGGGACCATTGTCATTTTTACAGCGATCAGTGCTATAAAAATGCACTGATTACTGTGAAAATGACACTGGCAGTGAAGGGGTTAACACTAGGTGATGCTGTAGGGGTTAAGTGTTCCCTATTGAGTGTTTCTTACTTTAGGGGGGGTTGGGCTGTGTGTCACATGACACTGATCTTCTCTCCGAGTACACAGAGCGGTGATCCGTGTCATTGTCACTAGGCAGAGCGGGGAGATGCTTGTTTACACAAGCATCTCCCTGCTCTATACCTCCGTGAGACGATCGCGGGGATCCCCGTGGCGATCGAGTCCGCGGGACCCGCGGTCCGAGTCACGGGGAAGGCAGCAGGGTTGCGAACGCGGTGGCGCGTGTACGACCACACGTCAGGCATTTAAAGGGCAACGTACAGGTACGTGATTGTGCCTGTCCGTGCCATTCTGCCGACGTATAAGTACAGGAGGCGGTCAGCAAGTGGTTAAGAATGGGTAGGTAATCCCCTGACCACAATTCTTGGGGACATATATTCCGATATTTAAGCAGTATATATGTCTACAGTGTGTGTTTTTTTACACTCATCTCAACATGACGTATTTGTTCATTAAAGGTTTATGAAAGCTTACTTCTCTAAATATATTAACTTGGCCAACTACAAATATTGCTTACATTTTTACTTTCCCAAACGGTTCACATATATGCGAATTGGATGTGTTTTGAACGAAATCCGATTTACATACCATGTGAACCAGACTGGCTTTTAATGGAGCCGGTTTACATATACACTATATTGTCAAAAGTATTGGGACACCTTCCTTTACACGCACATGAACTTTAATGGTATCCCAGTCTTAGTCCGTAGGGTTCAATATTGAGTTGGCCCACCCTTTGCAGCTATAACAGCTTCAACTCTTCTGGGAAGGCTGTCCACAAGGTTTAGGAGTGTGTCTATGGGAATGTTTGACCATTCTTCCAAAAGGGCATTTGTGAGGTCAGGCACTGATGTTGGACGAGAAGACCTGGCTTGCAGTCTCCGCTCTATCGGGTTGGGGTCAGGACTAAGACTGGGATGCCAATAAAGTTCATGTGCATGTAAAGGCAGGCGTCCCAATACTTTTAACAATATAGTGTATGTGGACTGGTTGATGTGCAAATTTTAAAAGGGTCCTGCGCATTTTATAGTCGGTTCAGTTTTTCAGGATTTCAGTGTCCATTTCCCACCTGAATCGTGTCTAAACCACTGAATGGAAACCGCTCCGGACTTTGCACAAAAACCGGACTCGTCCAAAGATTTCTGATATTCTTACCATTCTATCAAAAGTCTGTGCTTAAAGCTCCATCCGGTATCAGCCATGTGATCAAATGCTGTGGCACAGGTCACACATCTCATGATCTCTGCAGAAGGGACCCCTGCTTATTCTGCTCTTCAGCAGGGATCATATGGCCAGTTCATAGGCATTTGGTCATGTGACCAGTGCCAGGGGGAGCCTGGCATTATTTAAATACTAAGTATTTATAGGAGCCGTGTAGTCACAATGTTAGTGTTTACATTATGGTTCTATTTTAATGCTTTCCTGTGTATAATCTGGACTGTAGTCACAGCTTTTTTTTTATTTTTAGCCGGATCTCAGTAAAGATCATATTGATGCAAACTTTAGAAGATTGTTTCTGCAGCTGGCGGGCGAGGTGAGTTCTATACATTACATTTTTCTTTATGAGAATTCTTTGTTAGGGGGGGCTTTGTCTGTGACTTTTTTTTTTTTTATGTCTGTGGGGGGGGGGGGGGTCACATTAATTAGTATACACAGACAGGATAGAAGATTGGATTATTTATTTCTTGACACAGCTACTGAACACACCTAAAGACACAGATACACATGTGATTGTCCATTCCTTCAGAGCAGCAAATATTATTATTATTATACAGGATTTCTATAGCGCCAACAGTTTACACAGCACTTTACAATGTAGAGGAGAGACAGTAAAATTACAATACAGTTCAGTACAGAAGCAATAGGAGGGCCTTGCTCATGGAGCTTACAATCTAAAGGGAGGGGAAGGTGGTACAAAAGGTAATAGCTGCAGGGGGATGATCTGATGGAGGTGACTCGGGTACAGTTCTTAGGTGGATGCAGGGTAGGCTTCTCTGAATAAGTGAGTTTTCAGGGATTGCCTAAAGGTAGGGGCATACTGGGTCAGGGAGTTCCATAGGATGGGAGAGGCTCTGGAGAAGTCCTGGATGCGAGCATGGGAGGAGGTTGCCAGGGAGCTAGAGAGCAGGAGGTCTTGGGAGGAGCGGAGAGGAGGATTTGGGTGATATCTTGCAGATGAGGTTGGTGATTTAGCTGGGGGCGATGTTGTGGATGGCCTTGTATGTTGAGGGTTAGTATTTTTAATTGTATACGGTGGGGTAGGGGAAGCCAGTGAAGGGATTGGCAGAGAGCAACAGCAGTCGCCGAACGGTTAGTAACCACATTTCAGCTATGCAAATATATAAGTAAATAGAAGTAGGTACCTTTCCTCTTGAAAGATACAGGTGGTGCTTCTTGGTTTGTAGTGCTGTGTATTGATTGCTCTATACTGCAATAATTTTATATCAGCAGGGGTCCCTGATCTAAAGATAACCACTAGGAATCTATAGGTCTATACAGCAAACATGTATAAATGTGAGAGTTGTGTGCAAAATTGCCTTTGGGTAGATTTTGTAATGATGGTTTTAAAGCCAAACTCTAGGCAGATATAAAAATATACCAATAAATACAGTTATGTATTTAAATATTTGCAAATCAATTTTTAATGCAAGGAAATTCTAGGTTGAAATACGTGAACCTTATTTAGTGTCAGCCTCTTGTATTCTCCATGTACAGCAACACTGAGATTGGGAGGATGGGCTTTGGAGCCAATCAGGTGTGCTGTATGCATATATTCTCGCAAAGGAACATGCTAATTAGAATGGAGAGCAGAGGGGTGGCTAATCGGTAGGCTACTGCTCCTTTGCTATCCATGTTAGGGGAGGAAAGGTGACCAAGCTGCATTGCTTAACTACATCAGAGAAATGTTAGGTCACCAGCCTGACTCTGCTGCCTGGCAGCACTGTGTAAATCTAAGGACTAGATGGTAAGAAATATACCGTATTTATCGGCGTATAACACGCACCTTCATTTTAAGAGGGAAGTTTCAGGAAAAAAGGTATTTTTTAAATCACTTTTGAAGCAAAATAATGGTCAGTGCCCATTAGTGCAGCCTGATTAGTGCCCATCTGCAGCCTAATCTGTGCCCATCTGCAGCCCATCTCCCATCAATGTAGCCTGATTAATGCCGATCTGCAGCCTCACCATCTCTCATCAATGCAGTGCAGGAAATCACAGAGCCGTCATCTCCTGTTTACTCGGCTCACAGTCGGCAGTCATATACACAGTCCCGCCTCCGCCATCAGCATTGGACCAGCTCCTGTGATAGACAGAACACTGGTCCAATGCCGGTGGCAGGACTGTATGTGTGACGTGGGAGCCGAGTAAACGGGAGATGATGGCTCGGTGAATTCCAACGGCGCTCGTCCCCCTCCTTCCCCTCCGAGGTACACTATCGGCGTATAACACGCACCCGTGATTTACCCCCTATTTTCAGGGGGAAAAGTGCGTGTTATACGCCGATAAATACGGTAAATGAATTGACAAGTAAAACAAGTTCCATACATGTATTTTAGTAGTGTATTTAGCTGTTTGCCTGGAGTCCAGCTTTAAACCATGTATAAATTAACAATACACTGGGGTTGATTTACTAAAACTGGAGAGTACAAAATCTGGTGCAGCTGTGCCTGGTAGCCAATCGGCTTGTTCAATTAAGCTTTGACAGGGAAAAAAAAATTGAAGCTGATTGGTTTCTATGTAGAACTGCACCAGTTTTGGAATGTTCGGTTTTAGTAAATCAACTTCACTGTTTTTCTCATATGCACAAGAGAGACACTGGTGAGAGAACTGTAGCATATACTGGCCTAATTTTGAAGCTTCATCCACCATTTTCCAACTAACCCTGTGTTCTGGTTTGATTTTTCAATTGCCATAGATCTCACCAGAGGTATGGTTGCTTCTTACGCTGCGTGCTCTTTCTAGCTACTGTCCTGCCCATGCTGTCCTCTCCTCCCATATGCTGTATCTGCTACACCGAGTGACCCATTGCTTAGCAATCTAGAATCTGTACCCCTGGCCCGCACATGAAAAGGAAGGGAAGCAGCAAAGTCACAGGTTTGAGCAAAACTGAAAAAATAGCTAGAAGGTCAGGCGACTACTTTTTTTTTGGTCCTTTTGTAGAAAGGCTCCATTATTTGGCCAAAAGTTTGTGGGCACATCTATGTGTGCTAATTGGGACATTCCATTCCAAAAGTTTGGACGTCAATATGGAGTTTCTCCCCTTTATGACCATAACAGCCTCCACTCCTCTGGAAGGCTTTCCAAAAGATTTTTGTAATGTATCTGTGGGAATGTGTGCCTCTTCAGCTGAAACCGCATATGTGAGGTCAGGTTCTGATGTTTGAAATGGTTCACAGTCACGATTCATTCCACGGGTGATCAGTAGGGTTGAAGTCAGCGCTCTCTGCCAGCCGCTCAAGTTCCTCCAACACAAATTCATCAAACCATGTCTTTATGGAGCTGGCTTTGTGGATAGGGACACAGTGATGCTGGAACAGAAAAGGGTCCTCCCTTAGCTGTTGCCCCAAGGTTAGAAGTGCTTAATTGTCTGAAGTGTCTTAGTATGCTGTAGCATTATCAGTGCCCTTTACTGTAAGGTGACCAGATTTTAAAATGAAATCCGGGGACATATTTTTGTTTTTACTAGTAATGGCGGCAATCGGTGACTCTCTGCCCGTCGCCGCCGCCCACCTCACAGCCTGTCAAGTCTTATGCTCTTGGCCCCGGCTACTACAGGGTGGGAAGTGGAGGAAGATCACTCCGCCAGGGAAGGCAAGGAGATAAGCAAACAGGCGGCTGGCCAGGACTTGAGCCAAGGCAGAAGAACATGCGAGCAGAGCTGGGTTGGCATGCACCCGAAACTGAAGAAATATTCCCTCCACTCCGACCAGCACATGATCATCAGAAAGGGGCACAGATAATGGAAAAAATACACCCCCCTAAGCTAGTAGGAGTGGCGGAGTGGGGGTGTGTAATTCAGATTTGTTTTTATTAATGCTGCACTGACTGTCTTTGAAATTGCCCCAACCCCTGTTCAAATCCAATCCGGGGACAAAACCGGAGACAGACGTGGTTTGGGGACAGTGTCCTCGATCCGGGGACTGTCCCCGGAAACCGGGGATGTCTGGTCACCCTACTTTACTGGAGTCACTTAAATGCAATACTTTAGAGAAGTCTATGTGCTTTTGACCATAAAGTAGTTTAGCTGCTTTCAATGGTCTGTGTCAAACCATAATATATGATATATATAACTATCCCCAGGAGGCTAAAGATGCCAAACCATCATGGCTGCTACAGCTGTGTCATATTTTCCTGGCTTTACTAATGGAGCGCTGTAGTCATATGACTTGCCTTAAAGGTGACCACTTTTCCATTTTTCCACATGATACCCTTATAATACTAAGTCCCTTACACATAATGTTTTAATCACCTTCTCATGGGTTCTCTAGATTAGTCTATTTGGAAGATATAGGATCTGTTCTCCTATTCCTTTCTACTCGCTTGGCTACTGCTAGCTTCATCCTGCATGCGCCATGAAAATGCCGTGTGTCGTTCTCCTCCTAGATATAGCACATGACCTTTTGTGTTGGTTATGAAAAAACTCAGAGCTTTGATTGAAATCTATTATTTAACTGGCACAATCCAGGATCTTCTTACTTCAGTCTTCCAAACCATTCTTGTCTCTTATCTTCCCTTTTGTCTTTCTCTCTTACCTTTTTCAGTCCTTCAGCAGTTGCGTCAGTATGACCATTCTATAGACATGTATATTGGCATTGGGTAGACTTGTGTGCCTTTGATAGAGGGAGGAACGAGTCTTCCCCCAAGCAAGTTTAGCTGTGGAAGAACTGCTGTGGTCATATAAACATGTAAACCTTCTGATTGTATATGGCCAGACTGCGCAAATGTTCGCTAATATTTGTAAAGAACTTTATTGTCTTTTTCCATTTCTACATCTGCCTCTTTCCCCCTCCATTCTCTTCTTGTTTCCCTTTCTTTCGCTTGTCCTCTGTTTTCTCTCTTCATTGTCTCACTTTTACCATCTCCTTCTCATTGTCAGCCTCTCCTATATATTATTCTCTCTCTTGTTCTAGTGTGAATTCCTGGTTTGCTGTGTGTAGCTAGCACATAGGTTAAACCTAAGGAACCTGGCAGAGTGTTCGGTACAGACTCTGCCACGTTTTGTAACCTATGAGCTTAACTGAACAGTTTAGACTCTGAAGCCCTGTACACATGCTCAGTTTTCACGGCGGTAAAAAGTCTGTCGTGAAAACCGAGGGGAAAGCCGAGAACCCGGCAGGAAAACTGCAATGGAGCTTTGGCCGGGAATCCCGGCCGTGTGCATGCTCCATCGCCACTGCCTCGCAGTGTTTCCCACAGAGTATTGGTAAATCTTGCGGAAAAAAAAACCGCTGGGAATCCCGACGGGAAAATAGAGAGCAGGTTCTCTATTTTCCCATCGGGATTCCCGGCTGTTTTCATGACGGGAAAACTGCGAGGAAGCATACACACGTCCGGTTTTTCTGGCCAAAAGCTCTTTTGGCAGTCTTCCTGGCAGGAAAACCGGTCGTGTGTATGGGGCTTAACTCTTATGTAATTGAAGGATATCCAATGGGCCTTACATAGGTTGATTAACTAAAGACTGTTCACTTTGCAAGGGAAGTTGCACTTTGCCAGGGAATTTTCCCCAGTGTTAAGTGAATGAGGTGAAGCCCTGCTTACTTTTGTCATCCAAAAAATGCTGCTTTTTTATTTTTCCTGCACGTTTGGATATTCTTTGCAAAGGGAGATGTTACCCACATTCACTAAGCTTTGCAACGGAACTTGTTTGCCTTTAGTAAATCAACCCCATCTTCTCAGATTGATAATAATGATTTTAGCAACCAATCAGATTATTCTTTTCCACTTTGCTAGCATCATGCGATGGATAATTCTCTTATAAATGTGGCCCCTATACAGCATTAATGGTATTCGTGGATCAGCTGACTTGTCTGGGCCCACAATCAGTCTGGTCAATAGTTTTTTCATGGGCTGAATGTGAGTATTTGGGTCATGGACATCTTCGATCTCTTCCACTATTTTTTCTGACAGTCCAATCTTCTCTTGCCCAGGATAAGGAGATCTCAGCATTCGAGCTGCATGGAATTCTACAGAAGGTCATTTCCAGACGTGAGTATCAATCCTGTGTGTCACTTGTATTATCTGCAATGGAAGTTTGAGAACACACCTAAAAAATCGAGAATCACAATCTTGATGCCTCAACCTGTGCAACATCTCCAAAATATGCCCCCTTCCTAGCCAATGACACCTCTAAACTAAGCTCCTAGTTCACTCCCTGGTTATCTCTCACCTCGAATACTGCAGCTCCCTCCTCATTGAATTACCTTTACATAGACTACCCCCTCCCCCCCTTCAGTCCATCATGAATGCTGCTGCAAGACTCATGCACCTTAACAACTGTTCAATGTCCTCTACCCCTTACTGCCAATCCCTCCATTGACTGCCACTCACCCAATGAACCCAGCTACATCACTAACCTAGTCTCAAAATACCAACCAAATCGTCCCCTTCTTTCCTCCCAAGACCTCCTGCTCTCTAGCTCCTCATCACCTCCTCCCATGCTCGCCTCCAGGACTTTTCCCGTGCCTCTCCCATCATATGGAACTCCCTACCCAAATCTGTCCGACTATCTCCTTCTCTGTTTACTTTTAGCCGTTCTCTAAAAATCCTCCTCTTCAGAGAAGCCTATTCTGCCCACACCTAACAACAGTACTTTTATGTTCTTCATCAGCTCATCCCCCACAGTTATTACCTCTTGTATCACTTGACCCTCCCTCCTAGATTGTAAGCTCTAAGGAGCAGAGCCCTCTGATTCCTCCTGTATTGAATTATATTGTAACTGTACTGTCTGCCCTCATGTTGTAAACTGTGGGCACTATATAAATCCTGTACAATAATAATAATCAGCATTGTAACTAGTATGTATTTGTTTTGAGTCTTTGTTTCAATCGTTTTTTATTAATTATTTTTAAAACCGAAAAAGAGAAAAGATCACTTAGCAGAGCAGCGAACAATCCTCGCACGCTCCGTACATGTAACAAAAGTGATACATAAGTAGGGGGGGTGGATGGAAGAAAGCCTTAACAGTCAGGTTTGGGTTTTTATGATGCCCCATGGGAACACATAAACTTGTATGGATATGAAGAGCAAACGGCTGGCCATGAACCTCAAATAAAGTGCAAAAACATTATGACCTCTAAAGTACAGCCATCCACCTTGCGGATCATATTTTATATTCATATTTATATTTGTAGCGGGGTCTTTAAATTTAGGTGGGATACATCTGGGTGGTAGTATGATCCAGGTGTGTAAATTATGTGAGGAATTGGACCATTTGTATTCGTGGAGGATTGGGTGGTGTATTATTCTCCTTGGCCTGTGGGTGGCGGGGTACCCGCAGGCTCAAGGTAGATTTGCTGCCACAGTGCTGTCCTTTTTGTCCCTTTCCGGAGATGGTACGGCGAGGGCGGGGAACCTGCTGTGACGTCAATGGAGGAGATAAAAGGGGGAGACGCCCTTGCCACGAGGTCTTGGGGATCTTCTTCATCACGCGCCCAGGCACCTTAGGCCTGGGTGCGGGCGGTCCGGAGTTTCGGCCCAGGTGCCCTAGGCCTGGCCAGAGCAGAGTTGGCTACCATCCCAGGCACCTTCAGCCTGGGGTGAGGTACTAAACCAGAGGCCTGGGGCCCGGTGACTTCGACTGGGTCCCGCGAGGGTGGAGAAGTCCGAGGGTCCCTGAGGTGGATGGGGCCCATGTCTGAGGTGAGGAGGCTGGAGAGGTCACCCGTCCGGAGAGTCCGGAGCAGCATCAACCCGGTAACGGATGGGCCTCCAGTAACTCCCTTGGAGGGACATCTTCCCCTAACAGGGGCCACAACGCAGCAAAGGTACTCCTATCTACATTTTCTTGAGTTGCTGGTAGAGACTCACAAGTTCTAAGTTCTCTCTTAGCCGATGGCTATAGTAACCGCTGGTGAAACCACAGTGGTTTAGCTGACAATCAGGATAGTGCCTCGACCTGCTCACCCCACCGTATTGAACTGTTATTGGGTCTCAACCAGTTGGCTGCTAAAGCCCTGTTTATTGTGAGTGTGACAATAAAGCAAGAGTTGGACCTTTATCGGTGTGTGGTATTCTGGTTAATGGGAGCAAAGGGAAGTGTCAGCACAGCAAGACTTGGTCCTTAACTGAAACGCACAGGCCCGAGGAAAATATCTGGTACTGGCCTTCACCTCACTCACTGCCATGGGAAGGACATGGGCCGTAGCGCATCTCACCCTCACATACATAATACCCCTAGACAAATCAGAGAGGGTGAGGCCGCTACATATTAAACAGAAGAACCCTAGGATCATAACATTAAAACTTGGCCACTATAGATTGGTCTAGGTTGTGAGAGAGCCCCAGTCTTATAATGTCAGATCTAAGGCTCTGTCCACTACCAGACACCAAAACTGTCCCACATCAGGGACTCCATTCCCTCAAGTATGCATCGAAATATCTAGGTAAAATAGGAGACGGGAAGACTGATGATGCCAAGATTTGCACGCAACAACAAAAAACGAGAGACAAGGTAAAGGAAAGGGGGGGGGGAGAAGGGGGGGGGGAGAGAACAGAGGAGGGTGAATCCATCCAGGAATCCTCCATTGATCATCTGGGAAGTCAACTCCATACATCAGGGACCTGTAAGTAAGAGCCAGGGGGACCATATTTTATCAAAAAGGGGTTTTGTCTTGCAGGACACTCATGATTTGTTTATTCAGCATGAACCACGTGAGTTTACGTTTTA
This sequence comes from Rana muscosa, assembly GCA_029206835.1. NCBI lineage: Eukaryota > Metazoa > Chordata > Amphibia > Anura > Ranidae > Rana > Rana muscosa. The sequence goes on along the minus strand of CM055121.1, from coordinate 206,045,539 downwards.
TTATTGCAATATCTATAACAGGGGTTTTCCACGCAGTCGTGATAGCGATTTTGGCCGCTAGGAACGTAAAATATAATAGTCTGGGTATGCCACGGGACGTATTTACAGTCTTTGTGTTAGAAAATCATAACTGTCTGAGGACTGAATGGAAAGAGGATTTTTAGTAACATTTTACTGCAAAAAAATGTTCTGTACCTAATATGTGTTACATACATAATGAAACCAGAGATTTATTCTTATAGAGAAGCAGTCAGAAATTTTATGCAAACATTTTTTTGTTTTTATTATTTACTTGTATTCTCTCCATATCACAGCACAAGTGTCTATAAGCCTGCCCTATCTCCTAGTTGATCTCAGAACTGATTCTGTCTGTATTACATGAATTACACTAAAGCCCCGTACACACGATCGGATAACCTATGGATTTTCGTCCGATGGATTTGTCCATCGGAAATCCGATGAAACTGTTTTTCATCAGTCTTGCCCACACACCATCAGTCAAAAAACCGATCGTTCCAAACGCTGGTGACGTAAAACACTCCGATGAGCCGAGAAAAATGAAGTTTAATGCTTTTGAGCATGCGTCGACTTGATTCTGAGCATGCGTGGGTTTTTGATCCGATGGACTTGCCCATAGACGATCGGAGTTTTCGATCGGTTTTTTATTCATCGGAAAAATTTAAAACATGTTCTATTTTTTAAAACCGATGGAAAAAAGACCGATGGGTCCCATACACGATTGGTTGGTCTGATGAAAACCATCCATCGGACGGTTTTCATCAGTCAAACCGATCGTGTGTACAGGGCTTTAGGCCTGGTTCACACCTATTCATTTTTAGTGCGTTTTCAGTTTTGCAGAAACACACTACAGTCCATTTAACATGGTTTCCTAAAGTAAGGTGACCAGATTTTTTAAATGAAATCCATGGACATATTGTTATTGGCAAATGGCACAGGACTGCATAATACACAGAGCACTGGGCACAGGACTGCATAATACACAGAGCGCTAGGCACACCACCTCTTAGCCCTTCCTCCACAAAAGCTAAACTCTCAATGCACTCTAACCCCTGCCCCCCCCCCCACAGCCCTCGCCTGTGTACAAACAGACCCCCCCCCCCCTCCCCATACGCTCAGCCATCCACACAGTTCATTTTTGTATCTTCCCTCTCCTCCACTGAAGTGCAGCAGGAGTGGCAGTGAGATCGTCCAGCAGGGGGTGTCATTCGAGCCACAAGGCTGTTTCTCAGCCAGCATGGGATGCCCTGTCTACGTTTAATCCGGCCCTGAATCCGGGGACAAAACCGGGGACAGACTTGGTCTGGGGACAGTGTCTTCAGTCCGGGGACTCCCCCCGGAAACCGGGGACGTCTGGTCACCCTATCCTAAGAGTCACTTCACATCTGTGCATTTTATGGAAAGGGACAGGGACTTCTTTCTGGTTTTTGGTTCCATAGATGTCAATGGATCAAAAATGTGTATTGAAAAACTGAATATGCAAACTGCAACCTACAAAGGTGTGACCCAGGCCTAAAGTCTTTTAAATGGACAGATTAGCCCAGATTCGATAAATCACACACATTGCCGCACCTGCAGCCCAAATGCGCTGATCTTTAGCAGACGTGCGGGAATGCCATCACATTCGTCAAAGCACCATACGGTTGCATGCAACTACTTTTTCAAAAAAGGCTTTTTGCTTGCAAGAAACGCAGGTACAGCGGCCCATTCAAACGTGAGCTGCACTAGTGTGAACCTAGCCTTAGAGTTGTGATCTTTCGGGATGCATAACTTCACACTACAAGCAGCCGCAGAGAATAATGAAGGTGTTTTTTTTTAAAAGCTTTTTAACTGCTTGTTTAGAATATGCAAAACATTCATTGTCCATTGTCTGGGCACAGATGCACTTTAAAACTGGACAGGGGTAGGAAGGTCGGTCACCTTTTATGTTTTACTGCATCGTGTTACGACACGCAAATCAAAACACAAAACAAAGTAACCTACAAATCTCACATGTGACTTCAGTAAAATGAGGTGATAAGTAATTGCAATCTTTTTTTCACTCCTATTGTCCTATTCAGAGACCGACATCAAGTCTGATGGATTCAGTATGGAGACATGTAAGACCATCGTGGATCTCCTGGACGTATCCTTGTTTTTCTTGTATACTGTCGTTTTCTTACAGGACCCAGTTTTACATTATACTGCAGTTTGTTTTATATTCTAGGGCAAGATTCCTATATGTCTTACCTGTTTATAAAAAAAAAAGTCTCTTCTGATTTATAGGGTCCGTCTACCCAAAATGGTAATACAAGTTTTGATGGGTTTAGTCCCCCTCCTGTTTTTATTATCCCCATTATCAGGTCCCCTCCATTCCTATCCCTGTGGAGAATCCAGGAGAAGGAGCATGACCACTTTGCTGTAAACTGGAGAAAGATAAATCACTATTGTATGGAGTTTTGGGGGATGGGGAGGCGAAATGCCCTCTGAGGTGCCTAGCAGTTTAAATAAAAGGGTGAGTGAACAAACATGACCATTGGCATCCCAAGCGGGTTTGCAAAATTTAATTAGATTTACATAGTTGGGTTGAAAAAAGATACAACTATATCAACACAAACACCTGAGAGAGCGCACATCCACCCTAGAGTAACACAGTTTACTGAATGAAAAAAGGCCAGATCTCTGAAACGCGTCGTCATGGCATCCCAGTGACGTTTTCCTCTTCCCCTTCCTGCATGTCAGAGTCCCGTTTCTTCTGTGCGTGGAGCCGACTTGACCGGACGTACGCACAGTAGGTCCCTGCGAACGCTGTTGAGCTTCGGCAGCTCCATTGAGGGACATTAGACTATTAGGAGATTCAGGGAATCCTTGTGCCGATGACGGTTGCAATCCAGGAGAGGTGGTCAGGAACATCTTGGATGTGCTTAACTATCCTTTATCCTTTATCCTTGTAAGTGCATTGGATGTGGTGTTTTATTATTTAATAAACTGTTATACTAGGGCAATTGTGAGCTCTCCCGTGTTTGTGTTGATATCAGTGTTAATTTCGTCAACTAAAACGTTTTTGTCAAAGTTTGTCAGCGGCATTTTTACAGTAACAAAACTAAAAGTACAGCACATTTTCATCCACTGATGAAAACTATGAAGAAAATCAGATCCATTTTTGTTAACGAATGAAATCGGGATGAAAATGTGAGGCCAGGACGTTTTACCCTTGTGAACCAACTTTCGGTTTTCACGGAGCTCTGCCTGCTTCCGCTCCCAGCAAGCAAGCATGTTGAATCGACTGTGTGCACCGTCCGTGACGACTGCCAGAGACCAGAGCAGGACTGTGCATTACAGGCAGGCTTCCTGAGTCCCGACTCACGAGATGACCACCCATGTCCAGAGCAGAGAGCAGACTAAGTGTGTAGTAGTAGTGTACATTACAGTGCCTTGAAAAAGTATTCATACCCCTTGAAATTTTACACATTTTGTCATGTTGCAACAAAAAAAGGAAATGTATTTTATTGGGATTTTATGTGATAGCCCAACACAAAGTGGCACATAATTGTGAAGTGGAAGGAAAATGATAAATGGCTTTCAATTTTTTTTTTTTTTTACAAATATGTGTGTAGCGCCCTCCTCACTCCCCTCTTTTTCTTCAGCTCGTCTTTCTCTTGTCTAGGGGTACTTTCCAGAGGGGAAGGGAGCGGGGACACCACGCCTGGCCTTCACCACAGGTGTCAGTGTGATATAAGCGAAGTTCTTTTACCTTCAGGTCAGTGTTGTGCACCTGGAGCCTCCACCGAGAGTTACCTTGAACAATGTCTGTCAGGAAATGAGCCCCACACCATTAAAGTTCAACACTCCTTTATTCTTCTTGAATGAACACAATCAGTTGAACTCCCTTGGTAGAAACAGAACAGAAAAGGAGGTGTGGATGCGAGTAGGCCCAGACACAATGTATTCTCCACTTTCCTTCCTGAAAGTGGGTTGCGGTCTCCGAGCGAGGGGGGATTTCCTTCCAGGCGGTCTCCGATGAGAGACTCACCCGTCACTGGCAATCTGCTGCACCAGGTCTTCGAGTGAGGAGCTCCCCCCGGTCCATTACGCCTTCCGGATTCGGGTACCCACTCCCAGGGTTCCCTAGGATCTCCTTCCCTCGCGGAACTCAGTGTTGGGCACTGAGCTCCAGACCTCCATCCAAGTACCTCACCCCAGGCTAAAGGTGCCTGGGATGGAACACGACCTCCGGCTGTCCTCCAGGCCTAGGCCGCCTAGAGAACCGACACGAACCACCGTCCACAGGCTGAAGGTGCCTGGGACTCCAACCCCGTGACAAAGATGGCCGGCCCCTTTATACCCTCTCCCAGCAAGCACGGCGGGTTCCCCGCCCCACCATATCGCTGCCGAGGAAGGACAAAAAGGAGGCACGACACACAGCAATGATTCAACCCCAGCCCAGGGCGACAGTGCCACCTGCTGGGCTGCAGGGAATTACACATCACTGATGTCTGCCAAGTTCAAAATACACCCGGGGAAAGTACATACCCGCTACATGTGAAAAGTGTTGTATTCAGCCCCCCAATCTAAAATACTTTGTAGAACCACCTTTTACTGCAATTACAGCTGCAAGTCTTTTTGGGGATGTCTCTACCAGCTTTGCACAACTAGATAGTGACATTTTTGCCCATTCTTCTTTGTAAAATATCTCAAGCTCTGTCAGACTGGATGGAGAACGTCTGTGAACAGCAATTTTCAAGTCTTGCCACAGATTCTCAATTGGATTTAGGTCTGGACTTTCACTGGGCCATTCTAACACATGAATATGCTTTGATCTAAACCATTCCATTGTAGCTCTGGCTGTATGTTTAGGGTTGTTGTCCTGCTGGAAGGTAAACCTCCGCCCCAGTCTCAAGTCTTTTGCAGACTCTTAACAGATTTTCTTCTAAGATTGCCCTGTATTTGGCTCCATCCATCTTCCCATCAACTCTGATCAGCTTCCCTGTCCCTGCTGATGAAAAGCATTCCCACAACATGATGCTGCCACCACCGTGTTTCACAGTGGGGATGGTGTTTGCCACACATAGCATTTTGCTTTTAGGCCAAAAAGTTAAATTTTGGTTTCATCTGACCAGAGCACCTTCTTCCACGTTTGTTGTGTCCCACACATGGCTTCTCGCAAACTGCAAACAGGACTTCTTATGGCTTTCTTTCAACAATGGCTTTCTTCTTGCCTCTCTTCCATTAAGGCCAGATTTGTGGAGTGCATGACTAATGGTTGTCCTGTGGACAGATTCTCCCACCTGAGCTGTGAATCTCTGCAGCTCCTTCAGAGTTACCATGGGCCTTTTGGCTGCTTCTCTGATTAATGCTCTCCTTGCCTAGTCTGTCCGTTTAGGTGGATGGCCATGTCTTGGTAGGTTTGCCATACTCTTTCCATTTTCGAATGATGGATTGAACAGTGCTCCGTGAGATGTTCAAAGCTTGGAATATTTTTTTATAACCTAACCCTGCTTTAAACTTCTCCACAACTTTATCCCTGACCTGTCTGGTGTGTTCCTTGGCCTTATGATGCTGTTTGTTCATTAAGGTTCTCTAACAAACCTCTGGGGGCTTCACAGAACACCTGTATTTATACTGAGGTTAAATTACACACAGGTGGACTCTATTCACTAATTAGGTGACTTCTGGGGGCAATTGGTTCCACTAGATTTTAGTTAGGGGTATCAGAGGAAAGGGGGCTGAATACAAATGTACGCCACACTTTTCACATATTTATTTGTAAAAAAAATTGAAAACCATTTATAATTTTATAATTTTCCTTCCACTTCACAATTATGTGCCACTTTGTGTTGGTCTATCACAAAAAATCTCAATAAAATACCTTTATGTTTTTAGTTGTAACATGACAAAATTTGGAAAATTTCAAGAGTTATGTATACTTTTTCAAGGCACTGTACAAGTGCAGTGCCTCAGACCACCATCCGTCCAGAGCACTGTGTGTGCATTAATACAGGCCTCCTCTGACCACCGTCCAGAGCACTGTGCAGCATTACAGGCATAGGTGTGCGCAGCCTATTGCATTAGGGTGTGCACCCCAAAGCTCAAACACTACCTACAGATCGCTCACCATCTTCATTCATAAAGGGAAGGGGCCAATAAATAACATATTTACTGGCCCCTTCCCCATTCATCCTAAAACATCCCTGTAAGAACAGCCAGCGGGAGAGGAGGGAAGCCAGCAGCGGTGCGAGGGAGGTGCTAGGGCAGTAGGGAGAATCTATGCTGCACAGGGTGATTAGGGTGTGCCTTGGCACACACTGTGCGCATGCCTATGTTTACAGGCCTCCTCAGACTGTCCAGAGCGGCTAAATCTGTATCTGTGAGTTTGTTCAAACCTTAATACCATAAATAAGAACATATTAGATTTTTTCACTCCAGGAGTATATAATGAGTTTGGGAATTCTAGAGAAATGCTTAAATATTGCATTACAATTTAACTAGACACATTCGATTTTAGTTGACTAAAATTATCTTATTCGACTAAAATGTACTGGAGATTTTAGTCGACTAAAATACGATGACTAAAATGGCATTTTAGTCAAAGACTATGACTAAAGGTAGACATGTCCACGGTCGAAAAAAAAATAAATTTTCGTTTTCATTCGTGTTTTTTTTTTCGGGTCATTTGTTATGATCTAAATTTGTTATTTTGAATAAATTCGTAACTTCAGAAAAATCCGGAAACTCGAAAATCCGAATATTTGAAAAAACGAAAATTAGATTTTTGGGAAAAATTTTGAATATTTCCGAATGAACAAATTTTGTCGTATTTAGTTGAAAAACGAATTTGGAACAAAACAAATTGCACATGTCTAATTAAAACTAAAACGCTTGCATAAGACTAAAGTGTGACTAAAACTTAAATGCCATTTTAGTCCCAAGACCGTTTTTCTCAGCAAGAAAACTGCTGGCAGAGCTTTCTTGCAGAGAAAACCGTCTGTGTGTACGAGACTTTGAGGTTTCTCGTCGGGAAGTCTGCCCAGAATCTCGACGAGAAAAATAGAGATCCTGCTCTCTATTTTCTCGTCGGGATTCTTGTCGACCTGTTTCCCGACGAGAAACCCGAGCGTGTGTATACTTACCTGCCTCCATGGAAACCCGCGCATGCTCGAAATGGCTTTGACGCATGCGCGGTAGCTTCCAAGGCATAGGTAGGGTGAAGCAAGATGGCGGGCGACAGCATTGAATGTGACGAGCGCATGCTCGTCGTAGTCGATGACGTCACCTCGTTCGTGGCCATTAAAAAGAACAACGGTTCTTTTGGATCATACGTGTGTACACTCGGCCGGCAAGAAAGCTTGCCAGGAATCTCATTAGGAACACCAACGGGTTTTTTCCTGACGAGAATCCCGGCCGCGTGTACGAGGCTTAAAACGAAATTACCACTGGTTGATGTAGATGTGTTCTGCCCACCTGGGGGAATCTTGGAAAGCTGCAGTATTCAGAGTTCGAACGAACGGTCAAGGCATTAGATGTACTTTATTCAACTTGCTAATAGCCAACAATTGGACCTCTAGACCAGAGCATCTGCTAATTCTCTTTTTTTGGTTTGTTTTTGAAAAAAAACACAAGTCCATCTAGTTTAACCCAAAGAAATAGAAAACCTCCATAAATAGTTCTAGACCTACAGTTGATTCAGACAGAGAAAGGCAAAAAAGTTAAAAAGGCATAGTCCAACGACCCCTACCGGAAGGTTATGGAGTAAGGAGGAACATTCGGGGAGGATACTAAATAGATAGCCACGAGCTCAGTGATAACAGTACCCCGAGTTGGGTTATCCATATTGGGTGAATATTCAGACCTGTCTGAAATAAATGCTTGCGAACTTGTATGTCACACTCTGTTTGTATGGTAATGTCTTTTATTCTATGTCTGTTTATATAAAACAATAAAAAAAATGATAATTGAAAAAAAAAAAAAAGGCATAGTCCAATTTGCTACAGCGGGGGGGGGGGGGGGGGTGTGTGTGTGTGTGGGGGGGGGGATTCTTCCTGATCCCCCCCAGGAGACAATCAGATGTTCCCTGGACTTGCCCTTTAAGACTGAGATCCCATAAAAGATTATCAGGAACACAGGAGATTGTCGAACTCCACCAATAGCAGTTCACAAAGCAGAAGCTTTTTTTTCAGTATATATATAATATAAGTCGATGAGATTTTCTTTGTTTCTATAGCTTTCTTTAACTTATTACAATAATACAGTCTGATGGGTCAGGAAAACTGGGTTTAAAAGAATTTAACATCCTCTGGTCCAAACTACAGAAATACCAGGTAAGTCGACTACACAAGTTCTTTTATGGAGTTCTGCGAATGGAAAATGTATGATAAAATTAAACTCTGTTACTTTCTATTGATCTGTACCCATTGCATTGATATCCTGCACACTGGGCACATTTAGTGTTGATAAAATACAGGTCTGTATTACCCATGGATTTTAAGCACAGTTATGCTGCAGGGAATTAATGCCTTTGTGGACGCATGTCGCTGTATCCTCTGCAATGTGTGCCCAAATTACACAGAAGTCCATAAGAAGGCCAAAACAGCCTTGTAGATTATGCTGCAGTGTAATCAGCCCCACTGTCACCTGTAAATGATATTTCAAAAGAATTTGCCTGCGAAGGGGTTGTAAACCTTTGTGTTTTTTCACCTTAATGCATCCTATGCATTAAGGTGAAAAAACACCTTGCACTGTCCGCCCCCCCCCCCCCCCCGTTTTTACTTACCTGAGCCTCGAATTTCCGTGGGCGCGATCCCACGTCGCTCTGTCCACTGCTTTTCAGCTCTTCATTGGATAGATTGATAGCAGTGCAGCCATTGGCTCGCGCTGCTGTCAATCAAATCCAATGACGTGGGGGCGGGGCCGAGTCATATGCGGCTATGTACGTTGAATGTATGACACGGGAGCGAGCCCGCAAGGTAACCCCCTTGGGAGTGAGCTTCCTAGAGGGGGTTATCTATTGCGGGGAGGAGCCGCCGTGGGCCCCCAGAACAGAAGGATCGGGCAAAACAAACTGCACAGTGGAGGTAAGTATGATGTTTGTTATTTTAAAAAAATATAAAAAGTGAACCTTTAATATGCTCTGGATCATAATAAAGCACATAAAGGGCAAGGCCGTTAAAGCAAAACCAAACTTATCAAATTAACTGTTCCAAAATGGTTACATTCAAGGCATGCCATGAAAAATACCTGCCACAGTTGATTGTACGCTCAACTGACCTGTCAAACCATAAAATATATGGTGTTATAACTGATCACATGTGCAGCACCATGGCAGCTGCATATTAATCTTAGGCCGGCAATAGGCAGTTTGAATCTCGGCTAGTTTAGCAGGAACCGGCTGAGAATAGCTGAATGTAATAAGTTGATCGATCGATGAACTTGGGTACAACCAGCCTGCCGGATTCACTTGCGATTATCGCTAGCAATAATCACTGTCTTCTTTCAGTGGGGACAGTACCCCCCCCCCCCTCCCCTGCTGGGAGCAGACAATAGCTCGGTAGGAGTAAGGTGACCAGATTTTTTAAATGAAATCCGGGGACATATTTTATACTAGTAATGGCGGCAATCGGCAACTCTCTGCCCGTCCCCGCCGCCGCCCTCCTCACAGCCTGTCAAGTCTTACTCTCCAGGCCCCGACTACTACTGGGTGGGGAGTGGAGGAAGATCGCTCCGCCAGAGGAGGCAAAGAGATAAGCAGGCAGGCGGCTGGTCGGGACTTGAGCCAAGCCAGAAGAACATGGGAGCGGAGCTAAAATGGGCATGCACCCGAAACTGAAGAAATATTCCCTCCGCTCTGACCAGCACATGATCATCAGAAAGGGGCGCAGATAATGGAAAAAAATACACCCCCCCTAAGCTAGTAGGAGCGGCAGAGCGGGGGTGTGTAATTCTGTTTTTTTTTTTTTTTTTTTTTTAATTCTGCACAGCCCCTGTTCAAATCCAATCTGGGGACAGACTTGGTCCGGGGACAGTGCCCTCAATCTGAGGACTGTACCCGGAAACCGGGGATGTCTGGTCACCCTAGGTAGGAGGGATTATCCTGTCAACCCGTGGTTGCAGGAAAGAAATTTGCACCATCTATGACCTGCCTAAGATGGCAGCTTCAATGACTGCAAAGAATAGGAGTGACAATTGTGCTTTAAAGGGGAACAGCAGGTGCAGTGTCACCACAGGGTCATTTTTAAACTGAAGACACCCAGGGATGCCAAGATGTATCCAAGATAGGTAGTTGCAACACACTTATTTTGTATCATGGACACATGCAAATAAAATAACAGCAACAGTTTCAAGCATGTCATGCTCCTAAAGTGTTACTAAACCCACAACAGTAAAATCAGTCTGTATATGCAGTAAAGCTCGCTTGTTATACTCACTGTGGAACTTAAGGGGTTAATCCTTTGCATTGTGTAAAAAGGCAGTTTTATCCTGTATGCACTGATCCTCCCCCTCCTGCACTGTCTATCTGGGGAAGGCCAGCTAACACACAGGCATGGTAGCCGACCTGCACATGCTCAGTTGTGTCTTTTATGCTGGAGAGAACATTTACTGGTTGAGCTGAACTAGCCAGGTCACATGATATTAACATCACACATGTGGGCGTGTATACAGGCTGCAGTGGAAATCTCCTCCTACCTGAACTCTTAGCACTGGAGAAACTGTGCAGTTTATCATGTAACTGTGGTATACAGATCATCCAAAAAGGTATAGGTATAGTATAGTGGAAGTATTTTAATGTAAAGAGAAGATTTATAAGCTCTGGGTACTGTGGGGGGGGGGCAGATATTATCAGACTTATGAGAACGCAAGTCACACGACATGTCAAATTCATAGTTTGTGAAGGAGAGTTGTCTTCATTAGCACTACTGAAGTGGTTCCGACTTTAGAAAAGTTTCCTGCACCACTTGAAGGCGACTTCTATCCGACTTCCATTCTATACTTCTATCAAAGTAGTACTCAAGTAGCCAGGAAGACGCCTGGCAAAGTCTCACCGCAAGCCGTGCGACTTTCAGGTTGCGGCAGTGTGAACTTGCACTTCGATGCGTATGGTGTTGTTGGTGATTAGATGACATCGCTTCCTAATTGTTCACTTTAAAGCGGAACTAAAGCCACAGATACTCCCCTCGTCTTCACTGGTCTGATGTCTGCAAGGTCCCTCGTCAGTACCGCTCTTCCAGCTGACATTACATGTCTTTCCTGCTGTAAATTTTCTGCCTTTTTAGAAGACTTTTTAATTTGACTTTAGTTCTGCTTTAAAGCGGAGGTCCACACAAAAAGTGAACCTCTGCTTTTCGGAACCCTCCCCCCCTCTGGTGTCATATTTGGCTACTTTCAGGGGAGAGGGGGGTGTAGATACCTGTACAATACAGGTATTTGCACCCACTTCCGGGAATAGACTCCCACGAGAGTCACTCCCCCCCCCCCCTACTGTCTTCTGGGAAACGCATAGGTCCCAGGAGGCAACGGGGACCAGTGAGGGGGCGGCTCGCGCATGCGCAGTAGGGAACCGGGCAGTGAAGCCGCAACGCTTCACTTCCTGATTCCCTCACCGAGGATGGGGCGGGGGCAGCCGAGAGACGAGCGATTGCTCAGATTCGGCTGCCGACAAGGCGGGCGCGCTGGACAGGTAAGTGTCCATTTATTAAAAGTCAGCAGCTGCAGTATTTTTAGCTGCTGGCTTTTAAATAAAAATACGTGATACTTGTTTGTAATCAGCTTGATAAGGCCCCTTTCACACGGGTGGCCCCATCAGGTATGCCTGTCAGTTTTTCATCCCTAAGGAGCAGTGGATGTCAGCAGTGACATGTCCGCTGACACCCGCCGCTATCCGATCCTGCCCGCAAAATCCAGGCGGATGGTGGTCCTATTTTCCATCTGTCTGGCGGATCGGATCGGCTATGATTGGATGAAACCAGAAAGGCGGAAATCCTCATAGAGGAGAGCGGGACTCTGTCAGTCTCCGCTCTGCACAGTGAGCCAAGAAAGAAACGGTCATCCGCCTGCTTAGTGGGGATCAGTGGAGCGATTCCCCGCTGAGCAAGTCCAACATAAGGAGGCGCCCGTGTGAAAGGGGCCTAAAAGGCATTGTATGCCTGAAACTGTTGCTCTTACTTTGTATCAACTAAAATAGTTTTGTGCTGCTACCACCTGTCTTGGATTCCTGTATATAGGAGGTGGGATGTGGGTTATCCTTCTCTTCTGTGGTCACACTATTGACTTGAACAGGTATGTGTGCTGCTTCCTTCAGACTGTGTATTTACCTTTCTGGTGGCCCTAGAATGGGCACCACTAGATCTTTCTTCTACTTCTGTGGCGGGAGTGGAGAGCAGAGGAATGACTCTATCAGCGTGGTGTTCCTACCTTATTCACTCAAACACCAGAAGTGGATCCTTTGCAGTGTAGTCTGCAGTGGTCAGGAAGAAATGTGCTAGATGATGCTGGACGTCCTCAGGTCAGGAAATGTGGTGAGCTCGAGCTGACTTGCTGCATTTTGTGAGAAGCTCAAAGTGTGCAGTGAAATCAGAGTAAGAAATTTCAGTACAGGAAAGGAGCCTGTACAACTGTGCAAGAATGAATGTAAAGCCATGTAGAGCCATTGGCTCCCGCTGCTGTCAATCAAATAAATGACCCGGGGGGCGGGGCCGAGTGATGCAGTCGGCGGCTATGGCCGCCGACTGTATCATGGGAGCGCACCCGCAAGCTAACCCCCATGGGAGAGAGCTTCCATGAAGGGGGTTAGCTCTTGCGGGGAGGAGCTGAGACAGCCACCGAGGGACCCCAGAAGACCAGGATTGGGGCCACTCTGCAAAACGAGCTGCACAGTGGAGGGGAGGTAAGTATGATATGTTTGTTATTTTTATTTTTTAAAAGGAACCTTTACAACCCCTTTAAACAACGGCAGAGGATTTAATAGATGGAAAGATGAAAAAATGACTGAAGTTCCACTTTAATATTCATATATAATGTTTTAAGGTTTGTGTACTGCCATCTTCTGGCGGGAAGAGGTAATCATGTGTCTTTCCTTTGGCTGTAGAAAATTTATCGCAGCATTGATGTGGATCGATCTGGGACGATGAATAGCACCGAGATGAGGAAAGCCCTTGAGGCAGCAGGTCAGTAAATGTGTATGAGGGAGGGGACCTGGAGATTAGATGGACCGCTGTGTGTTTAAAGTCCAAACAGGACCTTCCTCATAATTTCATGTATTGGAAGGACAATGATCCGTTTTGTAAAGAGCAAATAGTATCCCATCTTGTTGTTTTGTGCCTTTACTAGATCTATACTAGATAAAAGCCCAAACTGAATTCATCACTGTATCAAAAAGAATTGCCTTTAAAAAAACAAAAAAAAACCTTGTGTTCACTTTTTTTCATCCTTTGTTGTATCTCGGTGCTGCTGATCTTCTGGAGCCTCTTTGTAGTCACTTCCTGTCTCCATGCACTTCAGCATAGGCTGTGTGGCATTTCTCAGGCTGGGGTTCCTGATGGTGAGAACACTGGACCATGCCATTATAATGTGTGTTGAAACCATCCTTTGCAGTCTCCATCAGACGTCTGAGTATTGCCCCCGGGCAATACATATTGATTTCAATGGGAAGGGGCGCTTTAGGATCGGTGTATTCACCGCTGCAAAGAAGCTGCTTGCAGGACTTTTTTTGACGCCCTGCCAGCGCAGCGCCTCAGTGTGAAAGCACTCTGGCTTTCACATTGGGATTGCAGATGAGGCTTCTTTCAGGCGCTTTACGGGCGCTTTTTTTAGCGCTAAAGCGCCTGAAAAATGCCCCAGTGTGAAAGGAGTTTAACTCATCCATGCTCCCTACACTGCTAGATACCACCCTGAATAAATCCCGGTTTTGGATAGTGTTGAAGCTTACCAGATTGGATGATGTCTCTGTACACCCCAAACCCTTTGTCAAAGAGATTTTCTCGGACTTCCTGTTGTGTCTTCAGCAGTGCCATCTTAAGAGCATTATAGGCCCCCGGGCAATACAGTGCACTGGGGCCCTGTCTACACAATCACGCTTGAGAATAAAAATGCAAATTATCAATAAGGCTATATTTATTGGTACTACCAACAAAATCAGTGTTTAAACATTAACACAACGTTTGGACAATATAACACGGGCTTGAAAAGCAAGAAATTTAAAAACAAGAAATTACAGATTGAAATGGGACGGTACAAAAGCACTAATTATTTATTAAATTGGCGATACTTCTTTGTAGAGAATTCCTTTATAATTGGCTTGAAGTCAATGGTACTGCTGGTGGGTATTAATGCTGGCGTGGGTACTGCTGGTGGGTATTAATGCTGGCGTGGGTACTGCTAGTGGGTATTAATGCTGGCGTGGGTACTGCTAGTGGGTATTAATGCTGGCGTGGGTACTGCTGGTGGGTATTAATGCTGGCGTGGGTACTGCTGGTGGGTATTAATGCTGGCGTGGGTACTGCTGGTGGGTATTAATGCTGGCGTGGGTACTGCTAGTGGGTATTAATGCTGGTGTGGGTACTGCTAGTGGGTATTAATGCTGGCGTGGGTACTGCTGGTGGGTATTAATGCTGGCGTGGGTACTGCTGGTGCTGGTGGGTATTAATGCTGGCGTGGGTACTGCTGGTGGGTATTAATGCTGGCTTGTGTACTGCTGCCTGGCTCCTCTGAGATGCGGAAGTGTGACAGGAAGCATGCGGCTGCAGTAGAGAGCAGAGCCGATGCTTCCTGTATCTGTCACAGGCGGAGTGCGTTTCATATCACTCCACCTGTGAAGAGCCGGAACTACACAGAAAGCATCGGCTCCGTTCCTCACAGTGACAGCTGACTCACACTGCCCGCCGCTGAGTCGCTGACTGATATTGGGACTGATCGCGCGGCACTCTGTCTCTGTGAGGGAGCCGCACCGCACCGCACAGCACTGGCACAATGCTCTGTGAACTTTGTGACATCTGAATGATGCTTGGCTGGGGTCACTGGGCAGGTGGGGCCCATGCGAAAAGACGGCCCTGGTCTTCAGGACAGACAGTAAGGAGAGATCTTCCCATCGGGAATAAAGTCCTGATATGGGTTCTAACTCTTCTCCGCTATATCCAAAAACTAAAAAGTCAACAATTTTTTTTCTCCCGAGTCCCAATTTTCATTTCTCAGTTGTGTGATTCTAATATGGTAGAGAGTGGGAAGCAGTGGCGGCTGGTGCTCAAAATTATTGGGGGGGTGCAAACAAACTGAAAAAAAAAAAAATCAATTGCAGCCACTGTGCTCAAACGCCACCAGTTTGCCCCCTCAAATACAGCCAGTGTGCCCCCATATATACAGCCAGTGTGCCCCCATATATACAGCCAGTGTGCCCCCATATATACAGCCAGTGTGCCCCCCATATATACAGCCAGTGTGCCCCCCATATATACAGCCAGTGTGCCCCCCATATATATAGCCAGTGTGCCCCCCATATATATAGCCAGTGTGCCCCCCATATATATAGCCAGTGTGCCCCCCATATATATAGCCAGTGTGCCCCCCATATATATAGCCAGTGTGCCCCCCATATATATAGCCAGTGTGCCCCCCATATATATAGCCAGTGTGCCCCCCATATATATAGCCAGTGTGCCCCCCATATATATAGCCAGTGTGCCCCCCATATATATAGCCAGTTTGTCCCCCCATATACAGCCAGTTTGTCCCCCCAAATGCAGCCAGTTCCCCCCAAATGCAGCCAGTTCCCCCCAAATGCAGCCAGTTCCCCCCCATATACAGCCAGTTCCCCCCCCCCCATATACAGCCAGTTCCCCCCCATATTCAGCCAGTTTGTCCCCCATATACAGCCAGTTCCCCCCAAATGCAGCCAGCGTGTCCCCCATATTCAGCCAGTTTGTCCCCCATATACAGCCAGTTCCCCCCAAATGCAGCCAGCGTGTCCCCCATATTCAGCCAGTTTGTCCCCCATATACAGCCAGTTCCCCTTAAATGCAGCCAGTTTGTCGCCCATATACAGCCAGTTCCCCCCAAATGCAGCCTGTCCCCCCCCCCAGCCCTGCACTTACCTTCCTCGGTCCGCGCCGTTCTCGATGTGTTCTCCCGCCCTCGATGTCGCTTCAGCCAATCAGGTTACCGGTAACCAGATCCGGTGAACCTGATTGGCTGAAACCTCCACAGTCTTCTCCAAGGAACGCACCCCCGTGCGTACCTGGGAGGAGTTTTTGGAAGCCGAATACAGCGTTAGAGCTGTATTCGGAAAGCCTATCAGAGCCGCTGGCTCTGATAGACACTTCCAGAACACACCCACCGCCGGCCGCCGCTCTAATTCATATGGCCGGCGCTCACCAGGAGGCCGGCCATATGAATAGTGGGCAGCGCGGCAGCGGTGACAATACACAGATTCATGCAATGCATGAATCTGTGTATTGTCATTCAGTGGCGGTGTGGGAGCGAGAGGGGGCGGCGCTCCGGCGCCCTCTATGGACGCACCGCCACTGGTGGGAAGTCCATGCAAAAATGAAAATCCTTTCATCTATAGCCACCAGCATTCTAACACTAACCTCTCTAGCCCAGTAAAGAAAAAACAAGTATACGTACCTTTTTTGAAGCTGCTCCAACCCGATCTCCAGTGGCGGAAGCTCTGATCCCTCTCTGAGCTGTCAGGCGGGTGCAGAGGAGACATCCGTCAACGGAAGCCCCATAGTAACTTTATGGGTGATGTCACTTCCCATTCATTTCACAGCCATTGTCCGCCGTGTCCTTCCGCTGCTGGAGATCGGGTTCAAAAAGGGTATGTATACTCATTTTTTCTTTACAGGGATAGAGAGGTTAGTGTTAGATCGGTGGTGTCTATAGATGCAGGGATTTTAGTTTTTTGCATGGACTTCCACTTTAAGCCCTCAATCCCAGCACAGTGTTGACCTTCTTTATTTCTTCCCAGGATTCACGCTGAATTCTCAGATCCACCAACTGCTTGTGGCTCGCTTTGCTGATGAAGATTTCACCATTGACTTTGATAACTTTGTACGATGTCTCATCCGCCTGGAAATTATGTTCAGTAAGTAGACAATTGAAGTGTATGTCTGGGCAAAACATTCAAAAACCTATTCAGTACATCTCTGCAATACATGCACATTTCCTCATGGTTTATCATTATGCAGCACATAGGAGAGTCAGACCTCTGCTCTCATACAAGCGGTGGCCAGCTCTCCAGTAGTCCAATGCTCCCGAAACACGGCTCTAATCAACACTGATGTCACTCCCTGGGTAGTGCTGGAAATAGGAGCGGGGGGGGGGGGGGGAGAATGTCAGACCACTGGAGAGCTGTGCATGAGAGCAGTGGCTCGTCTCTTCTGTGTGCTGCCAGCACAGGGTATTTTAAATTTGTAAAAAAAAATTAAAGTCCCATATTTCTTATTGTATGTGCAGCCAACTGCAATACGGTAATACATAACGAGGGGTCATTTGGGGTTTAAGACAACTGATCATATTGTATATGACCTTTCTAGCAGTAATAAAACTATACGGGTGAAAGTGGGCAGTGTGGGACTTTTTTCACTACCAAGATACTTCGAGTCCATAGCACGAGTTCCTATGAGTTCCTGTGACTGTGAGTTAAAGTTTATCCCCCAAAAAATAGCAAATGCGGTATGTTTGTGCATTTGCACATGTTAAAGTATATGTATAGCCCAAACTTTGTTTGGCTAGAGTGGGGAAGAGTAAAAATATATATTTTTTTGCTGTTTGTGTACTGTTGGGGAAATTTCCTTCCACTTCCTGTCTCTGAAACACAACAGGAAGCTAGAGGAAATCTCTCAAAGTGAGGGTAATTCCCTGATAGCCAGACATTCTAGATTGTAAGCTCTAACGACCAGGGCCCGCTGATCCCTCCTGTATTGAATTGTAATGCAATTGTACTGTTATCCCTGATGTTGAGAAGCGCTGCGCAAACTGTTGGCACTATATAGTTCCTGTATAATAATAATATCCTTGAAGCAGGTGTCCCCATTAGAAGATTTTCCCTTACCTCTTGTTCCAGGGACAACTCTGAAATTTTGTATTTTCCCTCATTTTCTTTCTCAGTGACA
Source organism: Rana muscosa (assembly GCA_029206835.1). NCBI lineage: Eukaryota > Metazoa > Chordata > Amphibia > Anura > Ranidae > Rana > Rana muscosa. The sequence goes on along the minus strand of CM055121.1, from coordinate 206,027,444 downwards.
ATAGTACAAATAGAGGGAGGAATCTTCCCAATGGGGACACAGAGGGTAATAAAAAAAAAAAACTGACAGAAGGTATTTAACCCCTTCCTGCCCAGCCCTAGCATCCATTTACCAGGGTCTTTAAAGTGGAACTTTAATCAGAAATGTAAAGTGGTTGTAAACCCTTACACATACCCAGTGAAGTGACTGGTCTCAGGTGAGATGAAACAAATCCAAATACATAAGCTGTACCTGTTTATCTGCAGCCCTTTCTTCTCTATAGCTGTCCAAAGTGCAGAATTTATAAAGCCTGTCTGAGATATCAGAAAAAAGAGGCTAGGCAGCTAAAGTTAAGGTCTGCAGAGCTCAGTTATCAGGTACCGGGTGCTGGAGGCCAATGGAGAGAGGGCTTCCCTTGGGGCTAAGTTCCAGACTCGCCTGGAGATAAGACTGGAGGAGTCGTGCACAAAGTAGCACAGGTCGCCTGCGGAGTTGCTAGCAGATGGACTCGGGAACACTGCTGATGTGATGAACAGAGTCTGCAGGCAGGTGGCACCTGTAAGATGTGATAGGTCTGTAGAATCACTGAAACAGTAGGATAGTCAACACAAGCCTGGATCTGGAACCAGGTGGGAAGCGGAGCAGACGAAGTCAGGTGGAAGCCGAGGTCAAACACGAGAAGCAGGCAGAGGGTATCCCTTAGACAAGCTGGGTCAGGGACTGGAGACAGAGAGGGAACAAGCTGGGTCAGAAACTAGGAACAAAGGTAACAAGCTGAAGATCAATCAGCAACTTCAACCATTGGCAAGCTTCCTTTATAAAGGCCCATGTGAAGTGCTGGTGGAGATGATGCGTCCTAGAGTCCTTCTGCTGTTGGTGCCCTGACATGAGTGAGGAGAGCCGAGAGCTGATTGGAGGAAAAAGGTACACACCCCCCTTCACATAGCACACTGGAACAGAGCTAAGGCTGTTAATCACATTTTGTGTGCTGGAGATCCCTCCACTGTCACCTTTTTTCTCTTGGTGTCAGGAAAACCTGTCAGATGTGATTCATGCTGATAGGAGAGGGGTGAAGCAACAGACAGACGTTACACATAGTGCTCTGGGTTGAGATGTTTTGTTCATATTACTGAGGTTTACAACCACTTTAAGTCATGATAGATCACTTCAGGCCAACCCCCTTTGCAGGTATAGCTATGTAAAACATAAAAAATAAGTGCCTATACTTTTCAAAATCCAGTTTTGCACAGGTCTCACCCTGCTCTGCACAGCTCTATTTGCTCTCTATTCTTTGCACTGTGTCAAAAGTCAGAACCACTAGAGGCCGATCTGCTGACAGCCTACATATTTACTGCTGCTCAGGAGCTCTGGGATTCAGCAAAATGGCAGCCTCCTGCATTGTTCCTGTTTCTTCTTGCTGGAGGCCGCCATTTTTGCTGAAGCCCATTTACAGCCCACACTAATTTTAGTAGCATAGTTAGCAATGTGGAATATATGTTCCTTGCTAAAGATTAAAGAACATAATTTTTTTTATCAAGCTGTTATTAGTAAAGTTCAGCTTTAACCCCCTTAGCGGTATTCCCGAGTCTGGCTCGGGGTGAATTTTTCATACCATAAACGGTAACCCCTGAGCCAGACTTGGGATTGCATTGCAGGATACAGGGAGACTTACTTACCTTGTTCCCTGGACCCTGCAATGTCTCCCCGCAGTGTGTGCGAGCCGTGTCTCACCCGATTCACAGTGCCGAGCTCCGTTCCCTGCGATGTTGTGGTGCACGGGGGCGGATATCGGTGCCAAATTCAAAAAAGTAAAAACACAGTATAGATACAGTATACTGTAATCTTACTGATTACAGTACTGTATAAAATAATTACACATCCCCTTTGTCCCTAGTGGTCTGTCCAGTGTACTGCATGCACTTTTATATTATAAAAACTGTTCTTTCTGCCTGGAAACTGGAGATTGTCCATAGCAACCAAAAAGTGTCCCTTTTATGTCAAAAGTGGTTTTAGACCAGCTAGAAAACAGCGATAATAAATTAGAATCACTCGCAGAATTGAGCGATAGCGATTTGTGGGGAAATTCGTCATAAAACACTAAATCTAATGACAGCGACAATTCTGCAACTGAGCAAATTTCTGTGTTTTTGATTTGATTACATTATTGAATAATTTTTATTAATTATTTATAGTTATGTAATTATAACAAATAGTAATTTATTATATTATGATTTTGTGTTTTAAACTTTATCATACACGGGATGTCTACTAGACTCTTGTTTGGTCAGGTTTAAGTAAGTAATTACTAAGAATTGCAGGCCTACAATATAAAACGCCAAATTTCCATGCAAAATAATTGTACCGCTTTTGGTACAAATTTCCAGACCGAATCATACCGCCAGGGAGGTTAAGCTTGGGGGGCCGGGAAGGACCTGGTGATCATGTGAACCAATGTGATTGGCTGTCATAGTGGTTACATGATCAGGAGCTAGTCCCGCTGGATCCTAATCAGTAGTAGAAACTACTTTGACAACTCAGTCACTGTGCTGGGAGCGTGCTCTCCGCACAGAAAGCTCTGCCGTCCATGGACACAAAATTGGGGTTTCCCATGACTGTAGGGAGTTGGGATTGTGCCCGGATTGAAAGTAGTAGGAAAAATCGAATCACTTTTAGAAGACATTATTGCAGTATATTTTCCCTGTTAAACTGTATTGAAGTTGTCAATTTATTGGCCAGTTTTGACTTCACAAGCAATTGAATTCTGGTGATTGAACTCGTGGGAGGGAGCTTGCTAAGTTTCTTGTATCTTCAGTTCTCACTGGCTCAAAAGTGGTTACTATTGACTGAAGATTGGCACATGTATGACCATCTTGAGTGTGACATCACCACTGCAGGAGAGATGATGTGTTTGTAGATCCTAGAGAACAGACACTGTGTATTGTAGTAGGAGGTGTAAGATAAAATCTTGACTGCATTTTTATTATTATTAGTGGTGTAGATTAAATGACCTCACAAGCATCCCTAGACCTTCATACTAATTTTGTTTATCAATCTGCAGAAATTTTCAAGCAGATGGATACAGAGAACAGCGGAGTGGTGCCTCTCTCTTTTGATAAAGTAAGTATAAGCTGGACCGGAAGTCAACAACCCTCTCCACATGAAGGGGTGTATTTATAAAAAATAAATAAAAAAAAACGCACATACTTGTTCATCCATCAAAACAGCACATAAGTTCATTCTGTGCAAACGGCAAAATCGAAAATTCTCAGGGTATATCGGGGTTTCTCAACCAGGGTTTCATGGAACCCTAGGGTTCTTCCAGAGGTTTCTAGGGGTTCATTCCATTGTAACTCTGGCTGTATGTTTAGGGTCGTTGTCCTGCTGGAAGGTGAACCTGTGCCCCAGTCTCAAGTCTTTTGCAGACTCTAACAGGTTTTCTTCTAAGATTGCCCTGTATTTGGCTCCATCCATCTCCCCATCAACTCCAACCAGCTTCCCTGTCCCTGCACATCACCCTGATCACAACATCTCCACAGCATAATGCTGCTGCCACCACCATGTTTCACGGTGGGGGGGGGGGGGGGAAATGGTGTGTTCAGGGTGATGTGCAGTGTTAGTTTTTCGCCACACATAGCGTTTTGCTTTTTAGGCCAAGAAGTTCAATTTTGGTCTCATCTGACCAGAGCACCTTCTTCCACATGTTTGCTGTGTCCCCCACATGGCTTCTCACAAACTCCAAACGGGGCTTCTTATGGCTTTCTTTCAGCAATGTCTTTCTTCTTGCCACTCTTCCATAAAGGGCAGATTTGTGGAGCGCACGACTAATAGTTGTCCTGTGGACAGATTCTCCCACCTGAGCTGTGGATCTCTGCAGCTCCTCCAGAGTTACCATGGGCCTATTGGCTGCTTCTCTGATTAATGCTCTTCTTGCCCGGCCTGTCAGTTTAGGTGGACAGCCATGTCTTGGTAGGTTTGCAGTTGTGCCATACTCAATCCATCAACCAAAAATGGAAAGAACAGTGTTCCATTAAATGTTCAAAGCTTGGGATATTTTTGTATAACCTAACCCTGCTTTAAACTTCTCCACAACTTTATCCCTGACCTGTCTGGTGTGTACCTTGGCCTTCATGAGGCTGTTTGTTCACTAACAAACCTCTGAAGGCTTCACAGAACAGCTGTATTTATACTGAGACTAAATTACACACAGGTGGTCTCTATTTACTAATTAGGTGACTTCTGAAGGCAATTGGTTCCACTAAATTTTAGTTAGGGGTTTCAGAGAAATGGGGGCTGAATACAAATGTACGCCACACTTTTCACATATTTATGTGTAAAAAAAAAAAAAAATTAAACCATTTTCTTTCCACTTCATAATTATGTGCCACTTTGTGTTGGTCTATCACATAAAATCCCAATAAAGACATTTATGGTTGTAAAATGACAAAATGTGGAAAATGTCAAGGGGTATGAATACTTTTTCAAGGTACTGTATAATAAACATGTTATACTTACCTGCTCTGTGCAATGGTATTACACAATGCTGCCCAAATCTCCTGTTCTGGGGTCCCCCTGCTGTGTGTGTGTGTGTCCATAGACATACACAGTGCTATTCGGCCCACCCCCTGCTCCCTCCTCACAGGTTTTAACTGACAGCAATCAATGGCTCCCGCTGCTGTCTTTGTGTCCTGTGAGGAGAGGAATCGAGTCCAGCACAGCTGCAGACGGGCACAACATTGGATCGAGACAGGACTCGAGTAAGTATAGGGGAGAGGGAGTGATGCAATTACTGGGACATTTTGTTCCCTAATGCAGGGAATGCATTAAGGTAAAAAAAAATGTCTTGCCTTTAGAACCACTTTAAAGAAGTAGAACCAAAGCTTGTTTGGCTGTACTTCTCCTTTGGATCACAGGAGTGCGGTTTGTTCTGCACTCCTGTGACCCGTTTTCAGCCAACAGCGGGTTGACGTCACAGAGCCGGTCCAGGCTCAGGAAAGATTGCGACAATATGGTTGGGATCCACCCACAACCCTGAGAGCCGAGCCAGCCATAATCTGCCTGCATTGTATAGAGACACACAGAGACCTCGGAGCGGTGGTGTTACTGGCCCTAAAATAAGATATGTAATGTAAACGGAAAGGTTTGATTTTGAATATGTAATTAGAAAAGTGTAAGGTTTAATTTATACAACTGAACTATATGCGTCTTTTCTTTCAGTGGATGACATTCACAGTCATGTGATCAGCAGTCCAGAGAACTCTGTATATTACACCCAAATAGAACGCCGACTGCAAGGAACCTTCCTGTTATATATCTGACCTGGGTGCCTTTAAGAAAAATGCTGTCCTCCTAGCAGCAAATAGGACTTACAAGCAGCCTCTAATAAGAGAAACATACAGGCCATCACCTTCTTAAGAAAATGCTAGTTGCCTGGCTCTCATTCTTGCTTCTATGCCTTGAGTCCCTGACCAAGACCCCTGACTTTTTTTTTTTTTTTTTTAAGACTTTCCTAATCTCTATATTTATCCTTGGTCTGTGACTTGGAATATATTGAAGCCACTAGATCAACACAACATCCAGGCAATTAGCATTTTCAGAAGGAGAGGTCATCTATATATTCTCTCAGTAGAAGTGCCCTATAATCCAATTGATAAAGCCATTCATTTTCTGGTTTGGCACCATCTAGTGGCACTTTAGTGAATGATCACCCTTTTTATGGGAAGAGCAATACTGTACTATTTTCACATATGCTCAGCTACCTCTTCTTCTGTTTATTTGCCTTCCACCTAAATGCCTTTACCGTCACTGATGAATGTTTACAACATTGCAGCCTTGTCTGTTTTAGCTTTGCTTACAATAGTAGGAGTTTAAAGAGAACTTGTTGTCATAGGGCACCTAGAAGCTTTAAAGAGCCCTTATGAGATTCAGGACAAAGTGAGTGTCCGCCGAGCCCCATATGCTCACCTTGCCAGTGATCTCTCGCCACATTTTCCTCCAGCGCAGCCAACACTAGTCAGCTGGAGGCGGACGTTATAGGGGAACGGTGACAGTGCTCAGGCCTAGCGATTGGCTGGTAGACCCTGTCACATGCTCCTCTCTACCCAGAAGCAATTTTTATGGCAGTGGTCATCAACCCTGTCCTCAGGGCCCACTAACAGGCCATGTTTTATGTATTACCTCGGGGAGATGCAGACTAGAGCAAATGACTAGCAGCAAATGATATCACCTGTGGTATTTCAGTTATCTTGCAAACCTGGCCTGTTAGTGGGCCCTGAGGACAGGGTTGATGACCACTGCTCTACTCTACATCCTTGTCCCCTCCAGTTGTTAAAAAAAAATGACTGAAGCGGGTGGGTCAGTGTGGTAACCCAGTAACTAGCATTTTTCAAAATGGGAGATCAGCATTAGTAATCTCCATAACTTTTCACTACAGGAAAATGCAATCTAGAAGTTATTTTTTTTTTTAACCTGTCATGCTGCGATTACCGATAAGTAATTCTGCTAAAGCACGACTTATCGCAAGTGGCAACATAACATAATACAGTTGGTGTAGTTAAAGTACCTAGCAGAGCTCTAAAGTTCATTGGTGTCAGCAGGTTCTCTTCAACAGGCCCCACAGAATTAGAATGTGTCAGCCAAAGCCGCCGTTCATTAGGAGCCAATGATATGCGTCACGGCAAAGGCCTCACTTCTCTGTAAGCCAGTAAATGCTGCGTTCCCCTTTTGGTTCACCTCTTGCAGAATGGTCGCCTTGCGTTGTGTAATAGACTGGATTAGGTGGAGGGACTATTTTTTGGCAGTCAGGGATATTTCATAACCAAATCACTATAAGATGATCTATGCAAAATAATCGGAGATAAGCTGTGTTCATGACCGATTTATTTATACAATACGAACATTGTTCTATATGTTATGCAAGATAATTTTGAAATGCTGGTTAATAAAGAGGAAACTAAAGCATTGGCTGATTTTTCTGGATTCTAGTAATTTGCTATATCGACGCGCCGCTTTAAATGTAAACCTCAACAATGAACTTTTCTTATTTGGTCTGTTAGATATAACAAAACATTTTGTCAATGGTATATCTGTTTGAGAAGTGTAAAAATACCTGTAAATGTATTTATTCTAACCTATAAAAGGGGCCATGTATATGGGCAATTAGGGTGCAGTTGTTGCCAAAATCAAAAACATAAACCGACCTCTTAAGATTCCTGTGTACTAGCCCTTAAATTCCCAATTCATGCAAAGTGACAGGTGCTCTTGAAAAAAAACGCACCACCTACTTAGAGCCTCATGCACACCACGTGCTCAATACAGGCCCCACACAAGTAGAAACCGCCATCAATGTGTGGCACCGGTGTGTGCTGGGTGAAAATGGAGCATGCTGCATTTAAACACATATATAACATACTAGAAAGCATTACAAGAACAATGATTTACTAAAACTGATGTACACAGGATCTGGTGCAGTTGTGTATAGTAACCAATCAGCGTCTAGGTTTTTATGACTGGTTCACATCAAATGCGGCTTTGAAATTGCGCTACTTCATGTCTGGTATGCTGACATCTGTGCGACTTCATGCACAGATGTCAATGCAAATCGCACATGAAATCGTCAAACAGTGCAGGAACCTTTTCAAAACTGGTGCAAGTCAGTCGCACCGATTTGAATGGTTCCATAGCCAGAAATAAGGTGCAACTTGTCATGCAACTTTGATCTGTCAAATCGCATAAGTCGCACCTATGTGACCCGGGGATTGTCAAAGCTTAAATGAAAATGCTGAAGCTAGAAGCCGACTGGATAATATGCACAGCTGCATCAGATTCTGTGTGCACCAGTTTTAGTAAATCTCTCTCAATATATGTTAAGGGGAAAATTGACAGTATTTTAGCTCCTGCTGTTAAAAAATAAATAAAAAGAAGAATGCACATCAACACAGGGGGGTGGATTTACTAAAGGCAAATACACTATACACTATGCACTTTGCAAGTGCAGTTGCTCCCCAGAGCCTAGTCATTCTGGTAAGGCTCTGCTGATTTCTGTCATCCAATCATGTGCAAGCAAATGGTTTTTTTTTCCCTTCTGATTGGGTATTCTCTACAAAATGAAGCCTATTACTAAAAGCAAAGTCTATTTGCTTTTAGTAAACCAACCCCAATTTGTTGAGAGAAAAAAAAAATAAAAATACACAAAATCAAAACAAGTGCGTTCAGCGCACGCTAAATATAGTGCAATTGACACAATTCTAGCCTTATAGTCACCTTAGCAGCACACCTCCCCTCCTGCCGATTGCTGATCCATATGACAGCCCCTCTTTCCTCCCAGGATGCAGTGCACAGGCCTCAGCAGCCAATTGCTAGGCCCAAATACTCATGTGAATAAAGTAATTAAACCCCAAAGAGCTCACACAGGGTTTTGACTCCTGGTTCAGATGGCGTATCAAAGCACTGGGGAACCAATGAGATGGGATGTGAGGGTGGGGGGTGGTGCTCCTTTATGAGAACCTGTCATTTTGCCCTAAATAAAAAAAACACGCTTCCTGTGTGGCTGAGATCTAAGCACCCTTCAGTGTTTATCCTACAAATTTCTATTTAAAAACTGAGTTCCACCTGAAAAAAAAAAAAAAGTTAATTTCAGCAGCTACAAATACTGTAGCTGCTGACTTCAAATAAGGACACTTGCCTGTCCAGGATGCCCGTGATGTCTTCACCTAAAGCCGACCCGTTCCTTGGCTCCGGGTGGAGACGCCAGCATCTTAAGTAGGGAAATCAGGAAGTGAAGCCCTGCGGCTTTACCGCCTGGTTCCCTACTGCACACGCGCGAGTCGAGCTGCGCATTTTTGAATGGGAAGGGGCCGGACATGGCGTAGATTCTGCGGCAATCTTTCGGCGGAAGTGGGAGCAAATACCTGGATAAGACAGGTATCTGCTCCCACCTGAAAGGTGCCAAATGTGACACCGGATGGGGGGAGGAATCTGGACAGTGGAAGTTCCATTTCTGGGTGGAACTCCGCTTTAACCAAAACTTTAATTTTCTTTTTGAATAAAGTGGTAGCATCCCTGTCAGGTTTTTATTGTTATCCGTGTTCCTGTTAGGTCTAATAGAGAGGGTGAATCTCCTTATTAGGTGAAGATAATCTGTGGACTGAAAGTAGGGGAAAACATTTGAAGGGGCATCATCAAATGGGGAAACTAGTTCCTGTGACACCTGTCTCAGAGGGGATTTTCCTCCCATTAGAAAGATTCCAACTCATTTCCTGTTGGCTCTACAAGACAGGAAGTGAAAGGACATCTCCCCAGTGGGAGTTTTTTTTTTTTTTTTTTTATTCATTCATAAATGTCTAACGGGTTTTCATAGGTTACACAAAATGGAAAAACGTTTTGCTTTTAATTCAACATCTTACAAACAGAAAAAGCATATGAGAGAATCCATTAGAAGCAGAGAGCAGGGATGTAGCTAAACCACATTTCTCTCAGTAGAATTCCTTGGAGGTTGACAATGAAACCACACACAGACTTCAATCACAATGTGACTTTTTTTTTTTATTAAAACCTTTTTTGTCTCTGGAGTTTACACAGCATTTCTAAAACTACATTTTCCAGCAATGAGAAAAAAATAAAAATAAATATATAATAATGTTTTAGTAAAATACTGAAGTCCTCTATATCTATATGGTCCAGTTGTAAAATGTATACATTTATGTTAGTGAGGAAAAAAAAAAATTTCCAACATTCATGTCATAAAAAAATAATGTATACATGGGGTCTGTGTGCTCTTCATATATGATGCTGGAATGGAACGGAGATTGAAGGACTGTGGACGCAGTGATGATGACCTTGAATAATAATATTGAGAGGGTCATAAGAAGCTTGTGGGTTCAGCTGAGAGCAGCCTGGACTACCTGTCACTGGTGACAGTCTACAGTCAGGTGCACTGGCCCTTTAAGAGTCCAGTCCATTATGAGTCTATGTGCAGTCGCTGACACAGCGCATGTTGCAATCCTTCATTTATTTTGGAAAAAATCGTAAATTTTCCTTCAAGTGACGCAAACATCTGGATGTTTCCTGGCTGGAAGATTGCAGAATGATCTAAGCCAAACTTCTTTGTCTTTGTTTGATTCTTGGGTAGAGCTGAAAGGGGAAAACCAAAAAAAAATTACCTAATCAGTTAATGTACTTATAGGAGGACCCCTCATTAAACCTGAACTTCAGGCAGATATAAAATACATTCATTCTGAACTCAGTAAATAATTGACTTCTGGAAGGATTTACCCCCTTCATGACCAGGCCATTTCTGTGATGTGGCACTGCGTTATTTTAACTGACAATTGCATAGTCATGCAACGCTGTACCCAAAATAAATTGATGTCCTTTTTTCCCCACAAATAGAGCTTTCTTTTGGTGGGATTTGATCACATCTGCATTTTTACTTTTTTTGTGCTATAAACAAAAAAACAACAATTTTGAAAAAAAAAAACCCAAACAAACAATATTTTTTACTTTCTGCTATAAGAGCCAGTTCACACCAGACGCAGTTCCGTGCGCATTTTTCTGCACTAAAAATGCATGCACAGTGTTTTCCATGTATTCCAATGGCTCTAGTTCACACCATGCAGTCAGTTTCCGGTGCAGAAACTAACCGGAAACTGACTATATTGGTGCAGAAAAAACAGAACTGTACGGAACTGCATGTGGTGTGACCTGGCCCTTAGGCTCCATTCACACTAATGCATTTTGCAGAAATGCATGGAATTTTTTTAACATGGGTTCCTATGGAACATGTTCACATCAATGCATTTTTGTGCCTCTGCGTTTTTGGAAAGGGTCGGGGACTTTTTTTCCTGCAAAAAGCAGCGTTTTGCATGTAATAGAAGTCAATGGACCTGCATCCAAAACGCAAGTGCTGCGTTTTTACCACGATTTCGCGTTTTTTTTTTTTTAAAAGGAAATTTAAAAAAATAAAAATTACTGTATAATAAAAAAAAATACGCAAATCACGGTAAAAACGCATGTTGAAAAACGCAGCAAGCACCGCAAAAAGCAAGGCAAAAACGCTCAAAAGCAACATGCATAGGTGTGAATCGAGCCTAAAACATATCCAATAGAAATAATGTAAGAAAACAGATTTCTTGATAAATTAATTAGTTAATATGTATTCTGCTACATGGTTTTTGGTAAACAGAAAATATCCCATTAGGTTTATATTGATTGGTTTACGCAAACGTTATAGCATCTACAAACTTTGGGATATACTGTATACTTGATTTAAAAAATAAATAAAAAATTGCTAGTAATTGCGGCGTTTAGCAACTTCTAGCGGGACTGCGATATTGCAACTGACATTGACAATTTTTGGAAACCAGTGACACCAATACAGTGATCAGTGCTACAACTATGCACTGTCACTGTACTAGGACACTGGCTGAGAAGGGGTTAAACATCTACGGCGATCAAAGGGTTAAATGTGTGCCTAGCCCATGTTTTAGTGTAAACAGTGCAGTGCTTTCACTAAAGGCAAGTAATGGACTTTATTTCCTGCTCTGCGGGGAAGGAAAATCCATTCCTTCCCCTCTGACAGGACAGGGCTCTGCCTTGTTTACATAGGATGGGCTCTGTCCAGTGTAAATTCCGGACGATCGGCGGGTGCCGGAAGTAATCCATTAGCCAAGACCTGCTGATCGACATCTGTTGTGTTTAATCACAGCATGGCTGGGTCGCTGGCAGTGCACGCCCCCTATTTGGAAGGGCCAGATCACGTACCCAGTACGTGATCTGGTGCAGCAGAGCTGCCTTGCTGCCCAATATCGGTTATATAATCAGCAAGCAGTTCTAAACTCGAAACGTTTTTTTTTACTGTAATGCATTCCTTAACCACTTCAACACCTGGCCAAATCTGTCACTTATCACATACATGCTAGAACATTTAAACCCCCCATACATTATATAGGCCCTAGAGAATGAAATGGAGGGTGTTGCAATTTATGTCGCATGGCATTCACGCAGTGATTGTGAAAAAATACACTTTAGTGAGTTTTACGCACAAAAACACAATAGAATACCCAATTGTTTGGTAAAATATAAAAGATGAAGTTATGCTGAGTAAATACATACCCAACATGTCACACTTTAAAATTGTCCATGTTCATGGAACGGCTCAAAACTATAGTATTTATAAATCTCCATAGGCAACGCTTTATAAAGCCCCGTACACACAGTCGGACTTCCATCTGACTTTTCCGTGGTTTTTTTTGTCCGAACAGAGTTGGTCGGGAACACTCATAGCATACACACCACAGGACTTTTCTACAAACTTTCCCAAAACTTTTGGCAACATCACGTGGTTTTTCTGCTCTTTACCGCCACCCTTTGATCAACTTCTGCTATTGTTGGTTGATGTTAACATTAGTGGTTTAGTCCATCGGACACACGGTCGGACTTTGCTCCATCAGACTTTTGTTAGGCAGAAGTTTGTCCGTTTGCAGACCCAACTTTTGTCCGATGAAAACAAGAAAAAAGCAAAAAAAGTTTGTCCGATGGAGCGTACACACGGTCGGATTGTTGGTCCAACTTGCTCAAAATGAAGTTTGTTGGCCTTAAGCCTTTACAGGTTACCAGATTAGAGTTAAACAGAAGGTTGCTAGAATTATTGCTCTCGCTCCAACGTTCGCGGCAATACCTCATGTGTGCTGTGAACATGGTTTACATGTGTGTGCACGACCTACAAATGTGTTCACCTTTGCGCGTGAGCATGGGAGGCGTTTATAAAAAATAAAAATAAAATGTAAAATTTTTTTTTTTCTCTCTTGTTGCTATCGGAAGGGATGAACATCATTCCTAGTGATAACATGGGCCATAACAGGTCCTCTTTATGGAGAGATCTCTCCTCTGGCCTCAAAAGCATCTGATCAAGCCAAGATTGCTTTGATCAGATGCTTGTTTAAGTCGGTAAAGGCTTGATCACATAGACCGAAATCGGAAGTGACGAAATCTTCGCTTTCTGACGTCACAAAGTGGAAGGAACAACATCAGTCACTCTCATCGTGTTCTAGGAACCGGATGCCAACAGTCACATCCTTACCAGTAAAGGCTGCGACAGGAGGAGGGTTGGACCCCCTTCAGCCTTCTGTAAAAGTAGTCCAGCAGCCTCTTAGCCGCTAGGTTTACTTTCACATGGAAGGGAATCGCCGGCCTTAAAAAAAATGATATCTTGATTATAGCTACAGCGATGACCGGTATGTCACTGGATGGCAAGTGGTTAAGGTAAAAAAAAAAACACTATCTGTCCTACCCCATCTGTCCTTAAACACTTACCTGGCACAGGAGAAACTGAGGACAGCGAACCCATAGGCTCCTGCGGCTGTCAGTCAAACTCATGTCAGGAGGGAGCAGGGGTGTGGCTTACCAGTTCTGTGTGTCTATAGATGCACACAGCCCAGCGTGGGACCCAACAGGAATGTGCGCCTCTTTAGCACCCAACTTGCTATAAGGAGGCACCTGAAATAGGGGGAAGCTGACAGCACCAGTGGGAACTGCCAGAAGAGGAGACAAACAACCTTTCTGTGCAGTATTATTGCACAGACGGCAAGTATAACCTATTTTATTGTTTTTAGAGCCTTTAGTATCACTGTAAATGTGAGCATGTTAGTACCCAAATTTGGCCCAGTATCGGCTTCTTATAGTCCCTGTGCAGCAGGGCTAATGTGAGAGAGGAAGAAGCAGTACAATCAATATGCTGACAAGAAGCATTCTGAGTGGAGAACACAGCAGAGTGACAGATGAGCTCATGAGACTGTGCTGCTTCTCCTTTCATTGTCCAGTCGCAGGTCCAAGGCAACCTGGGCTCAAAGGAAGTGTATTGAAGGACATCTAGTAGCAAAAAAAACAAAACCCCAAAAAAACACGAAACTAATGCGGTGGAAATCTCTGGATTTAGGCATAATACTGCAGTTCCTGCTGAACCAGCCAATTTTCGGTCCATGTATACCCTACTTTATATGAAATCTAGGGCCCCAGGATGTCCGTGTTGTAGACAATACATACCCCAAGAAGATTGCGTGGGACGTATCCTTCCTTGTCTCCTATACGTGCCCACCACCATTCAGTCTCATCTTCATCTTCCCGCCGGATTATGGTCATGCAATCGCCTTCCTTTAAACTCAGCTCATCATTGCTGTCACTCTCATTGTCCCAGAGAGCATAGAGGACGCCGCGATTCATAATGCCCATCTTCTCTTGAACACCTGCAGAAGAACATGCAAGATCTGGTTAGCCAAAATGCAGAATACATACAATTGGTCCATCACATAAAATCCCAATAAAATACATTTACGTTTTTGGTTGTAACATGACAAAATGTGGAAAATTTCAAGGGGTATGAATACTTTTTCAAAGCACTGTACTGTATAGTAATGTCAAAATCAATAATTGGGAAAAAAAAGATGGGAAGGAATTCATGGAAATATTTCAATCCAGGGAATTACCACGACTGCCACTACACACCACAGGGTCAGGAAGGAAAAGGTCTCCTCCTTTTGGACAAAACTGGCCCCCGTGGCTCACAAAACTGGCCCCCGTGGCTCACAAAACTGGCCCCCGTGGCTCACAAAACTGGCCCCCGTGGCTCACAAAACTGGCCCCCGTGGCTCACAAAACTGGCCCCCGTGGCTCACAAAACTGGCCCCCGTGACTCACAAAACTGGCCCCCGTGACTCACAAAACTGGCCCCCGTGACTCACAAAACTGGCCCCCGTGACTCACAAAACTGGCCCCCGTGACTCACAAAACTGGCCCCCGTGACTCAGGAGGATCGGATATGCCTTCTGTACAAAGTTAAAAAAACAAAAATAGTTTTTGGCTGAAGTTACGCTGTAATGGACATGAGTCTGCTTTCATCCTACTTAACACTAACTACTCACTGCCAACCAATAACACACACCCTGAATACTGCACCACAATCACCACTGGCAAGTAATGTGCGAAAAACCTTGGCTATACAGGGGGAAGAGGTCATTTGTTATGATCTCTGGTACCGTGTGGATGAGCTTTTCCTAAAGCAGTATTAAACCCCAAACCAAAAATGTAATATATTTCAGCTCATTAATCATTAGATGTAGTGGCTGCATTAGTTTTAATTTTTAGGCTTTTTCCCCTCTGTTTTCACCTGGTGATCTGGCCAGTAAGGCAGAGTTCACACTGGCATTAAGAGCAGGAGTTTGAGAGGCATTAAAAACACCCCTCAAACGCCTATGCGCAAGATATAATAAACAGCACATTGTGCTGCTAAGCGTTAGTGTTGCTTCAAAATTGAAGCCTCATGTTGAGTCAGGAGGCGTTTGAAGCCTTTCAACGCCTCCCATTTAAGTCTATGGTAACATGCCGCAAATGCTCTGGCAGGCATTTTCGGCGTGTTACAATTTGTTTATTTCTGTCACTTTTCATTGTGGAGCAGTTTTAACGCGTCCCAACGCTACGAAACTGCATAGGGTGCGTTTTTAACGCTTGTAAAATGCCCCATTCTAAAGCTCATTGACACCCATACCAACGCCATACAAACTATATAAGACCCCTTTCACACTGAGCCGCCCATAGCGTCGGCATTAAAACGCCGCTATTTGTACCGCCGACGCTATGGGCGGATTTGCGGTGCATTTCGGCCGCTAGCGGGGCGCATTTAACCCCCACTAGCGGCCGAGAAAGGGTTAAAGCTGCTTCAGCGGCGCATTGCAGGTGGTATAGCCGTGCTGTCCCATTGATTTCAATGGGCAGCAGCGGTGGAGGAGCGGTATACACACCGCTCCTTCACCGCTCCAAAGATTCGGCTAGAAGGACTTTTTTTACTGTCCTGCTAGCGCACGGCTTTCACACTGAGTGAATGTAACAGCTTTTTAAGGGCAGATTGCAGGCGCCATTTTTAACGCTATAGTGCCCGCAATACGCCCTCAGTGTGAAAGGGGTCTAAGAGCGTTAGTTGAGCGTCATATTCTAAAAAAATATTTAGCTGTTTCTACTCAATTTTTTTTTGTGTGTGAACTTGTATCAGTGCAGTAAACAACATCTAGATTGTTAAACCTATTTAGAGATTATGACTGCAGCTTAGCAACAGAGCTGATACCAGGATATGGGCCCCTGGCAGATTACACAGTACACTGAGCAGGTCATTCTGTTTAAAGGGTCAGTCCCTGTTATTTACACCCATCTCTGTGCATTGACTGGAGATTCTGACAGTTTGGCCAAGACCATTCTCCAAAGATGTATTTAACAGCTACTGATCTGTCAGACGATCAAACGGCTCAGAGTCGTTTCTGATTAAAGCAGATCCAAGCAATGCCAGTTAAAGCAGAAACGTTTACACCCATTTTAAACACATCAGCTCCGGAAGATTAACCCCCTTCATGACCAGGCCATTTTTTGCAATACGGCTCTGCGTTACTTTAACTGACAATTGCACGGTCGTGCAAACACTGTACTCACTTTAAAGCCAGATCAGCCAATTAGGGGGTGGACAGGAGGTGACCCCCCAACACATTCACAGCTCTAGTCAGTCAATGAGGGTATAACAGGAGACCTCAATACATCCAGAGCCTTGACAATCAGAGGGACACAGAAGACAAACTCTGGTCAACCAATCATGGGTAGCCCAGAAAATGACCCCACTACATATCCAGAGCTCAAGCCTTGGGTCCCTCTTCCAACACTCGGGGGGGGGGGGGATGGGCACACATCCTTCCTTGGCCAGAATGCTACATTTTTCTAGTCCTGGATGCTATCCCACCACTCACGGAGACATTGGGCAGCACAGTGGTGTAGTGGTTAGCACTTTCACCTAGCAGAAAAAGGGTCGCTGGTTCGAATGCCGACCATGACACCATCTGTCTGGAGTTTGCATGTTCTCCCTGTGTCTGCATGGGTTTCCTCCGGGTACTCCGGTTTCCTCCTACACTCCAAAGACATGCTGTTAGGTTAATTGGATCTTGTCCAAAATGTGCCCAGTATATATGTATATATGTGTGTATATGTGTGTACGACTGTGTCCCAAGCGTGTCGAGACCCTATGGGGTAAAATGAACACACCAGCCAAGCAGACATTGGCTGCAAAAAGCGCCTAGAGGCGATTCAGTTCGCATGTGTAGCGCTATACAAGTCACTCATTTATTCATTGCACGTTGCCTGGCAGGAGGCACATGCAGGGCCAGAAGTTGGACGGGTGGCACCTCCAACCAATCCAGTTGCACGGCTCCCTCCCTCTGTCTGCAGCATGACAAATGAAAGATGAGCTTGAGCACCAGCAAGGTAGGCTGTCACTGGAGGGTTGGAGACGGCCAGAGAGTTAGGTGGATGTGCAGTATTATCTTGGGATCATGAGAGAGCTGCAAAGGAAGAGCTTTTTTACTGCAATTAATTATTTTTTCTTCAAAAGTACCCCTGAAAAGCACCAGTGTATTTTTGGCTTCTAATGAATCAAATCTGGGATCAGGAGCGGGAAATAAATAGGCAAATCTTTTTTATACACATAATGCCCTTGGCAGTCAGTAGCAAACATAATAAGGTTAATTTACTAAAACAATAGAGACTTTTCAGTTTGCAAAGTGAATGCACAGGCGGTGGTCTCAGCAGGGGGGGGGGGGGGGGGGGCTTGGGGCAATCGATGGTTTCAAGAAACTATTAGATAAGCACCTGAACGACCACAACATACAGGAAAATACAAGGTAATACTGACATATAATCACACACATAGGTTGGACTTAAGTCTTTTTTCAACCTCACCTACTATGTAACTAGAAGATAAAGCAATTTTTTCTAAGAAAAAAAGGATTTTTACTTTCTTGTGATGGAAGTGGCTTCCCCTTATTCACCAAGCTAAGTAAATGTTGTAGTCGCTAGTATGGTAAATCAACCCAAATCAAGATGGTATATGTTTTGTATGCGTTGCCCTCCCATGTGCTCCTTGCTGCAAAGGCCAGTTATAGGTGGGGCAGCGGCCATTTGTTTGTACTGTTGAAATATTAGTGAGGGGGATGTACTGGACACCTTTTCTGCCATTGTGTTGGGTGTCAAGTGCACCCCTGTGCCTTTGAGGAGGAATGGTTTTCCCCCCCCCCCACCCCAGGCTCACCTGCCCTTTGCCTATCCATTATAATGCATGTGCTTTCACTGTAGAGGCTGTCGAAATTTAGAGTTAGGACTACAGAAAATGGGGTGCCTTGACAGGGCTCTGCAGCTTACATATGTATCTGCAAATGTGTGCGCAAACTAAACCCCTGTTTTTAAGGCATACTGTTAGACAGGACAATTCGGTTGGTTAGCAGGCTGGTCGGTAAGTTCAGCTGGGAATTTCTTTAGTTTTGTTTTGTATAGCAAAAGCACCCCTAGACTTGAAGAGCATTAGTGGTTCAGAACACAATCATTCTGGGCATCTTTGGGACTTGATCGTCCTTTTTTTTTGTATGCTAGTCTCATATCGAAAATGAAGCGCTTATTAAATTACGAAAAAATTCTCGTACGACAAAATATAACTTTGGAAGTGAAAGCGGAAGTAAACCCATCGATTTAACAGTTTCAAAAAGCAGTTACATTCCCGGCATGCCGGGAATGCCAACTGTCACATTGGTTGTGCTCTCAACCAAACTGTCAAACCATCCAATGGCTGGTGTCATAACTGATCACATGTGCAGCATCATGGCAGTTGAAGATTAAACAGAGGCCAAGATGGCAGCTTTCCTGTCTGAAAATGATAGGAGGGTTTACTTCCACTTGAGGTAATGTATTGTATTTTAATGTATTCTTTAGTTTTTGACTATGCATGGTCTTAGTCTTCTTTTTTTTTGGATGAATACTGTACTGAGCAAACAAAAATAATTTGTTCTGGTATGGTATGAGAAACATTTTCATGTTTGTCTCTTCAGATAACTTTGCATGAACTGTTGTGATTGGCTCTGGAAAGCTGTGTGCGAACGATTCGATTATTGTACTATCGATTTAAAAGCAGCATTTTTCATACGATTTTCTGATCATGTGTACTAGCCATAAAAGCAGGGGTCTCAAACTGGTGGCCCTCCAGCTGTTGTGAAACTACAAGTCCCATCATGCCTCTGCCTGTGGGAGTCATGCTTTTAACGGTCAGCCTTGCAATGCATCATGGGACTTGTAGTTTTGCAACAGCTGGAGGGCCACCAGTTTGAGACCCCTGCATTAAAGGGACGAGACTTTTTTTGTTCTCAACTTACAGTCAGCATGTGACATCTATGGTTTGTTCAAAGTAGGAAAGGCAAGAGATAGGACACTTTACACGGCTAAAATGAACACGGTGATAGAGGAGAAAAGGCTGAGCCATTACTCATTCACAATCCCAAGGCTGTACTTCCTTCATATGACAATAAATCAGACCGCTCTTTAGGTAGGTTGAAATATTGCAGACACCTCTGTATGTGTGGCTCAGTAGCTGCTCACCAATCACGGTTCAGGTAAATCAGGCCAACAAGGTATGAATGGTCAGATGCGCTGTGCGCTGCTTGCAGTTGCTTTGCCCGTCTAGTAAAGGGTAAATCTGGCATCTTGGCAGCGAGTAATCTAATCAGCATGTTAACGATTATTTTCTCAGCCCTGAGCCAAGTGAAAGCTGGAGGCCTATAATCTGCCACATTCCAGGCATTCATTGTAAGCAGTCTACTGCGGCTGCTATTGTACAAACACACAGGCGGGGGGGGATTGTTTGTGGCAGGCCGGGAATAGCTTCCAGAAAACATACTCCATCTGGATTATAATTTATGATGCATGCAATTCTTCTGGAAGCCAGACCACAATAGTCAAGTTAGCCTTTTCTTGACTACAGTAAAAAGTACTGAAAATTCAACAGGAGAGCCAACAACGTCCAAGAACGCCAAGGACAAACCAAAATATCTGCAACATACAGACCCCAAGAACAAACTTGGATGTGACGGCTGCATTTGTTTTTTTTTAGGCTTCATCTTTTTCACCTGGTGGACCTTTTAGGGTGACAACACTCACTGTATTTATGGAGGAGCCGAGTCGTCACCCAAGGCTGCTCTCCTTATTTGGTCTAAAAAAAATACCTGTCCTCTAATCATCTCCATTAGAAAGAGGGCAGGTAATCTGTAGTTCACAGACGATAGCGGGAAAGCTGGTAACATTAAGAAGTCCGTTCTTTTCACAGGATGTTACAAGGAGACTGGAATTGTTGAAAGATAACTGAAAACACTAAATAAGAAAACTAAAAACAACCAGAACATCTAAGGACTCGTCAGATGTAATATATTACACTTTTGTTCTTAGGTTTAAATACAAAAAGATAAAGGTCATCTTTAAAGGGGTTGTAAAGGTTGTTTTTTTTTTCTCCAAAAAACAAACATGTTATACTTACCTGCTCTGTGCAAAGAGTTTTGCACAGGGCGGCCCTGATCCTCCTCTTCAGGGGCACCTGCGTAGGCGAGCTCACAAATCCATTGACACAGATAGCAGGACTCGGCCCCGCCCTAGGCTCCAGTGTCACTGGATTTGATTGACAGCAGTGGGAGCCAATGGCTCCTGCTGTTATCAATCTATCCAATGAGGACCGGAGACAGCGGCTGAGTCACTGGGCTCCAGCACATCGCTAGAACGATCAGGTTCAGGTAAGAAAAGGGGGAGGGGGGCTCTGGGGGCAGCTGCAGCACATATTGTTTTTCACCTTAATGCATTTTATTTATTTAGGGGAAAATTTTAAATGTAAAATTTGCAAGAAGAAAAAAAAAAATGTGCATTTACATTTTTTTCCTTAGGCTGCTTTCACACAGAAAGCGCCCGGGCATCGGCGGGAAAACGCAGCTATTTTAGCGGTGCTTTTCGGCAGCGAGCGGGGCGCTTTTAACACCTGCTAGCAGCCGAAAAAGGGCTAAAAGCGCCACTACAGCGGCGGTGCTGCCCATTGATTTCAATGGGCAGGGGCGCCTTAGGAGCGGTGTATTCACCGCTCCTAAAGAGCGGCAAAGAAGCTGCTGGCAGGACTTTCTGACGCCCTGCCAGCGCACCGCTCCAGTGTGAAAGCCCTCGGACTTTCACACTGGAGTGATTAGAGCAGCTCTTTCAGGGCGCTTTGCAGGCGCTATTTTTAGCGCTATAGCACCTCAGTGTGAAAGGAGTCTAAAAGGGGTTGTAAAGTCTCATGGTTTTTCACCTTAATGCATGCCTTTATTTTTCCCACTAGAGCCTGCAAAGCATTGCACCCAAGAAGGATCAATGCGTTTTTTTTTGTTTTTTTTTACTTTATAGCGTCCATAAAGTAAAAGGAAGGACGTGATGACCTCACACGATTATGTCCATATGTTTATGAGCTATACAGCATTATCCATGTTGTACTCAGGTCATTGTCTACTTTAGGGCATCAAGGGGCTGCATACACAGCCCTATTCTTAACGCCCTACACAGCCATATTCTTAATCTATAAATCATTGAATGTGATATGTGAAAGAAAGATTATGCTCTAATGTTGACGAGTGACTTCAAACACTCAGTAGAAGACTCTGGAAGCCCATCACAAACTGTCCCCTGCACCACATCACATAACACCAGATTAGGTGGGTATCAAAATACAATTCAGCTGGCTGGTTACACAACCCAAACATATCACCCGATGCACACTCACCATAGAGGAACTGGGAGCACTGGCTGTAGCCTTCCTCCATCTCTTCACATTTATCTGCCGCAGTCTGTCTGTCGCTGTACGTTGTGGCGAATACCGCAGCCCCACATTCCACCAGAAATTTACACACCTGAACGTTGTTACAGGATGCAGCACAGTGCAGCGGGGTCCTGAAGTGGCCAACAAGACACAGTTACATTACACTCATGTTCAGGTCAAGCAATGGAGAAATTACAAAGCACAGGATGAAATGAAAACGTCTACTATAATAAAAAATATTGTTTTTTAGTAACTGTATCGGGATTAATACCTTTAACGATGATATTCATCATATAAAAACCCTATAAAACATGCCTTTTATCTATCGTTTTCTCCACATTAAAGCGGTTAATTGTAAGGTTTTTTTTCTTCTTACCTGCAAGGCAAAGGCATAATGTGCTAGAATGCATCACATACATTTCATCACTTTTCATTTCTGATTGCTTTTGAATATTTTTTGAAATTTTACCTTTTCAAAATAAAACGTTTGAACAGAGTGCGGCAGTCCAGGAAATCTTTCTCCATGGATCAGAGCAGAGCCAGCACCTGTGAGTGAAGCAGAACGTGAGCAATTACAGGGGATTGGAATCTTGGAGCGGTACACCTTCTTTCGTTACTATTACCTGTAAGGCCCAATGGGTACAGGAGATGACTGCTGCGAGTGAGCTATTTTGGCCAGGAGTTTGCCTGTCTGTTCCCCTTCCTCATAAAAGGCCATTTTAGTAAAAAAAAAAAAGCTTTTTGTCCGCTTTAGAAGCATCAAGTCTACTCAGCGCATCTTGTGCAGCTATCCACGCCTCGCGGAAAGCCTCCCCAGAGTTGGCAATGTATTCCGCCTCTAGGCGTTTAACCATCTGAGCAGCCTGATCCCTCTGTGCAGATGTATTACGTTTAATGGCATTCACCTCCGATATAAATACCCCCCTCAGAAAGGCGTCAAAAGCATCCCAGGTAGCATTCGAATCGGGGTAGTCAGCATGTCTTTGCCAGTAAGCTATAATGTCATTCTCAATTTTGGTGTGAGAGGGGAAGAGATTTAGCCAGAAAGCATTTAGTTTCCATAGCGCTCTTGGTAAATTAGACTCCGGTCTGACCTTCAAGTGAAGCAAGAGGGGAGAATGGTCTAAGATGCTTCTAGGGAGATGCTTTACCCCCTCAATATACTGGGATGCCGAAGTCGAACACAGACATAAATCAATCCTGGAAAAGGACATGTGTGTCTTGGAAAAGCATGACAATTGTCTCTCTAAAGGATTCCTATTTCTCCAGGGATCTGTCCACCCCACTTCCTCTATAAATTTAGCCAGGGCCAGTGTTCACTTCGAGAAGCATGTCCATTTGGAAGGGCCTCTGCCAGGAGATAAAGGAAGTGTGTTGTTGTCACCCGACTGGCAACGGGTGCGGGGCCTCCGGCATGTGAGAGAAAAAAAAAGAAAAAAAACACTGAGATGTAAACAGTTGCTGGGCGTAAACCAGAACCCAGTCCGGCCTTAAATGCAACAGGCATACAATGGCCCAAATCTTGTACCTCCTTAGGTACTCCAACGGTGATTCAATTTGCATGAAAAATACAAAACGCTCAGTTCCTAAGATGATATAGATATTGTTCTCCCGGTCAGGTCACCGTATGGTTTCATGGCAACAAATTTCAAAACAACAAAAACTTCAATGGTCATCCCAGTCACAGGTGCACATTGGGTTCAATCCGCATCCGCTGCGGGTCCCTCTGCCTGGCGGATAAGATGGTCATTGGCGTCAAGCCACGCAGAGGCCTCTGCTGCTGATTCAAAGAATTGCGCCCTGCCACCTGCAATGATCCGGAGTTTGGCAGGGTACAACATGGCATAGTTGGCCCGTAGGCGTTGGAGCCTTTTCTTCACCTCCCCAAAATTTGGCCCTGCGCCTCTGCACATCCGCTGAAAAATCAGAGTAAAAGGATACTCTCACGCCATTTAACTGTATATTGCGCCGTTCTCTGGCCAGTCGCAGAATTATCTCCTTATCC
This sequence comes from Rana muscosa, assembly GCA_029206835.1. Classification (NCBI taxonomy): domain Eukaryota; kingdom Metazoa; phylum Chordata; class Amphibia; order Anura; family Ranidae; genus Rana; species Rana muscosa. Next base: position 206,003,790 of record CM055121.1, on the reverse strand, counting down.
TTAAAATTAAGGCGTTTAGCAAGCAAGGTGCATGGTGGGTTACCCGGAGGCAATGGTCTAGGTGGTACTCTGTGCGCTCTTTCAACGGAGTAGAATGGCGTATATGCATCTTTGCCAAATACCTCCTGCAGCCAGTTTTCAACAAACGCAGTGGGATCTCTGCCTTCCGTCTTTTCTGGTAGTCCCACTATGCGGCCATTGCTCCTTCTCAAATGGTTCTCAGTGTCCTCATTTCTAAGTTTATTGGCAGTCGCTGTTCTAGCTGCAACCTGTAGTTCCCTAATGAGAGGAGCCATTCTATCTTCCACATCACTGATACGGCCCATCACTGCTGTAGTGCGTTCTCTGATTTTTTGCAAATCATGGCGGATCAATCCCACCTCCTCTTTTAATCCTCCAAAGTGTGCCTGTAATGTCTGTACTGAGGCCGTGCTTTTTTTTTACAGCCTTAAGGATTTCAGCAAGTGTAGGCTGTTCAATGTCCTCCCCTTCATCATCCTCTGCTATCTCTGGGGAGAGCTGGGCTGAGGCCTGCTGCAGGGCCCACACGGATGATTCCCCTGGTTGCAGTGTATTAAAAATGTCCGGTGTAGCATCCAGTTCCTCATCAGAGGGATGATCCGCCACATTCTTCAGTTTTTGTGTATAACAACACCATATCTTTAGGGATCTCGTTCCCCTGTGCTCTGGGTGTCTTGGGTGCTTGCTTACCCAAGTCTTTCTTGTCCCTTCGTGGCCGCAGTGTAGCTGCGGCGCCATTTTGGATGTCCTGCATCTCATCCCCCTTGAGCTGTTTACTGGTCATCATGCCGGTTACAAGGCAGGCAGATGGACTGGGACGTGCCTGGGGTGTTCAGGGACCTGGTGGTGGAGTCCGGTGCCGATTCGGAGCAATGGAATCGGCCGGGAGAAGGATCGCTGCAGGATACTGTCCGCTCACATGCCGCTCTTGGCCACGTCCCCCATAGTTCCACTTTAAAAAGAGTGTGTTGCTAGTTAAGGCTGTCAATTTTTTACTTTTTTTATTCTGGTTCACTTGGCAGCACTGACAACTGTCAATAACCCACTCTCTGAATTTTCCATGGGCATCCCATGTATATTCAACAGCAAAAAAGGAAAAGGAATAAGACACTAAAACCAAACTACATATAGCAAAACTTGTCGGACTTCCTTCTATACATGTATTCAGGTGTAAAATTGTGTCAACATGGATTTCAAAGACACTATTCGGTAATATCTCCAGTTGAGCGAAGATCTCTCTACAGACCTCATAACACATTAGATCAGTGGTCATCAACCCTGTCTTCAGGGCCCACCAACAACAGGCCAGGTTTTATGTATTACCTTGGGGAGATGCAAACTAGAATACTGCAATCACTGAGCAGCAAATTATATCACCTGTGATGTATTTCAGCTATCTTGCAAACCTGGCCTGTTAGTGGGCCTTAAGGACAGGGTTGATGACCACTACATTAGAAGACTCGGTTCACACTAGCCCAACTCCAAAGTCACACGACTTTCAGTGCAACTTTGGAATCAGACTTTGGTGTGACTTTTTACTCTGTGTGGCATTGAAGTCGTATCAAAGTCAGACCAAAGTAGTGCAGGAACCTTTTCTAAAGTCGGACAGACTTGTGTAGTCCAAGTTAGGATGGCTCTCATAGGGAAAAATTGCATTTCACAGGTCATGCGACTTGGGGTCTCACAAGTCGGATCTGTGTTAACCTGAGCCTTAAGGGGATAAGTCAGTACAAGAAGTAGTAAATGAGATTACATGAACGACTCACAAGAAGTATATTGCCTCATCCATCTATGCCACATTTTGTTAAACTTTTTGGGGCAGCTCCTGTGAATATAGATACATTTCTTATAATAAATAGTAGCATTGATGTCAGAAATCCAGTGCTCTCACTGATATGGAATGGTCTATTTCAGTAATGGGCAACTGTGGCCCTCTAGCTGCTGTGGAACTAGAAGTACCATCATGCCTCTGCCTCTGGGAGTCATGCTTGTAAATGTCAGTTTTGCAATGCTTCATTGGGAATGTCATCCAACAACAGCTGCAGGGCTTCAGTCACTCACCCCAGGTCTATTTCAACAGAGAATTCCTTTTCACAATCTGTCATACTAAAGCTCTGTGTGGCAAGAAGACTACAAAATGGTTTCTCCATCCACAAGTAAAAAGAATTGTGCTGCAGTTGGGCTGTAAGTTATGATCCAGTTATGCCACCCACATTCTACAGTTCCAAGCATGAGCCTTTTACTGGACTGTATGCAAGGGGTGTCAAATCTGTATTTGCAAATGGTTTATAGCCACGTCAGGGGGTCCCTAAAGCGGGGCAGAAACCCTTTTGTAATTAACAGGTATGTACCCTTGGGTGCCTAACGTTGAACTTTTTTTTTTTTTTTTTTAAGATTTTATATATGAATATGGAAAAAGTATTCAACAGAAAAGGCAGAAATTACATCATCTACATTCCAATTCTGGTAGGATACCTCATCACAAAAAAGAACATAACTGTAGATAATAAAACGTGACCTACCAGCCATCACTGTCTGCGGCATTTACATTCACACCAAACTGTACAAGGAATTTAACGATCTCTGTGTGACCGGCGCACACTGCATTGTGAAGTGCTGTGATTCCCTCGTCATTGGGCTCGCTGGGATCTTCAACCTGAAAACATATATTGCCTGTTAGTCATGAGGAGTAAAAGCAGACACACAACTACTCTCAAATTAGAGCTACCTATCTGTGCAGGAACATAATATTATATATATATATATATATATACACATACATATACACACACATACACACACACACACACACATATATATATATATATATATAATAAAAAAAAAACACATTCTTGCAGCCCTAGGGGAAGTTTTTTGGTGACAAAATGCAATGATATTTTTTATTAAGAACCATTAAAGTAATTTGGACATTATTTGGATTTTGGCCTGGTGCTCCATCTGTTGGTTTAAAGGGGTTGTAAAGCTTCGTGTTTTTTCACCTTAGAGTGGTTGTAAACCCTTTTGGACTACTTCTACCTATAGGTAAGCCTAGAATAAGGCTTACCTATAGGTAGTGGAAATATCTCCTAAACGTGCGCCGTTTAGGAGATATTTCACTTGTAGTCCGCCAAAACGAAACTAAGTGCCGTTTCTTCCCCAGCCTGTGCCGTGAATAGCGGCTCTCGTGCCCATGCGAGGGAGTGACGTCACGCGTCTCCGGTGAATGAGAGACGGAGTCCGCAGCCCGGAAGGAAGAGGAGACACAAGATGGACGCAGCCTGCACAGGGGACATCGCTGGATTATTTTGCAGGTAAGTGTCACATAATGGGCTAGTATGCGATGCATACTAGCCCATTATGCTTTTAATTTGCAGGCTTTTCAAGTAGCAAAAGAGGAAGTAAAACCCATCAGAGTTTACTTCCTCTTTAATGCATCCTATGCATTAAAGTGAAAAAACACCTTGCACTGTCTGGCCCCCTAGCCCCTCCGTTTTACTTACCTAAGCCCCGAATTTGACTGTGCGTGATCCCGCGTTTCTTTCCCCAAGCTCCTGTGGGCTCTTCATTGGATGATTGATATGATTGATAGCAGTGCAACCATTGGCTCCCGCTGCTGTCAAACAAATCAATGACGCGCAGCGGGGCCGAGTGATACAGTGGCGGCCATAGCCGCTGAGTGTATTACACGGGAGTGCGCCCGCAAGCTAACCCCCTTGGGGGGAGCGCTTCCCGGGGGGGGGGGGGGGGTTAGCTCTAGTGGGGAGGAGCCAAGACAGCCGCTGAGGGACCTCAGAAGACGATGATCAGGGCCACTCTGTGCAAAACGAACTGCACAGTGGAGGTAAGTATGACATGTTTGTTTTAAAAAAGGAAAAAAACTAAAAAAAACTGAACCCATTCAACCTTTAAGCTTCTGATGCAGAAGGTGATATGGTAAATCTGTAACAGGGAAATAATCAGCTGCAGGGGCCAAAGGCAATGCTGTAACTAGTCCTTTGCCCTCTGGTTGCATATTTTGGACACAGCTTTCACAGTGCAGGTCATCTTTACAGTTCAGTTGCAATGAGATTACTCCGTAAAGATTCACTACAGGGAAGTATAGCAATAGCATCAGACTGTTCTAGAAGGTTATGGTTATAGCCCTTCATTCACTGCTTCCACACAGCAAGAACTGCCGCACTGCACACTATTAGCATAAACACAATAAAGCTCATCCGTCAAAGCCTGTGCTAAAGACAAGCTTCATTTATTAGCGCAAAGACAAAAAGGGGAAAAAAAGGGGAACAAGGATGCTTTCCAGCTGCAATAAATGTTTTATTATATATATATATATATATATATATATATATATATATATATATATATATATATATATATATATATACACACACACACATATACACACACATACATACTAAGAAAGGTACAAAGAGGAAAGAATGAACTGCCAGGTCACAACGGATAGAATTGCACTTTTTTTACTCCCTTATCACCAAGGAAAGGTGTCCAGCTCCCTGTGCCTGTGTGGGTTTCCTCCGGGTACTCTGGTTTCCTCCCACACTCCAAAGACATGCTGGTAGGTTAAATAGCTCCTTTCTAAATTGGCCCTATAGTGTGTGTATGTATGTTTGCGCACACGAGATAGGGACCTTAGAGAGAAGCACCTCTAGGGCAGGGACTAATGTGAATGTACAATAAGTACAGTGCTACATAAACTGTCGGCGATATAAAAATACCTGTAATAAATAACTGTTTGGTAGTTGCTTCTTTGGTTTGTTGTTGCTTCTAACTCCTCATAAACTACAATAGCGGAATGATGTGCATCTGGACTAAGGTGTTGCAAATTTCACAAATGAAGTGGAAGCACAATGACTAATCAAAAAAGATGATTACAAATAGAGCTTTCTTTTGGTGGTATTTAAAATCACCCCTGGGGTTTTTTATTTTTTGCTAAACAAATGAAAAAAGACGGAAACATAAAAAAATTTTTTTTTACATAGTTTGTTAGAAAATGTTACAAACAGGTAATTTTTCTCCTTCACTGATGAGCATTGATAGGTGGCACTCATGGGCAGCACTGGTGGGCACCGATTATCAGCACACTGATGATCAGAGTCCTGATTATCAGTGCCGATGTCCCTTTAACACAAGCCGGTTATCGGCTCTCATTTACTCTCCTCATGCTGTCAGCGTGAGGAAAGTAAAGCTGATAACCGACTTGCGTTTACTTCCGTGATCAGCTGTCAATGGACACAGCTGATCACGTGGTAAAGGGCCGCTGTGATTGGCTCTTTACCCCGATCTGTAACCAGCTTAGTCCAAAGGACTCGCAGAGCATGCCGCCCATGCGCCCCCTGTGGCAAATTAAGCCCGTGCTGTAGCCGTCTTTCAGCTATGGCACGGGCAGGAAGTGGTTAAAGTACGTAAGGGCCAGTTCACACCAGATGCAGTTCTGTGCGCTTTTTTTCTGCACGCAAAATGCATGCACAGTGTTTTCCATGTATTCCAATGGCTCCAGTTCACACCAATGCAGTCAGTTTCCGGTGCAGAAACTAACCGGAAACTGACTGCATGGTGTGAACTAGAGCCATTGGAATACATGGAAAAAAACTGTGCATGCATTTTGTGCAGAAAAAAAGTGCACAGAACGGAACTGCGACTGGTGTGAACTAGCACTAAAGAAAAAAATACATTCAGTACATTTCTACAATGCATGCACAATTTTCAGATTTTGTCTCTGAAAAAGAAAAAAACTGCAAGTACAGAAAAATACCTGATTTGTCAAAAATCCAGTGTGCTCCTAACCACCTGTTCAGGTTGACAACATACTACCTTTTTTGCACTAAAATCCCAACTAGTGTTGTCAGCCCTGTCCGCCGAATTACAGAACTCTGCCTAATCCCCACCCCTCTCTGTCCAACTTTACATGCATACACAGATTTATTTCCCAGCAAAACAAAGGTAGGGAAATGGCTCTTAGGAGATAAGATTCTTATGGTGGGCAACCAGCAAAACCAAATGACCCCCAGCAGCTGCCACTACAAGAATTTTACAAGCCAGGTCGATGTCAGAGTTTAAAAAAAAAAAAAACATTTCTCGCTAAAGAAACAAGGTAAAAGAAAAAAAAAAAAATAATAATAATAATGCTGGGCAATGACCTGGAGATGGACAGGGAGGTTTGGTATTAAAGTGGAACCATTGTCACGCAGTTAATTTATTGACTCTAATAAAGCAATCAATGGATATACTTCATAAACCGATAGTAGCAAACTCTGTATAGGATCAGAGTGTGATACTATTGTCCATCCAATGTTGTAATTGTGAGGCTAAAAAATAATTTTTGGGATGGGGGAAATCGCCAGACCCCCCTCTTCTTTGGTTAGCATTAATGTTGTTAACGTTATACGTGTTTTTTTTTTTCCTCCAAATCAACTCTGAAGAAAGATTCTATTTTTCTAAACCAAAATGCTGTGATCCATATGGGTGAGTTATTAAACACAAAGTAATTGCGGAACCCAAATCATTTTGATCAGATTTTCTCTTCCCATCACCGTCAGGGGTAACTTACACCAACTTTGCCATTTGTCTTGAAATTTTTCTAATAGAGGTTTCAAATTCAAATTAATATATCTTTTACATCCCAAGAGATCTCTATCCCCAGATATTTCACTGTGTCTTTAAGTTGAATTTTAGAGGCTTGATTTAATAATGGGGTTTTTAACTCATCTAGTGGTAGTAATATGATTTATCCCAGTTAATCTAGAAGCCCGAAAACAGCCCAAATATAGAGATAAGGCTCATAAGTTCCGATAATGAATTTGAGGTATCCCCCAGGAAAATAAGTGCGTCATCTGCATAAAGGGCCACATTGTCCTCTCTTCCTGCCTGACAAAACCAGACTATTTTTGTTGATTGTCTAATTGCAAGGGGCTCCACTGCTATAGCAAATAGTAGAGGCGTGAGGGGGCAGCCCTGCCTTGTCCCTCTAGATAAGGTAAACGGGTTGGATAGTGTATTATTAATTCTTACCCTTGCTTTAGGGTCCCTATATGGTATTTTAACCCATTTTAAAAATCCCGTTCCTATTCCAAAAGCCTCCAATACAGTCCATAAGTATTCCCACTCCACCATATCAAAGGCTTTTTGGGCATCTAAGCATAATATTGCTCTAGATCCCATATTTTCCATAGGTTATTGCAAATTCAAAAATAACCTTCGAATATTCATTGCGGCTGCTCTCTTTGGAATAAAATCAGTTTGATCCTCATGTATCAAGCTATTAACAGTGTGACAAAGGATTCCACACGGGTAAATTATTCGACAAGGTATGTCAGGGAAGGAGGAAAATTACTGAAGTAAAGGGATTTACTTCATATACTCCAATTTGGAATAATAGTAGCTATAGGGAACTGGGGAAATTGGAAGGGTTTGAGATTTGGAGGCAGAAGGGAATAACATATATGGCACAGCTATTTTAGGAAGACGTGATGAAAACCTTTAGTGAATTAAGAAATGAATATACTATTCCAAATCAAAGATTTTTTCAATCTCTACAGCTCAGGCATGCATTAAAAATACAGGGTCGTTCGCAGGAATTGAAGTTTAATAAGTCAGTGGTAATAGCCTTGTTGGATAAGATGGGGGGGGGGGGGGGAAGGGTCTGATATCACAATATATGATATATTATTTGATAAATTTAAAAAAACTGGATATACCAGCAAGATCAGCCTGGTCTGGCGATATAGGGCCAATTTTAGATGAACAGTGGGCACAGGCATTATCGGCAATACCTCAGGCATCTCTATCTCCAACACAAGATTTAACACATTTATTCTAAATAGGGTACACTATACAACAGAGAAATTATTCAAATGGGAAAGCAGAGATACAGACCAATGCCCTAGATGTAAAGGGAAAGCTGCCAATTTAATACACATGCTTTGGAGATGCCCTAAACTCCATCGCTATTGGTCTGGGGTGATATCAATGATTAATGTATTTGAGAGCGGGATGCTTATTGATCCTGGGGGTTGCCTTCTGGCCATAATGGATGAATCAAGAATTCCGTGGGAATATATTTTTTCAATAAATAGAAGTCTATTGCAGGCTCGTAAGCTCATTGCTCAAAAGTGGTTATCACCATATCCACCTACTGTAGCAGAATGGAAAACACAAGTAAGGGAAACTTTAAAGAAAAAAAATACTTTTTTTACATAGAGGTTGTTCAGGGAAATTTGAAAAAATATTGAGAAGGTGGTTTGATATTTTGGATATGAGGAGAGGGGACAGGTTGAGCATGTGGGTTTAGGGGGGTGGGGGAGGGCATGGGGGCGAGGGGGCAGGGTTTTTGTTTTTTTTCCTCCCCACTCAAGACGAGCCTGGGTTGCATGTTGTTTTTGTTGCGTTTGCTGTTTGAATATAAAATAAATAAAAAGATGATTTAAAAAAAAAAAAAAAGTTGAACTATATAATAATACCAAATCCCCCAACTGCCACAAAAAAAGATACTTTGAGTGCATCAAAATGCCTTTTTTGCAAAGACAGATATTACTTTATAAATGTAACAGTGCAGTGCTGTGGGAGAGACTCAGTAGGCCCCACCCACTGCAGGCTGCCAATAGAAAACTACAGGAAAACTACAGGAGAGGGAAGATACAAGACCAGTCATTCTGCAAAAGTAGAGAGCAGCAGTGACCGGTCTTTGTTACAAAAAGCACCTGCACAGAGGTAACATTTGGGGTCAGTTCACACCATAGAAACGCTGTCCGGTGCGTTCCAGATGTTTTTCTGTATGTGCATTTTTGGTGCGTTTTTGATGCAGTCCAGTGCATTTTCCCCCCTCTTTTTCTTAACCTAAATAGGGATATTTGTGTTAAAGTGCTTATTTGGTGCATTCCAGTGCGTTTTTAATGCATTTTACAGCGTTCCAGTACAGTCCAGTGCAAGAAAAAGGCAGCAAAAGTTCTACTTTTTTTCTGGAATGCACTGAAACTGCAAGCACTGGTGTGAACTATGCCATTGACAACCATATAAACCTACTTTCCATGAGTTTTTAAAGCAGAAAAAAGAAAGAAAAAAAACGCACTGGACTGCATGTGCTGTGAACTGGCCCTTCATACTGGATTACTGCACAGATCTGGAAGAAATACAAAAATCACACCAAGATTCCAGTAATAATAACACATGCCTTTTGTATTCGACAATATTTGCTTATGCCGGAGTTCAGCTTCAAATATCAGTAATGCCTGGACATAAACTTTACTTACAGAACGGTGGTATCTCTCTTTAAAGCTTCCCCATGGAGGGGAAAAAAAAAAAAAAAAAGACATACAAACAACTTACTTCGTAGATTATTCTCTGCACAAGATCAAACTCTCCCTCCAGCGAGGAATCAAGCAGCAAAGCCAGAGGATTAAACTTCACTCTCATCCCGTGTGCAATTCTCTCCGAGCCATTCTTTCGCAAGTTTGTTCTTTTTCCCTGGGGGGAGAAAAAAAAAAAATAGATGTTGTACCCAGGGATTGGAAAAAGAAACAAACAAAACACAAAAAAACAAACACACTTCTCAGATAATTTAACATATTAATATAACCAAATTTCATAATTCAGCAGTGGTTGGATGATATTGGGTTATGGAACATAATGGAAAATATCCCAATCAAAGTGACAGAACTAGATATGTAGTACTAACAGTCTTCATTTCTTAGTCTCGACTGCTTTTCTCCTACTGAAGCTTTGCAGAGTTTTTGTGCAGATTGTGGCATCCAAAAGACACCAGAGTTGGATCCAGTACATTGTGTAACCAGCCCTTCACAACATGAGTCTGTGTGATGAAAGTTGTGATGGGGGTGCTACAACAGCACAGAGCACTTCAGTGTGAAGGAAGGAAGCAGAAAAGTGAATTTTAAGGCCCAAATCGTGCCTGTGGGGCTACAGGACTGTTTAAAGAAATAACCCGGTGAGGTGACTAACCTCAGGTGATACACAGAGATTAAACAAATTCTCCTACATAAGTTGTACCTGTTTATCTGCAGTATTATATCCATCCAATGTGCAGAATTTAAAAAAGCTTGTCTGAGCTGTTAGAAAAAAACTGGGTGAAGAGCTGAAGTCACACTCTTCGGAGATCAGTGAGGAGAGCTCTGACAGCTGATTGGAGGGAAGAGACACACCCCTTCACATAGCACAGGAACAGAGCTGAAGCTGTCAATCAGCTGGAGCTCCTTCCCTGTCACCATTTTTCTCTTGGTGTCAGGAACACTTGTCAGAAGTGATTAATGTAGATAGCAAGGAACAAAGCAGCAGACAGAAGTGACACTTGCTCTGGACTGAGACACGTACACACTATAGAGGGATATGCTTTGTTCATATTTCATGGCTGAGGTTTACAACCACCAAGTAAAATGATCTGTGCATTAATGTGATTTTACTTGCTGTTGCCTATAAGGCACTCCTCCTTCTGGACATAAAGAGCTAGAATAAAATTTCACAGCTGCAGTGGGGGTAGGAGGTCGATTCTGGGAACGTAAAGTATTACTAAACCCAGGACCCACCAAACATGGAGATGCAATAGTTTTAGAAAACTGCTAAATACCCTTGGTCATCAGCAGTAGTGCCTGGTTAAAGCTTGTAGGGGGAGTTTTCATTCTCCCCCGATTGTCCTATGAGGCTGCAGGACCCCTGACCCTCTGGACAGTGCCGATCACATGCACTCTCTTAAGAAAGAAAGAAGAAAAAAAAAGCGCTCTAGCAATACACACCAAACTAGTGCAGAGTGCCGCCAAGGCTCTGTTCTATCACAAGATGGTTTGGGGACAGTTGAAGAAAGGGAGGATCAGAGAAGACAGGATCAAATGGCCTTTTTACACAATGCGGAGGATTAACCCCTTAGGTTCCACAGTGAGTATTACCAGCATGCTTTACTCCATATACAGTCTGATTTTACTGTTGTGGGTTTATTAACACTTTAAAGCAGGGGTGTCCAACCATCCCCGAGCATCAGTGTGAGGAACAGAGCCAATGCTTCCCGTATAGCGCTGGCTTTGGTCACAGGCGGGGTGATACCAAAATGTACACCGTCTGAGACAGGAGCGATACAGGAAGCATCAGCTCTGTTCTCCACTGCAGCCGCATGCTTCCTCCAGCGCCGGCACTATTCCTCACACTGATGCTCGTTAATGGCGGATCAGGAGCCACCAACAGTGCCAGCAGTACCCACCAATAATGCCAGTGCTACTCACCAACAGGGCCAGCAGAACCCACCAGGGATACCCACCAGCAGTACCCACAATGGATACTCGCCAGCAGGACCCGCAGCAGTACCCATCAACAGGACCTGCAGCAGTTCCCACCTGCAGTACCAGCCCTGGAGGACAACCAGCAACACCTGTCAGCCATACCCGCCTGGGGGACAGCAGCAGCCAGAGATACCTGCAGAAATCCTGAGAAAGACGTGAAGATTGAGGTCAGTTGAGGTGCAGTGCATCAGTGTGAAAGCAGTCTTAGGCCCTTTCACATGATCGGGTCTGTCTTTCAGGTGGACTCAATCAAACCCTTTATTCACCTCTATAGGAGCGTCAGATGTAAAACGGACCTGTGTCCGTTTACACACGGCCATCTCCAATCCGATCCACTTAAAAAAACAGAAGGGGATCTGTACCCTTTTGTCTGGGCGAATCAGATTGGAGGGTCCATAGAGTAGAGTAGGCCGTTTCCGTGTTTGCTCTGCATATGCAGAGTAGACACAGACCTGTCATCTGCCCGCTCCCCTCAGTGTGACCCGCGACTGGTTACCAAGTCGCTAAAGTGGCCCTCGCTCTTCAAAAGGTTGGGCACCCCTGCTTTAAAGTTAAACCATGGGAATAAAAACTAATCACACAAAATTATATTAGCAGAGCTTACTGCCTCACATGACACATTGATCAGATCCAGATACAGACAGCTGAAGTTATATGCAAACTGCAAACCTTTTCTGTTAACTTTCAATTTAAAGCGATTGTAATGCCGCGTACACACGATCATTTTTCCCGTCGGGAAAAATGAATTTTTTTTTTTCGCCGAGAAAAACGATCGTCTGTGGGCTTTATGCCGTTTTTCTCGTTGAGAAAAACGGCAGGAAAAACGACGAGAAAAATTAGAACATGTTCTAAATTTTCTCATCGTTTTTTCCATCATTTTTTTCCGCGGCAGTTTTCCCATAGGGAGACACTGCCGCGAAGCCCACAGGCGGTCGTTTTTCTCGACAAAGAAAAAAATGACGGGAAAAACGGTCGTGTGTGGGGGAAAATGCCGTTCCCTCGTTTTTCATTTAATTTCATGTCGTGATTCACGGCGGTGTTTTCACCGCCGTGAATCACGATCGTGTGTACGCGGCATAAAGGTTTGTTTTAAATAACAAACATGTTATACTTGCCTGCTCTGTGCAAGGGTTTTGCACAGGGCGGCCCCGATCCTCCTCGAGTGCCCCCACAGAGAGAGACGATTTCCATGGGGGCACCCATGCGGGCGCGCTCCCGAGTCCTGCTGCTGTGTCAAATGACACAGACAGCAGGACTCAGCCCCGCCCCCAGCTCTCGTGTCACTGAATTTGATTGACAGCAGCGGGAGCCAATGGGTCCTTCTGTTATAAATCTATCCACTGAGGACCCGAGACAGCTGCTGGGCTCGTGCGCATCGCTGGAACGATCAGATTCAGGTAAGAAAAAGGGGGTGGCTCTGGGGGGGGGGGGGGGAGCTGCAGCACAGAAGGTTTTTCACCTTAATGCATAGAATGCATTAAGGTGGAAAACCCTGAGACTTTACAACTCCTTGAAATCAGCTAAATATACTCCAGATGCATCAAAACAGAAGGAATGCAACATCTAACAGCTTGTCTTCTTTCGAAAGCAGCCACACTAATTGGAATAGACTGGCCCCTGCAAGCATGCTGCAGAGAAGGACCCTTGCTCCCTGTGGGGAAGCAGTAATCTCTCTGCAGAGGTCTGACACGTCATCCACTGATCCAGGGCAAAAACAATCCAATGCACAGGGAACATAAGCTCTAGAACCAACACTGAGGCTAGGAACGAGGGATAAAGCTAAAAGGGGATTCCATTTCACTGACCTCCTCCTAAAAATAACAGTTGCCTGGCTGTCTGTGGCCTAATTACATTTTGAATAACTGAACTGGAAAAGGCATGCAGATCAAAAGAGTCAGGTACAAGCACACATATTGAAGCCAAAGTGGCAGCCTTATAGCCCAGCAACCAGCAGGTTAATAAAGAGACATTAGCAATGGCAGCCTCTTTGTTTCTCCAATGACAGACGTAATGCAAGTTTTACAAGAAAAGTACATTTAGAAGTAGTTTTAGATGTCCATAATTCTGATCAACTTTTTCATAAACTAAATATTTTACTGTATGCTCACACTAAATTCCCCAGGTTTGTAGCAGGTCTACTTTTCACAGACAATTTCACAGTTTCAGAGCCTAAAATATGTAATGAGCTGATGGCTAAACAAACCGTCCCTATGTCCATTCAGGACAAAGTAACTGTGTCTCCCGATATACAAACTCTTCAGTAAAAGGTATACTCATCAATCTGCACTCCCTTATTGTAAGAGCTCTCACTTGTTTGCTCTAACTGAACAAGGCTTCTGGGTATGGTGGAAGTTGTAACCTCCCCATGTGATCATAATCTGGCCTCAACAGTCAATTGCCAGGCCCAAACCCAGTCAACATTGGTGGGGCAGTGACATTTACCCAGGTAAGATCCCATCTGGCTCATCAGTGGTAGGCAACCTTGAAACTCCCATCATGCCTCTGCCTCTAGCAGTCATGCCCGTGATTGTCAGGGTCTTGCAATTTCTCATGGGACTTGTAGTTTCACCACAGCTGGAGGGCCGAGGTTGTCTACACCTAACTTAACCACTAGCCGCTGTTATTTGGCGGCAGGTTGGCTCACCTGCGCAAATTGCTGTACTTCAGGTCGTGCAGGCGAGATGGCGGGTGGCACGCTCACGCTGCGGGAGTGTGCCAGTGGGTCGGGCAGACTATGTCCGCTGGCGACCCACGATCACCTAGTATGGAGGCAGAATGGGGATCTGCCTTTCTAAACAAGGCGGATCCCCATTCTGACAGTGGACATGTCAGATCTTCTGTTCCCAGTGATTGGGAACAGTGATCTCTGTCATGTCCCTGTGAGCCCAACCCCCCTACAGTTAGAACACACCCAGGGAACACAGTTGACCCCTTGATCGCCCCGTTAACCCCTTCCCTGCCAGTGTAATTTCTACATTGATTACTGCATTTTTATAGCACTGATCACAGTAATGTCACTGGTCCCCAAAAAGTGTAATTTGGGGTCATATTCAACTGCCGCAATCCCGCTAAAAATCGCAGCCATTACCAGTAAAAACAATAAAAAATAAATAAAAGTCCCTAAATCTATCCCATAGTTTGTAGACGCGATAAGTTTTGCACAAACCAATCAATATACGCCTATTGAGACTTTTTTTTACCAAAAATATATTTTTTGGAATATGTATTATAGCAAAAAGTTAAACATTTTTTTTTACAAAATTGTCGCTCTTTGTGTATAGCGCAAAAAAAAACAAAAAAAAAACGCAGAGGTGATCAAATACCACCAAAAGAAAGCTTCATTTGTGTGTGTGCGGGGGGGGGGGGTTAACACGTCAAGTTTGTTTGTGCATAACGTCGCACGCAATTGTCAGTTAAAGCGATGCAGTGCCATATCGCAAAAAATGGCCTGGTCATTAAGTGGACAAATCCTCCTGGGGCACGAATCACTTCTGACAAGTTTTCCGGATACCAAGAGAAAAAAGGTGGCGGGGAGAGACCTCCAGCAGATTGGCGGCCTCAGCTCTGTTCCTGTGTGCTGTGCAAAGAGGGGTTCCCTCCAATCGGCTCTTACGATTTCTCACCGATATCACGTCAGCTCTCTGCCCCTTGTAAATTCTGCACTTTGAATGGATGTAGGGGGAAAAGCTGCTGTAGAGAAGCAGTTACAACTTTTCAGGGAGGAATTGTTTCATCCCTGTATATCACCTGAGGCCAGTCACTTCATTGGGTACATGTAAGGGTTTACAACCACTTTAAAGATAAGGAAAATTCTTTTAAGGACAGTGAAGTGCACATTTTGGGCAGAGACGGCAATCAACATCTATAAAATTCATGATGTCTAATACCGGTGTGGATATCATATGTTCCTAACACTCATTATAACTGAAGTGGCTCAGAGAATCCTTGAACCATTTTTAATATTACAAACATAATTTGACAAAACAAGTCCAGATGAATGCAACTACTACTAGCTTCTTACCTGTGGAGTAACACTGAGGATAGATGAACACAAAACCAAACCTATGTATTTCTGACTTGTCAACATCACAAACTAAGTAATGATAACATTCAGCTAAAAGTACGGCAAAAAAAAGTTGCTTGCATCAACAAACTAAACTACATTTTAAACCTTAACGGTAGTGTTCAATTCAAGAAATAGACAGGAAGGAAAGAACAGCAGTTAAAATACTGTCAGATTTTCTCACAATTCCCCACGCTACATTTTCCACCAGTTGGAGAGATTTTCTATCACTTCCTGTCCCAAGATTAAGCTGGAGTTCAGCTTTACATATTTGCCCTAAAGTAAGGAGTGTTATACTTACTGGAGGAAGAGAGAATTGCTCGGTGATTTCTGGAGGGTGCATGTTAATGTCCTCTACTAAGTTCTCTGGGTCTCCTCCAGTGGGGTATGGGGGTGGAGGGTAGGGAGGGTACTCTTCAACATATGTCTCAGGGGGCTGAACGGTATCCTGATTCACCTCCACCTCTGCTGGGGATGGCAGACCTGGAAAGGGGATTCCCTCAGGAATACTGTCTGGACCTAGCCCAGGTGAAGGGATATCTATGTCCTCCGTGAACATGCCAATATCATCTTCGGGTGGGGGAATGTCCAAGACATGCAGAGAAGAAGAATCTTCTGAGGGGAGTTCATCCTGTACGTCTGTGGAGACTTGCAAACCTTGAGTCTCTGCGGAGCTCTCAGAGATCGGCGTCACAGGGGTCTGCTTGGGGGCAGAGATGGTCTCCATGGCAGCCAGGGTAGTCCTCTGATACAGAAGCTTTTGAATATTTGGCCCATTGGGTCCTTCTGGCTCGGTTATGGAGCTACGTTTCTTTAGCGGCCTGGGGGCGTTGTACAGTTTCCTTCTCAGAGCCTCCAAGTCTGCGTCGCTCTGGTTACGGTATGGGTTGGTTAAAAATGGCAGCAGTTTGGTGGGGCTGAGGGGACGGGGAATCCTTTCGGTCTCATGGTTTTCACTGCTGGCTGCCGGTGTCTCAGAGTCTAGTTCTGGACTGCTGGATTTCTGTCCATCTACTAAGGTGCCATCTATGTGTAGACTGCCGTTCTGCTGGTTCTGAGCTGCTGCACCACCAATGACTGGTTTACCATAAACTGAAAGCAGAAAATGAAAAAAGAAAATAAAGTATATGACACATACTCTATTACACAGCAAAGTTTTACAAAGCATTCAACAAAGCTGCTTAAAGTGGTTGTAAACCTAGTTACACAACTTTCACCTACGCATGCGCACTGAAGAAAGGGCACGATCCTGCCATTTCTAAAAGGGCCAATGCCGTGACTGGTGACTCCCGCGCGGGAGTGCACGTCATGCGACTCCGGTCAGTCGCGGAGCCCATGGCACCGGAAGGAAGAGGGGTGAAGATGGATGAGGCTGACAGCGGGGACATCGTGGGCTTCGTTTGCAAGTGCAACATAATGAGCTAGTATGCTAGAAGCTTTGCAAAGCCGAAGTGCAGCTAAAATAATATAAAATTTAAAAAAATCAACACAAAGGACATAACTTGCAGTCAGTAAGTATGTGTCACTTGTGCTGATGCCTCTTCTATTAAGTGTAATCTTCATCTGTCCAGAAAAAAGAAGGCAGCCTCAATGAAACCTTTAAGACAGGGGTGTCCAACCTGTGGCCCAACACAAAAAACAAACAAAAAATAAAAAAACGTACTTAAAAAGGTGTTCTTATTAGTGTTTTTTTTTTTTTTTTTGCAAAAATGTGTTTACACTTCGCGAACACATGCGGCCAAATAAAAATGTGAAAGCGCCTCTTTACTGGACTTTTACAAGTTTTATCTTCCCAAAGAAAAATCCCCCATTCTTCACAATCACGCCTCATTTACGGCATCAGTTTTCAGCAGCATCTTTATTTGTGAGCAACTATTTTCAAGGATGAAGCACATGGAGGGCAAAATTTGAATCAAAAAGATCTGATGAGTACCTTGAGAATTCATTGAGAATTGCTACTACTGTACATCCATTGAACCAGATATTGAGGCGTTAGTTTTAAAAAAATTGTCAAATATCACACTAGTTTTTTGTTGCCCTCTTACTTTAATAAAAAATATAATAAAAATAAATAAATAACCTCGGGTACATTATCTATATCGGTGTTAACTTGTGATCTGTGGGTGAATGTGTAGCGCTACGTATTAGTGAAATGTGAAAAAACACCAAATAATGTGTAATCAACAGGGTATAACCATAAAATAATATTGTACATGAAAACAATCAGTCTATGTAAAAATTCAACGTGATAAATTGTCCATTGTGGGTAAATAACATAGTGAAGATGTCATGAGATTAAATAAACCATCCCAACAAGAATCTTCAGATGAAAGATGTAATTATGAATGTGCTTACCGGAACCGTTGGACCTGACTGACGTACGGCATCGATGCACCAGTAGAAGTCCTTCTTGGAACGAAACGCGTCGGACCAGGTACACCGCTCCACATATTGCTTTTATGAATTTTTGAACTGTGATCACTTTAACTTGCATGTTGGTTTTTATCATTAAAACCTTCTTTTGTTGACCTGCACCATCGGAGACCCTATTTTTTCTTCTCTTTGCATGCTCTGTGGAGGAAACGTTTTTTGAGTGTCTCCAGCTGGTCCCCATTACCCTACTAAGGGTTGTTGCTTGCCTGAACCGAGCTGTTTTCAGATGTTTGGTGGATCTCCATGATTTCTCTACCTACTCCATGGTTGAGATACCTTCATTGGACTCACCTTCGGCTGAGGAATATCGGGCTCATTGACCTTACCTCGGGTTGACGTCTTCTGGGCACCAGGGAGGTGCATTCCACTTCTTCTTGGATCCTCGCTGACAGTCCCGTTGAACAGTCAGTTGGATACCCTAAGCTCGACTGACCTGTTGTCGTACGACAGTCAGGTCCAACGGTTACGGTAAGCACATTCATAATTACCGTACATCTTTCATCTGAAGATTCTCATTGGGATGGTTCATTTAATCTCATGACATCTTCACTGTTATTTACCCACAATGGACAATTTATCACGTTGAATTTTTACATGGACTGATTGTTTTCATGTACATTATTATTTTATTTTATAGTTATACCCTGTTGAGTATACATTATTTGGTGTTTTTTCACATTACACCAATACGTAGCGCTACACATTCACCCACACTCCTTTTGAATTTTGTCACATTCTTGTTCAGCCGCTTCACCTCCCTCCCGTCCCTTTTCTTAGGGTTTTTGTTTTGGGGTAGCGCAATATTTTTACATTCACATTAAAGCGGAGCTCCGCCGGAAAAAAAAATATTAAAAGCCAGCAGCTACAGCTACAGCAGCTGCTGGCTTTTAATATTTGGACACTTACCTGTCCTGGAGTCCAGCGACGTCCGCAGCAGAGGACGAGCGACCGCTCGTCGCTCTGCTGCCCCCTCCGCCATCCTCGCTGAGGGAACCAGGAAGTGAAGCCCTGCGGCTTCATGCCCGGTTCCCTACGGCGCATGCGCGAGTCGCGCTGCGCCGTTCTGATTGGTGCTCCTGTGTTCTGGGAGCCGAGTGTCTCCCAGAACACCAAGGGAAGTCTGCGGGAAGTGACGTCACTCCCGCAGATTCCCGGAGAGAGGACTCCCGGATGTGGGTGAAAATACCTGTCTTAGACAGGTATCTTCACCCCCCTCCCACCTGAAAAGGTGTCAATTGTGACACCGGAGGGGGGGAGGGTTCCAAATAGCAAAAGTTGCTATTTAGGGTGGAGCTCCACTTTAACTTGTGATCTGCCCGACTTTTTCTGCTCATCAGCTATTCTCATGGTTAGTGTATTTTATGTGCGGCCCAAAACAATTACTCCTCTTCCAATGTCTCCCAGGAAGATAAAAAGGTTAGACACCCCTATCTCAAGGGCTTGTTTACACTTGTGGTTAGGGGTAATAAAAACAGTTGTGACATGATTTTACTTCTCCCCCTTAACCACTTGACTCTTGACTTCCGGAAGATTTATCCCCCCTCCCTTCATGACCATGCCATTTCTTGCGATACGGCACTGCATTATCTTAACTGACAATTGCCCAATCGTACAACTTTATGTCCTTTTTTTCCCCACAAATATAGCTTTCTTTTGGTGGTATTTGATCACCCCTGGGCTTTTTATTTTTTGCGCTATAAAAACCAAAAAAAAAAAAAACAATTAACAATCTGCTATAAAACATATCCAATGAAAAAAAAAAAAAAAAGTTTCTTCATAAATTTAGGCCAACATGTATTTTTCTACATACCAGTAGTTATGGTATAAAAAAAAAAGAAAATCACAAAAAGCGTATATTATATTGGTCTGCGCAAAATTTATAGCATCTACAAACTATGGGATTTTTTTTTTATATATATAGTAATGGCGGCGATCAGAAAATTATAGCGGACTGCGATATTGCGGCAGATATTGACACTTTTGAGGGGACCAGTGACACGAAAAAAGTGATCAGTGCTAACAAAATTTGCACGGTCACTGTACTAATGACTGTGTGCCTAGCCTGTGTTTTACTACACTGTGTATGGTGCTTTTACTAGGGGAAGACATGGAATTTATTCCCTGCTTTGCAGAGACACAAATTCCATCCCTTACCTCCTGTTAGGCAGATCGCAGTTCTGTCTCTCTGCCTAACGATCGGCGGGTGCCGGAAGACATTGGGTACCGTGCACCTGCAAAACAGCTTCCAGCAGCACGCATGCTCACCCCCTCCCCGAAGGAGTTGGATCACACATATACATATAAATAAAATCTCATATATATATATATATATATACACACACACACACACACACACACACACAGTAATCTGGCACACAGGTTCCGCCCTGTAGCAGTAAAACTGCTATAGGGCGGACCTTAAGTGGTTAATCTTCAAGGGTTAAGGTTTCTGATAGTTTTATTTTGTTTAGTAATATATTCCCTAGAACACAGCTTGTGAAGAGAAAGGGGCAAAACACATGTTTTAAAGAAATGCCAGTGTATATCTACAAGTGCTGGGTCACATAGATCAAAAGCACTTAACACATCTAGCAGTCAGGCATTGATTTGACTTGGGAACCCAACAACCAAAAAATCAGACCATATATACATATAGAACGCTAGATAACTTATAAAGTGACAATCCTATTTAACCACTTGACCTCCGGAAGATTTACTCCACCTTCATGACCAGGCAATTTTTTTGCGATACTGCACTGCGGTACTTTAACTGAAAATTGCTTGGCATGCAACGCTGTACAGAAATTAGATTTATATCCCCACCCCAAACAATTTTATTTTGGTGGTATTTGATTATCTCTACGTTTTTTTATTTTTTGCGCAAAAAAGACAGACGATGTCGGGGGAATTTTTTTTTTATTATACAGTAAAACCTTGGTTTGAGAGTAACTTGGTTTGAGAGCGTTTTGCAAGACAAGCAACATTTTTTTAATTAATTTTGACTTAATAAACAAGCGATGTCTTGATTTAAGAGTAGCCGTATGTCACAACTAAGTAAAAAATAGAAGAGAGGTGCCTATAAGTGTAGCGATATGGTTACATTTAATGGAGGTAAAACATTTAGAAACTCACATGGTTGATGATTAAAACCGGTACATCCAAGTATGCAGGCATCAGGGGTAAAGCTGTCCACATACACCATCCTCCACACCGCCATTGATGTCCTCCCTTCCACGAGCGGTTCAAGCCTCGCTTTCAGATCGCTCTTCTGCAGGGTAATCTTCCCGGGTCATGATTGCAGACTGACAGCGGTGAGAGCCGGCGGTCGGGGGACGGTCTATGTGGACAGCTTTACCCCGGATCCCTGCATACTTAGATGTGCCCGTTTTAATCATCAACCATTTGAGTTTCTAAATGTTGAACCTTAATTAAATGTAACCATATTGCTACACTTAGAGGCGCCTCTCTTCTCTATTATACTCTGTAGCACTCGCTGGATTTTGCTTTTAATCCCCTTGTTGAGGCTTCCATTTGTGGATGGACATTTTATGGTTACACAACCCATCACATTGCTATAATCTTTTTATATGGACTATAAACAAATGGTTGTGGAACAAATCATTTGCGTTTCCATTATCTCTTATGGGAAAATTTGCTTTGATATACAAGTGCTTTGGATCACAAGCATGCTTCCGGAACAAATTATGCTCGCAATTCAAGGTTTTACTATATATATACACACACATACATACATACATACACACACACACACACACACTGTATATAAAAATTACATTCTGCTAGAAACATATCCAATAATTAAAAAAACAAAAAACAAATTTCTTTATCAATTTAGGCCAATATGTATTCTGCTAAATATTTTTGGTACAAGAAAACCCCCCAAAAAGCGTATATTGATTGGTTTATGCAAAAGTTATAGAGTCTTCAAACAATGGTATACATACCGGAAATGTGTATTTATTTTCTACTAGTAATGGCGGCGATCAGCGACTTATAGATAATATTGCAGCGGACAATCTGACACTTTGTGGGAACCAGAGACACCAAAACAGTGATCAGTGCTAAACATATGCACGGTCACTGTACTAATGACACTGGCTGGGAAGGGGTTAAACTCTATGCCGGTCAAAGGGTTAACTATCTATGAGCTATGCATGGTTTTATATATGCAGCGCTCCGTCCAGCCTCTCTCCTTGACGATCAACGGGTGCCAGCGGACATCCAATGGTGGGCACTCACTGATTGGCTTCTGCTGTGACTAATCACAGCAGAAGCGGCACGCGCCTCCTACCCGGAAGTGCAGAATCACACATATACATGATGCTGTACAAAACAGCTGCCCTGTAGCAGTAAATCTGCTATAGGGCAGTCGGCAAGTGGTTAAAAGGGACCACAAAAATAAAAAATGTGGTCCAGACCTGGTGCAGGAGTTTATTTTGTTCAGTTCTAGAGGTGTCCCCCCCCCCCCCCCCAATATCTGGATTTTGAATCCAAGCTACAGACTTAATTTACCAAAAGAAAAATCTAGCACAAACCAGGAAATGGCTAACCTGTAGCCCCAAAGGCATGCTAGATCAAACCCCAAAACACCTACAGTGCAGCCCAAGTCTGTTGTACCAGACTGAGCCCCAGCAACAGATGATTGTAGATGAATTCTAATCTTACCACTGGAAAACTGAGGCCGTGTCTGAGCTCTGCCAAGGGCACTCTGAACACTGTAGTTTTTCCCAGGAGTCTGCTGCTTTGTGTACATAGAGTAGATAGAACTAGCAGCCACCATCTGAGGTTTGTTGAACTGCGGCACTGGTGGGTCTTTGGCCGGCTGAGGAGTGAACGGACGAACTGCCACTGCAGGGGGATTATCCAACTTGGCGGGTGGTGGAAGTTCCTGGCTGGAAGGCACAGACAGCCTCTGCTGAACAGATAATTTTTGTTTGTTTGCAGCGTAAGTCGATGTAGGCTTTGGTGGGGCTACGTCCGTCTTTGTGTCAGCTGCAGCAAGCTGGGGAGCTTGACTGTAGTAAGGCAAGTTGATCTGTTTTGGTTTGGAAGGAACAGGTGGTGGAACTTTTGCTGTGTTCTTATTTGCAGTCTGTAATAGGAGGAAAAAAAATAAAAAAAATCTACCTTTAAGAATAGAACAAATGTAAGCAATTCCAAAATTCAATATCTTGGGTGAAGACTTTTGCATAGGTATTCGAACATACCTGCAGTAGAACACCCATATAACTAACTATATGGAAATCTTTTAAGCTGCTTTAAATCAAATCAGTGAAGCTGCTGTTCTTCAGGACATATGGTCTACATTTATTTAAAAAAAAAATTGCAGACAGACTCTCAACTGCAGAAGAGATATGCAGAGGTAAGTATTGTAGACTTGAGAAGTTTTTTTTTTCCCCCCTAATCATACCGGTACTTACCGGTCCGATGCTGCATCTGTCCCCCGCCACCTCTGCACTGATCGAACATAGCCGATGGCTCGGTTCTCTCAGCTTCCCGAGCAGAGAGCTGCTGACTGTCAGTCAGCAGCTCTCCGCTCTGCCCCCCTCGCGCTCACTGGAGCACTGAGCGGTGGAGGGGCGAGGAGCGGCCATCTCAGGCTCTCAACGGCTCGCTGAGAGGCTAAGATGGGCATCAGTCCAGGCAACTGGCGAACCCAGACTTCATTGTCCTGATGACGCGGTGCCTGGACTGATTCCAGTGATGTCAGCAGAGAGCAGACTTTAGACCACTCTCTGCTGAAAACGGGTCACAGGAGTGCAAAACAAATTGCACTCCTGTGACCCATAGGAGAAGCCCAGGCAAACAAGCTCAGGCAGGACTTCTCCATTAATTTAGCTTCTAAATGCATATAAAATCACAAACGGAAAAATCAGAACAATGGACATCTCTTACAGTCAGCAGGGTGTGTCGTGTGTGTGTATGTATGTGTGTGTATGTATGTGTGTGTGTGTATGTGTGTGTGTGTATGTGTGTGTGTGTATGTGTGTGTGTGTGTATGTATGTGTGTGTGTATGTATGTGTGTACACACACACACACACACACACACACACACACAGGTACATTTTCATCAGGGGTGTCAAACTCAAATTTCCTTGTGAGCCGAATCAGCATTATGGTTGCCCTCAAAAGGGTCGTTTGCATCTGTAAGACTATATAAATTTATCCAGGGCTTTTTTTTCTTAGAGAATAGGTGCAGGAATTAAAACCATGCCCCCTCCGCCGAACTGCATTAAATGGTGGGTGTGGCCAAATTTTGGGAGGATGTACAGAGTGAGGAATTCAGGGGTGCCAGTGGTGAGCGCGGAGAGCAGGGGGAGAGGGCCGTCCCGCCATGGTCCGGCTGAAAAAAAAAAACCCTGGGTGTGAGGACCACATGAAATGGCCCGACGAGCCGATTCAGCCCGTGGGCCTTGTGTTTGACACATGTGCTTTAAAAGAAGCCTGTACATAAAAAAAAAAAAAAAGAAGAAGGAGCTCATCGCTGCTGACCATCTTAAAATGTTAGTTACCTGGCTGTCTCTGGCATATGTACTTTCTGAGCTGCTGACCTGAGCCAGAAGAAGAAGAAAAAACTTCCGATCTGCATACTTGTTTGAAATCAGTGACTCAAAGCATTGAAGCCTATGGTTCAGGTTTTTCAAAAGGAGTGTTGTGTAAAGAGAGCCTACCTATTTTCATTGTATAGTTTTTCCTTTACATACGTGTACAGTTAAATTTTAAAGCATGTGAAGTACCTGAACATCTCGCAGCAGATCTTCACTACTCTGATTTTTTCTTAAAGTGCCAAAGTTGGGGGGCCCGGGAGGAGGCTGAACAGAATCAAACATAGAATTAGGTCTGGTCTTCTTATCCTTGTCCCGTGCTGAGGGGTCTGCGTCTGTAGCTGTAAAGTGAGAAAATATCATGTGTAACCAAGCTGAAAAAAAAAGCCTTTAGGTGACTAATCTGTATGTTCTTATCACACCATCCCAGACAGCACTACACTAAACTGACCACAATACAATTCTGTAACAGGATGAAGATGGGATGAATGACAGCTATTCACAGTAACACAGAAAACATTCAGTACAGAGATAACGTAGGAGGATACAAATGGAGATGAGACATTTTGCAACGCTCTCCTGCATTCATCAAATATTCCCGTTCTTGCAGATCTCGCTCACCTTTTCCGCTGATAGTCACAGAGCCTTTCGCTGTGCTTTGACTCTCGCCATTAACAGCGCTCCAATCAGTGGCAGCCTGCTGGGATTTGATGCTGTGGACCCCGGTGCCTGGAGAATAGAAAACAAACTTCACACACAATGTAGTGTTCTGTGGCTGCACAAGATGCTCATTATTCCCAGCTCATCCACACATCACATTCTAGTGACATCTCCGAGGCCTGGAAACTCCATTGCTTTAATGGAATCAATAGGACCAGAGGAAATGTAAAATGCTCAAGGAGGAGACACAGCACAAGAAGTAGACAATATACTAATAAAATATTTTATAAAATAGCCAGGGTTTATAATGGAGCTGAACAACCTATACCCTTTTGCTCTAGGGAAGCAATGACAAGCACCTGTCGGAAGCAAATTACTGCATAATTATATAGACTGAAAAAAAAAAAAAAAAAAAGAAAACGAAAGCCCAACTCCAGGGAATGTTTATTTATTTAAAGCTGAAGTTTAAATTTGTTTATATTCGACTTCCTACCGTCTTTTTTTTTAAATCAAACCCGTTTTTATCACATACTAGAGCTGCACGATTAATTGTTAAAAAATCGTGATCTCGATTCAACCCCCCTCACGATCTCTATGCAGAATTTCTCCATTCATTCATGTAACAAGTGTAGAGAGTTCTCTGAGAGGCTCACTCAGCTGTCAAAAGAAAAATGATATATTGTATATACACACACACACACACACACACACACACCGTATTTATCAGCGTTTAACACGCACTTTTTTCCCCGTAAAATCAGTGGGTGCGTGTTATACGCCGATACCCGCCGTCTGTGAGGGGAAGAGGAGCGAGCGCCGCCGATATACACATAACCGAGTGCACGGTGTACTCGGCTAGGCTCGGCTCGCAGTCACGCCCAGTCCTGCCATTGGACCTGTGTTATGTCCATCAAAGGAGCCTGGCCAAGGGGCAGGACTGCGAGAGGAGCCGAGTACACAGGACATCCGGCTCTGTCTATCTCTGCGGCGGTAATTTTAAAACGCTGCAAATTACACTGGGCAAGGCTGCAGATGGACACTGGGCAAGGCTGCAGATGGACACTGATAAGGCTGCATTGATGGGTATTTAAATGTCATTTTTTTTCCTTAAAATTCCCTCCTAAACTTGGGGTGCGTGTTATACGCCGATAAATACGGTATATACATACACACACACGCACACAGACCCTAGGAAATAAAATGGCGATTGTTGCAATATTTTATGTCAGTGTATTTGCGCAGCTGTCTTTCAAACAAAAATACACTTCAATTAATTAAAAATAAAAAATAAATAAACAGTAAACTTAGCTCAATTTTTTTTCGTATGATGTTACGCTGCGAGAATCGTAATCTTTATTCTAAGCAAAAAAAATTGTGATTCTCATTTTGGCCAGAATCGTGCAGCTCTATTTCATACCCAATTTTATATCCAATGATGTCATCACTGGGTTTTTGTGGCAATGCAGGCAAATCATGGCTGGTGGGAGGGACTAGCAGGGTGCTGTACATACCTTCCTGAAAACATAGCCCTAGTGCTCCTCATGAGCCCTCAGGTCCAATGCAAGCAGTGGGCTTGATGCTGGACATCTTCCAGAATGGAAATGGAGCAGGCCCAATCTGGCTTGCTGCAGCTTCCAATGCACCCTAGTGTGCAGTGAAATCAGAGTAAGCCATTTCAGTACAGGAAAGGGTAAGGCTGGAGTTTAGCTTTAACCCCTTCAGCTCTGGAAGGTTTTACCCCTTTTCATGATCAGGCATTTCTTTGCCATTTAGCACTGCACTGCACTACTTTAACCGGTAACTGCACGGTCAGGCAACACTGTACCCAAACAAAAGCGTGTATAAAAAAAATAAATGTTTCCACTCAAAAAGAGCTCTTTTGGCGGTATTTGGTCACCACTGGGTTTTTTTATTATATAAAAGAACAAAAAATTTAGAATTTTTTTTTATATATATATTTTTTTACTTTCGGCTATAAAATATAACCATGAAAAAAATAAAGAAAATCAAAATTTATATAAAAATTGTGGCCAAAGTGTATATTGATTGGTTTGCGTGAAATTTACAGCGACGCCTGCCTTTGCACGCACATGACCTTTAATGGTATCCCAGTCTTCGTCCGTAGGGTTCAATATTGGGTTGGCCCACCCTTTGCAGCTTCAACTCTTCTGGGAAGGCTGTCCACAAGGTTTAAGAGTGTGTCTATGGGGATGTTTGACCATTCTTCCAGAAGCGCATTTGTGTGTTCAGGCACTGATGTTGGACGAGAAGGCCTGGCTCACAGTCTCCGCTCTAATTCATCCCAAAGGTGTTCAATCGGATTGAGGTCAGGACTGTGCAGGCCAGTCAAGTTCCTCCACCCCAAACACGCTCATCCATGTCTTTACTCGCTCATGCATGAACTGACGTACACCTACGGCGATTTGCGCACCCGAGCCAGCTGGTCGGCAAGAGGTTAATGGCGGTAATCAATGACTTATAAAATTGGACTGCAATCTGACACTGATCAACTGACACGAATACTGTGATCAGTGCTAATAGTATACACTGTCACTGCACTAATGACACTGGCTGGGAAGGGGTTAACATCTAGGGCGATCAAGGGGTTAAATGTGTGCCGATTTTTACTAAAATTTCTGTGTTTCTTGTCCCTAGAAACAGAAAGATCGTTCCCTCTGTACAGGGAGACCTGTGTTGGTCAAGACAGAGTTCCGGGCTGTGATTGGACACAGCTAATCAGCAGGTCCCAGCCATGAATCATTGGCTGGGACATGCTGACTCCCACTGTGTACAATCACAGGGGCGAAGGGGCCCGCATGCGCATGCCCTTAACCTGGAAGCAGGCCGTGACATACGGGTACGTTGCTTTGCCTGCACGGGCTGCCCGTCTGCAGTACATTGCAGGCAGGCGTTCCGCAAAAGGTTTATTATTAGATAGAGATGGGAAGAGAAAGTTTTTCACGTCTCTATTCGGTATTCTTGCTCCTTTGATGCACATACAACAAACTGGGAACACAAACAGCAATAGTAACTTTTTCAATCTATAAAAATGTGTTTTTGTCTGTATCCCTATTGGAAATCCTGTTACTTCCTGCCCTGACAGGAAGTGAAAGGAGTTCCGCCAATATTTAAAGACCGCAAAAAAAAAAAAAAAAAAAAAAGCAGAGGTTCTATCCCTTCCCAGTGCTTTCAAATATGGAATAAGTTGGAGTTGTGCTTTAAATCCACAAAAACTTCAGTGGATTCTGAGGCAACAAAAATCCCTTCTAAAACCCAAAAACAAATGTTTTTTCCTGGTATCTAGTGGAAACTGGATAAACCCCTAAACATGTTGCTGTGCATTTTTAGAAATGTAGATAACCCCTTGTATATGTTGTTTTAGGAACCCTTTTTTCATATGGCAAGAAGTGGCTCCTCCTTACAGTAAAGAACCCTCTCTGTCACATCTGTTACCACCGTACACAAAGTAAACAGTTGAATGGAAGGAGTAAAATGTAACTGTTGGATAAGTTACCAGATTGCGCCTTGCCCTGAGCAGTCTTCATGTTGGGAAGAGTCTGGGACTTCAGTGTCACATCCGGTACTTGTGTGGGAGCAGGTCCCTCCGTGTAGGCAGGTTTAACCAGCAGCTCGGGTCTGGACGGCATACGTGGCATGGTGGCGGACTGAATGTAAGGACCGACAGCTGCCACTCTGCTGCCGGTGGGTGCTACCTGCTGAGGCAGATTCCCATCAGATGAAATCTAAATCAAAGAGAGGCGGCAAAGCTTTTCAACACAAAACAAGCACACAGCAAATAATAATGATTGCAGGAAGAAGCAGCAAAAGAAAGTTACAGATACTTCATAGAGAAAACACTAAAATGGGATTATAGTGAACTTCCAGTGAGTACACACTGAATTGTTACTGTACAACTCCAAGAGCAGTAGTGTAGTGTTGAACTATGTTAGCCATCAAATGCAGAACATCTGGTGTTTAAATTAAATTACACTGTATTGGATAAACATGCAAGTTTTTGGAAAACACTTCCTTTTTTTTTTTTTTTTTTATAGTCGTAAAAGAAGCACGTGTAGTGTGAAAATGTGAAATTCCCCTCCTTGAACATCATTCACCTGGGGGAATGACGTGCAGCATGCTCACTGGGCCCCCCAGAATATGCAAGTCACATATCCCAGGAGGCCTTTTAGTCATTCATTAAGTTGGAGGGGGGTGGGGGGGCCAAGCAGCGCACCATCATGTGGCCCCGCCAGTGCCGGAAGGCTTCTCAAGGTCACAAGATGGCAGCGTGGGACCAAGCGGTGTGTTGACAGAGGGATGTTAGCGGGACAACGCTGGATTCAGTGTCTGGGTGAGCATCCAAACTGTGCCTGCAACACCACAACACTATAGTAAGCAGGGGTATAGAAAACAGGGGGGTTGGTGTAGACTGATGGTCCTCTTTAAAAAATGGTGACTACGTTGCATTGTCACATTAGAAGCCCATTGCAATCTCGAATGTTACCAAGAGCTATAAAACTCAGCAAATGCCTGGTGATCCTGACAGTCCTCCTTTGAAAGAACCCATTCTTATTTCTAACTGACCATGCTAGGCACAGAAACAGATCTGTCCTAGAATGGTCAGTTTGTGTCCTTTCTTTTTATTTCACATCTACAGGACATCGTGCTCCTGTAGTCCAGAAGTCAGATTACTGCTGCCACACGCTCAGTCTAACTGCTGCAAGAAGGAAGTGATAAAAGATGGCAAACATCCCTGTATATAAATAAGTACATCCGTGCCACAGATGTCTACTCTATTAAGCTGCAGTCAACTGACTGTGCAAACTGAAACAGGACCATGCTATCAAACTGATAAAGTGCTAAACAAAAAGTCCCTGTCCAAGATCAATAAATCAATCCATATCAGAAATTATTAAATCATTTATGAAGTCCATAAAATCCTACAAGGGGATTGGTAGCATTCTCATGCACCGCCGGCTCCAGCCGCAAACACAGGCTGCCCTATTTTTGGCGGAGGTGAGATTTTTAACCTTTAGGTGAAAGACTGGGTGGTATTTTCACCATTATAATTTTTGCACTATATTTTTTTACTTTGTGGTGAAATTATGGAGTTTGGGCTTTTTTTGTGCAATAATTTTGGACACTGATTTAAGTGATTTTATGGACTTAGGAAAATACATGGGACTTTGATTTAATGATAACTTTGGATACATGTATTTATTTTATGATGGATTTCTTTAATCACCCTTGAATGCCCGCCTACAGCTTGAGGACACTTTTCAGGTCTTTATGGAGTGAATTTGTTTCTTGTACCTATGATGCTGGTTGTAGCTGATAAGTGCCTTTTCGATTCTTTGCCCACCACCCATAGAAACTGGAGAAAGAAGGGAATTGGTGGGGTGGGGTGGTTATATCAACGGTCACGTGACCACCATTAAAAGGGGCAAGAAAAAGGGTATTTCCCTGTTTGTTTAGCATTGGACACTACATAACCCAATTCGTGTGTATTTAGGTCTAAGAACTGAATGGATTATCTTAGTTTGCTGTGGCTTTACAAATACTTTAGGATTTTACACCTGAAATAAATTCTCAGAAAGAAATAAAGTGCAGCATTGCAGTCTATAGATGATCTGTCCAGGGAGAATCCAAAAATGTGAGATGCTACTGAAAAAGGATCAAATTTGTGTAACCTGTGACCTATGGACTTTGTGTGACAGGTATTATGTCACATGCGCCTCCAGGAGGTACCAGGTATTTCTTTCTGGCTCCTGGCAAGGAATGCAACCATAGGGGGGTAGGTGGTAAAGAAGGAAATGTACGTAAATATCTGGGATATATGGGGGTTGAAGGCAAACCTGTTCCTTTCCACTGAATGGGCAGGACAGCAAGTGAAATCATTCCTCCATACATGGACACATGCATCAGGAAAAACCGGATAGGAGCTCTAACCCCTCTCACTATTTAAAACCTAAAAATAAGCCTGAGCCTTCATTCAGCACCATTACTGCAATATAAAAGTTCACTCACCCTCCCTCCTTATAGCAGCTAAAAAGTAGGGTGAAGGGGGAATGTTAAAATGTACACAAGTTGGGACTTGGCTGGAAAGTTAGTAATGCTTAATTATAACAAGGGGTACAACAAACAATTTTAAATCATTTCCTACCCTTCATTTCACTAGATCAAGCTAAAAACAGAAACGGCCAAAATAAATTTTGAATCCCATCAAAATCAAAAGTCGGAAAACAAACTATAAAGACGGGAGGGATAAGCACATTTTACTGCAATAAATACCATCTTAGAAGGTAATTGCACAATACTGCGGTAATGGGCTTCAGCGGCTCAATGTTCTGATGTGAAATGATCCATTTAAAGGATATGACAGCTGAGCAGATTGTAGACCTTTCATCATTAATATGCAAATGGCAGGAGTCAGAAGGCTGGTGTGTCATGTACAAGATATTCCAGTTTGATCCTCTTAGCTGAACAAAAAGCAGAGTGCAATACCTTCTATAATAAGCCATATTACAAATGTTTCATGGAGTGGGATGCAATAACCTACTTTTAGTAACAGCTGTGTAACATCTTTATAATCTGGGCGAGGAGTGTGTACAAGTCACTATTAGCCCATACTGACCTGCAATGAAAATGCGTGGGAATATTCTCAGTGGTGCCAACATTACTCTGCACCACACACAATGCATGATCTATGCAATGATGGTGGAAGATATGGTCACTTGGTTGCCTGTACTACCAAAAGATCAAAATAGCCTAATTTCAGAGCCTTCCGCTATGACAACCCCTTGGCGATCATTGATTGTTCTGAATATACAACTACCCCTTGTCAGGCAAGGTGTGGCAGGCACAGACCATTTCAAAAGATACAAAAGCCAAGACATAAAAAAAATAAAAAATAAAAAGTTTCTTGCCATCTATATATGCCCTGTGCAACTGTCCAGCATTGTGCATAGATGACAGAGGCGAGTACTGGCAGTGTGTGGTCTGTCCTCTACGGAAACCCCCTTAAATCTACTACTCTATAGCTGCCAGGGTTGCATAGGGCTATTTGCCCCAGGTATCAAACAGCATTATCCCTAGCTGTATACAATACACATTAACAGGAATTATGGAGATTAAATAATCTATCATAATTATATAAAACCTAGAGGTACCTGCAAATACATAAATACCCGGCTTTTACATGTGCCAAATCTTGCCCGCTCTTTCCCAACACATATTCCAACTAACTAGTAAAACAGATCATCAAAACGATCGGCCCAAGGGGGGTGCATATGGGTTAAAGATGGCAGAAAGCTACCCATAAAAGTGTTGGTGCTTTGTTAAAACGGTCTTCGGTTTTGTGTAATAGGAGGGTATAGGAGACTGCTGCAGATATGTACATATCTTTAGGTGATTGCTTTATATCTGCAGCAGTTTTCAAGATCATTTATACTTTTGGATAGAAGTTAATTTGGAGTAGCTTAATTTAATTTAAAGTAGACGAATCTACCAATGGGATTAAAAAAATAGGATTTTTATAACAGCTTACCTGTAAAATCCTTTTCTTGGAGTACATCACGGGACACAGAGCGACATAGTCATTACTAATGGGTTATATAGATACCGTCAGGTGCTGGCACTGGCAACTTCCAAAACCGGAAGTACCCTCCCCTATATAAGCCCCTCCCATCCGGGAGCACCTCAGTTTTGTAGCAAAGCAATAAGTGTCCCTAAAGAGGGGCGGGAGCTCTGTGTCCCGTGATGTACTCCAAGAAAAGGATTTTACAGGTAAGCTGTTATAAAAATCCTATTTTCTTTCTCGTACATCACGGGACACAGAGCGACATAGTCATTACTAATGGGATGTCCTAAAGCAATGCCAAATGAGGGGGGGGATACACCATATATAAGCTGAGCGCTATCAGACATGAGGATCTTTTGCGGCCTGCAACACACTGCGCCCAAAGGCGACATCCTCCTGACTTCTAACGTCCACCTGGTAGGACCTAGTAAACGTGTGTACCGAAGACCATGTTGCGGCCTTACAGATTTGAGCCAGGGAGGCCTGGTGATGCACTGCCCATGAAGTTCCAACTGCTCTCGTGGAGTGCGCTCTAACTTTGAACGGAGGTGGTCTCCTTCTCAAGCCATAAGCTTGCATAATGACCTGTCGAATCCACTTGGCTAAAGTAGACTTTGACGCTGCCTGACCCTTTCTGGGGCCTTCCGGCAGAATAAACAAAGTATCCGTTCTGCGAATCTGAGCAGTGGCTTTTAGATAAGCTTTAACTGCTCTTACTACATCCAAAGAATGCAATAACTTTTCCTCTACCGAAGTAGGTTTGGGGAAAAAAGAAGGAAGAACCACATCTTGGTTCAAATGAAACCTCGATACCACCTTAGGAAGAAAGGCTGGATGAGGACGTAACACTACTCTGTCCTTATGGATAACCAGATATGGCTCCTTACAGGACATAGCTGCTAATTCCGATACTCTTTTAGCCAAACAAATGGCTACTAGAAAAATCAATTTCCTGGTGAGAAGCACCAAGGAAATATGCTGTAATGGTTCAAATGGTTGTTTCTGTAGAACCGACAGAACCAAGTTTAGATCCCATGGACATATGGGAATATTAACCGGAGGACTAATACGCATCACTCCTTGTATAAAGGCTTTGACTAGTGAATGCGAAGCCAAGGGCCTTTGAAAAAATATTGACAAGGCCGAAATCTGACCCTTGATAGTACTCAAGGCAAGCTTCCTATCTACAGCCCACTGTAGGAAGTCCAGAATCCTACCTATTACGTACTTATGTGGATGCCATTTCTTGGCCTCACACCACGCGATGTACGCCTTCCAGATTCTATAGTAGATCTGCCTGGATACCGGCTTCCTGGCATTGATCATGGTAGATACCACAGCATTAGAGAGCCCTCTCTTTTTTAGAATGTGGGCTTCAATAGCCAGGCCGTCAAACCTAGGGCTGGTAAGGAAGGGTGGTATATCGGTCCTTGCGAAAGCCGGACGACGTGGGAGAGTCCAAGGACTCCCCACTGAAATTTTACAATCTCCGCGTACCACGCTCTTCGGGGCCACGCTGGAGCCACCGGAATCACTGGTTTCTTTTCTACCCTGATTCTGCGGAGTAATCGAGGTAACCATTGGCGGTGTGAATGCATATATCAGCTTGAACTGATCCCAAGGGAACACTAGGGCATCCGAGCCGCAAGCTAGGGGATCCCTTGTCCGAGAGACAAACCTGTCCCCCTTTGCGTTGAATCTGGATGCTAGAAGATCTACATCCGATGTTCCCCACCGCTGACATATTGTCCAGAAAACCTCGGGGTGAAGGGACCCTTCCTCTGGGCCTAATTGCTGGCGACTTAGAAAGTCCGCCTTCCAATTCTCCACTCCTGGAATGAATACCGCAGATATGGCTGGGACATATTTTTCTGCCCATTTCAGGATGTAATTTACTTCCCTCTGGGCTGCACGACTCCTGGTGCCCCCCTGATGATTGATATATGCCACTGCTGTGGCATTGTCTGATTGCATTCTGACAGGGGACCCTTGGAGTTTGGATGTCCATGCTACTAGGGCATACCGGGCTGCTCGTATCTCTAAGAGATTGATGGGCAGGGCCTTTTCTGCATCCGACCATCTGCCCTGGAGAGACTATTGCTCCAGTACTGCTCCCCAGCCTATAAGGCTGGCATCTGTAGTGACCACCTTCCAAGAAATCGGACTGAAGGATTTCCTTTTTTCCAGATTCTGGGGAACCAACCACCAACGGAGGCTCTTGCGAACGGAAGGGGACAAGGACATTGTAAGTCTAGGGCCTGAACTTTTTTGTTCCAGGCTGACAGTATGGCCCCTTGCAAATTCCTTGAATGGAATTGACCGTAGGGTACTGCTTCGAATGATGCCACCATTTTTCCCAGCAGCCTCATATACAGGCGTATGGAAGGCTGTCTTTTTTGTACCCACTAAGTGGATCAAATCTTTCAAAGACAACACCTTTCCTCGAGGCAAGAATATTTTTCTCTGGCCTGAATCCAACCTTAGCCCCAAGTATTCCAGACTTTTGACTGGTTTTTAGGGCTGACTTGTCTCGGTTGATAATCCAACCGTGAGATTCCAGATACTTGATCGTCTTGTGAACGACCACGTCTAGTTTTTTCACTGAGTGGTCTATCAGCAACAAGTCATCCAGATATGCCATTATCATTACACCTTGTGTTCTTAGATTGGCCAATAAAGGGCCAGAATTTTTGTAAACACTCGTGGTGCTGTAGCCAAACCGAAGGGTAAGGCTCTGAACTGAAAATGGCGCCCTTCTACTGCAAAGCGTAGAAATTTTTGGTGGACTGGAAAGATGGGAATGTGCAAATAAGCATCTTTGATGTCGATCGTGGCTAACCAATCCTCCCCTTGTAGGGCAGTGGCCACCGATCGGATCGACTCCATCGGAAAGTCCTGATATACAGGAATTTGTATAGCCCTTTTAGAATTAATATGGGCCTCCCGTCCGCGTTTGCTTCGGGACTGTAAAGAGGTTTGAGTAAAACCCGAACCCTCATTCTTCCAGGGGAACCTCCATAATTACTCCTTGGAGCAATAGTTGTTCTAGTGCCAACAGGAGGGACTCTCTCTTCCGGGGATCCCTTGGCACGTTTGACCTCAAAAATGGGAAGGAGGAGAGTCTTTTAACTCCAAACTGTATCCCAAACCTACTGCGGAGAGCACCTATCTGTCTTGATCGTGTCCCGCCAGGTCTCTTGCGAACAACTGGAGTCCTCCCCCCACCCGACTGAGTGGGGGCTTCAATGAATTTAACTTTGGGGAAGGTTTTGTACCTCCCCTGACCCAGGGTTTCTCATTACCCTGCTACTGTCCCTGTTTTTTACCCCCGGGATTTGACCGAGGAGGCCGTCGGAACTGTTACACAGCCGATGCCCCAGGGACTGGAGAAGCAGGCCTCTTAAAGAGGGACCTCTAACTCTGCTTTTAACCGGCAAGAGCGTATTTTTACCGCTGGAAATTTTCTGGATATATTTGTCCAGGTTTTCCCTGAATAAGCGTTCACCATGAAATGGGACGCTAACCAGCCATTCTTTACAGGGAGCTTCAGCAGACCAGTTTTTGAGCCATAGGAGCCTACGCATATGTACTATAGACAGCGTAAGGCGGGAGGCCTGATGGACTGAATCCTCTATGGCGTCAACCGCAAAGCCTAAGGCTCTAGGTAGATCAGCTAGGGCAAAGCCTGCTGATCTGTCAAGTCCCTCAAGACCTGTTTCAACTGATCCTTCACTGCTTAGCAGACCCCAATAGCTGCTACTGCTGGTTGTATCACCAAGCAGATATTCATAAGGACTCCAATCTTTTATCTATTGGGTTCTTGAACATTTGGACATTATCCACTGGACATGTCAGTGATTTATACATACAAGAGATGGCTGCGTCCACTGTAGGGACCTTCCATTTTTTTTAATTTATTTTTTGATGAACTTATCCTCCATGGGATAGACCACCGGAAATCTCTTGGGGGAATAAATATTTTCTCAGGACGTTCCCAATCCTGGTAAATGAGCCCTTTCAGTAAAGGGTGAAGTGGAAAAGAACAAACAGTCTGGGGGCTTCTAGCGACCCCAACGAGGATACAGTAGTGGTTGATGGTTCCGCAAGGTGCATTTTTAAATGCTGATCGGACCATGTTAGTCAGAGACTGAACCCATAATCTTTCAGCTTAAGATGCTGAGAAAAGGTTCCCCCACTGTTGATTCCTCTATAACAGAATCAACCTCATCCTGATCCCCTTCAGGCAGGTCGATCCCTGTATGGGACTGTTGCTCTGCTAACAGGCACTCTGAAGGAGGAGACGGAGATCGGGCGTGCTTTCCCTGACAGGGAGGCAGCGATAAATGTTGACAATCTCTCTCTAATCCTCCCAGAGCTGAGGAAAAAACCTCCTCTGTTACATACACAGGAGCAGGTGAACTGAGGACAGCCACAGTACCAAGTACCCTGCGGGGTCTCTACGGTCACTTACCTCTGAACTTCAGGGGAGACTGGTGCAGCAGGAGTATGCCCAAGATCCTCCGAGCCCGATGAGACCCCCTTCGCTTCCTGGAAGATTCAGTTCCGGAGCTTCTGGACGGCATATTCCTAAGCCTAAAGCTGAGGTATTCCAGCCGTAATACACCACTTTTACTGAGAATAGTCTAGCACAATTGCTGCTATATCACAGTTGGTGTCTACTAATGTGCCTTTCTAGGGGATGCCTGTATCAACCGCTTGCTGTATGCCTTTAAATGTTGCCAGCTCTGTCTCTGTACTTCATAGCCAGCTCACTACAATATTGTGGTTTTTTTAAACTGCTGGGACGCCCGCACATGCGTAGAAGCGCTGCGGCGCGCACAGAGCGTCATCCCCCAGGCTCCGCCCCCTTTCCCGGCTCACCTCTATATATAGAGGCGCGTGCACACGCGCGCGGGCACGTGCGCCTTCGGCGCTAATTTCAAATATGGTAACAAGGGACAGGAGCCAGGGCCCCTCTTTGCCGCAGGCCGGGGGATGGACGAGCACTGCAACATGGCAGAGGAAGCAGTTTCCTATAAGAGAACTCACCATCTGCCTGGACTTTGCTCTGCTGAGAAGAAGCTAGTCCACATGACAAGAAAACATTCCACAGCGGCCTCTAGTGGACAAACACAGGTACCGCAGTCTAATATATTAAATATATATAAAAAAAAATTATTTTATTTTTTTTTCTTGACCACCATTAAAAATTATTACATTTTTTTAGTAGTTACAGGCATGCACAGAATTTTGCGGGAATACCATTAGGTAACAGACAGAAAGACAAATTAGGCTTGGGGGTCCCCCAATAGAACCAAGTTCCTGGGGGCCCCCACTTACCTGTTCCCCGCCGCAGGACTTTGTTTGGTCCACAAAAGCCCAAACTTCACCTATCACGGCAGGCATTGTAATCAAACCTTCAGGGACCGGGTTCCCAAGGATTCCACTCCCCTGGACCTGTATAGCACCCTGCACAGAAAACATCTTGGTCGTGGGTATGACCAGAGCTCTGGATCCCAGGGTCCAGCTCTCCTAAGAGAAGCATTACAGGCAAAACCTTGCTCTTCTGCTGCAAGGCCCGGGTACCGACCGTTTAGCTATGAAGCTTTTTTGGTCGGATCCGGAATAGCTTACTGAGGCCCAAAAGAACCTGTACGCAAGCTCAGTGAAAAACACATGTTTCTTCTTGGCCAACACCTTAGACACTGGCAAAAAACTGAGGTGCTCCCGGATGGGAGGGGCTTATATAGGGGAGGGTACTTCCGGTTTTGGAAGTTGCCAGTGCCAGCACCTGACGGTATCTATATAACCCATTAGTAATGACTATGTCGCTCTGTGTCCCGTGATGTACGAGAAAGAAATTGAAATGATCTTGTTACCGAATAGGAATAGCTTTTGTAATTATGTACGTATTATGGGTGCATCCATTTTTCCTTGAGGCATGCACATCCTGTTCTTCCTGCTTAGTAGTGCATTTTGGCTTTAGTCCCAAGGACTAGTGTGCTTGGCAGAGCAAGGGTCAGCTATCTTCTACCCACGGAACTCAATTGATCTGTGTTCAGGAAGTCACTTACTGGTACATTCTCCTTTTGCTGCAGGGCCACCTTCTTCTTCCAGAGACGATCTCGGAGCTCGTTGACGCGTTTATCCATTGCGGTCACCTCCGAGTTGCGCTTGTTCAGGCTCTCTCTCTGCTGCTGCAGCTTGGCATTCTGCTCCTGGTTCAGCTTGTTCCTCAACTGAATGAAGGCACACAACAAGAGACCCTTAAGACAGCGGACTCTAAAAGACAGAGCAGGCAAAGCTCTGCATGCTAATCCACAGCCATTTACAAAACGAAAGAAAAGCCTTGTACAGCTAAAGGGAAAGCTACCTCGACAGTACACCTAGATCTATGCCGATGGGCACAGGTTACGAATAAACAAAGGTTTTAAAGGAAGCCTGTGATGACAATAGGCAGGCTGTCAATGGTGAACGACTTGCATGAAAATGCTAGTTGCCTGGCCGTCAAGCTGAACCAAAAAGGCTTTTTAATGCTTTTGAATTTTATGGGACAGGTTTGCAGATCAGGAGTGCATTCCTCCGACTTCACAAGCATACCTGTTCCAGTCTCTGAAAAAATTGAGGCCAGGCACGGCCAGGGATCAGGCTTTTTTCAAGAAAAGGCTCCAATTTGGTCAACCAGAACGGTCATTTTTGATATAACATTATCTGTCTGAAGCAAGCATTTTTATGTATCATGCCATCTACCACAAACTGCTATTTTAATGGCTCCCTCTTTCAATATAAAAAAATTAAAAAAACCTGACCCGACCTTCAAGATGGGAGTCTGGTATTGGATTCAAATCACAGAACTCTGAATGAATGACACGGCCGTGTGGGCAGAGCGCTACTTCTAAAAAGTGGCAGCTGGTACAGGGAACTTGTAACATGTTCCCAAAAGGTGAACTTATCTTTTAAAAGAGAGGTTTGTGATTAGAGAAAAAAAAAAAAAAAATCATACTCACCTAGGTGGAGGCAGCATTGGCCCAATGCTGCATCTGTCCCCCCGCTGCCTCTAGAACTTGGTAAACAACGACCAATCATTGCTCAGTTCATTAGTGAGCAGAGAGCTGGTGACTGAATCACCAACTCTCTGCTCTGCCCCTCCAGTGCTCACTGGAGCACTGGGCTGTGGGAGCAGCTGGCTCAGGCTCTCAGTGGCACAGAGGCCAAGCCAGCTGCTGGTCCAGGCATCTGGGTGCATCCCGACAATAAAGTCAGGATCAGTCCAAAGCCTGGACTGGCTGACTTTCCACGGAAAGGAATGGAATCCACGGAGTACATACTTGGGTGAGGAATACACTAGTTGCTGGGAAGATTCTAAATAAAAGGCTTGTGCGACACTGGGCAGGCCGCATAATGAAGATCGCCACGGTTTACATGTCGTATGCTATGAGCAAAATGATCAGCCTTCTAAGAGGGACTGAAGATAAATATACCAAAAGGGTGCCGATCCTTTAGGGCAAATCATTCAGTCCATTAACTTACCTGCAGCTCTTTGTATAGCCGGTCAAGTTCAGCGACTGCTGACTGGTTGTCATGGTAACCCTCGATGCGCCCGTTCTTTAGCATCTCCAGCTGTCTATTTAGCTCTTCCACTTTAGCAACAGCTACCATCAGCTCCTTCTGCTTCTGCTGGAAGACGTTATTCATTTGCTCGATCTCCTCCACTGATGAGTAATAAGAGAAAATCAAACATTAAACACATTTGTGATACATTTTCTGAAGAAAAAAATAAACAAAAAACACAGAAGTTGGGGCCTCACTTAATCTGCCATTGCTAAGCCTCTTCTGTTCCACATGACCCTTCAGGGCTCGCACTTTCTTCAGCTTGGCCTCCTGGTTCTCAGCGATCTCCCTCAAGCGTTTCAGCTTCTCTTGTTCGCTGGCCTGCTGCTGGCGCTGGTCCTGCTGTTTCAGATATTTCAGCCGCTGTTCCTATAGGAAGCCACAGAGGTCATGTCAAATAATGGCAACCTTAACCCTAAACATCTGCAGTCCCCACTTGGAACCCAAGGATAATTTTTTGTATATTTCACAATATTAGTGGAGTCAGCAGAGTGAATAATGCAGGATTTACAAATAAAGTTGCCTGCGCAGCAAACAGGCAAGTCCCTTTACAAAAGAAAAAAGCATTCAAACAAATTATTTCCTTTAAATGTCACAGAATATGAATAATTTGTCTTTTTCTAAATGACTTATTTCAGGCTTACTCAATAAAGAGGAAACGCAGAAATGCAACATGCAATAGCCTGCAGCAGCCAATCAGATAACATCACTTTAAAGCCAGCCAACCTTCGACCCATGTGTACAACTGTCTGTGCTACAGAAGCCGGAGACCATCTTCTGTCAAATGAACATGCTTGAAAACCAGCGTCTGACCTGTAGTAGTGGTGCCAATACTAAGCATTCTGATACCTGAAACCAATACCTTTGCCGTGCAGTTGGAGACCATACAAAATAAATGGACTCAAATCGCACTGCAAAGAATCACATGTGGTCTGAACAGAAATGTGGTGCGATTCCTGTCCAAATCACATGCGGTTTCTTTGTGAACCCAGGCTTGTCATAGGGACTTCAGCCTGGATTCACACAGGAGCGGGAAACCGGATGCGATTCAGACACAAGTTTGCTTGTGTTAGTCTGGGAATCTGTTTTTGTTCGTTCAGTCCGCTGGGTGGAAAATAAAAACTTCTATTGTGTACCAGGCTTTACTGATCTTACTGATGCAAGCTTAAATATCATTGGATAATAATAATAATAATAATAAATAATAAATAATAATATGTACTGCACAAAAAACACTTTAACCTGCTCTACTTAGTTATGTAGTAGTGTGCTAAATTACTGTACACATCCTTGTCTACTTCATAAACAATTGTTTCCACTAAATTGCCCCAATGGATATACCTTTGTAGCCAGCATTAGCTGTTGGGCTTCTATCTGCTGCTGCTGTCGAGCTGCCATCTCCTGAAGTTCCGCTAGGGTCATGTCCATTCTGGGACCATTCACCTATTAACAGATACCCGTATTGCATCAGAAGTTACACAAGTACACGAACACATTTAACAAAAAAAAGATGAAATGCTATCTTTCCAATGTGAGGGACAGTTGTAAGAGGACAAGTGTCTCAATTGGGAAGATTCACCTTTAAAGCCCGGTGACATTTATGTTTAGGACAATAAGAGAGCGTGAATAACCCCAATCCCTCACTGAAATGGTCATGCGTACTGGGCATCTGCGACCTGTCATTTATATTAATTTCGAAGCGAATATCATGCTGGACAATCTGTTGGTTAAGAAACTAGATATTCAGAGATCTGAATACTTCTAGAAAACTGTATCTGGGACGTGGTCATAAACGTAGTGACATCCCAGCAACCACCAGATGATTGGTCAGATGGTCTGTCAACACCCACCCTTGATGTGAAGAAAAGTGGAATGCATCCATATTTGCCATCAAACAAGGAACATCTGTCAAGTTTGAGAACCTATAAAATACCTCGCTCATCGACTAAACTCTGCTACAACCAAGGACACAGCAAGTATTCTTCCTATTCAACTTATTTTATTCTTCTGTTGCGTTGTTAATCTCTTTATTTCTTTGTAACACCCTTTTTCTGTATACATTTTGTTTTTCACCTAGTAGTTTTTTTTTATAATTAAACCCTAGTTTAAACACCTTTTTTCAAAATGTCTTTAAAGTAGAACTATAGGCAAACCCCCCCCCCCCCCCCATTTTGGACAGAGCAAGGAAGGGTTAGAACCCGTCAAGGTTCTTTTTTTTTTCCGCCATCTGTATCCAATTGTGGAGATTTCCCTTCACTTCCTGTCCCATCGCCAAACAGGAAGTGAGAGGAAATCCCTGCAAATTAA